>OZ022521.1:17346200-17946200 GCA_963989415.1 Cerceris ruficornis | reverse complement strand
CACAAAAGAACTATGTCGCTCCTCGACTCATGGATCGCCCTAGAGCCTTCACCAAGTACCATCGAAATCGATTCGTACTCCTCGGGGTTCCTCAGCATCGAAGCACGTACTGCAAACTGCAACGAACTCTCGTTGCACCGGGAGCCATGCGTTCTTTGCATGCATCCGCCGGGCGCATCGCGCTGCAACTAGGTGCAGGCGCGTGTGAATGTACTTTTAAAGCGACCGGCCTAACACCGGCGACTACGTCCTTATTCTTTCTCGCGAAGTGTCACGCTTATCTTGGCACGGTAGAGAGTACGACCGGTCGTGACTATTCTCCTTTTTTTTCAGCCGTTGCTCCAGTTAGACAATGTTTACCTGCAGACGGTATTTCGATGTGTGCCGGGAAGTTAAATGTCCGAGGTGGAAGCCTCTTTGTTTGAGGGAGAATGTCTCAGTTTAATTAACAAAGTTTGAGGGGTTGTTATCTGTTTGGGGTAATTGTGTGACCGTGGTAAATTTAAGAGTTCCCTATCAATTTGGGGAATTTTCAGAAGAATTTGAAACAGTCGTTTTCATTGTCTTGGTAGTTCTAGCGTTAACCCCTTGCCCTGCAGTAACGAGTGATACTCGTGATGACGAAGACGGGATAGGAAATTTGCAAGTTTTGCGAAACCTATCAAATTGAAAATATTAATGAAACGCGACGAGATAATATTATTCCTGTAATATTAATATTGCGTTAAATTATACGATATATGAAGAAGCTCTAATCAATTTTTATTTTAGCAATTAAATTCTGAATTATTGCGGAGACAGGTACAAAACAAACCGTAGGGCTAGGGGTTAATGTTACTTTTAACTACTTTGCCTATTTCTTTTATAAAATTGCAATTTTAATAGGTTGAACCCCACCGGTATTTCGCTAGATTGATCATTTTCCTGAAGTGACACTTTTTCTATTAAAATCACATCTTTACAAAGACACAATCAAGAAATCTTAAAGACACAAATAGATAAATAGTCGTACAAGTTTACTTTTTTTATGCCAATATTGAAATACTGAATGTATTAGAGAATTCGTAAATATTACAATTTAAAAGTCACATGATACTCCAGTGAATTCGATAGCATCGGTCACCTTATATCACAAACAATTTCCATTAAAATATAGAATGTATATTTAAAAAAAAACTGCCTCAAAGAAATCCTTCCCATCGTATAGAGAAACAGAATTGCATAAATGAAGAGACGCCTGTATTTGTATTTCAAAAGGTACCACTTAACCAACAATTATTTACAATGCATCCCACGATGAAGAATATCGAACAGTAATATCGTCTATTTGAAAAATACAGAGGCACTTGTCGAACCTCGCATCCACCTTTCAGACCTTTCATTCTTGAATATTCCAAGTGGAAATTGATCGAACCCGCCGATTCAGGACAGATCAACTCCGACGTCAAACGAGTCGTTAAAGTCTATTGTCATCGAAGAGTAATAGTTCAGGTAGCTGGTACGATCGCGCACACTTTCCACGATATATAATTCATATCGGCCCCAGATTCGACGTACAAGTTGTGCGCCACACATGTAAGCTAGGAACAAGACACACCATCGGTGAAGGTATGCGCGGAAGGCTCGAGCAAAGTCGATAAATTCCTCGTAATCCTCTTTCCATGGCTTTGCACCGGCCGTATCGGTCATCCGGCTCTTCGCCTTTTCGCTCGAATGTCTCTGGCTACTCGAAAATCGGGGATACAGATCGTTTTCTGGCAGCCTCTTCCACTTCCGCTTTCGTATCGTTCGGGACAAAGAGCGGGGATTTAAAAGTTGCGATCGATGTTTGGTGTTTGGACTTTGAGCTTGAGTCGGTGAATGGTGGGCGGAATTTAAAAAAAGTGGTCAGTGAAAATTGTAAGGATTTTAAATATTAATTCAAAATTGGTCGCTGACCTTGAGATCGAAGATGCTGAGAGATCAGACATATTTTAGGCTGTGTTGAATTGTAATTAGAATCGGAGAAATTAGGTGTTAGTTTGTTGACTAAAGAATTTTAATATTTACGGTACGATTTTTTTTAATTTTAAATTTGAAAGAAAATTCTAGTACTTTCTACGTTCATATTTTATCTGTGAACAATGTTAGAATTAGCTGTAGCAAATTCTATAATTTAAGTTTATGAGAATTAGATTCGCAAACGAACTTAAATAATTAATGCAGCCGACAGAGTTTTCTGGTACAGAACTTCAGGTTACTTTTTCACGGAACACTTATCAATCTGTCGTTCTCAGATCTAGGAAATGCAGATATTCTCTGCTACCCAACAGAATCGTGCTATCCGCGAAACACAATATCTTTCCGCGCTCGAACATCGAGTGAAACCTCTCAGCCGCGTATTTTTCTCAATGCAAGAGTATTTTCATTCTCTTCTTCCCCCGAAAGATACAGGCATTCTCCACCACCCAACAAAATTCTACCGTTCCCTTCTATTCGATACAATATCGTTCCGTGCGAGAACGTCGAGGAAAATCTTTCAGCCGTGTTTTTTCCTGGTCGCGAGAATGTCCTCGATCTCTATTTTTGCGAAGAATTTTTCAATCCATAGCTCTTAAATTTATAGAATGCAAATATTATTCATTGTTAGAAAAATTGCATCTTCCATCCTGCGTAACGCGTTTCCGTAAGTGAGATTCTTAGTCTTATATTCCACGGAAGGAGAGAATCTTGTAATTAGTAACTTTACAATAAACTTTCTCCATGTTACAAAGATTTTTTTCTAGCTATAGCTCTTACATTTACAAAGTACAAACATTTGCTATACCCGAAAAATTTCTGCCTCCTTCCTGTGCATCTCCTCCTACTAAAAGTATCGTCTAATTTTTTTCATCGGCAAAAAATCATCGCCATCTTTACACTTCAAAGAATTCTCCAATCCGTATATCTTAAATTTATCAAACACATTTTCCTCTACCAGGTGCAATGTCATTCCACCCTTGTAGATCCCCGGTAACTTATGTTCCCCGGCTCAAGAACATCCTGTCTCCCTTCTTATCTCTCAAACAATTTTTCGTTCGATCACTCTCAGATTTCCAAAAAGCAAACACTCTCCGTGCAATCGAGAAAAATTGCACCGCCTACCCGATAACGTCCTTCCACGGTGTAACGTCAACTGCAATCTCCGAGACACCGATCTTCCTCTCCGCGAGATAATCCTCGCTCCCACAGCCTTCGCCGTCTCTTCGTAACACGAAGTCATCGTGGAAGGCTGCTGAGATTTTTCGCTCGTGAATCAGAACCGTAATCGGATACTGGAAGAGGAGAGATAGGTATCCCAGGTGATGTATCGATTCCGCGTTTCGCTTTTATGCGGACGCGCACGGACACACGATGCCGCTATGGGTATCTACCTCCGGCGTTTCCAGCATGGGGATGTACTTTGAATAAGCCGTGCGAGGAGGGGTCACAGATAGGAGAGAGAGAGGGAGAGAGAGCGAGAAATAGCAAGAGAGATAGACTGAGAGCAGGAGAGAGACAGTTAGAGAGGAAGCCTGAGAGAACGACAGAGACAGTGAGAGGGATAGACCGAGAGAAAGATAGAGACAGTACGAGGGATAGACCGAGAGAAACAAAGAGACGGTAAGAGAGAGACTGAGGGAACGAGAGAGACAGTAAAAGAGTGACTGAGAGAACGAGAGAGACAGTAAGAGAGAGACTGAGAGAACGAGAGAGACGGTAAGAGAGAGATTGAGGGAACGAGAGAGACAGAGAGAACGAGAGACACTGAGAGAACGAGAGAGACAGTAAGGGAGTGACTGAGAGAACGAGAGAGACAGTAAGAGAGAGACTGAGAGAACGAGAGAGACTGAGGGAACGAGAGAGACAGAGAGAACGAGAGAGACAGTAAGAGAGAGAGACCGTGAGAACGAGAGAGACAGTAAGAGAGTGACTGAGAGAACGAGAGAGACAGTAAGGGAGAGAGAGAATGAGAGAACGAGGGAGACAGTAAGAGAGAGATTGAGAGAACGAGAGAGACGGTAAGAGAGAGACTGAGAGAACGAGAGAGACAGTAAGAGAGAGAGGCAGTGAGCAGAAGAGAGACAGTAAGGGAGAGTGACTGAGAGGAGAGAGAGAGGGGGGAGAGGGTAACTCGCGGCTGGAATTAATGCGGAATGACTAAGCGCGCGCGGTGGTTGTCGGGCGGAACCGTGGAAGAGGGTTTCGTGCGCGCGGCACATTGATAAAATATTCCTCGCGGTATCTCCGGCGTGCCTCCTCTGTTTTCGATGTCTCTCCAGGCTGCGTTATATAATCCATAACGTGGATTCTTTGAAATCTTCCCAGGTACTTTTAATATCGCGAGATGCGCCGCATAAGCCGCCTGACACACTCGAATTGTAGTTTCTTACCCCTTGGGCAAAGCCACGATGGATGGAGGTTGTAAGTGGGATTTTGCCTGTCATCTTTTCTCTGGATTTTCTACACAACGACGGGATAGAACAGGCGAGGTGTTTTCGACGAATTGATTCGACTTTTACGGTAATTTCGTGACGGGTTTTAATGGAAATTAAGATAGAGGAGTTGCAAGGGTGGAATAGAAATGGCGTCGTAATTTGGGAAATAAAGTTTCCCGATTACCTTCACAGATATGCAAATTAGTCGGCGTAACATTAGAATATACTAAATGACGAAAATTAAGTTACCAACTTTCATCAATTTTCCTTAATTACAATACTCAACAATTCTCCACCATTTCAGCCCTAAGCGAACAGCAAAAACCGGCAGAAATTAAAACGACGACAACAAAATACAAATATCCATTTACAATTTTGCAAAAGTACACAACAAACACAATTATCCGTATCTCTTCCACGGACCGCTTCGTTCCGTACTTCCCAACGAGATCCCTCCGATCCAAACTACACGATGGTACACCGCAGATAGCAAAGGCTTCATAAATTCCGAGTACACAACATTAAAAAATAACCGACGTGCTTTATCAATGTTGTTTGTAATGACACTTTTCGCGAGTATCGACAAATCGAGTGCGTCATCCTGGTACTCAGATGAGTCAGGAGGACTGCAAAGGGGAATATAGGGACGGAAAGAAAGAGACAGGAAGAGAGAGAAAACGAGACTGGGACACGAAGAGACATAGAGAGGGGAAAAGAGAAAGATGGACAGTCGGAGAGAGGGAGAGAGAGAGAGAAGGGTGAAAGGAAGGAGAGGGAAGAGAAATAGAGAACGAACGCACATAGGTCCTTTCGTTACGGAGCGTAGGAATGAGCCGCGGTCAATGGCTGCGGTATCCGCAGGTTCAAGGAAAGCGGGCTGGTCCGATTCGACACCGTGTCGTTCCGGAGAACTGAACAGGTGACGCGTTTGTGAAAATGCAGGTTAATAGAATGGCGCTAGGAATGGACGATTTTTCCTCGCGCGTGCCTCGCCGCATAATAGAATCACTACGTTTCGTAATAATGGACTTCCAGCTACCTATATCGTTCGAAACTCCTTCGCCATTTCACGTGCAATTAATCGATAAATAAACAGAGAACAATACACCTCGGGTTTGCCACTAAATGCGAAACGCATGGTCGAAACGAGGAAAAAACAATTGGAAGTTGGCGGTGTGGCTCGAAAAGTGAATTGTTTTGGAATCACCTCCATTCAGCAGTGTGGCAACAAATCTCATTGTTACGAGGTCTTTCATAAGCAATCTATTCATAATGTACTTCGGTACTAGGAGGCCTATCGATCACGCGAAACAAAGCGGTGATTTTCTCATCGGCGGCGAATCTACCGACGTAATTATATTTGGCCCGTCATAACGCCTCGAAACACACCATTAGTGTTCTCTCAAATTCTACGATTTCAGGCCTCGTTTGTTCCTTGCTCCGGGAAACGTATTTCGTAAGTCACGTAGGAACCTTTGCACCAGTTTGACGTGCAACGAGAAACGTTATTCCTAAAGTCACAAAATTATCCTTCTATCGTTGCTTAATGTAGTCATACAAGAATAATCTACGAAAACCTACTCCAAATTGCTTATCGAGTCATTAAAATCTCCTCCAAATTCTTCATCGACCCTCTAAAATCTGCTCCAAAATGTTTATCACGTCCCCAATATTTGCTTCAAAACGTTTATCTCATCTCTAAAATCCAGAGTCGCAAAAAGAATCCAAAACGCTTGCACAAAATGAAAATTCACTCAAGAACGCACGAAAAAAAGCTGTGAAATCGATCGCAGCCCTAGAAACACCGTGGTCGTTTCGCCATGGGCGAAACCCTTCCGGCAAACTGTATGAAAAAACGTTGCTCGAGCTATGCAAACCAATCGGATGCGAATACCGGGCGAATCTTCGGTCCGGCAGGTTCGCAATTTCGTTCGGACGGCCCTAGAAACGAGTCCCTTTTCGTACGCGGCTCGTTTGGCCGGTCTGCATAGCAACAAAACAATGATCGATCGAGCGAGGACGATTTTTTTTATATTCCCCATAGATTAGAGAGACAAAGGGGCGAAAAGCGAGGACGTCGAAAGGGGATGAGACAGAAAGGACGGTGGCAGGAGTGGAGGAAGCAGCATGCACGGGAGAAGTTATCGATCTAATGTTTCCCATACCGGTGCATGAAGGCGGCAGTCGACATGTTACTATCCATGGGGTGGTTCCATAAATCGCAGCCCTCCTATGGCAGACACGGCTTTTTAACACTGTCCGTCTTGCACCGGCGATTCCTCTTTCGCAATTTTTTACCCCCTCACGAAACCGTGCACAGTATTTTTCACGTTTCGTTGAAGATCGACGCAGAGAGAACGAGAGAAAAAAACCCTCGCGAATCGTTCCCGATGAGAGAATCGCGCGACGATCGTGCGTCGTTGGAAACGCCAAGGGGTCTGCCGACACCTGCGCGACCTGGCAGGTTGAAACCGTCGGCCGAACTGAAGTCAGAATGCGCATTCGTCGGTTTCCATGGTGGTGGCAATGGTGGAGGCGACGGTGCTCCGGCGGCGGCGGCGGTGGTGAAGGTGGTGGTGGTGGTGCCGGCGATGCGGTGGAGGAGCTCGGTAGCTACGAGGATGGTGGGGGATCGACGGAACCGTCTGCTTGACTCTCTGCCGCGTCCACAAGCAGATGATGCCACACGGCCTAAGGTTTCGTTCGCATGATCCTGACTGTCGATGAACTTTCCAGATAGACACGGCTGGGTGTATTTCAGAATTATCGTCCGGGATTTTTCGAATTTTTCACGGGAAGTTTAATGTTCCGGGGCTTCTGGCATGAAGCAAAGGTATCGCTTTGAAGTGTCGGTTGATGGGGGTAATTTGTCAGGTGAAAATTTCAACTTGAAGCCGTGGGATGGAGAAAGTTTGTTATTTAAAGTTGTACGAAGTAGAAAGAACTAGTTTCGGAGTATAATTGTAAATAGTTGGCGAGATAATTGCAGTATCAATGCTTTTCCTAAAAATCGTAAGAGTTATCGCGTAAATTGCAATTATAATAAATAAGCAGACATATTATTGGGAAGTTAGGGTAAGTTAGAACAATCAATCAGATATAATGGACCAAAAGAAATTACAGAAACTGCATTACATTGCAAGAGCCCACAAAAAGTTGTTATTAGTTCGGGAAAATCCAAAACAAATATACCAGTACACTTCAAGTAACGTTTCCCCATGGTTCGCCATGGGTATCCGCGACATATGCGGCCCATCCTCGAAAACGGGGGACGCGCATCGAAGTGAAATAATTGCACAAACATGCGATGCAGTTGGGTCGTTGCGACAGGAGAATCTAGCAGATGCGTTTTCCTACGGCGTATCTGCAGTCTATCGTGCAACCAGTTATAAAACGATCCGCCCTTTTCCTCCGCCTTTTCACCTGTGCCGTAACCTCTCTCAGCGTGCTGCAACACGGCGCACCGTGTACACCCGATCATTGAATCGGTAAATCGACCTTGTAAACGTGCCCGATGGAATATTTCGTACGACAAAGAGATCAACTTCGTTGAAGGTTCACTCGTTTGCTTCGTTTTTTGGAATATTCTTCAGATAGGTTTTATGGATACAAAATTCACTGAAGTTTGAAAGGGTCTTCCAGTATCGTAGCTATGATGCAGAAATTACAAATATTTTGGGAGAAAAATTGTTTGTCCTGTGTCCAAATTGTTGTATCTTTTTACTATTATTATTGGAATAATTATAAAAATTAGGTATATCTTTAGCTAGGAATTAAAGTATTTAGATGGCGAATCGCCAGAGTGAAATTCTTTAATGTTCAAATTAATATCGTTAATTGGACATCCGCGGTAGACACTGCCTCCGTTATTAAAGATCGAATTGATTCGTAAAAATCTGAAGGAAATTGGGGTATCTTATATAATTACAAGTAACACTTTTGATTTCAATTATGACATCAGCTACGATATTTGTAATTCATTGAGTCAAAGCGCGGAATTGGACACAGTCCGTTTAAACAAATAATACGTTAATCGATGCGCGCGATTTCCATTAAAAGTCGTTCCATTATACCCGTCGTCTTTTATCCGACGAAAAGCAGTGCATCTCCGGATGGCTTCGTTGACAATGAAGAAGGTAGAAGTTAAATACAGCTTCTTAATGCACCGCCTCCTTTTCTACGTTATAGTTGTCTCCCTTTCCTTTTTTTTTTACTCGTCTCCTTCATTATCCCACCGGAGCGAGAGCCGCGCCCGAATTCATCCTTGCAGGAATGTAAGCCGGAAAATGCTGGCAGGACTTTATAAAACTGCACCGACGATTTTTCTCCCTCCCGGTTTCTTTCATCTGGGAATCTGGACGATTTTAAAGCCCTTTCCGCTCGGATCTTCGTTTCTTCGCGAGGCCTCCTTTCTTCCCGATATTCTCGCGCTCCCGATACAATTGTATCGAAAGTCTCTTGTTGCCTTACTTGCAGCTGATGTAAGCTCGGTAACGAATCTAAAAAGTCATCGGGGAAAATACGGAGGTAAAGGTTAAATAGAAGAAAAATAGTGGAGAAAAATGAGGTAGCGTTGAAAATAAATGGACATCGCGAAAGTTTAAAAATGTCGAAATGTCGTTAAAAAAGTTAAGGTGACGGAGGAAGTGAGGAGAGGATTGTGGAAAAAAGTAGGTGAAACTGAATCGTAGAGAAGAAAGGTTTAAATTGGAGGAAATATAATTTCCTGGCGGGTCATCTATATAAATAAAGTAATCCAACATCTCCCTCTAATGTCATTGTACCATTTTTAATTAACCCCTTGCCCTATAATTACTTTTGTACCGGGAGATGTCAAAGTTGAGCGTAAACTTACTAAAATAGAGAATTTTCAACGGTTTCTTCTCTATCATATACTTTAAAATAAAAATCATAACAGGAAAAAAATTCTATGGTGCCACAACCGACGAATTATTGCAGCTTAACACTTTTCAAAGAAAGTCAAGTTTCTTAATTCGAGCTTCTACATCACGAGACTCACTCGTTGCTGTAGAGCAAATGATTAATATATACAAATTAATTATTAATTTGAAATATAATTTCGACTTTAGAAGATTATCTAACGCGTCTGAAACTTCTTATTAAATCATCCACTCCAAGCGTCGTACAATCTTCTCTTCATTCTCTTTTCGTCGACGACAATTTTCTCCCAAAATTCCAACTCTTTTTATCACTTCTTCCTCCATTCAATTCCCCCCATGTCCCTACTCTTCCCCTCCACCCATGGCGGTCCCATCTCGGGCCCTTTCACGGGGACCGGAACGTGCTACGCGTCTCAGTCGGCTGCTCCACTTTCTGCATCGCGGGAGGTTTTTTTCCTTGGAGCATGAACGATGCACCGGCCGACGCGGTGCCTCGGATGCACTTTTACACGCGAATCCGACCGAGCGAATCGCCGTGCACATTTTTCGCGGGACAACGGTGAAACGCAAATATTTGCCAAGACCGTTGGTAAAAACAGCCGAGCCTCAGGCTGGATTAATTGACTCTCCAAATAAGCTCGCTGTTTGAAGACGGCCTCCTCCCCGACTACCCTCCAAAACGTTGTATATTACGCGATATTTAACGTTGCGAAAATCTTCCGCTTACCGGCCGCTAGTAATGTTTTAATTAATTTTTATTACGCGCTCGTTCGATGGTCGTTGAATTACCGTGAAACGCCGCGTTAAAACTGAGTCGTTGGATTTTGTGCAAATACGAAGGGCGAATTATTTGCGGGGAAAATCGTGGAAAAATCACCGCACCGGGCGTATTATACGAATATTCCGCATGTTATATCGAGTTTGCAGAAGTATTCGTTTTGTACGATTTAACGTTGAAATAAAAATGCAAGGGATGTTGATCTAATATTAATTTTAGGGGTTAACGGTAGAAGTATCTGCTTTAAATCTATTATACGCAAAGAGATGATAAATTAAGTAATTTACGTTTTATAAGATAGACCTGGAATATTTACTGTATGGCTCTTCTGCCAATTAGGAGAATTTTTTGAAATAATACAAATTTGAAATAGGTCATTTACACCGGCTTGGTAGTTTTAGCTTTACACAGAGAAATCCTAACATCGAAGAATAATTGCAGTCAAAATTAAATACAGAATATAATGCAATAAAATTCCTACAATTTAGTGTGCAAATTATCCTCCACAAATTGCACCACGATGAAGAAATTAACGGACTCCCACGACTTTTTAAACGCGGAATTACGTATTCACGAAGGAACGTAATAAAAGACCGAAGATCCTGGGAGATCTGATAAATCGTAAGGTCGAGGCTAAGAAGGCGAGCCTCCGGAGAAATTGGTATCGCGGATACTTTTTTTCACCATGGAATGTTGAATAACGGCAACAATGGTTCGCATGACGTAACCGCGACAATATTAGCTTGCATAATAGTTCGGTCGGTCTCAGGGCAATTGCATTGGCCTACTCGTACTTGCCACCGAAGTTGGAGTACAATTTAATTTACAGCGAAGCGTCGACTAAAGTGCCACGGAGTGCTCGGTTTCACCTGGGCGATTCCTCCCCGTTTCCGGCGCATTCGGATTTAATGCTCGAGACGGAATCAATACGTAGAAATCTACTCGTCTAACTCGATATTCGTCTGCTCTCGACGTTTTGCCGACTGTCTTTCGTTCGCGACTGCTTCGATAATCGGTAGGCCGGAAAGTGTGTCAATAAAGAGGAAGAAAGAAATCGGGGAGGACCCGACGGGATGTTCCAAGTCGCATTTTTGTAGGATAAGCGGAAATGGTCGATTAATTCGCGAGCTAATGGTCCGATTAATAAACTGCCGGTTTGGTTTCAACAGTTTTCTTTTTGGTCGCTTTAGCTCGTACAACGTTACTTCACTTCCGGTTCCCTAGTGGTACAGTGAACACGGTTTTTGTGTTGGCCGATTCTGAGCAAGCACGAGATGAATATTTGTTTATTGTGTTTGTAGAGGGAAGCCTGTGTTAATAAATTTTGCCCTAGTTTTCCGAGTTTATTTCGAAACTGGGCTTCCTAAGCGGCTTGTCTCGCTTGCGAATGCGTCATTGTGATGAGAGAGTTCCTAGGATCCTAGGAGACATGGAAACCAATACCAAATTTAGTTTTATCGCTGTAAATCGTGCGATTATTTTCTGATTAATCGAAGCTACTATTTTTTAGTGTCACTTATTATTTTATTAACCTTTTTACCTTGCTATTGCAATTGTTTGTTTCATTCTACCAACAATCATAATTACTTTAGCTCACGTTCATCCTCGTCTACCTAATATCATCATCAAGACACCTCCTCCAACTGTATCATGTCTTCAGCTATATTGCCTCGTATTCTACACCCTAAATGCAACCAACATCTACCATATTTTTCACACAAACCTGACTCACATTTCCCTCATTTAACCCACAATCCTCCACAAGGGTCATTCCAACACGTCATTCCCGATTCTCCTCTACCAACGATCAAACTCTCCTCAAATCCATCCACCTTCAACGTAGGACGTGTAAACATATAAATAATGTCTTCGATGCATCAGCATCGTCCCCTCGCTGCTACGCGATTCATTCGTCATTGTCCAAAGTCCCTTCGCAACAACGGGCGACATACGGGCCCTACATTTGCCGGGGAATCGTTACATCCACGCATCGTGCACTCGACACACATAAACGCATATTGCACTCAAGCACAGTATGCACTCGGAACACGCATGCACGCGCAACTGCGTGGGCTTACAACACACGGCGTGTTTGCACGGCCCGTGTGCGGCAAAGCGCGTGAAATGTTGTGTCGCGCCGGGTTGCAAGAGCAGCCCATTCGAACAAATGTTGCAAATAGCGGAGAAAGTCACCGGAATAAGAACGACGAGGCGCAAGAAACACCGAGACATTTCGATTTTCAAGTCGAGCGAGTCGAAGATCGTGCACGAGCGTGCCCGAGCTTTGGCTCGTTGAGGAAGAAACGTGACCGAGTTCCTTTAGCGTTGAGATTGTAATTTGAGAGTTAGCGATGGAGGATCGTTAGTTGGGAGAATGAGGAAAAGTGTGCGATTGATTGCGGAGAAACTTGCTGGGGATTTTCGTAGAGACTTTTTGAATTCGGTTAATAAGCTTGTAAGTGATTATTGCAGCAACTTTGTCGGCGCGACTTGCAGTACATGAGACATTTAGGTGATGAATGATAGAGACACGTCAGACTTATGATAAGCAACCCGCATGAAATTGATATAATGTTATCACAGCACGTTACAGGCGAAGCTATATTCCTCTAAAATATTCAACAGTGTTGTACAGCAATGAGTACTTCATCCTTCCAAGAGTATTATCCCCTGTAATGCTAAAACTACCAAGGCAGTCAAAGCGACTGGTTCCTGCTTTTTTCTAAAATTTCCCAAAATTGATAGAACGCAGCCATGCAAATTTTCCATTTCTATCTCATAAACCCTAAATGACTTAATTGACCATCCTCTTTACCTCTTAATTTGTTTTTTTCCAAAGTACCTATTCAATACATTTTAACCATTTGCCTTACGAGTTACTTTGTAATTGCATTTATAATAATTCAATTTTAAATTGCTAAAATAAAAATTGATGAGTAACTGATACATCGCATAATTTAACGTAATATTAGTATTATAGAAATTAATAATTTCTCTCATTAATAATTTCAATTTCATAGGTTTTGCACAGCTGGAAAATTTCCTATCCCATTTATCGCATCACGAGTGTCACTCGTTATTGTAGGGCAAAGGGTTAATATAACAGACGTAACGCCAGTAGTTCTAGCGTCAACTGAAATTCCTAAAAACTTCATATACACCAATCCCTCTCAAGCAACATCAAAATTCATCTTAAATTCAATATATAAATATAAATATATTCAAATTACTCCAATATTTCCATTTGCCCATTGCTTCCACCAATTTAATCGCAGTCAAAAAAAAGAAACTTCCCAATTGCTACAAGTCCAAAGAAGATCGCCTTCGGGCGTCACCGGCCTACCCTCGAACAAAGAGAGAGAAACAGCCATCGGCGACTTTCCTCCGATATTAGAAGAAAGCACTCTTCCCCATGCTAATATCCAGGGAAAAATCCTCCGCAGGGGTAGCCGAGGAAAACGCCTAGCATCGATACGTTAATGGAAAATTGCGTGCACACGTCTCAGTGAGACGCCTTCGGAATAGCAGCCAGTCACGCCTCGGCGCAAGAACGTGCGTAGAGGGTGACGCATGGTTGGGGTGAATAAACCTAAGGGGTGGAATCGGAGAAGCGCACAGGGAGGATCGTGCGCGAACGGAAAATTACCAGGTCGTGCAACGAGGCGGCTTCGAGAAATAGTAATTAACTCTTGGCACTTGATACGCATTTATGCGGAGACGTCGGTCGTTTGGAAAATGTTAAGGGATGCTGAGTAGGTAAATATGTCGGTGAAAGGGGTAAAGGATAGACAGAGAATTTTGGAAAGAATGAACTTAATTTCTATGATTTAGAATCATTAGAATACCATGATTAACCCCTTGCCGTACGATTTCTTCTGTGATTGTCTCTGCAATAATTCAGAATTTAATTGGCAAAATAAAAATTCATAGGATTTGCGAAATTTGAAGCGTCACCAGTGTCACGCGTTATTGTACCGCAAGGGGTTAAAGAATAAATCGTGCAGTTAGGATACCTCAAACATTAGAGTATATCACTGTATGTAAAAGTAGACTAAATTTGTATGATGTAGAATTACTGAAGCACCACAGAAATTAGAGTATATACACCGATTTTTGTCACATTTTAATTACACGACATTAGATGAGGCTGCTGAGAATATTGCAGCCTTTCGTACTTAACGGCGTTGTTTCTCCAAGATATGGAAGTCAATGCTGTTCTCAATATCTGCAGTTACATCTATCAAACATATTTACATTCATTAGAGCAATTAATTGTTAAAGTTTGTTACATATACGCTTCTTGTTATCTGTGGAAATATGTGGTAGGTCGGTAAACTCAGGCGACACGAGATTTTAATGGTGCGGTAATCGATTCACTCTGTAAACTTTGGGAAACTTCGTCGTCGGATGGCAAAGGGATCGGGAAAGTAAAACGGTTAGAAAGCATGGAGAAAATGCGATTGTAACGTTCGACTGACTCGCTCCTGCGCGAACATTTTCACGACGAGTGTACGCCATTATCGGTAGGCTCGAGAATCTCTTCATGGTCTGTACAATTTGCCCCGAGGCTGTGGAAATTTTGGCGGAAATTGTGCGCCGTGCGCGCTTGTTCGTTGGAAATTTTTTAATATACCTCCGCTTCTTTCTCGCGATTCGTAAAACCTATCATTCTTCTCCCACTGAAAATCGAGTAGAGATGGAATTTCGAGAGTCACTGCTTAACCAGGAAATCTACCTATTTTTGCCAAAATTCTATGAAAAGTGCACAAACTAGAGCATAGAGCAGAAAAAGGTGTCTTACAAAAATTCATTTCAATTTCCAAGCTTCAATTAAATATCAGGAGAGAATTTTTTTACGTACAACGACGCGGCGATATTTTCCGCGCAGAAATATTCCCAGAGTTTGTACCGGTTGTTTAATAACACTGTCCAACAAATTTAAAACTTTTTCTGTTTTCCAATAGCCATTTGATGATGCTGATAGTGTTCGTCGCCCTAAACATGAATCCACCAACGAAATTTCTCTGTAACCCTCTGTTTTCGAAAGACCAACTTCTTTGCTGAAATCGACCGTTTTTACAAAAACTTATTTTTTACCAAAACAGAGGATGACAGAAAAATTCCGTTGACGGTTTCGTGTTCAGGACGACGATCCCTATAAGAATCACCCAGTGGCTATTGGAAGACAAAAATCGTGTAGGACAGTGTAATTAAGCAGGAAATGAAACAAAAATTGATAGAAAGCAACGAGGGTTTATTTTGGCTAGACGCCTGGATTACAGGAACCCAGCGTGCTTTAATGCAAGGAGGCGCACAGTCTGACAACAAAGGGGTGAATAAGCTCTAGGCAAACACACCGTCGAGACCTATTGTTGAACACGCGATATTGAAATATCGAACTCCGTCTTCTTACGTCGGATGATCTCCGTTTAGTCCTACATTTATTATTTAGCAGGGGCAGAAGCGATGGTATTTGTAGAGTCGCGAATATTAAATGTTTCATACTCTTGAGTTCGCTGCTTCCCGTTGGTTTTCCGAGTATTTTTACAGTAAAAACGTGGTTAAATATTACATAATAAAAGTAGATGCAAATATGTAGAATAGTTGTAGCTTAAGGTTTACACTTTGTTTCTCCTCTAACATTGGAGTGATTTGTCTTTACTTTTATACATAATTTAACCCCTTGGCCAATAATAACGAGTGGCACTCGTGATGCGGTAGATGGAATAGGAAATTTTGAAGATTCCCAAAAATGATGAAATTGAAATTATCAGTGGAACACAGCACTGTAAAATTATTTCTATGTTATTAATATTGCGTTAAATTGTAAGATATATCAGGAATCACTGATTAATTTTCATTTTAGCAATTTAATTCTGAATTATTACACGCACAGTTGCAAAAGTAATCGTAGTGCAAGGGGTTAACATCAAGAATTGTTCTATGGTCGCAGAGAATTAATCGTGTATTAAGATCAGCCTAAAGAGACATCCATCTATCCACAGGTATTCTATCCATACGCACTGTGTTTTTATTTTCGTCCTTAGTGGCCGAGCTTCAGGCTTCCAGGAACGATATGGCGGAAATATAGCGCCCCATCAGACCTTTGCGACCAGTAGTCACTCTGCTCATTTTGTAATGGTAACATTGCCCATGACCTTCTATTAGGAGCGAGTTCCAAACCATCTAAGACACTGCCCATGGTCACTCTACCCTGAAAACGATCTAAATCCAAATACGATACTTCCGTAATCTTACTACCAAAACAAGCACCGCCAGTGACTATCCCAAACACCATGAAATCCTTCCGTATCCCGCATCAAGGTCAAATCCAAAGTCTCAATCACTGCTCCCAGCATTCCCACCCACAGTCAACACAGAAACTAACTTCATAAGCCCACGAAAACTATCTATTCCCAGGGCACGAATATCAAAATTTCGGCGTCCAATTTCTCCGTTCTCCAGTTACTGGATTTTTCTCCAGTCTGCTCTAATAGAAAGACGAGACGTGTCTGGTCGTTTCATCATGGGAAAAATCTCTTTCGATCGCTGTACCTGCGACGGCGTCCGACCAGAATATCGACGTGGTGCACCGTTGTCTCGATACGACTCGGATTGGTCCACGGGCAAACGAGAGTCCTGGGTATCGGGGAGCTTTTCCTATCTTTCCTATGAAAACGTACAGACTGCTTCCGAAACAAAAGCCGTACGCGTTCTCTCATTACCGAAGATTGTACTTCGCGTTGCTCGAGTTTTTCCATTTTGACGAGGCACCAAACGGTAGCCAAGAAACGAGCTGCAAGAAAAATGCCTCCTGCCTGCTCGCGTTTCCCTTCCAATTTACGTAGAAACGTTTAATGGCCGGAGTTTCCAAATATTTTCACTGTTTCTCTATCTTCTCCTGTCTCGTTGCCTGTGCAGACTGATGAAAGCCGGTCGTCTAATTAGACGACCACTGAGAGTAGAGGAATAGCTGAATCTTTGGTCAAATTTTATGGGAGAGTTATTCAAGTTTTTTCGTTTCATGTTGATTCAAATTTACAACATTATCTATCGCTTGTAAATTATAAAATCAAAATTTGCTGGAGTATCACTTATCATTCTGGTTTCAGTCGTTTCAAGATGTGTACTTTTATTTTATTATAATTTGTAATAACCAATTAGTAGATCGTCGGTAAATGAGATTTTTAATTGGTAAAAGTGTTAATGTTGATATTCACTGAACTTTTAGTGATTTTGTAAGTGAGATTTCTTTCTTCAAAAATTGTCCATTTTTGCCTTCCATTGATAACGTCCTATCACAATAGTTATCCCATTTGTTTGTTTACTGATCGAGACACAATAAAACGTAAATCTGACGATGCAGCCAGAATGAAATGTTCTGTCCATGAATGTCTTGTTCGGCGAGAGAGAATACAGGGAATGCGAGGGGTATCCGGATGGAATTTGCAATGGGGAATCGTCGAGGGAGAATGTACACTCGTTGCATACGCACGTTTCTCTGGAAACCGAATTGGGGAATTGAATTGGATGGCTGTAAAAACAAAGGAAGTGATTTGAGATGAAATTCGATAAATTCCTTTTCATAACTGCACGACAGACATGTCGATATTCGGACATGTTGGCATATCGTTCAGTCTATGTTAGACGAATTATTCATAGAGAAAAAAAAATAGTGTTTTTCCTGAAACAAAGATAATTTCATTCTCACGAGTCAACTCCGAGATATTTTTCCTAATTTCATAATTAATATATCATAGCCTCAATGGTATCAAAACCCACATAAAACACTGGAGTCAAAGGACCGTATCGTTACAATTAAAAAACAATTGTTATTTGTTCGATACTTGAAAATTATTGACCCTTGTTCGCGAAGTTTCTTATTCCATCTGCATGACATAGTACACTTAACACTGATGTTGTTAGTAATATATTTCAACGTTCCTTTGGTAACATATCAGAGGGACGTTTGATCGATTGAGGGGGTGATTTGATAGTGTCTTTGTCTCAGCGGTGTATGTGTTGGTCTGTTTACCATGTAGAAAAACAATATCCCTGGAAACGTTGAAAATCACTGAACTATATAATGCAGATCGTCGGCGAAGGGACATACACACGGGTTAAACGAGATAGGGGAGCGACACGATGGGCATTCATGTATTAAAGGTATCGATTAAACGACAGAATTCAGGGACCCTTTCAAGGCTGACGGTGCTTCAAGGACAGACTATTATTTTATCATTTACGAAAGCAGACTGTCCTGACATGCAAATGACTTTTTTTTTGGTAAATCATCATTATTTTATGCGACGTACTTTTTTTACATTTTTAACACTAGGCCTACAGACAGTTAAGTAATTATATTTAATCATATTAGATAAATACGTGAAAGGAGGAATAATGGAAAAGAAACAAAATTAATACGACCATAAGAAATGAAAGAAATTGTGGCCTTAGAAATGTGAGAAATATTTTTTTTTAAATTAAGTGACGGTCGTCTTAACTGTTTTACTTGATTTAATGCGATGTACTTAGAATTCGATTGATTACGTCAATCAACGTTTCTCTGAATCTCACGAAAATTAAAATTAAATTTCTTTAGTTTACCCTTAGCTGTTATTGTGATGTTAATACAGACAGTGCCGGCTGAGGGGTTAAATTTGAAACTACCGATATCCAAAATACGAGACGGGGTCATGTTTGTAAAAAAAAAAGAAAAAATGCACGATACGCTCGTCGTATTTATTACAACGGGCTAAACGTACGTAATACAGTATCCATAGAAACGATACATACAATTAAAGGAATACACTTAACTTAGTTTTATAAATTACAGATAATAAACTTGTAAATATATGAATTAATACTAAACGTAACAAAACGGTGAGAACTGTACATTGGAAAGTAGATGCGCGTGGAGATGCTTTTTGATTATCGCACGTCGGCCAGGTACACTTAATGACGATGACGTTGATTATGAACTCGCATGAGTCACTTGAGGACGGTTAACATCCACTTCTTCCTCGTTAGCTCGTTACGAAGACGAAGGTACCTTTGGTGCGCCTTGTTCTACCATCATTCTATCATCTTGAAGAGTGCGCAGGAAAATATCATGCCGAAAAACTGTAACAAAATATTCCTTGATGAGAACTTCCATCAATATTATCTTCCAATAACTACATATTTATTTTATATTAAAGTGCATTATATATGCTGCCCTTTATAATATAGTCACTCAAATAGGCGATTCTGCTATACGAGAAAAATTCAAAACTTGGAATTATTCTCAAAATTGAAATCAATACCTTCGAAATATATCAAAGCAAAAAGTAATTCGAATTTCTAATACCCTAAAAATTCCAAAATAATTTGATAAGACGGAAAAACAAAAGCAGAGATAAACTATTCCTACCATGAAACACGCGACTGCAATACCAGCAGCGCCCATCGTCGTTGCATGCTTCTGCATGTAAGTCTGCGTTCCATTGATGCAACCGACGAGATAGGCGTTCGAGGGATTCACCGTGTCTGGACCAGCATTGCAGTTGAATCGCTGCAACAGATCGATGCACCATGAGAAACAATTTGGCTTGGGAAAGTCGATCGGGATGGGTGAAAGCGTGAGAGGCGAGGCAACTTTGTTGAAGCTGGCCGATTAAAAGATTGCATCGCGATTCGACGGAACACCGAACGAGATTGGGTGCACCGTTAATGTCTGTAAGCACCGTGGAATTACGCGAATCGTTTATCGGGGTCGTTGGAATTGCAAATTTCAAAGAGGACTTCAAACAAACGCTAAACGTTTGGTTTCGTTATCGTTCGACGTCGCGGTAGATGTCTAGTGAGCCGGCTGTGGATACTGTTGTCAATAATGACGTTCGCTTTGTTTCCAATTGCAACTGTGTTTATGCGAACAACATTATTATGGAACGCCAATTCGTGTCATGAATTCTGCAAAGAGCTACAGACACTCAAATATTATGAATGTCAATGTGAATATTCAATCGAAATTATTTAAAGTAACATGTAATTATTCTAATGCGGCTGAAGAGCCAGAGAATTTAGATGAAAGTGTCACATGCAGCTCGAGTATCACGTGTTGCCGATCTCCGTTATAGAAGACATATTTCATAATATTAAAGCTAAAACCACATTTTAAATATTAACAGCAACCCCCACAGTGCAACAATGTGCCATCAATTACGTCTCTTTGGCTTCACATCATACTTAGTGGATTAACCGGCTTTTACAAAGCTCGGAGAACACCTTTCTAAAAATTACCTTTGCAAACTGCCATACATTAAACATAAACGATGTTTGAAAAGTCGTGCCTGCGCGAGTTTCCGCAAGGTTGAAAATTTCTACGGCACAAATCTGGAGCGTGGAAATTCACGCACGGGGTATTCATTGTCTTCAGCTATGAATAATGTAGGTAGATGCAATTAGAGATAATTGCGCTCATCGTTTACACAGAACGCCCCAGACGTACGCTCCAGACGTGCACGTAGATATATATGTGCACATATAATGTATATATGCACGTATAATACATCCAGCTATATATCTTTATTCCAAAGCACGATATTAATTTTTCTCGAGGCTCCGGCAGCGTAATTGAACTTCAGAAAAGCAATATAAATTAGACTGTATACAAACGATGCCGTCGGTCCCGTGGCACTCGGGCATAAATCACTAATTACTGCAATTACTTATGCACGGATTCGTCAAAAGGCAAAAAGGTTTCGTCCACGAGAGAGCGACCTCGTTAAGGAAATTAATCTTTACCTGGCCAGGTTGAATTTCACGACAGCAGCTCTGCGGCACGTTCAGACCGTGTGTTCCCCAGTCTCTCCAGCTATTTACACCGCAGCAGTGAAGCTGAAATTTGCGAAGATTTTAAAAGTCAACATCGGACGCAAAAGACCTTTTTCTTTTTAATCTTCTATCCACGAATAATTAATGTGGACAGAGGGGATGATATCCTCGAGGAGATGGGATAACTTTACTCACGGTGGATTGCGTCGTGTCCCAGGCTTCTCTGATGGATTTCCGAGTATCGTAAACCCTCATGGAGCTCGACATTTCTCTTTCGAGGGTATTTACCAGCTTTTCGCGGAAAACGTAGCCCAGAACTCCGCCGATCAGCATCGTTACAAATAGGAGGAATACGATGATGAAGTACTGGAATGATTTTAACAGGTGCAAGTTAGACGATGATGAAGTGGTCAATTAATTTGGTGTTATTCAACACATTGAGTAACGAGTCATCGGTGACCGGTACTCATAATTGTCGCTTTCAGTACGGAATTAATTTTTACAGTTGATAAATTTAAAATGACAAAGTGCTAAAATAATTTTAGCGGTTGAATCATTTATGACGCTAAAGTACTAAATTGATTTCAACACTTTCAATAACGTTAATCACTGCTCTTATTTGCCGTGTTTCTGATCACTTTGAGAACCGAGTTAATTTTAACAATTGAAAAATGTAGAATGACAAACTTCTGAAATACTTTTAGCAACGGAATAATTTACGGTAATGAAGTACACAAATTTTAACTTATAAATAACGTAGGAGTCACCGATGATCGGTGTTGCTAATTGTCGTAAAATTTATGATAACTTTAAGTAGTTCTGACAACTTTGAATTAATTGTAACCGTTGAATATTGTACAATGACGAAGTACTGAAACAATTTTAACATTTGGAAACTTCATAAAAAGTGAGAAGCATGCACGAGCAATTTATTCTTCGCCCGGTCTCGAGTTAAGTATAATTTAAGATTCTCACCGTGAGAAGCATGCATTTCACTTCTCTGGATGCACCGATGCAGCCGAAGAACGAAATGACCGCAACGATAATTCCGCCGGCGAGCAAAACGTAAATAGCGCCCGTTAGTAAGTCGTTTCCTATGAGTTCACCTATCCATGGGACTTTATCCACAAGAGCCCATACCGCCAGTCCGACTACGGTGATTCCACCAATCTAAAAAAATATAAACATTTTTTTAAACGTGAAGAT
This sequence comes from Cerceris ruficornis, assembly GCA_963989415.1. NCBI lineage: Eukaryota > Metazoa > Arthropoda > Insecta > Hymenoptera > Crabronidae > Cerceris > Cerceris ruficornis. The sequence continues at coordinate 17,924,064 of OZ022521.1, read as the reverse complement.
ATGTCGGGCAATCGAAAAATAGAAATTGCATCTTTGAAGACTTCAATCTTATTTAGCCATTGCTGAAAAGTGAACTGCTCATATTCATGAAAATTTAAATTATGATGAACTTTGATTCGTTATTGAAGTTTAAAATTTCCTGCAAATTTATACAAATTTGCAGTTACTTGTAAGATTGTACGATTACTAAAAATGATATTGCAGATGTGATTTGTGAAAAGTTTTCCGAGCATTAGAATATATTACACGGCAATCCTCCGCGAGAAGGAAATTGAAAATTATGCAAATACTTACGAAGATGATGAAGTTAATGAAGAATAAGGAATACTTCATAAACCGACCGCAGCCGTCCATTTCCGACCCGTAGCTCATTTTTGCTTATTTTCGAATCTGCAAGCACAATCAGCAAAGTTGCAGCTTGTTTAAATCCTGGAAATTTCCATCATACTGCTACTTTCTATCCGACTCGACATTTCGACGGAATATTATTAATATAGAAATAAGTAACAATAAACATACTAATCCCAAATTGCCTGTCCCATTTAACGCTTCAACCACCGACGTTACATCTGCTATATTTAAACATGCTTAATAGATACTTTGGAAAAAGAGAAATCAACAGGTGAAAAAGATGGTCAATGAAAAAATTGAAATTTTATAATATAGAAATGGAACATTTACTTCATAATTCCTGTATCAATTTCAAGAACTTTAAAAAACATTGAGAACCGATCTTTTCCACCGCCTTGGTAATCATAGTCTGAATCATATTGCATCCTCCACGATTCAAAAAAACCATTTAACCGGTAATTCCCCGTCAAAACAACTGCCCAATCTATCCATTACCAAAACGATCGACATTAAGTCGATGATTCACAACTAATAAAAAACGAAAACGTAGGAAGAAGAAACAATTATCCCTCGCCTCACGTATCCGCGACGTGATTTCTCAAAAGGCTAGAGCCATAGTTTTGCAAGTGCACCGGGGATTCCAGGACCGAATTTGGATCGAAGAATCACGTAATCCATCGTCATTGTAATTCCCAAAGTGCCAGACATAGAGTTACACAGTCTAGGATCGCCGATTGTTTCCGCAGTGATGTCACACACGTACGTAAAAGTTTTCCTCGGTGGACATCCACTCAGTAGCTCGTGTAATCGACCTCAATTTTTTTACTTCCGCTGTCCTACATTCTTGGAGGCAATTGGCCGTGATTGCGACAATGCAACGCCGTATTTGATTTACAATCTCAATTAACGATCGACGAGCCAAGTCGCGGGTGGATCGCAAATCGTTCGGTTGACTTTTAACGAGTGTGATAGAAATTGTCGATACTTTTCGTATTTGCTTTTGTACTTTAGTTAAACACGGAGGTATTATACTTTTGATTGAACGGGAGCTCTTGGGATAAATTTAATCACCAACGTTTAAGAATTGTTTCGGAAATATGATAATAATTGACGGAGGTACGATGAATAGGTATAGAGACAAAGAATTGGACTTCCAATCAGAGGGACGAACTTTAAATCTTGCTCCGTCACCTCCTGGAAACTCGTCCTAGATCATTCATTAATATATCATAGCCTCCGTGATTCAGAATCCATCTAAAACGGTAGGTGCTAGGCAAAACGATCGGCAGTTAACACATTGAATGCCATGGGGGTCACCGGTGACCGGCGCTGTTAAATTCATTGAACTTTCGTATGACTTTTAAATTGTAATATTTACGAATTTTCTAATGCATAAAATATTTAAATATCGCTGTTAGAAAAGGGAAGTATTACTGAGTACACAACTATTCTTACTTTTAACATTTCTATTCTAAAAGATGTGATTAATCACATGTGACTTCGATGGAAATGATGAAACTAGTGAAATATGGGTGGCATTTAACCTGTTAAAGTCGAAAAATACAGATACAAAATAAGAAGCTTTATGGTGATTCAGAAGGCAAAGATTCGGACAAGCAGTCAGTAAGCCGCAGAATTTTTTTATGCGATATGTATACCATAACTTCAATGGTTCCAAACCCCCCTGTACTGAAATTCTGCACGGAAACCCAGCATCTAAACCAAAAAGTACAGAGAACCCCAAAAAGCATAAAAAAAGTTAAAAAGCAACCAACTCCAACTCGGGGTTCTTTGGTCAAACTGGAAAACAAGATGTTCAGCGACTGATAACGCCGAAGGATGAAAATATCTCTTGCTGTCAAAACCAGCAAATGTTCGTATGGTCCTTGGTTTCGAGATTAATCTGAATTCTAATGAAAGTCACGTACAATATTGTTAACTGAGTCAGAGATCCGAATGACATCAGACTCGTAACTGGCACACTTTGCATATCTCGCATGCTGCACGTCGTTCGTAACTCATACCCGGAGTGCCGAAAGCTTTCGACCCTCATCGTACAAAATCGAGGAGAGGTATTTTACACCTGCCAACCAGGATGAACGATGACCTTCGCATAGATGGAGGCGTACCAACGACTTCTCTTTGAGGACGGTGGAAGTAGGCCAGTTCAGCCGACGAGACGATCGTATAATATTGTATTTTTCTTCGACACCCTCGCGATATTTATAAATGAGTGCTGCACTGACCGGCAACTCTTGCTTCTCGCGAAACTTCGTGGGAATTTGGCATTACAACTCCTGAACGGGTTAAGACGATGCGTCTTTCTTTTTTATATTTTCTCTCTTTAGAGAAGCAGTAGAATGGATACTCTAAGTATTTATTTTAGGATCAGCTTCATTGCCGCATGTTTCCTATTTTTTGGGATACTTTTTTAATATATTCAAACGTAATAGATTTAACGCTGGTAATTCTAGTGTTGATTGTAGGTTTGATGGATAAATTGTTGTATTATTAATCGGTAATGAATTTCCATTTATAAATAGTTGTACCGATCAGGGTTCACTTCTCGCGAAAATGAGTGGGACTTTAATCGCAGGTTTACAGTTCGGATTTTTATAATTCTACCTTTGATAGATAAATAATACCGGTACTGCATTCCGCGAAGGATTTGTCAATAAGAATTTCGTTACTTTTTCAAATATTGTGCAGAAGACATTCAAATCTCATTAGACGAATTTAAAATACAGGTATTGAAGATTAAAATCTTCCACGTTTTTTCACGTCTCTGATGGCTCCAGAATATTTATCGATATGATACGTTTTGATTTCACAAGTTACGTCATACCCACGTGTATTTGCAATGTGGAAAAGAAACTGTAGAAATTGCAAGAACTTCGATGTTTCCTGCTGCACTTCGTCCGAATTTTTCTTACTCTTAGATACTTAATTACCGCCGTGTTATTTAATTCGCTCGAAAGTTACCGTACAATTTTCTCCAGTGAACGCGTGTTCGATCCAGATCAGGAAATCGAACAGGTTTCAAACGCCGGTAATGCAAGTTTGACAAAAAAAAAGTATCATTACACGCAAGCACGCATGACTTCTTGACTCCAGATACGTTTGCGCGAATGTTTCCTGTTTTTCCGGTGGACAATCATTTTCTGGATTGCATTTTCTCTCTTTGTTTTCCGCTATTTTTACCACGAACAGCTTGAAAAACATCACGCTGCACCTATATTGCCCGAACTAATTAGCAGACGCACAGTTATCATCGATTTTATCCAAAGGTCAATTATTAATCGAGTTCAAGTCTCATTGCATTTGTAGTACCATCGGTTTTATTAATTCTCGTTTAACAAACTCGTTCAATTTTCATAACTGTTGCAATCTAGTAAATATAAAATCGAGTTACGGAAGTTGATAAATAAATCAACCTATAGCTCGAAAAGGTTGCACTACGCTTTTTTATTCGATGCAACAAAGTCGTTTTTCTTTTATTTTTCCTATTATTTTAAAGTGGAGTTCGAACTACCAAGGCTACGATATGTGAAATATTAAATCAATAGAAATTTCCCAGAAGTGACAGGAAATTTAATGAACTCGCATCCATCAATTAGGAATCCAAGCTTTTAACTCTTCACCCTCCATCGCTCCATGAAGTCCTTTTTATTTCGAGTGCACCAGTAACTGCACCAAGTGTCAACAAAATTTAATTTTTATTTTATTGCATTTTTTTTAAATTACAACCTTCAAATTAATGCCAATATAAAGGTACTCTTTAAACAGACACCACAAAAGCAACACGTTCAGAGTCTTGCAATTCATATCACGTAAATCGAGAGTACACTTTATTACAATAATTACAACTCAACAAACGTATCTTTATCTCTGATCAAGCAACGTCACTCGTCGCATGCCGGAAAATGACGAATCTATGCGGAAATTACGCCGATGAAAATGAACCGGTCGAGAAATTACGGCATATTCCGACGGAAACTTCGCAGTTCGATTCGCGGGATCGGCGATCGTGCCGTTTTATGCGCGTAGATTTGCAACAGTCTCGAAAAGGCAGATATATCCCCCATTGTTCGTTCGCTGTAACAATAAAAGCGAATCCGCAGGTGGCATGCGAGACCAGACGGCGTAATATCGCTGTTACGTTTTCCAATTCTGGAAGGTCGGATGTTCAATTACCGCGCATTGCTCATTACCGTGAACTTAGGTTGCAATTAACGTTGAATTGCCAACGCGAGAAGCAAGACTCGCGACGTCGCCGCTTCTCCGTCGGTTTCTCTTTTCCCCCCTTCCTTTTTCGCGCACGTGTTACTTCATTTTCTTTTTCGCATTTCTATCTCCGTTTTTTCCTTCGATAGAAAGCAGGGAATCTTTTGCGCTTTGATTTTTTACATTTCTACTTCGCTTCTTTTTTACGAAATTGGAGCGAACCAGAATACGCCGCTCTACGATTTCTCAGACTTTTCATTAGCGCAATTCTTTAACGATGCTTTTCATTGATTTCGAAAGGACGTACCGTGGATTTTCGAATTAAGCAACCTGCACGATTAAAGAAGCGAATGGAGATATAACGATGGTAATTATCTAACGCGGAAAATCACCGATTTCACGAGTAGCCCTAAAGCAAATTTTCCGCCATTTTACTTTATTCCTATTCGTCGAAAAAATGCCACGTTTCAATGATTTTACTCGTCAAGTCGCTGCGAATACTTGAAAGTAAAGAAGACGTAACGACCCTCGAAAAAGTATAACGATCACGCAATTATCCAGCGACGAAGCGCCAATTTTAAAAGAAACTTCAACTAAAAATTTTTGAGATACACGAAGACAACCTCGTATTCTACCGACACGTAATGACGTCTCGTTATTTCAACAATTTTAAGCGTCTTATCCAACCGAAGTAATACCGTGGAGTGAATGAAAATATAACGATCCCGTCTGCAATTATCCGTCGAAGTGGGAGCGCCGGTTTTGTAAGGAGCTGTAAGCCGAAGTTTCCGAGCTCGGTCACGCACCGACATACTGCCTTAAAAACACGTTACACGAGAGAGAAAGTGGCTTCTCCCTTTACATTAAGTAATCCACGGGCAATGTGAAACGTAAAAAAAAGAAATAATACTACGATCTCCGAGCAGAGTGGGACGTGACGTCATCGGGGAGCTTCCTTCGTAGCAGCGAAGCGTAAATGGCTCTCGATGGCAAATGGTATCTCGTTATTGGAGTAACGTAATTCCCTTTTCAATTAATTCAAACCAGCAAACTCTGTCCACTTTATATCGGATCTTCGCACGACGTTTAAACTCGAAATGAGAGTCCATTAGCGAGAAGCTATCGTGAAATCCTATCACCAAGAGATTCGCGATTTCTTGGAACTGAGGAGTTAAGATAATTACCTTCCTCTTTTTAACTTCCATTGTTTCGAATCTCGCACGAGGTGGTATAACGTTGTGTAACGATTTTGGTATGCAACGGATGAAATAAAATTTTCTCATGATTCAGTGGTACGAACGAAAACAAAGTTGTTCCGAGTTTGACATCATCGACGTATAACTGCATCATCAGCCCCCGCGGCGAGACTGTTGGCTGACGGTGCAAGCCGTGCCTTCGATGTTGCCTTTTCCTTTCGCATACGTCGAATCGTTTAGTAACGATTCATTCGGAGATACGGCGAAAATGAAAGGAAATTTGCGGTACTTCGATTACCATGACGTAGACGGTGAGCGTTGGAAAGACCGTAATTTCAATTGCGTGACGTAGAATAGAATGTAGGGTGCTACGGTGAGTAAGGAGGTAAAGACTTAAACTTCCAATCAGCGGAACGGAGTTCAAGTCCTTCTCCGTCACCTTTAGCAAATTTTTCCGAATTTAATATTTAATATATCACAGCCTGGTTGGTTCGGAATCCACCTGAAACGGTAGGTTCTAGGCGAAATGACCATAGCAATTAGGGGAACCTGTGAAGGGTGAGGTGATAAAAACTCCAAGTTGCAATCAGTGCACCAAATTTAAATCCTCCATCAATCGCCTCTAGGAAATTTGTCCTAAATTATTATTTAATATACCACAGACTCGGTAAATATAATGCCACCCCTATTTCGCTAGTTCCACTATTCCAACTGAAGTAAGACTTTTTCTATTAAAACCGTATCTTCACAGAGCAAAAATGTTGAAGGTAACAATAGACGTATATTTGGCAGTATTTCACTTATTTAATAGCAGCAGTTAGATATTGAATATAGTAACGAATTCGTGAATTCTATCGTTTTAAAGTCGCAAGAAATTTCATTGAATTGAATATCGCCGGTCCCTGGTGACCCCCGTGGCAGACGACGTGTTAATACCGGTATGTCTTAGGCAACACGGCCATAGCAGTTATAGTTGAAAACTACTAAACGAAAGAAAAAAAAAGAACTAATTAATGTGCAGGTAAGCGGTAGTTTGGGTAACCGTCACGTAGGATCGATTTTTAATTGATAGGAGATTACTGTCTTTAATTACTCTGACGTAGTATTGAATGCTGATCACTGGAAAAGTACTAATTTCGACAGCGTAAAGTGAAAGCGATTGTTTACGAATAGAAAATCACTGGCATTGATTGCTGTGACGTGCAATCAATTGCTGATTACTGGAAAAATACTGATTTCGATTTCGTGACGTGAAACTGATTGTTAATTGATAGGAAATCACTGTTGCAGATCCTCGTGACTTAGAATCGTATGTTGATTAATAGAGAAACATTAATTTCAATTGCGGTAAACGTTAATCAGTGGAGGAACATTAGTTTCGATTGCAGAGACGAAGAACCGGATGTTAATTACTAAGAAAGCAAGGGTCTCGATCTTCGTGAGGTAGAAACGAATGTTAATGGATAGAAAAATAATAAAGTAGTGTCTCTATTTTAAAAGTGACATCACTATCCTTGAGTTTTCTACTGAATACGATCTAATAGCGTTCAATAGTTAAACGTTCTACGTAAAAATAGTGTTTTAACAAAAAATGAAAATATTTATCATTTTCTATCTGCTCAAAATTCTAATCATATTTGGTTATCTTTGTATTTTCAGCCGCAAGTAGCGCATCCGTTTCTTCGAAAAAATCACAAATGTGGAAGGTCTTCGATACACCGCAGGTATGATATGCATATCATCAGATATTCCTAAAAAAAATTCTCTACATGCGATCTCGATAATATCCCAAATCCCCATATTAAGAACATCGGAATTTCCTAACTATCACAAATCACCGTATCCAACGGTAATTGGAAAGGAAGCCAAAAACGAAGATCAAAAATGTCCACCGCTATCGTTACTTCTACATTATTTTACTATCACACCAAGTGCATCGGGAAGATTTCTAAGAAAAAATTCCTCATCGATGACGGAAGAATTCAAACTTATAAATCCGAGACTGACTCCGCTACCATCGCATCCTTAGCTTCAACGTTAAGAAGAAATCCGTTCACATTTATTCTCATCTAACAGAAAGCCGCAGGAAGAAGGAAGAAGGGTGCACGGAATTCGGAAAAAGTGTCTGAAAAAAAGAAAAGATCGAAAGAAAGGAATCGTTGGGCCGATCGAAAGTTAAACTCGGCTCGAGGTCATCGGGTTTCACCCTCCCCGCGCGGTACGATCACTACGCTCCATTATGATGCTCGTGTATACTATTACGTGCACTTTCTTACACGCCTAGAACAGCGCGCAAACCAAACAACACTTGCATCGAAGGTACATTTCATAACAATATGGATGCTGAGAATTCCAACGTACCGCGCGTCCTCAAGATCTGAGATTTACCTTTTTAAATGCGCAGCACGATCAGCGATCTCCGCCTGACCCAACGACGCACTGCGTAGAAAGGATACGACTTCAATTTTTTCGATATAATTTTACCGCTACCTTATCCGGATGTTTCACGAATTAATCAAAATTTCTCTATATATAAGTCGATCTATGAATTATTAAATTATAGATAAATTAATACAATTTCGAATGATCATCGCCTTTAGCGACGCATCGTATTAGATGGAACGGGGTTAATAAGCAAACGCTAAACGACACGAAGTGTTGTTACTGTAAAAATGCAGCCAATAATCACTTAAAGCGAAGAACATATTCCATTTCCCACGTATAACCGTCAGAAAACACGGAATATTCCGTGTCTAGCCGATGAAGCGTCAAATAACGATGAGGATTTCGATCCTCGTGAAGTTACACGAGCCGTACGAATTAAAGTAACGTAATCACATTTGAAGATCGTAGGCGTGATTTAATCCGCGTATTATCTCTTAATGCCCTACATCCAGTCTAATTGAACTTCCTTAGTGATTCACATCGTTAGCACAATAGCGACGGCGAAGGATTATCCGCACGGAAAGTTCGACGCGCGGAAAAAAAGCTGAGCCCGCGAACCGAAGAGACTTCCGATTTCTACGAGCGGTGCGATTAACCGACAGGCGTCTGTCTCGAAGAGAAAAGAAACGAGATGCGCGTCGAAAACTGCACGTTCTAAAATTCAGTTAGATGCTTCGTTTACCAGCGAACAAATATAGCCGTGGATAGGTCACTGCTGGTTCACGCGCAATTCAACGCGCGCGATCCGATTCTCTGCCCGAAACTCAAAGAGAAAAGAATCTCTTTTGTCAGAAGAACGCTCGGAAGATTGCTACTCACTATTTCGTACGTGTATCCGGTCTCTCCTCTCGCGTGGTGGTCAACCGTCTGCAGCGAATTCGTAAAAAAGAACGGACCGCGGCGATTCCGTCGCCACGATGAAACGTAGCAGCAGGTTGGAAGCGCAGTTTAAACTGCCGCTCCTGAACACCGCATCGGTGGAAAATGACTTTATTCCGCAGGCTTCGTAGATCGGCCACGAGGCGCGGCAGCTTGGAAAATCGTCACTTAATTCAGCCACGAAGCGACGGTACGACTATCGGCATGGACACGCGCGATTTCAGATCGGGACTCCGAGTGAAACTGAAATGGTAAAACCGTCGTTCGCCTCGTCTCCTTCTCTCTCTCAAGCTCCTTGGCTCGGTCTGTCCCCGATTATACCCGTCTCTCTTTCTCTAGTTTGTCTCCCCTCTCTTTTGGTACCTGTCTAACCATCCTCCTTGCTCCTTCGCCAAGCTCTCTCCCCGTTTCCCTCCCTCTTTCTACCTTTCTTTTCGTCTCTCTTCGTGAGACAGTCATCGTTTACCGTGTTCGCGTGTATATACGCAACACGAGCGGTCCTGAACGTCTATATGAGTCGCGTGTAACCATTGTGCGATCCGGCGCGCACAGAGAATCGACTGTGGAGAACGTTGGAGGGAGGGCTGCCGAAAGTGGGGTACATGGCGTCTTCGGGCGTTGCGTGCGAAATACGTGCGCAACGAGATACATCTCGTATGCTTGCATCGTGTGCCAGACTGATTGCGTGGACGCAGGAGACTCCCCTATCTCGCAGGGGATAATACGATGCGAGCTGCGAAATATTTTTTACCTCTGACGGCAATGTTTCATTTCGAATGTTCCCGCCAGTACGCTGGCTCGATCCTTTGGTCACGAGGGAGTATATGCGTCGTGGAAATGTAGATACGCAGTTGCAAGGGATGTAGAGGGTTTGGTTGATCAATAAGGGTAAAGCAGATGTGTATTAGAGTCACCATTATGCGTGGAAATTGTTGGAGATTTATTCTAAAACTATAGGTGAACCTGTAGCTTGTTTGATGGTCGAGAAACTTAGTGGCGAACATAGGGCACGTGGAGAACAATTCAGTTGGCACGTGAGCGACTTGTAGTGCTGATGTAGTTGTTTAAATAAATAAGGAAACAGCTACTTCGCACGGTAGACAGCCGATAAATAATATTTGGGAATTTTCGGCACGTGTACGTAAAAATGTTCGCCACTAAATTTATATAGTTTTAACGTGATGAAAAGCTTCGTTCAAAAGACGGCGCTTTTCGGCGTCTGAAAGTAGGTGAGCACAGTTTGGACCATTGTTGCGCGTGTTTTATTTTCATGACGCATACCATGCACAGTTTTCCCCCGTAAAAAGAATAAACAGTGCCGGCTGTTTTCACAATCGTACGATAATGAATCCAGGGCCGAATATCACGAACACGTAGGGATAATTAAGAGTTTTTTTTATTCTGTAGACCTGCCGTTGAATTTCGTCATAAGGTATTTCGTGCGACAAGTTTCCAAGTATTTTAAATTGCTTTTGAGCAGCGATAGATCGAAATACAGAATTATTCGAGACATCGAATATAGAAGTTACATCTCTCAGGTTTATTTGAGAGACGAAGCTGTTCATTTGAAACGACCTGTCGTAAAGTCTACTTTATTCCGTTGAGACACATAAAAGCTCTTTATTTTATTTAGGCTCACGGTTTGACTTAAGCTTCGAATTATTCTCCGCGTTTTAGCTCCAGAACTACCGGCGTTACATCTATTATATTGAAATATGCTGAATAAGTACTTTGGAAAGAGAATAATTAAGAGGCAAAAAAGATAATCACTTAAGTAATTTAGATTTTGGAAGATGGAAGTGGAATATTTACTTCTTGGCCCTTCTATCAATTTGGGGAATTTTTCGAAGAATTCGGAACCAGTCATTTTGATCGCCTTGATAGTCTCAGTGTTAAGATCAACCCAGCAATGCAAGAATAATTTCTCCGATGGAGATACAATGCCAAACATATGAACATTTACGAGTAGAAAACATACCGTTCACGCTTTCTTTTTAAAAAGCGCGCCTTTCATACTCTCTCTCCGTTTACCTACAAAGCAAAATCGATATTTACGGTTTCTCAGAAAGTTCTTCCTACTTTAAGACACCGCACGTTCCTCGAATAATGTCCTTCCCACACGGAAGTTATTAATAAACAAAATAACATAGGAATTTACCGTCGTGGCGATTATTTTAACACAATAATCGTCACCGCCAGTACGTCACAATTTTCATAAAACCATGCCCGCAACGACGTGGGTGGGGTCTCTTGTTCTTAATCGTGCCTTCGCGCTTCCGTCATCACCGAAGTTAGTTCCTATCCGATCTAATTTCATCGTTTGTACAAACGGAGCTCCACCCGAGTAATAATCATCAGGTCAAATTGGACCGATCAGCACTTAATGTCTCTCTCATTCCGCATCGCCGTGGGGGTTGGTGACAATGACCTCCGGGTAAACTGGTGTCCCTAAGTGGCTCGGTATACTTTCCGCGCCAGGTACTTTTGCATTGCGCAGCATTTTCGAAATTTCCATTGCACCCTTTCGTAAAAACTAGACGAGCTGTTTTGTACGTTGTTCACGCGCGATTGTTAAATCCACGATCTTGACATACACGCGATGATACATGCAAACTACGATTACAAAATAATCCTTCCACGAAGTCCTCGAAAAAGTGTCGACTGGATGGTTTAACTGGGTCATCTTGATTTTAGTTGTGGCCTTTAATTAAGTAGCCTTTAGTACTGCAATGTAATTAATTAATACCATTGTGCGAATAATTAATTACAAAGTTGGAATGAAAATTAGCTACATAAGTAATCGTAATATCGGAGATACTGATTCCTAGGGAGAAATTCCTGGGAAGCGACAGCGAGAGGAGATTCAAACTCGAGCTCTCTTGGAGATCTGAAGTTCCATCCTCATCGCTAACATATTCCCCTATGTCGGTTACGTAAGGTCGTAAGAGATACGCAGATAGAATTTGAAGGATTCAGAAACTGTTGCTTCTAAATTGCATGCACTTTTCGATAAGAATCTAGAGTGCGTAATAGTTACGTGATTCAGTTTCCGCAATGACTATTTGAGCATTATTTTGAAGTAACGATGCAATGCCTTCAATTGGTCCAGTTATCAGCCCCAAGGTCTTTTACTCGATTTCTCTTGAATATTACATGTGCCCGGGTCATTTTCTTGTCTTTCTACTCAAATACCACGACATTGCTACAACTGTACGATATTACGTAACATATTAGGTATCATGTCTGTACTCGGTTTCTTAGAATCACTTCCTGGTAAATCTACTTTTGCTTGTTTATCCTTAGATCGCGGTTTCATAGAAACTTCTGTTTATTGAGTTTAGAAACTGAGTACATAATATTTTCTAAATTGTGTACAAAATATTTGTTAAATTGAGCATACAATGCATCTTCATCGAGTGTATTTTACTTAATATCTATAAAACAATTATATGCAAGCTAGTAGAAGTAACGCGTAATTAACTTTCGTCGACGAAGAAATTCACAATTTTAAAACTTCTTATTTTTGAATGATAGGCGATGTATCGATACGGTCGTATTTCTGTCAGAAGCGCCGATATATCGATCCTAGAATCACGGAGCACTAAACGTCCAAAATGGTGGCAAACGATTCAAGGTTTGATAGGCGCGGTTCGTTTTGTCGATTACTCGAGAAAATCGTAAGGTTTGAGTGCGTTTAACGAACGACGATAGACACCTGCGAGTAAGGTCGTATTCGATTCGCAACCGTCAATTCTTTCAAGAATAAAACCGTCTCGATCTGCACGTCAGCTGACACATGTTTACGTGCAACTCTGAATATATCGCATGTAATGCACATGAAATTTCTCCTGAGAGAACCGTTTAATTAATTTAATGAGAGAGCCAAGGTCAACGAGAAAATGACGACGAATCTCATGGAAAAATTGCAAAAGCAGGGATGGTACGTACGGAATTCGTTCTGATGTCGTTTTAATTATAAAATGCCATTTGTGATGGATTAGAACATCTAGGATTAATGTAGTTTCCATGTAATTCCAATTACAATTGTTTTAAATTAGGTTCATTACCAGTCATGGATACAATGTTGCAAGTGACTCTGAAAATATCACTGATATACAGAAAATAATACAGCGATTATTAGATGTGAGTTGCCTTAACACTTTTCATTTGTAAGATTTCTTAGAGTAATTTTATTACTGTACCGTGGTATACATTTTGTAGCTTGACCTGAGAAAAATTGGCAGCGGTCAAGGAGATATTTCTCAAGGTAATATCGTACTGCAAATACAAAAAATACGTAATGTATCTGCTCCGAAGAACAATGAGGAATCTCGAGGAGCTCCTCGTCTGTTGAAATTATCTCTAACAGATGGGAAAAATAACTTTCAAGCTGTAGAAGTTAAACATATTTCGTCTCTGAGGTAATACAAATTATTCTCGTGTGGTTTCTTCGGTTAAATCAAGAACACTTTATAAGATTATCACGATTGTAATTTTTTTTGTACAGTGTAAATATCCCACCTGGTACAAAAATCTTAATTAAATCAGGAACTTTGCCTATGTCTCATGATATGATCTTATTGACACCCGCGCACATAGCAAGTGTGCTTGGAGGAAAAGTAGCAAATCTTGTAGAAAAGTGGGAGTTAAACAAAGTAGGTTGTTTTATTTAAACAAATTACATATATGTGTGTAAAATCGAAACATTTTCATAAATATTTTATAATAGAAACTAGCATTGCATACGAGGGTGAGGTCAGCGGAGGAGGGTGGTCCTCCACCATGGATACCATTCGGTAAAAAAATAATAAAAGTCGCTGAACATGACAAAAACTTCAAATCCCTTGCTGAAAAGGAAAAGACCAGTAAAGAAAATGCAGAATTTGAAGCTCAGCGTAAGGATGCACTAGCCGAGGCTGCAAAGCAAGGCAGCAAAAAAGTTTTTGGTGGAGGAAATAAACAGGTATAATTCATGGAATAGATATATTTGTATCGAACAAATTAGCCATATAGTTATTTCGTTATATGACAATTTTCTAGCTCTTGGATCACAGTGTACAGAAAATAGTAGATCAAGGATTCTCCATAGAACAAGCAGAATATGCCCTGAAAATTAATCGGAATAATGTTGACAAAGCTTTGAGAAGTTTGCAAAAAACTGACAAGCATAAGTATATCTCTTTTCTTTTCAATAGTATTTCCTTACGATTTTCTAACATTTGGCCAATCGTTAATTGAATCCCGACGTATTTCAGTACATTCAGAGAACCGCGAGAACCGCGGAACAAGCGATTCGATAAAAAAGCTGAAGAAAGTAAACCGAGCACCGGAAAGATATCTCTTTTCGATTTCTTCGAGGATAAATTACCTTTACAGTCGGAAGTCACAGAAACGATCAGCTCATCCCAAAATAGTCATACGCAAAACACTGAAAGTACCTATGAAAAAGTTGAATCCAAAAGTAACGATAATCAAAGTGGCAGAGGTGGAAGGTATATTTGTTTGCTTCTTTTTCTTTATAAAGAAAATCATTAAAAAAAAATCGAAATTTAATACGACCCCCGTTTAATAGATCTCAAAGAGGAGGACGTGGATATCAAGTTCCACCGCGGCATTCCGATGAAAATAAAAGTAACAAAAGATCGAACACCGGTAATTCCGTTACGGCTCAATATCCGCAGTATAACGGCGGCAATAGTTCCCAGAACAAGCCACCGCGATTTCAACGAAATCAAGATAACCATAATTATTATCAACAAGATACCGGGCCCAAGAATTATCAGAAATCTCAATCGAGCGAATATCGAAATTCGTACGTACAGACACGTGCAGATAGTGGAAACAGTAATGACGGTAATAATTATTACAAAGCTCAACAAGATCAGCAAGGAAAGAGTTTCGGCACCGCCAGGAATTACAATCATCTCGAGACCGATGCCAGGAATAAGCATAGTTACGATCCGTCTTACGGTAGGCATAGTCGAGCACAAGAGGACGGAACACCCAGAGCATACCCAGCTAATACGAATGACAAAAATTACAAAAACCAACTGAACAGATATCAACCAAATGACAATTCTGGTGGAAGAGGGGCCATTGGACCCAACAGCCAAAGAGGTGAAAACCAATACGGTAACAATCAAAATACGAATGTTCCTCCTGGCGGTACTTGGGTTTGGAGGGTAGGCGACAAATGTTTAGCTAAATATTGGGAAGATAACAGGGTAAGATATCAGAATCCAATGAATGTTATAAGTTGTTGGAAGTTACCCACGTATTAATTAATTTACGTAAAATTTAGTATTACAGTGCAGAAGTAACAGGAGTATCCGATAGAACGTGCATTGTTCAATTCAAGGGATTTGGAAATTACAAAAAAGTATTGCAATCGGACTGTTTGCCTATAACGGATGATGTATGTATATTAATTCGTGGCTCGGTGTTTTAAGTATAGGCAATGATATTTATAATATTTCGTTATTCTGTTAGCAGCAGGTTGTTCAAGATTATACAGTGGAGCCACGGCAGTCTGATCAAAGGTTTAATAATAGACAACCTCGTTACGATCAAACGTACAATCATATAAGTGGTTAGTTGGACCTTATTTCACGTAAATACATGCTTGTTTTTTTTAACATTCACAGTCACAGTTTACCTTTTCGAAATGGCAGGCATGGAATTTCGAAGGGGTGGAAACGGAGCTATTCCCGGAAATAAGGGTGGTTATGGTAAAAAACGTAATCAACAACGGACTTCCCAACCGATTTACCAACCTCCCGCGCAACGATACCAGACTTCCGTACCCGTTCATGCTCAGTCTAATACTCAAGATAATTCCTTACTTTAATGTATCGTCAGTCATTTCGTTTAGTAAAAGGTATCTGAACTTTGCTAAATAACTAATCGTAGTTGCGTTTATTTTTCGAAGACTGACCTGATGAAAGAAGCGAAGTTTTCTTTATGCGTTGATTAACGAACTTTCAGAGACTTTGTAAACATGTCCTGTGCCACAAATAATTTATATTCATAAATGAGACGCGTTAGCAATTGTACAATTATAGTACGAATTATTTCCCTATACAGTATCTGAAAAGAAATGAATTACCAATTAAAGCAGTCCTTCGTGTAAAATGTTCATCGTGTTCTTTAAATGTTCGCCAGCGATCGCCATCGCGAAGGACTCGAGTACTAATGTTAGAGGACTATGCGATGTTTCCAAATTTCGTCCAATTTTTCCTATATGTCGAGCCATATGTTGTAATATTTGATCTGATTGCATAATGTACATTATGCTGTATATTGTTTGTAACTAATTTGTAATTATAGCTCTTTGGAATGAATTATATTCGTGAAAATTGATGTTACGTGCGCTCATTCGAAAGTGACGTCTTTAATTTCACTATTCCCATTACCATACCCGTATAATTAACCCTTTAAGTGCAAATATGTTGCAAGTTAAACACTATTTGCTCAGAAGAAGAAAAAGTTTCCTTATACTTTTTAACTTTTATTTTTTCAATTGATTATTGCAACATATGTATCTGTTCGTCAAAAACATGACAAAAGAAATATTCTAATTCGATGTAGATTTACGTAGAAAACATATATTGATTTACAGTGTCAAAATACTTAAACAATAAGGGAGTGATGTGTTTTTATTTTTTCATGTTTAGACTTCAAAAACAGAAACCTGTTTCTGAAGTGCATGCCATCTGGAGTAGCTTCAAAGAACATATGAAGTTTGTATACGGCTAGCGCGCCATGTCATTTGTATTTACAAATTTTCCCATGAATTTATTATGTGCATATTGTTTTGGACGGATCTGATGGATAAACTAAATGTAATTCGGTGACCCGGATAATCGGAACAGGTTTATTATTATACCGAAGGATTATCGGAAATGCCGCCGCTGTCGGGAGGATTCGGCGAACAGATCGAGGTTAGCATTTTGAATTTTGCGTTTGATCGCTTCGTTGTAACGATTCAATTAACTGTATTCTCGCCGTAGGATTACGAAGTTTTGAACCTCCTCGGAAAGGGCGGCTTCGCCAGCGTATATCGTGCAAAATGTCTTCGCAGCGGGATGGAAGTTGCAATAAAAATGGTAATCTATGCTGATACTTAGGTTAAGTGCAATTACCGCCGTTAGGGACACTTGTTGCTCCATTTCTTAAATCATATACATAAGTACATCGTATCTACGAAAGATTATACATAATTCACGTATGATAAATGATTTTAGATCGACAAGAAATTAATGCAAGCGGCTGGAATGGTTGGAAGGGTACGTCAGGAGGTAGCGATCCATTCGAGATTGAAGCATCCGGCGGTTTTAGAATTGTACACATTTTTCGAGGATGCTAACTATGTGTATTTAGTATTGGAATTGTGTCACAATGGAGAGCTTCAGCGTTTTCTTAAAATGCAGGGCTCTCATTCCTTGCCCGAAGATCATGGTATATATTTATAAATATTTTATACGTGCAGTTTGAAGTTTGTTCATCCGACATAAAAATTTATATTCATTTAGCTGGCCGTATAATTAGACAAGTAGTACAAGGACTATTGTATCTCCATTCCCATCAGATACTACATAGAGACATGTCTTTGTCAAATCTCCTATTATCTAGAGACATGCAAGTGGTAAGAAAATCGATGTATTCTGACTTTTACTTCGACATCAACTTAAAACTGACCATTTAAACTGTTAACTTAATTCTAGAAAATAGCAGACTTTGGATTAGCTACTCAATTAACAAGACCCGATGAGAAGCATCTAACAATGTGTGGCACTCCCAATTACATTTCACCTGAGGTTTACCACTTGACACTTCATATACATTGCACAAAACAATAAATTTTCATAACACACAATTTATTTTCAATATCATAGATAGCAACAAGATCCTCTCATGGTTTGGAAGCGGACGTTTGGAGTTTGGGATGTATGTTGTACACTCTGTTGGTAGGAAAACCACCATTCGATACAGATGCCGTTAAGAGTACGCTAACGCGAGTAGTTATGGCCGATTACGTAATGCCGGCATATTTGTCGGACAATGCTAAGGATCTTATTGACAAACTGTTGAAGAAAAACCCAAAAGATAGAATTCGTTTACGTGACATTCCGAAGCATCCATTTATAACGACTTTAGAGAAAAACAAATTGCACAGTGTAAGTAGCTATTACGGGAGCCTCTTAAACTTGATAACTGTAATTTTAAAGTTTAATAAATCACGAACGTTCCTGATAATAGGAGAAGAATGGTATGAGCAAAGGATTGCTGGGAGACGGTATGATAGATTCGGGTGTAGGCAGAACGTTATCCTCATACGGACGTGCGAGAATACGTTCTAGATCGGAAGAGAGAATGTCCACGATGCCTACGATGTCTAACGGGCTTGGACCTATGGTTAGTGCAAGGAGCGAAGCTCTGTCTGAGCCAATCGCAAAGACGCATAGAGAAAGATGTGTTGATTATCGTCGAAAGGAAAATTCTGTTCTGGCTGGGATTCCGCCTCCGCCGCGAAGTAGAATATTCTCGCAATGTGAACAATATAGCGGCTCTGAGATGCACGAAGAGGCTGAAAAGTACAAAACTGAGAGGTACAAAAAGAAGGAGAAGGGTGACAATTGTTTCGAGGGTACCGATGATGGAGGAAAGCTTCAAGTTCCACCTTTGACTTCGGAAAGACTTCAACCTACGAGACATAGAACGAAAAATGCAATTCTTACCATTCTGGATAATGGAGAAGTTTGCATAGAATTTATTAAACGCCGGAATGGACTGGTACGTAGGACGTAGTTGTGCATATTGTACAGTTTTTTTCCATTGTAATGTAACTTCGCAGGAAAAAGTAAGCGAAGTATGCCGAATATCTAGCGATGGTTTAAGAGTGATACTCTATAAACCAACCACGACAACGGAAGTTGGTTCGCAACCACCTGCATTGCCAGCTCGAGGTGCAGATAGTATTTATTCCTATGAAAATTTACCCTCGCGGCATCATAGAAAATACGTGTACGCTTTTCGTTTCATAAAGCTGGTAAGAGCAAAAACGCCGAAATTAACCTTGTACACGCAACGATCTAAGTGCCTGTTCATGGAGAACGGTCCACATCCCGATTGCGAAGTACATTTTTACAATGGAGTTAAAGTACGGATTAATCTTTACTTTCATAGATAAATGAACCGTTTATTTTGAAAGTGTTAGAAGCCACTTTCTTTTTAAATCGAGATATTTGAAAGTTTGAAGAAACCTTGTAATTTGTGAGAAGAGTAACTTCTACTTGTTTATTTTGAATACTTATAACTTCCTCGATATAAATAATTTCCTACAGCCATTGAAAAAACACCATTTCTCGTTGCGATAAAGTGTCTTATGCCACTTTCGAAATAAACGAGTCAAGTGTCGGATAGATTTTAACTGATAAATTCGTTACAGATCGTACGAGTGGATGGTGTAGTAAAAATAACTGAAAGAAGTGGAGAACCCACGTACACGGAGGGCGAATTTCCATCACATTTTGATGATTATTATGAGCATTACTCTGAATGTTATCAACGTTGTTTATTACTGGAATCTACATTAACATCTTTGGAAGCAGCTACCGGGCATTCTTGTTTTCCCGTCATAATTGGACGTAGACCTTGCGCGGTCTTAAACGATTCTCCTTGCCTGCAAGGAAAAGAAAATATTTCCCAAACTACAAATCACACACCGGTGGTACGCGGATGAATAATAGTAATATTTAAATATTATTCCTCCTTCAAGAGTTACGATTTATGTACTCATAAATTTCAGATGCCGTCCTTCGATGCCAGTTGTTCCGTCGTTTCGACGGTAGCATCTCGATCTCGAAAAGCGAATTCTATACGAATTTCAAATAATAACACGAATAAAGTAATTGTTCCAGGTATAGGTACAGCTACGCAATTATCATCCGGAGATGTTCGTGTTGATTATAGGGATGGCTCTGCATTAACCGTAAGTAATTACTGTAACAGGTCTCATCGAATGGTATTTATTGATTAAATTCATTGCGACTAGGTAAGTCCACAAAGTTACGGCGGAGGTATTGTCTACGAGAGTGGTAACGGTACAGTTATGAAATACAGTCAACAGTATCAGCAGAACTCGGAAGTGCCGTATACCGTTAGAGAAAAACTACGCCACCTCCCGACGGTCATTAAATACCTTGTGCAACCGAAACACAAAAATATTCGATAGTACTCGAAGAAAACTTAGAGAATCCATATCATTTGTATAGTAGAACTTAAGATAGTCTAACTACGATAAGCACACAATTATTTTTATAAATTTACAAACTACAATGTACCAATCTAGGCAATTCCGAAACAACCAATTTTCTAAATATAATATAATGTTAATATTTTTTAAAATACTTCAAGTCGCCGATTCTATTTCAGATTATGAAGTCTCCACGTACTAGTTATACCTTATAATTGTATTTTATATCCTACAAAAAGTTTAAAATAACTCCATTCAGCTCGGTTTGTTAGTAAACCTTCTGTCAATAGAATGAATGCAGTAGATTTGACCTCAAATAAGGTATAGTTGAATCGAGGTCAATGAGAGTTATTATCATTCCTGACAGACACGCTATTCGACTTCATCGAAGGGAATAGTACATTTGATACGCTATAGTACTACGATATACCCCATAATCTTCCGCCAGAGCAACGGTTTCCATTCACCTCTACCCGCTCCCCGTACACTCAAACGCCATATTGAATTCGTTTAAAGGGTCGTTGAAAAATATAAATTACGTTCTGGATGAGATTTCCTCTTCCTTAATACGCAGCGTCGTTAAATTGATATTAACAGTAGCGCGGAATACTCTCATGTATTTGAAAAAGTAAAAACAAAATTCCGTACAGGTATACGCGAGTTTCTACCATTCGTTTACAAAGGTAGCCCTTGCAAAGTATATAAACAAGTAGTGTGACGTGTCTGTGTGTAATTACTAGAAACGTGTGGGATGTCATTCAGTAATACGACTGAACGACGTTCAATTGTTACGATAATTGAGAGGATTCCGAGGTTACAATTCTAAAATAACGGCGGGCTGTGCCCACACGGTTTAATCCTAACCTCGATCAAAGGGCTCGAAACATGGGTAAGCAGAGTATTTTTTCTTGAAAGTTTCTCTCACGTTTAGAAGTACATACTTGAGATTCGTTTATTTTTAACGGAATACGTTGCATTTCCGCGAAACGACTCGATACTGCTGGCGTTAGCGGGCGATGTCTCATAATCTTATCTATAGTATACGGAAAGATTACTCATTCATCAATTCAGTCATCGTATCGCACTTTACGCGAACAGGTTGTTTGTACTTAATTTCTCAAACATGAGAGCAAGTCAGACGCAGGAAATTACCGATATTTTACCGCTGCGGGGAAAATTTCAAAGTAACGTTAGCTTAGACAGATTTTCGGAAAAAAGTCTCCACGGGCTTGATTATAATGAGCGATCTTGCCGTAAGTTTGTTAGTTTGATTGCAAACATTGACGGGATAAAGTTTTAATAATTTTAATCACTTATAATATCTTCTTGTAACATAATTTTATGTTTGTAAAGAATTAAGTTGTAATAAAAATCATTTACTTTTACTAATATAGAATATTTATTCTGTTTCAGGGAATATGTGCAATGATTGTATGGCAAGAGTGCCATACGCGACTCTCATTGCAACTATAATGTGTTGCTTGGGAGTCGGTATATTTTGCGGCACGATGTACAGAGGAGTAACATTGGGTGCCCTGATGATGGACCAGGTGAGACGCTACACGCAATAATAGCCTCGAAAGATATTGTACATTTACTAACATATTTTATGCACAAGGTTTTTCATTTACGATTGGGATGGTTGGAGGCTGTGCAATTAATATTTGCAACGATCGGAGCCAGTATGGCAGCTCTTGGTTTCATGATCTTGTGTGTAGGTTGCCTTGCAACCGGAGCTACGAGGCACAAAGTTTATCGAGCCTGGAGGTCTAGGGTCGGTGGACGTATCTCTTGCGCCGTTGTATGTATCTTGAGGAAGTTTAATTTAAAAAAGAGAAACATTCGAAAGAAAGAAAAAAGAAATACATATGTTAGTCTGTGTCCTTTAATCGTTACATATATTTTTTAGTTCATGACAATCACATACATTCTACAATTAGGTTGGCTTATGATCTTTGCATTCTTGGTTATAATTACTTGGATTTTCACTATATTTTGGGGACTATGCAGCAACACTCGAGTTCAGTCTCTCGAACAGTGCATTGACTTTACACAATTCAGTAAGCCCCATGTTTTATTATTTTACAATATTCTCACCCTATACTTGCAAGTTACTCGGGTTTCCATAATAATATAAAGAAAAAGTGTAGCAAACGTTCGTTATTTTATCTAGGCTTTATATTCCCGAACAATACAAGAGTGGAAGACATGAGCGTCTGTGGACAACGCGAAGTAAAGGTATTCTGTAAGGATTTCGTTGAGAAAGCTGAAGTAATGTTTATCTTAGCAACGGTGGCCGCGATGTTAGTCGTTCTGAGCCTGATACATTACCTGATGTGTTTGTCCGCTAATTACGCGCACATTCGTGATCACGAGAAATTCCAGGAGTTACAGGAACTTCAGTATTTACAGGATCCCGGGGATCCAGACTCTCCTCAGCCCGGTATGGGAACTTTGAGTTCACATCATCGCGCTAAGGATAGATTCTAGGATACGGCCCGCGAGATCTTCGCTATGAACCCCTTATAAAGCCTAAATGCTCCTGCTTACAGGAGATTAAAGATCTCCCTTCTATATGGATCGAGAATCTTTCGATGTTATATTCTCTTCTATGTACCTAAACTCAGTATTCTACTACATTGATCGTTGTCGCAGTAGTTTACTGATCGGAGGATCTTGCGGGAACACTCTATGCCGTCCATTGTCTGCGACTGTCTATATAAAAAAAAAAAAGAAAGGCATTTATTTCGTTTTAAAGTTATGATTCTAGTAGACGTGAATTAGGAGAAAACGAGGTCTCATATATAGATATATTGTAGCGTTGATTCGTTTACTCGTTAAATTTCAATTTAGAGTGTAAGGACATGTGACAACATTCCGTAATTCGTATCGATTGAAAGACGAAGTATTATTTCGAACGAAATCTTGCATTTCATACGTTTAAGGCACAAAGAACATAGCGCACAGGCTGTAAAGTAGTGGATTTTCAGTCGTATAATTTACCGTGAGGGAGTATCTGTTGCGCGTTTAGTACATCGTTTGGTACTATGGCCTATTGGTTGCTAATCTTCTTTTTTTTTTCTCTTCATATCATGTAAGACTAATGATGCAGACTGTATACTATGTATCATCGATATCACTGTTACTGAGATTCTCTTTTATAATTGCAGCTTTTTTTTATATATATACATATATCTATTTTTACAGTGTTCCGATCGTGCTGGAAAGAAGGGAGCGATATATTTATCCTCTGTTGTGTTCCACTTTTATTTTAGTGATTTCGCTTTGTGAGACGAATAACTGTGCATACGGTATGTTCAGTGATAATATTATTTTTTCCAGCATGATCGATTAAGTATTACGTTATAGATCTACTGCCGTTTGTAAATTTATGGAAAGAGAAAGAATCAAACTTTATTTTGAGATATCAAAATACGACAATAGATGAAATTTATCTAAATTGTACTTCTCAATGCACAAAATGTAACTGTGCCAAATTTACGTAACTCAATCGAGTCTATTCTACAAATAAAGTAAATTATCACATATATCGCACGTTATTGTTAAAAGACAGATTCTATGATGAATATACTCAAAATAGCAAGTTCGACTTGCACATAATTTCGTACGTGCTCAAATTATTTAATAATTGGTAGTCTCATCGAATGCGCGATAAAGTCAGAAACAAAAGAAGGGGCGGGGGGAGGAGGCGAAAGTTTCGTTCGACTTTCTTCGAATGAATTTCAACTTACTTTATTACGCACACCTGATAAAAGTACATATCAAATTTAAAATTGAATTACAATTTAATTTAGACGGACTTTGTAATTGAACAATTGCATAGGAAAAGATCGAATGCACGAGTCGTGCACGATGTAAAATCGATTTATCGTGTTATTTTCAAAAGTATGCGCTTCACCTTCGTTTCAGAATATTTGTAATGTATATTCCTGTAAGTTCGAATAAAATCACCTTCTGCTCGGCATATGTCTCGTATTATTAGAAATAACGTACGTTTAATTACATGAAGCCCTTGGCTTCTCTACGGCGTATCGGTAAACAAATATTGTTTATTATTTACACGTCAGATTTAAAATACAGTCGTTAATTACAAATTTGTACAATCTTATAAGTCCCGCGCCGATCACTCGTCGTCAAACTGAAGATCCAACTCCAGATCGAGTGCACTAAGTTCTTGGAAGGTATTGATGAACGTGTACCGCGAGAATATCATGTATAATTTTCGGAACCACACGTATTGGGACTTGTGTGCTGACATGGCTTTCTATAAAGGCAAGAAACGATTTCAGAAAATGCAATTTTTTTACGTTAATACCTAAAGGGGTAATTCAAAATTTGATTCGGCCTTAATAATATTTTAATTGACCAACAAATTTTAACTGAGCACTTACTCTGATGACTTGCTTCTGATTGTATGTTAATAAATACCAGTGTGACGCATATAGTAAGCTAATTGGTAAATCTAGAAATTGTACATACTTTCTAATTATATTCACAGATTCTAACACATACAGTTTACAATCTGAAAAGGTATTGCATTAGTTTATATGCTTTGGTTAAACCGATTCAATGGCATAAAACGTACGATACTAACAAGATGGTACTTTTTTCTCGATGCACAGTGCAGCTATTGCAAAATATAGAGAGATATGATTCTTATGGCGGCTTATACCATGCTTATCAAATGTTACAAGTGCATCAATTTTGTAACATTCTATATGCTCCAAAATAGACTCCGCCACTGTCTCTGTTGGCCATTGTACCTTTTGATCATCAGGTAACTCTGTACTCCTATACATGCATTTATTGAACTAAGATAGAAGATTAAAAGGGTAAAATTCCCATTACACACAAAAAGAAACGATTAATAAACTGTATCCCAAGTCCATTGCAGGGGACACTTACATTACAATCGTTACATTATCTTCGGGTATTCCTAATATTTTTGTACATTCCCATAGTTCTTCCTTCCTCTTTTTATCTCCACCTAAAAGGATACTCGTGGATAATTAGTTTTACTTTGCGTTCACACAAATTTGTTCTTTTTAAAGATTATGTAACAGAATTTCCTGCATACCGCTACTTAAACATAGGAGATAGATCTCGCTAGCTTTCGATCGTGTAACCCAATACACAAGAGGACCAAAGAACATAACTTCATCGTCAGGATGAGCCGTAACTAACAATATCCTGGCAGGTGGTCCTGGAAATTGCCAGGCGGAGTGGCTGACTTTTTTTAAGATTAAATATAGGAAGATACAAACGCAGAGGTACGCGATAGCAGCTATTAATAATTGCCACGAAATTTCTTTAATATAAAATAACCACCAGCAGATTATTTCATTGAATTGCATATTAAAGTACTCCTTAATTAAGTCTAACATTTTGGCTGGCGATGTACGAACTAGAACCACTTCGAGATGTTACGGGCCTATCATACTTTTGGAAGAGCGAATTATCCCCTTGGAGTTTGGGATAAAATTCGTATCATTTAGAAAAAATCGCGAGGTTATGTTCTGCACAGCCGAGATAACGAGATTGAACGCCATAGTCGAGCACGTCGATACGAACTACCCTTGCTGTATTACCCAACAGATTATTTAAACCTCTTGCTTTTTTTGCTTTAAAATTCCCCCGTTTTTTTTTATTCACATTTTATATTTTTCAACAAGCGATACCGATTACTTCAATATTCCGCCCTTTATGAAAGATACTTTAATATAAATGAATATGCGTAGGGATAGTTTGCAAAATATAAATTTTAGTCTTTAACGTTTACAGACAATCACGTTGTCATAGAAATTCAAGTGAGAAAAATGTTTTTAGGAGAATCAATATATTCGTGTAGATAGTCTTTGATTCTTTTGGTCTAAGAGAAATGTATACTTTTTATTAATTTGTAATTTTATTTTTACATCGAACAGTTGGATCTTTTGCAGGACACATCTCATCAGTGAAATCCAAGGGGTTCAAGTTTAAACGGGAGAAACTTAACATAGGAAAAATTTGAAATTTGGGCGCGCTTAATTAGTTTATTTTTTTATCTTAATATTGTCATTTGGTTCAGAATAAAGAAGGAAATTTTTATAACTGTCAATATAGTAGAAGAATGTAAACAATAATACGTCATGATATGAGTAAAATATGAGTCTCGGAAAAATGGCAAATTTTGTAGGCAATATGGTTGGTTAGAAAAATGTAACAGAGTTCTCAGCAGATGAATACTTTCTTTTGAAGTTCTAACTGAAACAATACAGAACATGAAACAATTCTCAAAACTTTGTGTAACAATGTTCCTATTTAAACTTGGCCCCTGGATAATTTTGAGATGTCAGGCTGATCAGGTTGATCAAATATTAAAACTCCCTAAACCCGATGATTCGAAGTATATATTTTAAATTAACTCCACTCTAAATCATTCGTTGACTATTAATTTTAATAATTTTTTTAATTTTAGGACAACAGCAAGAACTTTCGTATTAAAATAATTATTCTTACGCCAATGTGCATCAATGAATTTGACATTGGCTAGTATTTCTGACGTATCGGATTAGGTTATGCCATATTACGAGGAGACATTACGAAAGAAATAAGAATTCTGCGATGGAGAAGAAGAAAGACGAGGTGGATTTGTATCGTGATACTCCCGTGAGATATCTGGGTAATAAAAATCATGTTATCGAATGCTGTTATTTAAATTTTCATTCATACTTTTATCGTTATTTACGACTCTGTCATGGTCACGCTCGATCATAAATTTTACTACTCATTTACTGTTGTTTTTTTACACCTTCTTTTTAAGTTTTATATTTGTGTCGTTTCAGGTTACGCAAATGAAGTCGGAGAAGCATTTAGAAGTTTAGTTCCAAAGTCAGTTGTATGGTTTAGCTACATTGTGGCCAGTGGATACGTTGTTGCAGACACGTTCCATAAAGGACTACAGACCTACAATGTAAAATAAGTATAAAAGATATAATTCTGTGAAAGTACTTTTTAAGAGACGATATAGCGAATGTAAAATATTTTAGGCTGATACCAGCTCACGAAGAGGAAGAAACGTTTTACTTTCTGTGACCGATACATTATTATGGCAGTCATTTGCGTCCGTGATAGTACCTGGCTTTACAATTAATAGAATCTGCGCTGCTGTTCAATTCGCGCAAAAAAAGAGTGTTAATATGGCCTTTAAAAGTCGGTGGATTCCAACTATGGTTGGTTTGGTTTCTATACCGTTTATAATACATCCAATCGACAGTGCTGTCGAGGAAACAATGAATGTTACCTACAGAAGATGGGTAGGACCTTATTCTAAATGAACAGCAATGCAAACAGTGGCCAAAGAATTCGTGCTTTATTTTAAACGATATGTATATACACGTTATTAGACCTAATTACTGTAATTAATTGATATTTACCAAAGTTGAAAGTGTTACTGCCCAGGGTAACGTAAGACAAAGAATACTTATTATTAAGGCAACAGTACAACAAATTGAGAGTTATGCATATTTTGTTACGTCTTATACAAAAACAATATGCAGCTTGTTGCAAATAAAATATATTAAATTTTTACGTCCCATTTCTCTAGCACGCCATTGTCAAATTTCCTGCAAGGCTGATCAACAACGACCTTATTCTACTAATTTCAAAAAACTCGTTGCATCGCGCTACAAAGCGCAATCAATATACATTGTCGTTAATTAAAATTTTAATTTTTTTCTAACGTAACTGCTACTTAATTGCGCGGGTGCGTTCTGAATTACCAACAAGTCATTACGACTCCTCAATGAATCGCGGGAAGTAGAAACATTCCGTTCGTAGTCAGACGCGGCGAAAAATTCCATTGATCGTTCGAACGTTCGTGCATCTAAATCATACACGTGAAACGCACGCGATTGCATAAAAGTGCACGCACGATATTCCATAAATTCAACGCTTTACGATACGCTTGAATATCTCAAGCAAGTGTAAACTTTCACGAATAAATCGCAGAACTTTACTGTCTCTACATCTATTCCGATTTGAAATCAACGATTACAGAGAAAGCAACGCGGCTGATAAATGTGAACGTATGACAGCCACGGCACGAACAATGAAGCTGTGTTAAGAAACTTACCGCACATGCAACAGCCATACTAATGTACAATGTTATCTAACTAATTCATAGATACTGAAACCTGCATTAATTTCAAATCTGTATGCTGTTACGGAAATATTTAAAAACCCTTGACTTCTCTGAACTAAAGTCTCAAAGATTAAACCAACGATACTAATCTACAATGTTATCTAACTAATATAGAAAGCAGCATTAATTTCAAATTTGCATACTGTTGCGGAACTAACAATTGTTTTAAACACTCGACTTCTTCGAACTAAAATCTCAAAGATTATTGTCTTTCAAAGGCTGTCGAGTTTCCTTCTCTTCATAGACTTCGAAACTTTGAACGATCATCGAGGAAATTGAAAAAAGGTACGAAAATAGCAAGAAAATCGATCGAACATTAATCGTTTACTGACACGGCAGAGATTAGGTTGATCCTCGATATCATGACATCTATCGGCGTGATTCGATCTCACGTTAAAACAGCAGACGATCATCGTCGAGGCGATCGAGTAACAAATAATAATTACCCACGCTCGGAAGATCGTAACTCGCGAGTGAGCCACGTTCATTTTCCCATTTATTGTTTTTCTAAAGGCCACGCGAGCCACTAACCGCAGAACAATGCGACATTGCGTAGGAACGAATGGCCTGTCATACCTGCTGACATATATTTTTTTTCCTCGTAAACTACAACCGCCACGTCAGTCAAGAAGAAAAACTGATCGTATTTCTTTGTTCGCCGAGAAGTAGCTCGTTGAGGTTTTGAAGAACGGAATGCCGGATAACGGCGTGGTGGGGATTAGTGTAACGAGTTTAATGATGAACGTGTTTCGCTTCTTTAATCGCCTGTGGGAGGGAAATTTGCATCGTTCGGTGCACGGTATTATATAATACGAATAATAGGATATTCTTTATCTTTGCATTTTTTCGCCTTCGATAGCTTTGGTCATTTTGCTTAGAAGCGGTAGTTTTAGGAGTAAAACGATCGAGGCTATGGATATATTAAATATTAAATTAGAACAAATTTGCTAAAGAAGACAGAAGAGAATTTGAATTGGGCCCGTACATTGCCAATTCGAGTCTTTACCACCCTTATTCACCATGGCTCCCATAACTCTTGTGGTTATTTCGTTCAGAACCTACTGTTTTAAGTAGATTCAGAATTAAAGCGACTATGATGCATTAAATGGTAATTTAGGAAAAATTTTCTATAGCGTTGCAAGGTCTTCCTTTTTTTGTATTTTTTTCAGCTGCAACTGCTATGATCACTTTACCTAGGACCAATAGTTTCTCTGTAGTTAGTCGCTGTAGTTTCTATAGTGTTTCCTTTCTCGCGATATTCATGTAACTTTAATGCAAGAAGAAATTTATCACGATTATAATCGTTTGACTCCCGTGGCATTTAGCAGGTTGAATCAATCTACCCCTAAGCTCGGAGAAACACGATGGTATTTACCCATAGAACTGTTTACACGTTTACTTTGTTATTTGTTCGCAGAGTGGATACATAGAATCACTTTCTTTTTCAACTCGTCCCTTTTGTTTTAGAAATTCGCGCTTGTTAGTCGAACGCGTGTAAATAGGCAGAGTTTCGCGCGGGCGTGTAGACACATTGTATGCCGATCGTTGAGAAAGAAATTGAATTATTGCCTGTCACATGTAATTTACCGGCTATACGATTTATTTGGAAAAATTCATAGAGAACATGACGGTACCGTGAATTTATCGAGATCCCGGTTGTATTTCTGACGACTGATTTCACGGGATAATTGTCCCGATATTTCTTCGAGATCGTCGATGTCTTATTTCCGTCGGCAAAAGTTGTTTATAATTAATAACACGGCGGGGATAGACACGAAAGCGTCGGTATCGATTAACATAGAGATAGAGCACGACTAATCGCGGAACTGAAAGTGCGCGATTCTGGTCTCTCTCTCTCTCTCTTTCTCTCTATTTCTCATTATTTCTCTCACTTGCTCTCTCTAGCTCTTTATTTCTCTCACTTGTTCTCCACTTCTCTCTCTATTTTTCTCACTGACTCTTTCTATTTCCCTACTTCACTCCATTTCTCTCTCCTTCTTTCTATTTCTACCTATTTCTCTCACTGACTCTTACTGACTTTCTTTCTATGTCTCCCCATGTCCCTCACTGACTCTTACTGATTCTCTATTTCTCTCTATGTCTTTCTATTTCTCTCACTGACACTTACTGACTCTCCTTTCTCTCTATGTCTCTCCATTTCTCTCACTGACACTTACTGAATCTCTGTTTGCCTCTATGTCTCTCCATTTCTCTCACTGACACTTACTGACTCTCCTTTCTCTCTATGTCTCTCCATTTCTCTCACTGACTCTTACTGACTCTCTCTTTCTCTCTATGTCTCTCTACTTCTATCTATTCTCCCTATTTATCTCTTACTCTCTGCCTCTCCTTCCCTCTCCCTTTCCTCTATTTCACTCACTTTCTTTCTGCCTCTTCTTCTCTCTCTTTCTCTTTCTTCCTCTCCATTTCTCTCTCTCTCTCTCTCTCTCTCTCTCTCTCTGTCTCTCTCGGCGCGAATCACTCGGGTCCGGCAATAAAGTTTAAAGCGCGCTAATAACGGCCCTTATCGTAAATAACGTAGAACAGAGGGGCGATAGTATTCACTTCCGCGACGAAGCTGTTTCGGTTTTAATACGAGCGACACCGTAAATACCATCCGGCAGTTAGAAGCCTACGGTAATCTTAACGATAAATATGTCGATTACCTTGCGATATCGTTCGACATCTTGTATACCGGAAGTTCGTTGCCCTCCTTCCTTGAGAATATTGCTCCCATTCCTCTGCCTGAAATAAAAGAAATAACTCATAGTAAAATCGTCATTTTATCATGGTAAGTTTGCGTAGAATTTGAAGAATTATTTTATTTCAGATTAATTAGTACGGTCTTGCTGTTATTTCCATTTCACTTCATACTTTTGAAACTTCAATCTTACAACCGAACAAAAGCAGTTTATCGTGCGCGTCGTTATCTGGTAGCTTAGCTAAAATTCGAAGAAAAATGGATTATCTGTTGGAGGGCGCGTGCAGAAAAATGGAGTTATGACAAACATGTCCATTGTAAAGGTAGAATTATCGTTTAGAGGAGGAAGTTAATAAAAGGATGGCAAAGGACTATACTTATTCCGGCGCCCCGTTACGAATTGACACGTCCGAGTGGCGGTCGATTTTTCACGGGACCCTATAATAATCTCGACAGCTTTTCAGTAGTCCTTGGTCGACCCTCGTAATAAGCTTAACCAGCCACGACGATATAATTTATTGTGGCCGCTTCTTTACGGTTAATTATGGCGAATTATGGTCGCGCACGGGAGGACATTAAATATTTCGCGTGTCGCGCCTTAGGACAACTGCATCCGGAAGTTTGCCGGAATCTGCACGAAAGAATTGCAGAAACATTCACCGGGAGACGATGAAATATTTGCGCGCCTTCGAGGCAGAATATTCGTCGGGAAATCGATTCTACGATGTTGCATTTATATTTTCAAGTTTTCGCGATTATTTTCCACCTGAAAGAACAACGCTGATCGTTGTCTCAATTCCACCGACGTCGTTTTTGATTTCTATCCTTTCTGCTTTAAGGATCATTTAGACTAGGATTTGCAGTTTTAGATGGGTTCTGCACCATTGAATCTGATATATTAAATATTCGATTAGCAAAAATTTCCCATAGATAACAGAGAATTTGAGCTTGTGAGTCCTAGTCTTGACCTCCTTATCCGCCACAGTTCCTCCTAGCTGCTTTGGTCATTTCGCCTTGGACCTGCTGTTTTATGTGGATTCTGTACCACCGAATCTGACATATTAAATATTAAATTAGCAAACTTTTCCCATTGCAAACGGAGGATTTGAATTCCGACCCCCTAATTATGAGTTCGCGCCTTTACCGCCTCATCCACCATCGCTCCTGCTAACGTTCTTTAACCCTATCTTCCCTATTTGGCTGTTTATTACAATGCATTTTCTATTCCATCGACTTTAAACCGGAGCTTAATAACAAGTGTAATCTGTATTCTGTACTAATTGTATCGTAACGTAACCGCAATCGATATTAAAAAACCGTCGAATAATTTCAGTAAGAATTTTGCATTTGAGAAATGCGCAAAAAAGAAGG
Source organism: Cerceris ruficornis (assembly GCA_963989415.1). NCBI lineage: Eukaryota > Metazoa > Arthropoda > Insecta > Hymenoptera > Crabronidae > Cerceris > Cerceris ruficornis. The sequence continues at coordinate 17,891,440 of OZ022521.1, read as the reverse complement.
ACACTTTGTAACACTGGATTCATTGCACTAAATTTTGTGGCGGAATAAAAATAATGCGAAAAAGAGCACAACATCGACCCTTAAAACGTGTGGACAATAGGACGAGGAGGTCCTTAATCGATACAAAACAATGCGTCGCCTTGGTACGCGCCTGCAACGCAAAACGAACCTCGCGATAAGGTCACGTCTCGAGAGGGTGCGTACACGCGTGTTGCCGTCCTTGTATTTACAGGGTGGTCCAGCGATATGCTTCAGCTTTGACGGGGTTGCATAATTTGAAAAGAGCCCTTGTACCATTTAAACTGTATTTACAGCAAGAAATTACCATTATCTTTTTCCACCGTGCAAGTATCGCCGGATAAGTGTTATCTTTTACTTGCATTAATTCGAAGATATTTAAGTTGACGATAATTACGAGGTCACCTTGAAGATATTACCCAGCGATTATTTTAATTAGAGACCCGAAGGACTCCAAATTCGGAAGAGGAGCGTCAAAATGAAAGTTGCTCGGTGTCATTGCTCTTTTTTCTCACTGCGTCGATGAATTTCAAATTCACGATCTTGACGTTGATCTCGAAGATGAAACTGTACGATCTTCGTTGTCGCTTTCACCGAGATGGAGGCCTTGCTCGATAAAAATTCGATCCGGCGATTCGATTCATGGGGGACCACCCTGGTTACGCGCCACGATCGTTGACGAACCCTGTAGACGTCGAGGCGTGTGCGCTATCGGCGCGAACGACGGTGGAGAAAGCGGGAGAATCGCTCAAGGGAACCGACAAAGAGACGAAGAGACGAAGAAAGAGAGTCAGATACAGAGAGGAAGAGGAAGAGAAAGAAGGGCTGCCGAATCGCGGCGAAGTACGATAGGTGTAACTACGGTCGTCGCGGAGCATCCGCTCAAACTTTGAAATTTTTCAAAGTTTCCAAAGTTCGCAGAATCCAACAATCTTGAAAATGACACAATTAGCTTGGAACTTTATTTTCTTCCGAAGAAAATAAAAAATCTTGCAAGTCTCCAGAATACAATTTCAATCAATACCCTCTGCAATTCAAACTTTCGTCCCATACCTATCGATAGGATACAGAGAGAAGACGAACGGAAGGAATGCGGGGGCGATTTAATTCGTTTTTCACTTCGTTTACTTTCAATTCTTGCCCGCCATTTGCCAAAAGAGCCTCACATTCAAATGGGACCAAGTTACGAGAAGAGTGAGTAACTTCCATCGGAACTGACCAGGGAGAGAAGTAAATAAATGAGAACATGCGAAGTGAACAACGAAAGTCAAAGCATTGGATTATGCATACGATTTCGAATATGAATATTCGACAGTTTAAACGTATCAAGAGTGCGTCTACGCTGTCAACACGAGGAAGGCTCCTACCACGCGAAGTGTTTTGTTTACAGTCTGAGCTTGAGGATTCCAGGAACGATAAGGCGAGAACAGGCGGCAGAGCGAGAGGCCCCTGTACCCCTCTGCCGCCCCGGTAGACTTCTGTACTTCTCCCCTCTGTACATCGCAAGCGATTCTACCCAATCGTCCACACTACGTCGACAGGACAGTCTCAGCAACAAAATCTACACATCTGAGACGCCGAAAGAACGTAGAAGAGAAAATAGGCGGTCCCCTCGCGCTACCGTGACAGGCCCCGTTTGCCCCTGCACCGGCCCGGTAGTTTCTCTACTTCTCCCCTCTGTACATCGCAAAAGAGTCTATCCAATAGTCCACACTACGTCGACAGGACAGTCTCAGCAACAAAATCTACAAATCTGAGACGCCGAAAGAACGTAGAAGAGAAAATAGGCGGTCCTCTCGAGCTACTGTGACAGGCCCCGTTTGCCCCTCCACTGCCCCGGTAGCTTCTCTACTTCTTCCGTCCTACATTGCAAGAGATTCTACTCAATCGTCCACGCAACGTCGACAGGACAGTCACGTCAACAAAATCTATACAGCCGAAACAACGAAAGAACGTAGAAAAGAAAACGGGCGGTCCCCTCGAGCTACCGTGACAGGCCCCGTTTGCCTCTGCACCGTCCCGGTAGTTTCTGTACTTCTCCCCTCTCTACATTGCAAGCGATTCTACCCAATCGTTCGCGCTACGCCGACAGGACAGCCAGATAAACAAAATCTACACAACCGAACAACGAAGAACGTAGAAGAGAAAACAGACGATCGTCTGACGGTAGCGCGAGAGGCAAAGATTCCCTCTCCTGAAACCTGTGGCATTTCGCGAGGCGGTCTTCTCGTCGGCGGCACCAACGGCGAAGAGGGATCGATAGCGCGCTCGTCGGAGAGAGAGTCGAGAGGAGAATCGAGCGGCAGGGTATTTCGAGCGAGAACACGAGGCGGTGGCGGCTTCGGCGGCGGCGGCGGCGGCGGTGGCGGTATAAGAGAACTCGAAGCGGTAGCAACGACGAACGACGGAAGCGCGTCCCTCGCGAGGCTAGCTCGCTCGATCCGCAGCCATTCCACGGCCATGCCGTTAGGGTCGCGGGGCCGGTTACGCCCGAGCGGGGCCGCGTCGACGAATCGGCGCGCGGCGCGCCGGCTCCCGCGCCGTGGTCGTGGCCAATGGGCGTAGCCGGTTCGAGCGGCCGCGCGACCGCGCGACCTCGCCGGGAGAGTAGAGGGGGGACCCTCGCGGCCGCCGCAGGTGCAGCCAGTTGGCTGGCGAACTCGAGGCGAGCGTGCTCGGGATCGCAGCGCTTATCCTTCTGCGGTCCTCGCGGAACCGCGTACAATATCGCTCGTGGGTAATCGGTATCATCGAGGAGCTTTCATTCTCGAGTAGCCGCATCATCCTCGGACGTTGAAAGAGGGTAGCGCGTACACCTGTCCGCGGTTTCCGTCGCGACGGAGCGTGGACGGAAAGAGGCGCCGGTACTTCGACGACGTTCGTCTTGTTCCGTCGAAGACGGACGAACGATACCGAGGAGAGGATAGATTGCGGCGCGGAAGAGGGTCTACGGGGAGTCTCTTGATGCGGTCCGTCGCGAGGACGCGCGCGTCGCGTCTGAGACATACGCCGCGATTGGGCCCACCGACCGGCGCCACGAGCCACCGCGGAGTGCCCGGGCCCAGTATAGAGGATTCGGTATAGAGTGCCGCGATGAGGCGCGGATATCGAGCCGCCGGTTGAGACTGACGGAGAGTGAGGGAGAGAGAGAGAGAGAGGGTGCAACGTGCTCTTTGGTAAATAAGAAGGAAAAGGAGTGAGGGAGGAAGAGACGGCGGGTCTACGGTGAGGAAGATCGTAGAGGACAATTCGGTTCGCGCGGTTGGATCGCGAAAGTAATAATCGAGAAGAACGGAAGGAAAAAGAGAATAGGAGAAGAGGGCAAGACGGAGAGGCACGCGAAATATCCGAGAAGTGAGTGCAAAGGGACCGACGGCAAAGAGGGGGGCAGTGTGAGAAGTGCGATTTAACGGCCATTGGGATAACACCGCAGTAAAAGTGGGTGCACTGGGGCCCTCGGGACCGTTCGGCCGATACGGGCCCGTGGAAGGTGGGCCTGGTGGTGGGCCTGGTGGTGGTCCCGGGCCCGGCGAGGGAGCGGGGACAGGGCTGGCCGCTCTCGCGGCTGGGGAGGTGGAGGGCTACGGGGGCGCCGGGGGCGGGGGAGGGGGCCCCGCGGGGGTTGCCGCCCCCCGGATAAGGGTCGCGACCCTCGGCGGGCCTTGCTGCGCACCCCTGCCCGTTACCCAAGCTTGTAACATAGGTAAGCGATTACTCTTAACGTTCATATACCGTCCGTCGATGCGCGAACCTGAGATCTTGAGCCGTGGACAAATTATTTGAAAATTTTTTAAGGGTTGTATTAAATTTTGAGGGTGAATAAAGGTGGAAATATAATCGAGTTTCGTAGAGTGGAAATTTAACCAGAATACTATGCCTGGTGATTGCTCTTGTCGAGAAAACTGCTCGAGATTCTTGTTGACGGAAGCTTGGTCTCTTAAGATTAACTTGAACCGGATGATGATCTTTAGTCGGGAAACGAGAAGTCTTCCGAGATGTAGATTTTTTTTACAGGAATTTCATTCGAGTCTGTTTCTTATTGGTATCGAGACACGTTGGTATTAATTGTACGATAGGATATGTCGACATCGTCGAGATGCAAAATTTAGCAAATGAAACTTCGTCCAACTTTTCAGTCTGGTTCGAGTCAGATTTAAGAGACCTGGAAAATTGCTCCTTTAAGTGGATCATGATAGTTTCTCTGAGATAGTTCAGGTGGTTCCCGCAACCATCCTACAAACGAGAGGTCTCCGATTCTCGACCTCGTTCTAGAAGGCTCCCACGACTCGATTATTTTTCCAATTTCTTTATCTCTGTTCTTTAAACGATACAAGAGAAAAGATATCCGATGATCGGAGTCCACTAAATTCAATGTCGCGCGTGCATCGTGCAAAGATACGCCAGCTATTCGAGCAAATCGTAATCTTGAAGTATCATCGATGCAAATGTAATCGAATTAAGCGTACGACAGAACGTTCCAGATTTAGTTGTAAGCCAACTATCCGCAAGTGGTTCGTTAACGCGAAAAAAAACACCAACATCACGGATCATAATTATCACCTAATATTTCCCCCCGTTGGAAGCTTCTCTCTTCTTTAAAACATTAAAATTCTCTTCCCAGCAAAGTACATTTAAAAAACTGCAAATAATTAATTAGAGAATAATCCCCTAAGTAAACCGAGCGACTCTTTCGTAGCGACGGAACGATATCTCCTCGAAGCAGTACGAAGCGTTCGTCTCCGATCGTTCGATCGGTCCGAAGCGAATTAAAAATCGCTGTTCTGTTTGCACCGTAAATGTATACTTTCGCTTTATGCGCCTTAATTCCGTCTCTTCGGTTTAAAATTCTCAAAGCGTCAGGAATTAAATTCCACCCTCGTCCACCCACCCCTTTCCTACGGAGAACTCGGTATTTCATTATGTGGGATACTCTTTGTTCGTATTCTTCCCAGAACTTTCCGCGGTACTCCGTGTAAACTTAAACCGCGAAAGGGTTTAGATGGATATTAGCATATTCTTGAGGGTGGACCATAAGAAAAATATTGACCATGGAGTATCGGTATCGCGTGGAACCCCCATTCATTTCCGTATGCTCGCAGTCTCCGTTGATCTCCGATCTTCTTTGAGATCTATCAATTTTCTTGTTAATTAAGATTCTAATTTATTACACGAAGAAAATACGTCGTAATCGCGTTCAAACTTGAGCCCTTCCATGGGGCGATATTTGCAGAGTACTTTTTAATCCTTGCATGACTTCTGGCGAGTTTGACTTCCGAGGTCGCTGCAGACCCCCCGTGTATTTAGATTTTATCGTGTTTAAATTGGATTGATTTGTTACGTCTACGTTAAGGTATTAGTTATTCAGGGTGTACAGTGGTTTTTATTTATGGAGAAATAAATATACGGGGGAAACTTATCAAGCGCAGGGTGATATGTAGTTAACTTGTAGCGAGAGTAATGTGTCTTAGATTTAACGACGATTAGCCGTTCTATTTATATAATTTATAAGCCAGCAAGTAACTTAATGATTGCAGAGACCAAAGTAATTTAAATATAATTCAGAAAAACCCCAGAAGTCATCCTTGCATCAATTTAAATGACTCGCATAAAGTGGACACGATCGTCTGGACTTTCTTTTCTTTGTAGTTTTTATGTTTTAACCGATATGGTTATTTCACCTAGAACCTACTATTTTTGGCGGCTGCCGAACCACCAAGGTTGTGATATATTAAATATTAAAATAGGAAAAATTTCGCAGAGTTGAAAGAACATTTGAACTTGAGCCTGATGATCGCGAGTTCAACCCCTTTAACTCTTAACTCACCATAGCTCGCTTTAATTCCTATGGTCATTTCACCTACGACCTACTGTTTTAGGGTGCCAAACCACCAAGGTTGTGATACGTTAAATATCAAATTAGGAAAAATTTCCTAGAGTTGAAAGAAAATTTCAACTTGGACCCAATGATTGGGAGTTCCACCCCTATAACTCTTAACTCACCGTAGCTCGCTTTAATTCCTATGGTCATTTCACCTACGACCTACTGTTTTAGGGTACCGAACCACCAAGGTTGTGATATGTTAAAATTTAACTTTAATATTAAATATTAAATTAGAAAAAAATTCCCAGAGTTGACGAAAGAAAATTTGAACTTGGACGCAATGATCGGGAGTTCCACCCCTATAACTCTTCACTCACCACAGCTCGCTCTAATTCCTATGGTCATTTCACCTACGACCTACTGTTTTAGGGTACCGAACCACCGAGGTTGTGATATGTTAAATATTAAATTAGGAAAAATTTCCCAGAGTTGACGAAAGAAAATTTGAACTTGGACCCAATGATCGGGAGTTCCGCCCCTTTAAATCTTATGTCACCAAGTCCTCCTAACTCCCATGGTTATTTCGCCTAGGACCTACCGTTTATGTGGCTACCTGACCACCAATGTTGTGACATATGAAATAATTCGGTAAAATTTGTTAGTAGCGGCAGAGGAGAATTTGAAATCGTGCCCACTGATCTCAAGTCCGAACCGTTAATTCTTTGCACAACATTGGTCCCCTCTTCGTCCGAATTTAAACGCTATTTATAAAGAAGAAAAGGATACACCTCCAACAAAGAATTATTCGAGTGGGTCGATCTCAAACTCTGATAACTCATCGAGATTTCCATCGTTTCATTGCGAAACGCGTATAGCCGAAATTTCGCGAGTGGGACGAACGGAAAGAATAAACGTGGGATGCACGCGCAACGAGTAAACTCTGAACGAAATCGCTTTAATAAAATAGATTTGCCGTACTTTTCGGACGATGTCGCACGGACAAAGTTATTTCGGCAAATTGGTCACGCGTTACGCTTAATCTGGTTATCGAAAAATCAGATCGATAGGTCGCTTTTGACGGATCAACGAGGCTTTCCTGCCGCGTACAACTAATCCTAATCTAGTTTCGACGATTCCACCGAGTCTTTTCTTCGTTTGTTTCTCCTCGATTTCTCTGGAGTGCGATTCTCCTGCGAGATATTTAATTTGGGGGTGAACAACCCCCTTAAGAACCATGGAGCTTGTTGTCTCTGATTTTTACTAAGTTTCTCTCGTTTGTAAAATTATTTCTGATTGAAGGATTGCAATTCTGTTCTTAATAGATTTTTTTGGAGATACGATTGACCCTCTGCTTTGCAATGTTCATTAGTTTTTGCGGCAGAAACGGGACCACGGCTTTCACCAGATTTTTTGTACGGAATTATATTATTACTTTTACTTATATTTATAGGGAAGAAATAAAAGCGTAAACGCTCATATTTCATGTTATTTAACATATCACAGTGGCTCGAAACCTCCATAAAACAGTAGATCCTAGGCGAGATGATCACAGCAATTAAACCTGAAAGATACGGAAAGACATAAAAGGGGCTCGGACTCGCAATCCCGCGAGCCTGATTCAAACGCTCCATCAGAAGCTCAGGTAGTTTCCTTTTAAATATATTACAATGATGAAAAAAAACAGGATTTTCTGCTGCCAACTATTTTTATTTTTTCGTCAAGAGTGCAGAGATATCGTGGAAACTTTCCTCGCTATGTGTAATATATTTCAATCCAATGATTCACGGCTAATTTGTCTCGCGTGTGAGAATAAAACGTTGCGAAATTACTCTCGCCTGAGTTTGCAAAAGGAATCGGAAGAGCAGGTCTTTTAATCGAGTATCAAGCAACGGCTTTCAGGTGAGAAAAATCTCGAGAACGGCGTAAATTTCCATGAATTTGTCGTCCTCGCCTCGCGGGATTTCATTTTCCTCGTAAAATTTATACAATTTTCGCGCCATGCCGCGAGGATTCCCCGTTTGCAGAAATGACTCGTAAGTCGATTTCACGTAGAAACGATTTAAATCCTTGAGGTTACTTGGAGGGTGGTCGAAGCCGAGCACTTCGTTTTACCTCCGTTTCTCTCGTTCTTCTTCCTCTTCTTCTCGCCCTGCCGCCGTCGCGTCGGAGGGAGACGAGATGCGCAAGGTCGGACCTTAAGGGTGGGAGAAGGGTTGCTAGGTTGACAACCCTGCCGGCACGGAGGAACTCCGCCCATTGGTGGAAACCGCGAAAAAAAGGAGAGGAGAGAGCCCTAGAGGCTTCGGCAATGGCGAAAAAACGTCTCGGGTCGAGAGAGCAGGAGCGAGATATCGACGGAGAGAGAGAGGGTGAGAAGGAGGGAAGATCTGTAAGGGGTAGATCGACGGGGAAATTGAGAGCGAAGGAGACGGAGTGAGGGGGTGATAGAGAGAATGAATGAACGAGCGAGCGAGAGGATGAGGCTGAGAGGAAAATACCAGCGGAGAACTTATGAGAGAGAGAGAGAAAGGAGGAAGAGAGAGAGAAAGGGGTTGATGGAGAGAATTAATGAACGAGCGAGCGAGAGGATGAGGCTGAGAGGAAAATACCAGCGGAGAACTTACGACAGAGAGGAGAGAGAGAGAGAGAGAGGGGTTGCTGGAGAGAATGAGTGAACGAGCGAGCGAAAGGATAAGGCTGAGAGGAAAATACCAGCGGAGAACTTACCACAGAGAGGAGACAGAGAGAGAGAGGGGTTGATGGAGAGAATGAATGAACGAGCGAGCGATGAGGCTGAGAGAAAAATACCGGCGGAGAATTTCTGAGACACAGAGAGGAGGGAGAGAGAAAGGAGGAAGAGAGAGAGAGAGAGAGGGGTTGACGGAGAGAATGAATGAACGAGCGAGCGGAAGACTGTGGCTGAGAGGAAAATACCAGTGGAGAACTTACCAGAGAGAAGAGAGAGAGGGGTTGCTGGAGAGAGTGAGTGAACGAGCGAGCGAAAGGATGAGGCTGAGAGGAAAATACCAGCGGAGAACTTACCACAGAGAGGAGACAGAGAGAGAGAGAGAGAGAGGGGTTGATGGAGAGAATGAATGAACGAGCGAGCGAAAGGCTGTGGCTGAGAGGGAAATACCAACGGAGAACTTATTAGAGAGAGAGGAGTGAGGGACGGATGAAGTTTGACGGAGAGAAAGTGCGAGAGAAAGAAATATTTGCGAAAAATATGAGAAAGAGGAGAATGGAGAAAATGAGAGGGCGAGAGAGGAACAGAGGGAGAGAAACAGTGGCATAGAAAATGATGGAGGAAGGAAGCGATCGACGGTGGAAGCGAAACGGAGGACCAAAGGGAGGGTTGAAGTCCAACGAGGGACGTAGGCGGAGAGAGCACAATAATGAGCAATCTCGGCAATGTTAATTAACAACGAATTACAGCGATGGAGGCTGCGGTGAAAAAGGAAGGATTCGCGGAATCAGCGACACGAAAAATTATGGAACCATAAAGATCGAAACGCGATCGTTAAATTTGACGATATAATAACGCGCGGAGTCGTTCCCTCGAATAAAACTGACACACGGCGTTCGGCCGTCGTTGCGGTACGGATTCGCTTATTAAATTATATTTCATAAATCAGACGGCTTCGTCTTTTTCTCGGGATTATTTCAATTTTGAAATTTATTACAGTTCGAGATGCCAAATTACCGTTACGTTTAGGCTCCCACTAATTCCTTTGTTCTTTTCTCTACCCTCCCGTTTTCGAAATTCGCCGGAACCGTTGCACCAGAGAAATCATAAGTAAAGGCTTAACATAGTGAATCCTAGGCGAAATGACCACAGCAGCAAAGAAGGCCTATGGCGGATAAGCAGCTAAAGAATGCGACTCACAATCAGATGGCCCAAGTTCAAATTTACGCCTCAGAAATTTATTTTACCTTATTATTTAATACATCGTAGTCTCAGTGGTTTGCAACTCAACTAACATAGCAGCTCCTAGCCGAAAACACCATAGCAATCAACATCTAAAAATGCAATACACGCATGGTGGTTTGCAACTCGCCTAAAACATTAGCTACTATGCAAAATGTCCATAGCAGTTAGGGAGAACTTTGGCGGACAAGGAGCTAAAGACTCCAACTCACAATCAGATGGCCTAAGTTCAAATTCCCGTCTGAGAAGTTTATTTTACTTCATTATTTAATATTTCATAGTGTCATTGGTTCGAAGCCCACCTAAAACAGTAGCTCCTATGCAAACTGTCCATAACACTTAGCGAGAACTATGGTGAACAAGAAGCTAAAGATTCCAACTCACAATCAGATGGCCCAAGTTCAAATTCCCGTCTGAGAAATTTATTTTACTTTATTATTTAATATATCACAGTGTCATTGGTTCGAAGCCCACCCAAAACAGTAGCTCCTATGCAAAATATCCATAGCAGTTAGGGAGATCTATGGTGAACCAGAAGCTAAAGACTGCGACTCACAATTGAGAGGCCCAAGTTCAAATTTCCGTCTGAGAAATTTCTTTTACCCTATTATTTAATATGCCATAGTCTCAGCAGTTCGAAGCCCACCTAAAATGGTAGCTGCTAGCCGAATTCACCGTAGCAATTAACGTCTAAAAAATGCAATACACACATCATAGCCTCGGTGGCTCGTAACCTACCTAAAACAGTAGCTCCTAGGCAAAATGTCCATAGCAATTAAAGCGGAAAAAATAGCGGAGAAGAAAGGAAGAAAAATGGCAAGATAAAGAGCCGGTAGTTTTATACGTGCACTCTGTCGTGCCGCGGTATCGTTCGTTTAATTGCATGGTAATCAAACCGGCAGTGCTCGCAAAAAATATCTATACCGAGCTCGCGCTTCGTTATGCACGTGCGCTCTTACGGAAAGAGAGCTCGGGATTTCTTTGAGTCGGATAGCTGGTCAGTGGAGAAGAATGTTACGAATCGATCGGCTGGGTGGTTCGTTTGTATTAATTGGCTCCTCGCCGTAGCACGACCGTAATTAACGATGTTACGTTAATACGTGAAGACTCGACGGGTAATTGTATCGCCGGGAAACGTCGATATCTTACGTTTCAAATCGTTACTGAATGTTTCTACGGATGGAAAACGATGGGGTAGCTATGGGGTGCAGAAGAGGAATTACACTTTGGTAGAAGATTCTATTTTAACGATGAAAGTTCATTCGAGCGTAGATTGAAACGGGTGAAAGGTGAAATTGTGAAGAGTCTTGGGTTTGTTTAAATAGAATTCGATATTTTTTAAGGCTTTCAGGCGTATTTTTTTACCGTTCGTGCGGAAATTTTCTACGATGTGTGGGCGAAAATTGTCTCGGCTCAAGATTCAGGAGAATTAGTTAATACGTAGCTTATCCCTTTTATCGATAATTAATTTTTAATATTTGCTTGAGGCTTTAAATATCTGCTCTTGCTATATATACCGTATATTTCGTTATTCCTGTTATAAAATTCGACCGATAATAAATGTGCCGAAAGAGTTACCACGTTACCTGCCCGGTGAAGTCAATAATGTAACTTAAAACATTGAAACAATCTATGGTGGCTCTAAGAATATCTCCTTGGACTTTGAGATAGTGAATCCAAATTCGATTATTCCGACTGTCATCCCGTAAACTTTTCCTTCTCCCTACCCACCCCTTTAACGCTAAAACTACCAACTTCATATCTGCTATATTTAATTATACTAAATAAGTACTTTGGAAAAAGTGGCATCAAGAGGCGAGAAAGCCGATCAATTAAATAATTTAGGTTCTATAAGATAGACGTGGAATATTTACGGCATAGCTCCCCTATCCATTTCGAGAATTATTAGAAAAAATTGGAACCGATCATTTTAACCACCTCGGTAGTTTCAGTGTTAAAGTAACCATCGATAAAGCCTATCATTACATTTTTATTAGGTTGGCAAGAAATTAATGTCGGCTTTCCAGTTTTCAAACTTTGGCGCTTAATTTTGAGACAGCCGTTCATTTTAATTTGTTTATCTTCTTATATAATTTTAAAAAAGAAATGTTATTAAAAAACTTGTTTCTCGCTGGGAAAAATGTGTAAATTGTGATGAAACTTATTTTTTTGGAACTTTATAAAGATTGAAAACCGACATTAATTTCCTACCAACCTAATATCTTCGACTGCACCTTCCCGACACCTATTTCCACTATATCTTCCCCATCAACATCTACAATACAAATAAAACGTTCCCATAACAGTTCCACCTCAAATTCACCCTGAGATCATCAACCCCCAATCCGTCTTACCACCATAGACCCACTATCTTTGAATCGTCCATCCCGTAAAGCATAGTTAACCATCGAAAAACACGACGAAACCGAGTCAGCTAACGTGTAAATCGTAACTGAAATTGTCGGTGAACTAAATGGCTTAACTAAAGCGCGATCACTAAAGTGTCCTTTCTTGGCATAGCAGGTAGACGCGGTTTGGCGATGCTCCTGTCATGTGCAGGATGCGAGAAACCAATAATGGATCAGTACCTGCTGAACGTTTCGGACCGAGCGTGGCACGTCGAGTGCGTCCGTTGCTTCGATTGCAGAATCACGCTGCAGGACAAGTGCTTCTCCAGGGAAGCGAAGCTCTTCTGCAGGGACGACTTCTACAGGTACTTGTAATCGTTGCGCACCTTACAGAGGATCAGCCTCTGGCGAGAATATTCGCACTGCGTGTCACCGAATGTCCCTTGAAAGAGAGACAGCGAGAGATGGCGTTAGATAACGAGAGTTAGCAAGAGAGGTACCAAGAGGAAAGTGGCAAGAGGGAGAAGAGAGTACTAGGACGACATAATTCGTAATTTCGGGATACAAGGGAATGTTAAATAATACGTTGGCAGAGATTCGAATTGATTTGTGAAAACCAATTACGGGAGGTTTAATTGACCATTATGCGCGATTAATTGTACCAGAGTCTAAATTTCGTACGGACGAGTATACGGGGAACGTTGAAAAACGTAGAGAATTCTGTAGAAAGGGGTGTGCATTGAACGAGCAAGGTTCGAAGCGTGCAAGGTTTTCGGTAATGAGAAGGAGAGAAGGATTAACTCATTGACTGCCAAACTACGAGTTATCTCGTAGCTGCACTATAAGTTTGAATTAATAAGTTAACAATAATGGCTGAGCGTGTATAGAAATTTTGGAACAAAAATGTTCTTTGTATCATAACAAATGTCGAGATTATATTTTTGATTAATGAAACCAATGTTCTAAAAACTTTCTGTCATCTTCTCAAATTTTAACAAGCAAAGGTAATATTTGCTTAGTTTTCCTGGCAGTGAATGGGTTAATAGGGAAAGAGGCAGAGAATGAGGGGAGAGGAGAGCGTTAAAGAGAAAATGACGGTGGATAGTTTTATTTTGTACGCGACAGAAGTTCGAACGTTGGACGAAAGATTTTCTGACGGCTAGAAAGGAGGCCTTGACATTTTCCAGGACAAGACCGGCGCCATTTCACTCGAGGTAGTTTCGAATAAAAATCGACTCGTTCGCTCGCTCGCTGTCGGTGAACTAAAACGTGCCCTGTATATATCGTATGACCCTATATGTAGATACAGGTATACGCGTATATCTTGCACGTATATATTCGACCACCCTGCGATCGTATATATATCCTCAGATCGCGCAACGAACCACGATTTATCGGCCTTTACGACGACGAAACTCCATTATTCTCCCGTCGATTGGAAAGAAAGAAAACGCCGGGAGGAAATTGTCGCGATAATTCGATACCACCTTCGATGTCGGACAATCGACGTCGATCTCGAACGATTCTCTCGTCTTCCTTCCTGCTGGAGATACCGTAGATTACGATTTTACGCGAGAATTTCCAGCGGATGCTGTCAGCTCACTTCGAGGGGATTTTAAATCGTAGATTCTTCGACTAAACGAAGTGAAGTATAAAAGTAACGAGGAAGTATTTGAAAGAATATAATTGTGGATAGAATGTCGAACGATTATTTGGACTTTTTGTTTGGTGACGATACTGTAGATTACGATTTAACACGTTGAACGCCACCGGTGTTTCGCTAGTTTCATCATTTTTACTGAAGTGAAACTTTTATATTAAAATCGCAGCTTTATTGAACAGAAACCTTAAAGACACGAATAGATGTATAGTCAGCAGGACTTTACCTTTTTCATATGAATATTTGAATATTGAATGTATTATAAAATTCGTAAATATTACAATTTAAAAGTCACATGAAGTTTCATTGAATTCAAGAGCGCCGGTCACCAGTGACCCTCATGGCATTCAACGTGCTAATGCGAAAATCTTAGAGGAAGCTGTCGATTTTCTTTGAGTGTCATTTCAAATTGTAGATTCTTTGGCTAAATAACTCTAGGTAAATATTGAAGTCGAAGACAAAATCAACGGTAACTATTTATAGAGAGGATACACGCGGGGGTGGAATGTCGAACAACCCCCTCTATTTCCTGGCCGTTGGAATTATCGTAGATTATGATTTTACGTTAGAATTTTAAAGGGTGCCGTGGCTGCTTCGAGAGCCATTTAAAATTTTAGATTCTTTACTCGAATGTATACAGATATCGATGTAAAATTTAAAACAACAGTAGCAATTCATAGGGAGAAAAAGTTTGTAGAATCTCGAACTTCCAGTTATTAAATTCAAGTTTTAACCCTTAACGGTCGTAAGTCACCTCTGACGTGACAACAGTACTTCGTCGTTGCGATCGTATGGCACGTGTGAGGTGACAAAGTGAATCTAAACTCGCTGTCTGTGGAATGTGTGGACAATTTCCTTATCAATTGAACATTCCCAACGGAGTGATTAACACGTTCAGTGATATAACAGTGCTTTTTTTAATCAAATTTTAATATTTTGGCACAAAAAAATGAACAGAGAAAATTCGATGAGTTTTGAATAGTGATAGTGGCAGTGAATTCTTTGAAATGAATTCTGAAAGTGTTATTGATTCTAGTAATGAGATCAGCAGTGACTCCTTATTACATTCTAAGAAAAGAAAAATTGCAAAATTTAAATGAAGAAGAAAATTATATGGAAGGAGAAAATGTTGGTGATTGAGATAATGATTGGATTGAAATCGACAGTGACGATGATGATTTATCGATGATGAATTATTTGAAACTCATACATTTGTAATACCCCTTCAAAAAAGAAATAATTTCTAAGGAAAATCTTGTTCTTACAATACTGAAGATTCTTCGCATATTTACCGAAGCCAGCTACAGCCTAGTGAGAATCGCGTATGAAAAGCTAGCGACCGATAAGGGTTAAATTCCTCCATGGACTATTAACAATCCTCATAACAAATATATGCATCTTCAGGGTATAAAACTAATCGAAACAGCCAATCTCTAGCTGCAGTTTTTCAACCCCTTGCCCTACAATAACGTGTGACACTCGTGACCGCTGTGAATGGAATAGGAAATTCTAAAGTCTTCCAAAAGCCAATAAATTGAAAATATTAGTCAGTCACGAAACGATCAAATTATTTCTATACCAGTAATATAGCGTTAAGTTATACGTTATGTCAGAAATCATTGACAATCTTTTACTTCAGCGATTAATTCCAAGTTATTGTACATTCGGCCAGAAAAGAAATCGTAGGACAGGGGTAAAATTACCCATTGTCATTGAAAACAAAAATTATAAAAGTCCAAAGTAACCGCAATCGCTTCCTGCAATGAATGCTCGCACAGAAGCCTGATTAAATTCACCCCTGATGGAAAAAGGGTTAAATACCGATCGTATCGTCGTGATTGCGATAACCCAAAAGGACGCGAACTGTCGCGGCTGCAGAGACCTTGACATTTCTGCAAGAAACTGAGCTCTTAAAGCGTGAACATCGCCGCACGGATACTCGGGTCACGTTTCGTTGGAAGCGTTCCCTCGTGTTTTTGCCTCCACCGGTTCTCTAGCCGAAGCGACAGAAATTGCGAGGAAAAAAAGGGGTAAAGGCGAGTCACTTAAATTAATTACTGGCACGCATCGAAGAAATCGAAACCTCGCAAACCCTCGGTCACCCGGTTCTCTCGCTGCGTTCCGGGTGGCTCGGTTTTTTTTTCTTCCACCTTCTTTCTCTCTCGCTGAACGATAATAAGTAACATTGTACCGGCCAGGCTGATTAATATGTAACGAAACCGGCGAGAGACGAATATCGAGACGTCACAATATCGCGGTATCTCGCGTGAGATATTATAATTACACGGGAGCGTTAATCTCTCGTACGTTCGCAAAGGCAAGAAGGTATCGGCCGGCCGATGAAATATTTCAGGCTGACCGGGACGGTTGTTATTCATCGTCGATTGATTTATACGCTTTGCGGATACTCGCAAGAGGTCTCCTGGCGCTGGATTTTCGCGTTTCGTCCTTTCCATGGGGAACGGTTCGCCTTTGGATTCGGTGGGTGCAAGTTCAAATCCTCCGTCAACTTTGGGAAGTTTGTCTTAAGGTATTATTAACTATAGTATGGCCAAGGTGATTCGAAATCCATTTAAAACAGTAAGGCATAGGCAAAATGACCGTAGCAATTAAAGCTGAAATTATGCAAATTCAAAACAAGAGGCCGTGGTGGGTGTAGAAGTAAAGGCTGATTCCCGTAATCGGGATATTCGAGTTCAAATGCCCTGCTACTTCTGAAACATTTTTCCCAAATTATCATTTACTGTGTCATAGCCAAGGTGATTCGAGATCCATTTAAAACAGTAGGTCATAGGCAAAATGACCGTAGCAATTAAAGCTGAAAATATGCAAATTCAAAACAAGAAGCTGTGGTGGGTGTAGAAGTAAAGGCTGAGACTCGCAGTCAGGATATTCGAGTTCAAATGCCTTGTTACCTCCGAGATATTTTCTCTAAATTATTAATTACTGTGTCATAGCCATGGTGATTCGAAATTCATTTAAAACAGTAACTCATAGGAAAAATGACCGTATCAGTTAAAGCTGAAAATATGCAAATTCAAAACAAGAAGCTGTGGTTAGTGTAGAAGTAACGGCTGAGACTCGCAGTCAGGATATTCTAGTTCAAATGCCCTGTTACCACCGAGATATTTTTCCTAAATTATTAATTACTGTGTCATAATGCTGGTTCTACGCTTACCTAAAACAACACGTCTTAGGCAAAATGACTATAGCAATTGAAGTCACAAAGCTGCAAAACGAAACAGACGATTTATCATACGAGGGAACCGAAACATTCCGCTCCTCTCCGTTGCACCGTTTCGTGACTTCTGGAAAAGAGGAACGATCCCTCTCGTAAATGGGGATCCGTGCACGGAAAAGGCCTTATGGTGGAGGAAGGAGAGGAGAAAAAGGGGACTCCCTTTGATACTCGTAAGAACGAGCGTATAACCAACGTGTTGTATACTTTACGAGCCGCTTTGCATCTCGTCTCGATGAAAAATTCATTAGACGTAAGGAGAAACGGGTGGCCGCGCGAGCGACGCAGGAAAGCTTTTCGGATCGAAAGAAGTCGCGTTCCAACGGCGTACCGTTAATTAATGTTATCCTCTTTGCTACCGTTACACGCTTCGGCAACTTGGACTCGACGACGATCGGTAATTACGTATTTAAAATCGAACGCTAATTCGCGTCGGGACGCGACGGTGTACGTTATTGCGCGTCATAGAGGCGCGCTGGATTTTGCGCGAAATTTCGCGCAATATTTTGCGACGCTGCAGAGATAAACAAAGGTAGAGATATTTCTCGTAATTAGAATTCTTGTTTGCGAGAAATTTTATATTCGGCGTGCGAGAATTATCGTGCAATTAGGTCAACCGAATATGTAAGAGCCAGGATAGAAATTTATTAAAATCGTCTAATTTTTCTTAAAAGTTTTACTCAAATTCAACGCAGCCTTCCGTAATTCGTTCTATTCGAAAGAATAAAATTATAATCTCCCAGAATAAAACTCTCGTAACATCAACGCGCGCCAAATTCCTTACGCAACCCCGCGCAAACATAGAGATCAATGATTTCATCTCGCACGATCGAACGTTCCTCGCGAAAGTCTTACGAAATCGGCGCAAAAAGATCACGACTGAACTCATCGTCGCTGTACGATCGAATCGATCGACGTTGAAATCGTCGACGAGCTCTTCGGCGAATCACCGCTGGGAATATTGTAACACCTCTGGGAGGTCCGAGGTATCGAAGGAACGGTACGTGCGGTTATGGTAACCGGCTCTACGAGTCGCAGCAAGGTCCTTAAAGGTCGATAATGGCCCATGGGGTCCCAAAAAGGGTCCGGAGGATCAAAAGGACCGATGTCCCCGTTTCGACGCCGCCTCGACTGCCGTGGCTTGCGGTCGATGGCCCGAGGAACGTATACCCGGTGAAAATTATTGCTTTAAAATATCCACCAACCCCTTTGGCGAAACTTACCGATGGAAACGTTACGTTTCATTGGAACGGTTGCACTCGCGAGCTCTTCGATGACGATGGATGATCGCGAGGAGAAAATGGTGCGCGGAGAAGAAGAAAAAATGAATAGCCGACTTCCGGGGCGCGCCTTTTGGCCGATGAAAGTTATCGCGCGAGAACGTTCGGCGAATTATGTTAAGAATGCCGTTACGTTAGCAGCCGTTTGGAATATTAATGGCTCGTCCGAGGCAAGAAGTTTACGCGGCAAAGACAGCACAGGAGACTGTCGGGAGATAAATCATGCAACGTGGCGCACCTGCGGCCGCGAGTTTACGGGAGGCGCCGAAAAGAATACCGGCGAGGCGGTTCGTGATGGATCAATTTTCTACAGTTTTCCCCCTTTCGATCGTACGAGGTTCTTGGTCGTGGATGAATCGGGGGTTGGGGGTGTATTCTTGCAGGAAGGGCGGCAGGAGAGGGTTTCGATTGAACGGTGGTTTATTTGTTTTGGTGTAAAGGAATGGAGGATTAATTTTTCTTTGATATACGTTACTAGTTGTGAGACTTGTTGGTGTCAATAATAGTTTGCGGAGTTTGGTGTTTCTCAATTAGGAGCTTGGTTTAAACGATGTTCTAGAACTATGTATGATAGCTGTGAATACTTTTCTTTACTTTAACATTACTCCGTTTCCACGGGTTATCGTTTTATTTGTTTGTTCAACTTTTGCTTCTCTAGTTGGGATACTAGGTTTGTCTAAACTGCGGCTGAACAAAAGTGATAAACTTGCAAACTTGATGAGGTTGTGCAAAAATGTCATTAATAATACTACATAGTATTCGTTCGTGTTAATGTTTCTTATGAGTGGCTCAAAACAACTCGTCTGTCATCACTGTAGCCCAGGGAAGGTAGAGGATGGACCTCCTGAATTAGACACCCCGTGCTCAAACTTATCAACCATCAAATTTTAGTAATTCTTTAACAGTTAAACCACCGAGGCGATGAAAATGACCGTCTCCCAATTTTTTCTAAAAATTTCCCAAATTGATAGGGTTGCCATGAAGTAAATATTCGACTTCTATCTGATAAACCCTAAATTCCTTAATCAATCATCTTTCTCTTTTCGTGAAGTACTTATTCATAATAATATTTAACACTAAAACTACCAAGCGATCAAAATGAACGATTCTCCATTTTTTCTAAAAATTTCCCAAATTGAAAGGGGCGCCAGGAAGAAAGTATTCCACTGCTACCTCACAAGACCTAAATTACTTAATCGATCATCTTTCTCACCCCTTCGTTTCTCTTTCCGCAAAGTACTTATTCACTACATTTAAATCTAACAGATACAACGCCGGTAATTCTAGTGTTAAACATATTTCACGAAACACTTCTAAACACTTGTAACACCTCTAGTCATCGACTTGCGGCGCCGATAAAGACGTTCTCCCGTAATAATAGCAATCCGAAAAGCGCGCTGGTCGAATCATTAGCCGAGGTTTCTCGTAGCAGCAATGGAAAACAGATCGATTCTTCGGGGGAATAAAGGCGAAACGATCGGGAGATCATAGATCGGCGCAGTTTCCTCGGCCGGCCGGAAAGGCCGCCGACGAGGGGTCCATTGTCCTTGCTTTCCACCCGCGGTGCTGGCCTCCTCGGGAGTAGACCCGCCGAAACTCGAACGTGGAAACATTATAAATGCGCCGTGACGCCCGCTACGAGCCGTAGGAGAAGTTTGTTGGGCGTGACGGGGCCGGCGCGGTCGAGAAGAAAGAGAGATAGAGGGAGAAAGAGAAAGAGAAAGAAGAAGGGGCCTCGGAGTCGGTTCCCTTCCAAGAAGGCCCGGCAATGGTATCGCGATGCGTATTCGTACTTTACGTTTGGTACCATCGATTCTTGCGATGCTAGAGTGGCATCGTAGAGGAACGATTCTCTTTTCTGATTGATTCGATGGCGTGGATTTAACCTTTGAGGACTAGCGACGCATATATGCGGCCTGAGAAAAAATTTAAATATAGTTTATAGCCGCTTGTATATACAGTTAGGGTTGAAAAATTGAAATCCAACCGTTGAAATATGATTAAACAAGTAATAATTTATAATGTATATGGATTAGCAGTATAACTTGCTGATAAAAAGGTGCTTTTGGATCGCAAAATGAATGGCTATCTCTTAATATTGAAAAATGCCTCCGTCCGCAAAGGGTTAACGGGGATAATGATAAGGAAGGCAGAAAGTGTCTTCATTAACCCAGATGTTGCTACTGTTCTTTAAAAGGGCATCCGAATAATTGTACTCTAAACGGTGTACACATACTATTAGGTACAGCAAATGGAAGTCTTTTTTATTTTTATAATGCGAAGAAATTTATTTACGGATAAGATAGATAATACTTATTTCTTCTAATCGCACACAGTAGACCGGGCTGGGTGGAGTGACCATGTTTTAATAATTCATAATGAATCTCACCCGAAATATGTCACTAGATACGAGAAACAAAAGGATATTCTTTTTGGTTTTACCTAATTTGAAGGTGTATGCGCATAATTATAATTATAAAAGTGTGCACTCCTACTTCACCGTTGGAAAATTAAAGTTTGCCAGCTGAGCTTTTCGTTTTACTAATATTCCATTAAATAGCACAGAATTTTCTGGTAAATTATAAGTTTGACGAAAACAAAGTTTCAGTAACATCTGGATTGACGGTACACATTTTATTCGGCTCGCGGATTATAGGGTGTCTCTGTGGATTAGAGCGGGTTTCGTAAAAAGGGCATGGTATTTTTTGAAAATAAAATGAATTCTACGATATTGATATAGATGGATGGTATTCTGCTATGTAGATCGATACCTATCGACAGCTATCGATACGGTCAATTCATGGCCCTTTTGTCTCGTTATTTGCTCCTAGCAAGACTGATAATGGATATGGGAAAGGTTGTAAAAGAGAGAGAAACGTAAAGAGCGAGAGAGAAAGTTTAAAGAGGTATGAAGAAAGGGATGGGAAAAAGGAACCAAACAAATTCGCGTCTCGGTAGCTGGCGCGGTCGGTGGAATTTTATGCAAACGCTTTTTGCCGTGTTACGCGTACCGCGGGACATTAGCATAACTGTTATGAATCGTTTCGCAAGCGCATGTTCGCCCTTTCGAATGTAATTGCCGATATTTCACGAATTAATCGCCGGCCAGTTAAAGCTCGTACCGATAAGCAGGTATTCGTTGGAACGTATGCGGCCTATCCTTCCATTTCTTTTCTCTTCCCGTTTCTCTTTCTCCCTCTCTCTTTCTCTCCCTTCGCCTTTCTCTCTCGTCTTTTTTCCCCGATAGCGGGAGATAAAGTGAAAATTGCCAAAGAATTATGGCTGTTTCGAGGTAAGGTGTCGCCTTGACTTTTGGCCCTTGGCCACGAACGATCGCGACGGAAGTTCGCTTTGAAAATCCGCGCCGACTAGAACACGCGGCCGCATTGAGACGCGCGCGCATGTGTACTTATGCGCGGAAGCGTACGCGTCGCTAATTGGATTCCGCTAATTAGACTCCCGTCTTGCGAATAATCTCGCGGCTGTTTATTTCCTTTATCGTCGTGCGCGAGATGTCGGCGCATGTGCAATGGGGGCGAAAGGGGAAGGTGGAAGGTGGTGGAAGAAAGGAGGGGGTGTTTACAGAGAAATAACAAATTGGATGGTAATTAGAGTTTCCCTTTTAATGGGCCATCGTTCATATGTTCACGGTGAAATTTCAAGTCGATGTTAACCGTCTCTACGATCGTATTCGCGCCAACTATAGTAGCTCCTACGGATGAAGATTTGAAGTTCTATGCAGAGAGGCAATTTTACAGTAATTTAGGGTAAAATCGCGATATTTGTTGCAACTTTGCATTGCAATTTCACCGAAATAGTTATAATCCCTTCGTACACACGAGTGGTTCCAGATTCCTCATTCTCAAGATCTTTAACGCTAACCATACGCGGTCAAATGACTGGCTTAGTAAAAAGAAAGTACCTAATTATTTGTATTATTAACACATTGACTGCCATGGGGGTCACCGGTGACCGGCGCTATTGAATGCAATGAAATTTCACATGACTTTTAAATAGCAATATTTACTAATTTTGTAATATATTCAATATTTAAATATTGGCGTTAGAAAGATAAAGTTGTGTTGAATATATATCCATCTGTGTCTTTGAGATTTCTGCTTTATAAAGATGTGATTTTAATAGAAAAAGTTTCACTTCAGTAGAAATAATGAAACTAGCGAAATACCGGCGGCGTTCAACGTGTTAAGGAAAGACATGTTTTGTACGTTGTTTCCTCTATTAAGTTGACAGTCCCCTGCATTTATTTAGGAAGGTATTTCATAACCGATCGAAAGATCTGCCTCGGTGAGAATAACTATCTACAAAGTGGGGATACGGTTACTGTTAAACCGATAACGATGGAAAATTGTCCAAGTTATGGAATTCCTTGATTCGGAATTAATAGTGAAAGAGTGCCATGAAGCGATTTAAACTTTCAGAAGCTTCGATCGTCGAATCGGTAAGGGCAGACGGGTCCGAAGGAGAGACGGGACCGTCTATGGGACACCGTGGAACCACACGCACCACATACATAAACTCTTGGGTCCGTGGCAAATCGTGGCTCGGACCCACCCCCTTTTTTTTATCCGGGGTCCGGCTGTCCTATATTTCTTGCTACACGCCAGAATTCCTACGTGGCTCTTTACGCTCTCCTCTTTAAGGGAGTCCGGAGACTTGGACTCCCTTCGTCCGCCTCTTTCCTCTTTGGTCCATCGTTTTTCTCATACACGTACGGCCCTACACATCCATAGACACGGTTGTAACGTCGAGGCACCGGGTAAGCCTTTCTATTAATGATTTTTACGGCCGGCCTCCGTTTCTTTTTCTTCCACGAGGAAGAAAGAACTGGCTGCTGCCCTCGCGTCTTTAAAAAGAGAAAATGGCCGGAACGTGCCGCGGGGTTGGAGAACGCTGGACCAACGGTGGTGGCGTCGGTGGTTCGGTGACGTATGCACTCGTGGAAGTTGACACGGGACCGACTAATTGCTATAATTAATTAAATAATTCCTGTAATTAGGCTGGAGGGATTGCGCTCCAGTGGAACGCGGGTGGGAGAGAGAAAAGAGACGGCGAGAGGAAGATAGAGAAATAGAGGAAGAGAGAGAGGAAAGGAGAGGCTGGGTGAAGAAGAGAAAGGGAGGTTGGACGTAATGACCACTGGCCAAGAAATATCTCTAGCTTCTCTCTGCTTCCGTGAGGAGATTGTTAGGAATCGCGTAGGACTGCTAATTTGGACAGGTTGATGAATAGTTTGAAAAAGTGTGCCGGTTGATTATAGGATGCCTCGTGCAACAGTACTCCGTATAGCGGTTATAGATGACCCGGACGATCGATAAGGGGAGTCTTTGCTGTCCCTTCTTTTTTCCAAATACCTTTTTTTTCCATTTTCAGTTGCTCCTCGGTAAATAAAAAAAACATATATCGAGAGACCGCCACTTTCGAAGCGTGCACACTCCACGCTGGAACGTTACGGAGGGAACAAAACGAATTTAAACGGCGCACACGCGAGATAATAGAAACAGTTAATGACGGACCTGTCTCGACTATCGATAGCTCGTTAATGAAACAAAACGATCCGTTTCTGCGCAGAATCCAACGTTTTCCACGTAAGCCCGCCCCCAATCGTGCTTCGTGGGTCCGCTGTGTTAATAATAAGGTTTAAATATTTCCCGGCGATTTTCTGTTTTTAATTGCCATGTCATTCGGACGTTTTGAAATTTGAAATAGTTAGAATTTCAAGGGGCCGGAGCGTAGCCGCGGCAATCTTAAAAATAAAAACTGTTCGATTCAATCTTCGTCAACCCCTTGCCGTCAGAATGATCGTTCCAATCAGCCTGCAGTCCGTTTTAATTTATATCAAAATTAATTTAGAAATTTTCTCCCCTCAGAAACACTCGGCTTTTACCTCACACTGATAATTGCAGGTGTCGAGTGACACTTCACGTAAATACGCGAAATGATTATCAAATACCAAACTTGAAATTAATTCTACGGAAAATGAACCGCGACGGAAAACGTCCCGTTTCGACGTAGGCTAGCTGAGGTATGATTTATAGAAAATTAAATCAACCGTGTCCCGAATCGTTACGTTGTCTCACGCGGCAGAGGCTCGAACACGTTGGGCATTTACGACATCGAACCGGCGGATACGATGTCAATAATAAAATAATAGCATCCGCAAAATGGGTCAGTCGATGAGAGAAACGGCACTAAAGCGGAAAACGCGAGACAGCTCGCAGGGATTTTAACGCGCGCACGTTACGAAGATGCTCGATCGATCGATTGAGATATTTACCGTCGAATACCGGCAGTCCTAAGGGACTCGACTAATTGCTATGATTAATCGTGCGATTCCTGTAATTAGAACGATCGGAATCGACGACGGTTCGGCGCCTCCTCTGCCAGGACGAGTAACGCTAAGAAAGAAAGAAAAAAATTGCACGGGAACGACGTGCGCGCTTTTGTTTCCATGTTTCGAAAATACATTTATAAAATTCGTGCCAATCACACGTCCAACGTGGCGTTTCTGTCCACCGAAGCGTAAACCGACCTATCCTCGGTCGACGTTTTTGATTAATATCGGGCGCTCTTTATGTCAAAGAAATATAAGCGGGAAGCCGAGGAAAAAAGTGGCTAATGCGAAATTAACAAGTAGAATGAAAAAAAAAAGAGAGAGAGAAAATCGAACCGCGACGGTACTAACCGCGACGTGCTTTTACGGCACCGAAGGGTTTTAACTTTTTATGCCCTATCGGGACGTTAAAGTCCCATCTCTTTAAAAGCCAGCTATATTTCTTTTATCGACGTTTGCGACTCGCGCAGGTTAATGACAGGACTTGTAAGTTTCAAACCCAATAAACGTCGCCGTCGTTGTCGTCGGACGGCATTGACTTTCCTTTTCATTTGTCTGCGGAAAAACGACGATCGAAGCTCTCGTTGTCCCTTGATTCCATGCGCGTTAGGTGAAAACGTCGATCGAGAAAATGCGATGCAGTGATTTGTTTTGAGATGTTGACGTGTATCGGTTGTATTCAAGGGTTTTAATTATTATTTACAGCGTTATCGTTGCACTGTGAACGTTCTTAGTAGAGCTCTAAGAGTATGTGCAATTTTTTCTTTCTTGTATCGTAGACATAGATCGCTTGAGATCGAGAGGGTTACAGGAAAGCTTTGTATATTTCGAGTTTAAGTTACGTATCCCCAAAGAGGCTAAACACTTAACATTTAGAGTTACGGTAACCACTGGTATGCAGTAGCCATAATTCTGAAGCCACCTGAAACTATAAGTTCCTAAACTCCGAACAGTTACACCTAAAAACATTAAATAGACTTAACACACTGTCTCTCGTAGTCTCTTGCCCCGCGATTACTTTTGTGCCGGTGAATGCCAAAGTTGAATCTAAACTTATTGCAGTACAGAATTAGTTGCTGCTTCTGTATCGCACACCTTAAAATAGAATTGATAACGGAAAAACAATTCCATGGTACCGCGTATCTTTAACCCTTGCCGCACAATAACGAGTGATATTCGCGATAAATGGAATACAAAATATTAAAGTTTTCACAAATTATTAAAATAAAAATGAAAAATTCTATGCTATTAATATTGCATTACGTGATACGCTGTATCAGAAATCAAGGATAGATTGTCATTTCAGCAATTAATTCTGCGATATTGCGCATTCAGTAACAAAACAAACGACACGGCAATGGATTAATTTTTGCAATTAGACACCTTCCAGAAAATCTCAATCTCCATTCCAATTTTCACTCCACGAGTCTCCCACGTTATTGTAGGTCAAGGGGTTAAACTCTCACAATCCCATCCTATTAAACCCCATCCCCAAAAACTCTCGAAAACCAGGGAATTCTAAATTCAACCTTCACGAGCCTCAAACCAGGAAAACCATTCCGACCAATAGGTTAATAATACATTAATAAATCACAATCCTCCTGAAAGCCCCGGCAGACGCGTGCGCTCATTATCCACTCTTTCAAAGAACCGCCCGACGAATCCACCACCGGCTATCCCCGTTTCTCCTTCATTTTCTCAACGTTTCATCGTTCCAGGCGATACGGCACGAAATGCGGCGGCTGCCTCCAAGGGATAAGCCCGCAGGACCTCGTGAGGAAGGCGAAGGACAAAGTTTTCCACCTGAATTGCTTCACCTGCCTGGTGTGTCGGAAGCAAATGATCACCGGCGAGGAGCTCTACGTCCTCGACGACAACAAGTTCGTCTGCAAGCAGGACTACCTGTCCGGCAAGCCGTTGCCGGACACGCATCACGTGCACGGTCATCATGGTGAGTTACGAGTGTCGTTGTCCTGCTTATTCCTTCCGGAACGTGGCTCGTCGTCGTCATTCTTTCGGCCGATTAGCCGACGACGAGAATGACTTACCGAATGAGCGCGATGAGAGTCGATTGTCTTTGGTGTCGTTGCTTTCGAGATTGAAATCGGTGATGTTGCTTTGGGATGAATGAAACGTGGGGTTTGACACGTTGGACGTCAACGATATTTCGGTAGTTTCATCATTTTTACAGAAGTGATGCTTCTTCTATTAACCAGTTAAGTGTGGAATTTATTTTAAAATGTCTCACAGGATGCGGGATTAAAGTCAAGCAGCGGCGTGTGTACAAGTCGAACGGAAGGCAAATGCTTCTATTGTCAATTTTACGGTAATAGGAAAACAAAAGGTGGAAAGATTATATTTTTAGTCGATAAGAAATTTATAACTTACTGGTAAAAAGGTTAACGCAGTAGAGCTCTGGATCGACGTGTATACACGTCGAACGCACTTAACTGGTTAAAATCACATCTTTACAAAGCAGATAGCTTAAAGACACACGTAGTTATACAGTCAGCAGAACTTTAACCTTTCAATGCCAATATTTAAATATTCAATGCATTAGAAAATTCGTAAATATTATAATTTCAAAGTCATACGAAATTTCATTGAATTTAATGGCGCCGGTCACCGGTGAACTTCATGGCACTCAACGTGTTAAGAAAAAGTTACGTGGTTTGAGAAAAAATTTGATTACTGTTTATCGGTGCATGAGTGCAGGGTTAGAGGTGGAAAATTGAAATATCATTGTGCAGATAGTAATGCGGGAGTGGGCGGTATCCTTCTGTAAAAGAGCTTACAATTAGGAGAAGAAATAAAACAGTTTTATACTGAGCGACGAGCTTACGAGATTTTAAGGAAAAACTCCGGGCATATGAACTGATTCGCGAAGCAAATTGAGTAGCATAATGAGATGAACATAGTTTCATAGCAATAACAGCTGAGTCTTCGCTAACGGAGAAAGTATTACGGCCAGGAGTCAAAGGGTCAAATCAGTGATGAAATTCAGCAGTCAGAGTACGGATTTCACTGTCTACGTTTCAGAATTTGTTTCAACCTGGAATCGCTTGCAGTCGCTTAAAAACCGGGGGTACTTTGGAATGTTAAGATTTTCCAGACTCATTTTTTTTTCTCAAAGCAGAGGGCCTAGGGGTTGGTCGCGTCGGAAGGGTCGAGGGATCACAGTTCAACGCGCGCGACGCCAGAGATTTCTCGGAGTCAGGATCGGTTTAAAAAAAGGAGGGGGTTTCACGGGGGTTTCTACCCTGGTTGAACGGCAAGCTGTGAAAACACCGTGCGTGCACGGTACCACCATGAGCCACCAGGAGGAAAGAGGAGGAAAGTGGGAACGGGAGAAGAGAGAAATAGAAAAACGACGGAGAAGGGATGGGGAGAGAAAGAGAAAAACAGTGAGCTCCGTTTCACGAGGGCCTCGCTCGTGTGTAAGCCGTGAAACGAAAACCGAAAGGTCGTTAGGCAGGGGCAAACCTTTTGTCGCTTCGATGCCGACGCCGAAACCGCAAAACATCCGACAACCCGTTTGCTTTTTGCTTCTCTTTCGGGTGTAAGGCGTCCCTAGGTGACGTGGGTTCCACGCGCGCGAGACAATCGTAAGAATCGAAGGTGTCATAATCGTTTTTGGAATATGACTTCTATCGTTTGGTTCAAAACGCGTGGTACTTTTGCGCGAAGAAGACTTGCACGGAGGACAGAGTACGGTTTTGTGATGATTTTGATTGACTTCTGTGACCAACTCCTTGCCTTACGATATTCGAAAATATTCGTACAGTAGAAAGTGGAACCAGAGGATTTTAAACTTCGGGAATTATTGAAATTGCGAAGTTCGATGCGGTAAAACATTATTGAACCACTTTTATATCATCAGCTTTGTATTTTAATTTTGTAATATAGTTCAACCTACTTTCTGAATTTCTATTTCGACGATTTAAGGCACAACTGTGACAGTAGATCGAAAAGATATCGTACGGCAAGGATTTAAACACTTGCGACGTCTCGGTAGTCGTTGAATTTTCGACATTAATCTCTATCATTGTACCGGTATTCGTCGGTCTTCGAATCCGTGGTCATCGTCCGCGGTGAAAAGCATCGCCGATTACGTTTGCATCGACGATTAATCAAGATTATTTCCAGCATCTTTCGGCGCGCGTAACGAGCGAAATTTCCGCGTTGCCGACTAGTCGGGAATTTCGATTTTTTTTCCCACTCTTTTTTTTTTTCTTTGATTTCACGAAACCACCGTCAGAACGAAATGTAATATCGCGCTGTTTGTCCGAAAACGAATAACAGTAATTACGTTTAATTACGAGCCCGGCATCGGAGGTCGACAAATTTATTCGTTTCGGTGACAAATTAATGATAAATGTTGATGATGAATTACGCTCCTCACCAAGACACCGGCGTTTGCACACGTAGACACGTTGCGTACGTGTTTCGTGTTAACGCAGTGTCAACGCTGGAGGGCAATCAATTTGTAACGAATGTTGATGTATTATCCGAAAACTGGTCCGGAGTAATAATTATGAGATTAGTCTTACGCAATTATTAGCAAAGATCGCATTCATCTTGCGCGGAAAGAATCTGTCGGAGTTGCGCGATGGATTTGCCGACGGCGAGCGAACGTTTCTTCCGGCAGTTGGAAAAAATTGTTTAAAAATAGCAAACAAATGTAGGAAAGTAAATCCGTTGAAAGCAAACAGTTTCGTAACAAATTAGAACACTTGTTACTATGAGACCCTTAAAAATATACCGTAGAAATTCCTATTGAATTTTTTATACAGGTCTTACATATATTCGTCAGTAAATATAAATTAAATTGTAAAATTCATTTTGCAATCTCAAACTTCACGAAGTATTACGTCACAAATTTTTCACAAATTTCACAAATTATTCATAAGTTGATCTCTATGCAAAGGATCGATACTGCAATCAGCAATATCGTTTCTTCGCCACTTGAAACGATCGTTTCATCCAAGAAACTCCATTCTTTCGTTGAGACGCGACGAATTTATCGAGGCATAGTTTAAAAATTCAAATCATTGAAGAGAAAAGTGACCGGGGATCTTTTCCAAGTCAATGATACGATCGGCTGTGATTATTAAAACGTACGGTTCGAATCGTTCACGAGCAGAATCGTCCAACCTGTCGGCAGGAGGAGACTCGTTGATGGGTTCAGGATCGGAAGACGAGGACGAAGACGGTAGTGCGCACCATCATCACCATGGTGGTGTCGGTGGTGCTCACATAGGATCCCATAATCTCGGCCCGAGTGATCCCGGTGACCAACTCGTCGGACATCGGGCCGACGTACCTCTTCTTGGAAACGATCCTTGCAAGCAGGAAGACTCCGAGGATCAAGGTGAGCTTAATTCTTTTATTTCTTGGAATATTTCAACTTTTCCGTAGGGATTTCTTTGCCAAGCTTCGAATGAAATTCTTTCACGTTTTAAGAGACAGAATTGTTAACATATTCGCATCGGGCTATTTTCCATAAACTTTTAATATAAATCGAGAATATACCAAGAATTCTCGTTTCCCGATGCGAATGCGTTAAGTTGCAGAAATTTCATGGTGTATTTTGGAATTGTGTGGGAAAAGTGTCGAGGTTGATGCTACCGATTTTTGTCACTTTGCAAAGATGTAGGATTTAAATAGTAAGATATGTTTTACAGGGAGAATTGCAAATATAGTATTACTGTCAAGTAACTGCGTAACTCTGAACTACAATAAGCAAAGACGATTTTAATCTCCTCTGAAATACCAGTCCGCCGTATTTTTTCTCAAATTCGTTTAAACTTCTCGTCTAACACCGATGACACTCCAAAAACGGGAGAAACTTCGGTGACTTCAACGTCCAACCATCCCTCTTCGCAAACGTTCTAGCCCAACCCTCCCGTGTTGCCCATACTCCAAAAATTCTCCACGTCCACCGAAATTCGATTTTCCACGTTAGACTGCGATCGAGCGACAACTCAATCGAGATCTCAACCCTTGAACAGGGGGTTGTCGATCTCTCCTTGACCCGTAGCGCCAGGACGAATTACCAGTCGCGTCAGGTTTTCTCGGTCTATTATTCCACTTCTGCTCTTTTATCGCGAGCGCAACAATGACCCTCACTTTTGCCTCTCGAAGCTTCCTACACGGTCTCTATAGTCGTTTTCATCGCTGAAAGGAGATAGAGAGAGAAGGAGGAGGGTTGTCTTCGCGAAGGGTGGCCCCTGTAGTGCAGTGTGACACTGTCCAAACATTTTCTTTGTCCCGTGGTTAAGACCTCCCCGGGTATATATATAGATTATCGTGGAGAGTCGGGTCTTTCCAAAGGTGTGTATGCGTGAGGGCATGTATATGTGTGGATATATGTACATGTATGTATATATGCACGCATACAAGAGAGCATAGAATGTATCATGCGTGTGTACGTTCGTATATACCGCGGCGTATAGCTTTCAACCGTGGAGCAGCCACGATAATCCGATGGGGGTTTCGCATCGCTTCCGGGGGATTGGCTCCGATTGTTGTTACCTCGATCCGGGCGATCAAGATTCCGAGATATGTACATTCTATACGTATACTTATACGTATAGATAAAGTATCGATGTTAATCAATTTTTATAATTTTCATTCGTTGTATATGCCAGTTAGGAATTTCAATTCTGTGTAAAGAATCATGGTATATATGACAATCCATCCAACTTCGGTTAGTGGCAGCAGAGTAAAATTACGATTAGACGGTTCTGCAGGATTCGATAAAGTGTGAATTACCCATTCTGCCGAAGTTTCTCTAGACGGAGATCCCGAAATATGTACATTGTATAAGTATAGATAAAGTATCGATGTCAATCAATATTTATAATTTTCGTTCGCGGTAAATGCAAGTCAAGAATTTAATTTTTTTTATGAAGATTCGTGTAATTTATAACAATTCGTTCAACTGCGGTTAGAGGCGGCAGGGTAAAATTACGATTAGACAGTTCTGCAGGGTTCGATAAAGTGTAAATTACCCATTCTGCCGAAGTTTCCCTAGACGGAGACCCCAAATATGTATAATATATTCTATAAGTATAGATAAAGTATCGACGTCAATCAATATTTATAATTTTCGTTCGCGGTAAATGCAAGTCAAGAATTTAATTTTTTTTATAAAGATTCGTGTAATTTATGACAATCCATCCAACTGCGGCTAGTGGTAGCAGCGTAAAATTACGATTAGACGGTTCTACAGGTTTCGATAAAGTGTAAATTACCCATTCTGCCGAAGTTTCCCTGGACGGAGATCCCGAAATATGTACATTGTATAAGTATAGATAAAGTATCGATGTCAATCAATATTTATAATTTTCGTTCGCGGTAAGAATTTCATTTTTTTTATAAGGCTTCGTGTAATTTATGACAGTTCGTTCAACTGCGGTTAGAGGAGGCAGGGTAAAATTACGATTAGACGGTTCTACAGGATTCGATAAAGTGTAAATTACCCGATCTGCCGAAGGTTCCCTAGACGGAGATCCCGAGACGAGGGATAGTCAGACGGAGAATAAAAGTCCGGATGGGGGTGCCGGTGGTGGTAGCGGCGATGGTGGTGCCGGCTCGAAGAGACGGGGCCCAAGGACGACCATAAAGGCGAAACAGCTGGAGATCCTCAAGTCGGCCTTCTCGTCGACTCCAAAACCTACCAGGCACATTAGGGAACAGTTAGCGAAAGAGACCGGGCTGCCCATGAGAGTGATACAGGTTCATACGATTATTTTCTGTCTTTTCTGAGCTTTCTTTCAACGCTTTTACCACCTCGGATAGACAATGGAGAATACTTTATCGTGTCCACAAATTAACCATCGTATAGTGTTACGTAAAATCCCGTCGATTATCTATTTGATCTCGAGGAAATAATTATACGGAACACGCGTCGAAATGCACACCTAACAATCGCGATTACCGCGGAGGCAAAAAGAGACACGATGGTTTTGTTGTAACTTTTTAGAAAAATATCAATAACGACGGTGCTATTATCGACCTATTTTTTCCCCCTACGAAAGATTATGCTAATGGCCGACCTGTTCTTCGAATGACAATGAGAACATAGCCGCGATCTTCCTCTCTTTCTTGTTCGCTGAATTAATGAATTTGATGAAAGCAATTTGGCGCACCGTTCATCCGCAGGTTTGGTTTCAAAATAAGAGGAGCAAGGAGCGTAGGTTAAAGCAATTGACGTCGATGGGCAGGAGCCCGTTCTTCGGTG
Organism: Cerceris ruficornis; assembly: GCA_963989415.1. Classification (NCBI taxonomy): domain Eukaryota; kingdom Metazoa; phylum Arthropoda; class Insecta; order Hymenoptera; family Crabronidae; genus Cerceris; species Cerceris ruficornis. The sequence goes on along the minus strand of OZ022521.1, from coordinate 17,858,550 downwards.
GCTCGAGAAAAATGAGGGGCTTCCCTCTGAACCTGAATCCTGGTGCTCTGGGCGGCGAGGATGGCCCACCTCCTGGTTTCCCTTATTTCGGCGCGGAAAAGTTCGAGTTCGGTTACGGCGGGCCCGTGGCGTTTCACCACGAATTCTTCGGTGCTCATCCGCCCCCTCATCCCCATGGACCGCCTTTCAGTGGGCCCGGTAATCCAGGTGAGTCCCGGAAATCACTTTTAATTAATGCCATTTCGATCGCTTTTAATTACGATACCCGCCATTTACCGAATTTGGGGAAATCGCATCCCTCTTCATTAGGCTGGCGTAATTAAACTTATTAGACGTACATATCATAGTCTAGAACAGCGTTCTCCAAACTGTACTCCAGAGCCTGGTACCGATCCGCAGAAACAGTTAAAAAAGAACAAACTTTAAAGTCTATTCACGATGAATAATCTAATTTCGTTCCAACCCATTTATCAAAAATTAAAATTAGCACTTTCAATAATATGAGATACGTCTTTCACATAAAAGAAAAAGTTTGGCGAACGCTGATCCAGAAAATCTTCTGGTAACTGGACTAGGATTTATTCTAACACTTGGACCATTGTGCCGATCACAATTCTTCCCTCTTGCGATAAGTCCCAAAGAACAGGAAAGAGTATTTCCAAAGATTCGCCAGAGCAACGGTAAAATCCTCGACTAAAGTTTTTCGATATCCTTCTTCGATTCGTTAGTCGAGTTGGCCGATTTCGCAGAAACTCCAGCGCGATAAATTAATCGCAGCAAGTAGATAGACGGCGGATAATTATGACAGCCCCTTTTCGGAGATGGCCGAGCGGATACGATCCTCTCTGAGCAGTGCGTAATCTATTTCTGACAGGTTTGGACCCGGCGAGTTTGGCGGGCATGGCGGCCGCAGTGGCGGTGACAGGGGAATACCCACCTCCGGGTGCGGGAGGCGGCCCTCCGGAATTTCTCACGGGCCCTCCCGGACAGGGGCCCCCTGCACCTCCTGGCGGGAGTCCTGGAGAGTTCCTAGCACCTTCAGGTACGACCAGATCCTTTTGAAAGGACCGTATAGGTACATGATTTCTTTAAGTTCACCTTTTCGTCGTGTTAACCTTGCGGGAATCAGGCGGGACTTATTGATTCTCATTAATTGTATATCGATCTCTTCACGGTGACTTTAACATTTTTTTAGCACATTGCGGAGCAACTGCTTAATTGGCAATTATAGCCAATGTGTTTTAAGTGAAATAGTACCACATAGATTGTGGTTTCTTAACACTAAACCTACCATGGCGGTCAAATGACCGCTTTCTGATTTTTTCTAAAAATTCCCCAAATTCATTGATCAGCCATTCAGCAAATATTTTAGGTCTATCGTATAATACAAAAATTATTTAATTGATCATCTTTTCCCCCTCTTCAAATCTCTTTTTCCAAAGTACTTATTTCATATATTTTGATATAACAGATATAAAGACGGTAGGTTTAGTGCTAATAGTTGTTGTTAACGAGTACTTCAACATTGTACGCATTTTTCATTTGTTTCTTCACAATTTCTATTTAAACGGCTTGTAAAATTAATTCTCACCATTTGTAACCGCCTTGTGATCACTCTTGACGAATTCGTCGTAATTGCAAATTACTTCGTCTACAATTTCCACAGTAGAGATATCACATTTTCCTAATAATCCGCCCGCACTGTGCTAAAATACTAAATTCCGTAATACTGCAATTTCTAATTACATCGAACCTATCAGACCAATTTAAAAACTCTTTACGATCACCCTAGAACAGGTTACGAAACATCCCATTTTACCTGTCCCTTCTGCCCTTCGTCCCCAACGTCCACAAAGCTCGAGCCCCTCGAAATTTTCACGCGTATCCGCTTAATTTCATCGAGACGATAGAGTTATTACAATTAATGCCACGAAGCCGATACAGTTAAGCGCTGATAAAAGGCCGACTGCAACGGCAAAACGATGTTTCATAACCGCATCGCAATTTCGAGGGAGCAGTTTGCCCGTGTTTCACGGTGCTCTCGAGCGATTAAGAAGCTCTCAACGGTACCGATTCGATCCGTTGATATTTCTCAGGTGGAGCACAGGGTAATCCCAGTGCCGGTGGGAATGGCGGTGGTCCGGGAGGCGGCGGCGGTGGGGGCGGGTTCCTGGAGCCGCACCAGATGCAGAGCGAAGGGCTGGCCTGGTAGTACGAGTTTTAATTAACGTCCTTTATCGTTTCCTTTCTCCTTCTTCTTCGGTTTTTCTTTTCGTTTCTTTGCTTTCCGTCGGGGGATGCGAAAAATCGATGCTCCCGAGGAAAATCGACCGTTAAATCCACGGCAAAGGTGAAATCGAAGTTTCGCGAAACGGGGAAGGAGAGATGGGAGAAAAATCTTTGGCAATCTCCGATACGGACGATTGCATCGTGTAATTTCGTTTCTGTGAGATATACGTGTACATGTGTATCGTAGGTATATAGACGGTTTATATATACGTTGATATATATGTATACGTATATGGGTATATACATATATACATATGATTCCGATCGACCGTTTAACTTCGTTTCTCTCACGGTTATCATTGTCATTATTAACATTATTATCTTTATTATGATCGGCATGCGCTGAAGTTACTATTTTATTATTATTATTATTATTATTATTATTATGAATTATTAAATATTATTATTAATATTATTGTGTATAAAAATTCGAATGTCCTATCGTGTAATATTATACCCTCCCTGTTGATTAATTTTCGACGTTACTTTAAGGAAACACCCTGTAGATATCCGCTGTTGTACACCCGACGATTAACACGAGACACCCGAAACGATACGCAAATCGTATATTCGCGTATTTAAAAGTACGCGAAACTGATCGGCGAACACGTGAACACTTGACACGCGCAGAAACAGATACACGTACACAAAGGGTCACGCGCAAAGGAAACGACACAGAGGAGACACCGCGAGACACGCGCATAATTCTACACTTTAAAGACGCTGTACTAATTATCATTAAAGTATAAATATAAATAGGAATGTGTAACCTGTAACTGTTAAGGCGGCGATCGATGTAAATAAAAACTCTCTCTCTTCTTTTTGCCGAATGCGCGCGGGTAGAAGTAATATTAAATAAACACACGGCTTTGGACGATCCATTGTACGCGAAATGTGTGCAAGCACGCGTGTCGTTGCGACGGAATGCACCGGCCGAGGAAAAGAGACAATGCCGCCGCGATGCATATTGATTATAAATATTATTATAATAAACCACCTCGTATTTCCGTATACGTAATTGTGCATTTTCTATCCTTGCGTATCCCCGACGAGTAATCCTTATTTTGGTGTAACCACGCTCCTTGGAAATTTCATTGCTCGTCGATGAGCAAAGACTTTCTATTATTTGCAGAGGTAAGTGTTATCAGTACATTGCGTATATTTGTGCGAATTTCTGATAGATGCAGCTGAGAAAGAGATTTCTTTGACTCGCTAAATATTACAAAGAATGACATATCTTAGATATTTCACATATTTGTTTATATTGCATGCTTTTTCCGTATTTTAACAGCGTTAAATTTGCTATTACTGCACAAAAATCCGCAGTCTACTTATCAGCTATATTCTTATTTTATACGTTAGAGTGTGGTATGAAATAAATATCGCGTTTACTTAATAACTGAACATTATGGAAAGTAAATGCCTCGCCGTTAAACGTGCCACCGTGAGCGTAGCTCGACTTTTACGATAAAGGCCAAGATCGCTTGAGTGGCACGACCTTTTTTGCGTAAATACTTCAAAACGTACAACTCCTCTAAAGTAACGTTATATACTTTAAAATTCTACCTTGAATTCGCACTTAACGAACCATAGAAATAACACTCGATACTAATCCACAACTTATCCCAATAAAAAGGAAAAAAAAAAAGAGTATCATCATCCCCTCAATGGCAAACTTTCTCGAAGGACGTTCGCCAAGAAAGCAAGCAACGTCCATCGATATTTATTGTTCCGACATTCCCAGCACGTTTCTATCCCCCCGAAAATCTCGGTTTCTTTAATTCCCAACGGATCGAACACCTGAGACCACCGGGGCAGAATTCGAATCCTTTTGCCCCCGAAAATCGTTGTCCGCAAACGCATCTGCGCCATCGGGGTTCTTACGTGCCCTAAAGTCGTTAGCGCGGCTGCAACGTCGTTTTCCAGGAGGAAAGCGTAGGAAGGGAGATTCGTTTTCCTGGACATCTGGTGAATTCGATTTTGATGTGTTTCTGCCCTCCGGGGGTTGCGCGTTAGGTTCTTCCTATGGTGGTCTCCCTGGCCGACGTTCGCGGATCCCTGACAGTCCCTTTGGGCCAACAGAAACGATGCTTCCGTCCCCATGTGTGTTTCGCGTTTACACGCGTCCCTATCGACTCCCTGTGCATCATTCTATCCTCGCAAGTGTGTCTCGTAAGTATGTATACAGAACACGCGAAACGATGTCGCAGTTTACCGTCGTATCCCCAGGTGGTTGTGTATTTTTCAACGACTGTTCCCGTTCGACGTTCTCGATAGTTCTCGATATTTGATGGTTTTCCTAGAATTTTTTTCGGGGTAGTAGAACGTGTACTGACAATCAGACTAGGTTTTTTAGAACTTGCTTAAAATTTGAGGAGAGATAGGAAGAAGAAATGGGGCTTTTGATATTTCGCGGTTTTTCTAGAATTTTTTTGAGGTAATAAATTGAGTAGTGAGTAGTAGTTGCGAGGGAGTAATTTATTGAGGATGCTCTTAAAATTTGGGTAGAGATAGTTGGAAGAAATGGAGCTTTTGATATTTGTTAGTATTTTAGAGTTTTTTGAGATAGTAAATTGAGTAGTGAGTAGTAATTGCGGGGGAGTAATTTATTGAGGATACTCTTAAAATTTGAGTAGAGATAATTGGAAGAACTGGGGCTTTCGATATTTGTTAGTTTTTTAGAGTTTTTTGAGGTAGTAAATTGAGTAGTGAGTCGTAATTGCGAAGGAGTAATTTATTGAGGATACTATGAAATTGGTGGAGAAATAAATGGAAGAAATGGTATTTTAGATAATTGCTATAGTCAACTATCGTAAAGTGATAGACTTCGATAAAATTGTAATTTCATTGCACCTGGCTCCCAATTTACGCGGATTACCAGTTCCGAGTGGTATTTTTTACACGGTTGAAAATTAAAACAAACGAGCGCACTAATTGTGGAAAAGAGCTTGTAAGGAAAGTCCCTTTGTGCTTCAAAATATCAATATTAGTCTTTTTTACCGTGCAAAAAGAACATCTCTGTTAAATAAGCAATCGCGTAAATCGAACTGCTGATGTATCCAAACAAAAATTCTGTAAAATCAACTCAGCGATACCACATGGTTAACATTCCCAGTATATTAACAACAACCAACAATTCACTCTCCGTTTAACAGTCTATCTAAAATAAACAAACATTTAAAGTGCTATAAATCCAATTATCGAAAAAATTAATTTCACTTCCCTCCAACTGCAATTATTCTTTCCACATTTGAAATATACACTAAATACAGTAAAATACTCTCGAAAACTTATCGAAAGAATCTTAATCACTGTATATTATCGCATGGTAGTTCATCCAGAAGCTCTTAAATATCTACAAACAATTATAAAAAGACTTACCCTACTTTCAAATAAAACACCACATACATCTTATACACCATAAACCGTGCAAGCATTACATGTATACCAAACATTACCAACGATTACACCGCAGCAGCAAAATCGCAAATACGAATCACAGAATCGTTGACAACACTTGCCGGAATATCCTATTAATCCTCCTCCACTCGTAGCTCTACTCCTACGCTATTGCGACGTCCCGGGAGTTCATCGTGGAATTTAGACGGATGGAGTACCAGGCGCGTACAGAGTGTGTACAATGTAACAGCGATTCGCAAGGGCGAAGGGCGTCAGCGTTCCGTGTAATGCGTGTCCTGACGGATCTCCCGCGGAAGATCCATCGGGAGATTCGACAGATGCGTGCCCGCCTCCGCGCCCCAGGAAGTACCACGGGGGTCCCGCGGGAGTCTTGCAGGGACAAACCGTCCCAGGGGGTCCCTATATACCCTATCGTATCGCTCTCGTTACCCTTCTTCGAAGAGAACTTGCCGGGGAGGATTCGCGAGCGGAGATATTTCTCGTGACGATTCTTGTCTTTCTAGCAGGGCTGTGATTTTGAACGAGGATGGTTCGTGTTTGTCAGTGGTCTTGCCCTCAGGATACATCGCTGTGTTTGGGGTTAATTTGTAGTCATTAACATTAAGAATGAGGCGAGAGGGTATAAACTTGGATAATTTATAATTGTGCTGGTTTTTTTGAAGGAGGAATATGTATTTCTGGTATGGGAATTTGATTTTGATATAGTAAATATTGAAGTTTACGAAGAGGGTTTATTTTCGAGTCATTTTGATTTCTTGATCGTTTTTTAACCGATTTGCAAAAATTGTGGTATCTTCATTCCGTCGCAGTAATTTAGCCGTTTTCTTTGAAAGTGTTTGAATGGTTTGAAAGATATTGGTATCTGTAATATGCTCATTTTATGTTTTTTAAATATTAAATTGATTTAAGTTTATAATGTGATCGTTTTTAAAGGATTAGTCAGAAGTGAAGTAGAGAAATTATGTGGTATAATTTTTGAACTAAATATTATGTCTTTGCGGAAACTGGGCTTACACCACTTTCGAAGTAATTGTATTTGTAATTTAATTAACTACGTAAATTTATATTGATAAAATACTGCAAATTTTGAAGGATTTTTTTGGTAACTGTTAATACATAAAAAGGTCATAGCAGATTGCATTCATTATTATCATTAACTAACTTTTTGTCAAAAATGGATTTACACCACTTTCAAAGAAAACGGCTCAACTGCGAATGAACGGGATTATTAAATTTTCATCTTCAAAGTGTGATAACTGTAGATACTCCGATTAGTGTGGAATCTGGGACGATAACTGATACGATTAGTTTTTGCTTCAATTTCGAGCTTCTCATCGAGATGTTTTCAAGAAGATGTTATTGCTAACACGATGAATTTGATACGATTAAATATTCAAGAGTGCAGGATGCTCGAGCTCAGCTAAAACGGGAGGAGATATCCCGAGGAGGGTCGCGAAAGGGGGTTGGTAAGTCGAAGGGGCTGCTACGTGTCACAGTCCAACGCGTTTCGAAGACTCACGTGTCCGTGCACGTGTCGCAAAACGAGGCCCCACCGTGTAAACCCTACGTTCTTCTGTTCTGCCATTATGCAAGGAGGCCTTACAAATCACGCCCTGCTTACCGTGCACGTTCCAACCTCGCCAATCGTCTCCGGCTTGAATTATCGTACCAAAGCTTCCAATTAACCCTTGCTGTATCATTCTTTGATCGTTATTAACCAACGAATCGACTTTTATCTTCAATTTCTCTCCCGATCTTTTAACGTTCTTGGAACTTCAAGATACTCGGTATCAGTAATTTTTGTCTCGATTGAAATTGTATTTCTCGAATTATTAATAATTCGATATTTTCAATACTCCTTATTTTATACATTGAACGTAATTTGTGAAGTAAAGTTTAATCGTAGCAAAGTATTTATTTTTTCAATGTCAAACAAGTTTAAGGAATTACAACGACGTGAAAAAGTCAAGCAAATATTATCGTCCTTCTTTCGGCTTCTCCCTTTCGGTAAAGTCTTAAAAATTCATCCATTGTCATCGCAGCCCGAGAAGGAGAGACTTCCACGGAATAGCTGTACTTCCTGGAAACGCATAAATTCGTGGAGGAAGATCAGAAACGACGAGTGGGACAATAGAAACGTCGAGTGTCCGTTGTCACCAATCGAGAACGAGGCGGATGAAACGTGTCTCTTTCGCGTTGTGGAGTCCGACTTATTTCCGTCTCGCTTCAACCGGACAGACGGCAGAAGCGTCCAGAACGACCTCCTGGTGTTCTGGCTGGCTTAGGCTAATCCGAAATCCGGATTACTTTTGCCTCAGCTGGTCCAGTCTTGCAGACGCGTCGTAACGGCGATAGGTGTTTCTTTTTTTTTCTGGGGCATTACACAGGTACGTTCGATTCGTGATGTACGAATTTAACGAACACGAAGAAGAAAGAATGAAGTAAAAAGGAAGGAAAGAAAAAGTTAATGGAAAAAAGGTGGCGAGCATTTGTGCATCACTCGAGAGTTTATTTTCTTCGGCGCGATCTTTGTACTTATGTTAATCGCAACGATTGTTTGCGTCGGTGTTGCAGACCTGCTGAATCACCCGCACATGTGCAGGCATGTTCGAGCAGGACGGAAGTTCTTACGGATATTTTTGTAGAGTCGTAGTTGTATCATCGTGGACGTATGCAAATACCCCGTTAAGTTGCATCCGGGAATAATTTTATTCCTCCGTACGAAAGCGCCGAGGATACTTTGCATTTTGTTTAAGTAATTCCTCGTGCCTCGTTTAACGACGAGAGGAAAAAAAACGCCGTGGGAGAAGGTGTAAAGTATTTCTCTATTCCACAGAAATTGTAGAATGAAAAACTAGCCCTCGCAACGCTCGTCTTACTTTCCCACCCTGCGTTCGACGCATATACATATCTACCCTCTCGACCTGCTTATCGGTACTTGCACCCTCTCCCGCCAGCAAGATAAGTATTTGCTATTTAAAATACCAGTCCTGGTCGCGCGGGCCCCAAGATAAACTGTTCGTGCATCGTCGAGGGTAGAAGGCCGGCGAAAGACGGACAAAGAGGGCGAGAGAAAGAGGGGTTGATTATAAACCGAAGGTAGCAGCCACGCGGGGTGGACGACGACGGCGGAGGGCGGTGGAGTGTGCAACAACAGCAACAGCAACAGCAGCCACGGCGGTCCACCGTGAGGGTGGTTTATGGGGGGTTGTACCGGGTATTGTTGTATAAATAGGTTTGGCGAGTTAGGGGTTGCTACCCCCGAGGGAACTGCACATGTCCGCATCGATTATACCACCCCTTCCTGACCCCCCCTTCGTTGTTTTCCCTCTCACTTCGTACTTCGTCTCTCTTCCTCTCGTCACGGGCCTCTTCTCGATTCTCTGCCACCGGGGGGTGGTTTCAACCCCCCTCTGTCGTACAATGTCTCTCCGTCCTTCTCCAGTTCGCTGTTTCTCGTTCCATCGGCCACCCTCCTATGCTCACCGAAAGTTTTCTCTCCGCGGTGCCCACGGGGCACGCCGCTCGGTTATTTTCAAGCCATTTGCTTTGTAAACGCACGCAATCTCGGCCAGTCACCCCCTCTTCGTCCTTCTCTTTTTTTTCTCCCATCCGTCTCTCTCTCTCTCTCTCTCTCTCTCTGCTGCTACGCGAGAATTTCCATCGTCTCTTCGCGATTTCTTGATTAACCACTTGCGAAGAGAATTTGAACATCCGCGCCGTGGACAGTTCAAGAATAGAGTTCCGTTCGAACAGGTGGGAAATGTTTATGCTCTAAGGTATCCGCGATACCTCAAAGGTGATTTGACCCGCAAGAACGTCGAATGTCTTTCTAAAGTCGACATCCAACTGTAGCCATAAAAGCGACGAATTCCTATAGTTTGGCTTCTCAACTTCGACCCACGACATCCAGGGAACTTCGAGGATCCAAGTTCCATTGGAATTCTTTCATCGTCCTTATTTACTTAAGTTAGATCAACCAACCTCGAAACTTCCGAGCGTAGAGTGCACCGACGGCCTTTATATGGCAGACGCATTCATAAAATATCTCCATTCATATTTCTTAAGTTAAATCCTTCCTGGCAGCCTCCACCTAGCGTCTCGATGTCGGGGCATCGGTACGCCGCCACCAGTCGTGGGGTCGAATCCACGGAAGCCGAGAGAAAGAGAGAAGAGAGGGGTCGAGGTTACAAAAGAGGGGTGAGTCGCAAAGCGAGTTTTAATACCGCGAGGGTGGGTGAGCCTCGAAAATAACCGGCTTGAACACCTCGATCGCTACAAGTGGTAGCCATGACGAAAGCCCCACTTGACTCTTCGCGATCCACCGTGAACCTCTGTAACACCCGTTAGAATTTCCATAGCGTCGCAATCAGTACCGCCCTCGGTGTTCCACCCCATGGACACGAGAGAATCCTACGGCACCTGGCGCATGACAGAGTACACTCCACTGAAATCACACTCTCCGCGTTTCAACCACCCTCTCCTCCTCTTATCCTTCTCTCTCTTTCGTCCTCCCCCTTGAAAAACCCCCCTCTCGCCTCCTGCTGACGATGTTACGGCACGTTTGACCTCGTGTTTTTATTAACAACAGGTACTATTACGGTCCATCGCCGATGACGATGCGATTTCTACGGCAGTCTGGTGCCCTTAGGGCCTTCGATAGGTAGTCGAAAATCACAGGTACGTAAGAGGCGATTTCAGATCGTCGAGCGTAAATTCTCTCTCTCGTAATTTCCTCGCGGTGTTTCAATTTTCGTCTCTTGCGAATTTTCGGTGATTTATGGTTACAAATTGTATAGTTTTTAATTACATTTCGGCGGTGCACGGGGGATGTGTTTTTTTTTGGAAAAGCTTTTTCATTTTTTTTGTATGTTGAATGGAAGCGTATAATAGGGAACGGTTTACCGTAGGTGAATGGAAATATGTTTTTTAACGAGGTATCGACGTTTCTGTTTTTTAATGTAAAATGTATTGTCGCTGGAGAACGCGATATTTCGGGCAGATTGATTCCTGCGGAATTGATGGGGTTTTGATAGATGCCGTAACATCGTCTTGGATTGCAGGGTGAATCTGTTTTCATCCGTCTCTCTCTTGCTAACTTTCGTTCTCTCCTCTTCCGTTGATTCGTAATTCCAGGATGCTGCGCTACGGGGTGAGTCTAGGGTAATTGTGTTTCGCGTTGTCCTAATTGCGTTAGCAGGTCTTATAGGGGGATTAATATGATTTGCCGTAGTTTGGTATGCAGTTTTACCGTTGCTACCAGAAGAATATTGCATTAAGGAATATTTCGACTATGAGGTTGAAACTGCAGATATTTTGCCTTCTTATTTGATTACGAATTACTTTCGTTGCGATTGAATGACATTGCGGTTTCCGTTCCGATAGAAAACAGTAGCATTCTTGGAATATAAGAGCTATTTTCTTCCGTACTTCATCCGAGAATTAAAGGGAGTATTTGGTTCCTTAAACTTTCATCGGACAATCTCCACTTGTATCATCTCCGCAAAAACAAAGTACAAATACATAAAAAAAGGTCTCATCAACATATCCTCACCTCTAGAGCCAACCCTACTACATTCTCTCAAGTGTATTCAGGACACAACAGATTTTCGACCATGCAATTCATCGAGTTAGAATAACAGCCAATATTGCGACCCTCCCCGCAACCGTGGCATCGAATCCACGACGATTACCTCGACACGATGCACCAGTTATTACTATAATTTTTCTCCTTACCAGCCCCACGTTGTAAGGGCGTTACGCGAAATACAAAACGAATCGTCGCACAACGAAGACACCACGGCCATAGAGGCACTTATGGTGCGCGGCGCACGAGGGTGGAAAAACGTTACACAGATACGCAGCCAGCAGAGGCGTCCATAAAGATACGCCCCCCATCTGTCCACCCTTCACGATTCTCGTTCGTCCCTCTCTCGAGCGTAACAACCCCCTCCGCGGTCGGGCGAAGGCACGCGTTCAAAGAGGGTGAAAGAGGTCACCGCGGGTGGTGTCTTGGTGGGGTGGTTGTTTCTTTCAGAATTCTAACTCGTTTAATGCACCGAATACACCCCTGCGCATAGAGTTGCGTATACGACGGGATCCATGGTGGCGAAAGGACAGAACAGGTGTCTATGGAAAAGTGGGTGTTCCGACCTGGCCATCGGAGGGTGAATATCATATCGCCACTTTACGGCGCGTTATGGTAGAGCGTTACGCTCACCCCGGGTAAGGGTGGGACGTACCACGTGGGGGGTTGAACGTGGCGCCATGGCGCGATCGTGCCTCTGCGTGGTAATTAATACGAGTGTGACTGACGATCGTGGTAATGGGAAAAGTTCGAGGGTAGGTTCTCGCAGGGTAGAAAATGTCGATGTAAACACGACAATTAGACGTTATTGGTAAGTAGTCAGGTTTGATCGTAGGGGTTCATCGTGGCGGGTTATGAATTTTACCGCGGCGACTTAAGAATGCGTGGCTGTATTCGCGCCGTTCTGCGACGCAAGGTTGATCCAATCGTTTCGAGATACGGCGATATCCCTCGATGGTTACTTCGAAAGCGGGAAAGATTATTGATACGTCTCTTTCAAGGGGGTTTCACCGCGAGAAGCATTCCGGCTTGCGTGTGCATCCTGCGCTCCACACTGAAAACTCGTATCCGAGACCGCAGAAGCAAGAGGGAAGAGGGGACGAAGACAAAAGGACGATGGAAGGAAGGAAAGGAAAGGACGGAGGCGTCGTTTCTCTCTTTCTCAGGGGAGTATGTTATGCGATATCCCGCGTTGCAGTCGGAAAGGTGGGGTCGCGAAAGGTGTACGAAGCGAGAGAAAGAAAAAGTCGTGAAGGAAGGGGGTGGCGCGGGCTGGAGGGGCTGGGAAACGGGGGTCCCGGATGACCCTATGGCCCGGCACGTATGGGGCCCGCAGACTGCTGGGCCCGACTCCTGACTCCCAGCTTCTACCAGAAGGCTAACCCTGAAGAAGCGAGGAGAGTCTCTCGAGTACCTCTTTCTTCTCGTTCCTCCTTCGTCCACCTCTGTCCACCTCAACCCACTTGGCTTCTCCGCAGCCTATACTTATCCTCCTACTAATACCACCACCACCACCACCATCACCACCACCACTGCCAACTTACTTTCCCTCCTCTCCTCTGCTTCTTTGGGTTACCTTATACTTATTGCCTCTGGTGGGCTCCGGGGCCTGCCCCTACAGGGTGTGTTATTATTATCTGACATTATCTATAATTCCGAAGCGGGCAGGAAGCCCACTTAGGGATTGTGATAGCCCCCGTGATTAAACCACCCTCCCCCGACCTCTTACCCCTACTTCCTTCTATCTCTTTCGCTCTCTCTCTCCTGTACCTTTCTCGCCGTTTCGAGTATACACCTACACGGCTAACCGACGGTGGACGCAGCTAGAAGCCGGTACAGGAACTTTCAAAGCGGTCGGGGATTTTTCTTCCTCTTGCAAAACATTCGCGTCGATTTGCAATGTCGTCAGTAATTTCTTACCAACCGCCGGAGGCCACGTGAACGGCCGGAGAACGAATGGTATAATGGTAACTAGTTAAAAACGGGATTGTAGGAGAATCTTCGTGAGATATCTTTCCAATTAGAAGTAGAAAGATTGTCTTACGAAACTTCTTCAACAAGGGTAGAAAAACATGACGGTTTTTCTTCCGTCATTGTGCGGACTGTTACCGATTTTCTATCAAACGTGATATCGTGTCTGTAAGCACGTGTATTCAAGCTCGAAATTGTTTCGCATAAAGGGCAAAACTCTAGGCACACCCTGGTTATTTTTCTCCGTAATCGTTCACGATTTATCAGAGCTGACCTGTCGGAAGTGTCGCCGTTCCAGGGTGAAGATAAAGAATCGGGCAACGCGTTCAGGTACACCGCTATCTGATCATCGCTGAAGATGCCTGTACAGCAAAGCTACACCTCTAATCGTACACCCCCATTCGGGCCCAGGAAGAGGAGAAAGGGAGGAAGGTGAGGTCCAACAGTAGGCACCCAGAGACCGGCCCCAGGACGCTACTTCGGTAATCGTTGGGCGATTATAAACCGAAAAAGCCGGAAACCACTTACGTCCGAAACCGTGTGGCGTTTATACACCAGTTACGTCGGTGGAACCACACCTTGCCGATGTCTATGGTACTGTCTCGCCGTAAAGTCGAACAAAGTGTTTGTCTTCTAAATTGTTTTAAGGTGGAAAATAAAAAGCGTTTGTCGCTGCTTTATCCGCTGGAAGAACAAATTCTAAAGATGCGGCAGAGGACGTGCAGGTTTAGCAATGAATTTTCTTAGCAAGTTTGTGAATATTAACGCTTGAACTACGGAAGCCGTAAAATTGATGGATTCTTACTCTTTTAGAATTATTTCTGAAATTTATAGATAAGCTGTACAGTAGATGTTTCAAAGTGTATCTTCTAATACGTAAATTACTCAACTAATCATCTTTGCGACTTGAACCCTTCTTTTTAAAGTACTTATTTAATATATTTAAGTATAAAAGATTTAACGCCCGTACATCTAATTCAATAATTTATAAGTCGCAAGAAATTCATTGATAAACCCCTCACCATACGATTTCTTTTGCGACTGCATCTCCAATAATTCACAATTAAACTGGCAAAATAAAAACCTGATCAGCGATTCTTGATATATCGTATAACCTAACGTAACATTAACTTTATAGAAATAATTTCATCGTGCTGCCTTTCACGAATATTTTCAGTTTCATAAGTTTTGCAAAACTTCAAAATTTCCTATCGAATTGACCGCATCACGAGTGTTACTCGTTATTAGACGGTAAGGGGTTGATTCCCCACGATCTGCATTAATTCTCTTTCGAATTTTTAACAACAACGGACGCATTTCTCATACACGGTATAACATCTATTGCAAAATAATCGGCATAGAAAAAACATATAAAAAAAAAGAAACATCCAATTGCATTCGGAATTTCGCGAGGAAATCACTTACTTCCTGGACAAGGACTATCTTTTATTTTTTCCCGTCTGTCCTTGGCTCCTAAGAGGTGCTAATTTAGCAGACGATGTCTGATCCACAAAGATCATCGTTGGAGGGGCCTGTACAGGAAAGAGCAACGGGTAATAATCGAACATCCCCTCGGGCCGAAAGGCTCAACAGTAGGCGGCCAGGTCCAGCCCTAGAACGCTACCTCGGGTAATCGGCCGGCGATTATAAATCGAAAAAAGCCGGAAACCACTTAGGTCGAATCGTGTGGCGGCCGTTTATACGGTCAGGTTACGTCCCTGGAACCACACCTTGTCGCCACCGCGAGGACAAGTTCTCCTGCCGTTAGAAATTCGACTTGGTGTCGAAGGAGTGGGTGTCGATGCATATCTGTGTCCTGGACCCCCGCAGTTCCGGGGCCCCTGAATGTCTCGTTGAGGACCACTTATGGTGATCCTTCGAAGCCCGAGGTGGTGCTACTGTGCACGTGTATCGGCCAGGAATCTACCGGAGGACGTAATCGATCGCTTTCGATATATATGTAGAAATATATATATATACATATTTATATAAAGACGTGCAGGTATATACAAACGTGCTTCCTGCGTCGAAACAGATTGACAGAATTCTCGCGAAGGATCAATGTTTCGCGACGGGGACATTTTCCTGATAAATTCCAACCGAGAAGGTAACTTTATCTTCCTTCGAAGTAGACACATCTTACGATTTTTACCATGCTTGTAACGTCTACTTCATCCTACTTCATAGTAGTGATTTACTACTATTTTACAACTATTAATCTACTTCATGGTAGTAATTAATTATCATCGTATCAATCATAAAGTATCCCTCGCAAACGATTCCATCGCCTCGTCACCTTAGACATTATAAAATTTCCGTAAAAACACAGGAAATTTTAGTAGAAGCCGACAAAAGTGAGTAGCATCGTAACTCCGATCCTGCGAGAAAGAACGAAGAAGAACACGAGTAAAGGGAGAAAGAAAGAAGGGAAAGGGTGGCACGCGCACGTAGCAGTAGCCGAAATCATCGAGGCGACGTCGAAAACACGCGAGCCTCGCGGGTACCCACGTGGAAACGTCATCGGCAGCTGGGATCGCGGGGGCCCTTTCAGGGTGTATTTTTGGCGGAGTTCGAAGGGGGATGGAAGGGACTAACGGCAGTCAGTCGTTTCGGGCGAGTGTGCAGGCGCCCCTAAGCCGCCCCAAAGCGCGACCACCAAAACCCTGCGGAGCTTATTTCACGAACGACCGGCCACCCTACTCGACTCCTCTGCCTCTCCGTATACTTTCCACCTTCCCGCGACCCTCCTCGCCACCCTCTTAGAGCACGCGAGAAAAAGAGACGGAGAGGGTGGCTTATCTTGGCCCGGCCAGGAGCTGAGGTCCCGCTACAGAAATGAAACTCGATCATCTATACTGGGTGTACTGCGCCTTGTCAAACTGGAGGATATCCTTGGCGAAGGTGAAGGAATACGGAAAGGTTCTTGACCCAGTTGAGAGCGGAGATTCTTCTACGATCTCCGCTCGACGTTCTATTTGCTTTTCCATCGTGGCGCAACGATCGAGAAAATATTTTTCGAACTTCCAGATACGTCGACGTTTATCTAGGTATCTCGGGTGCAACGAGAAGCGTTGTGTCGTATTAAATTCTATTATCAGAGGTAACGAGAAAGAAAGAGAAAAAATGTCGAGTCACTGGGCACCATTTTACTATTCATGTTTTATGAAACCGTCCTGTGATATCGTATAAACGAAATTTGACGTTTTCCCTGGAAATAAAAGTGCTCAACGAGACCCGTCATTTTTTCCAGGCGAGCGGCAAAGCGTACAGTCAATTCGACGACTTCGACACCCAGTATAGGACAGGGGTGTAGCACGGAACGGGGGAACGTTATCTGCCGAGTCCCAGGCTGACGGGGTTCGCCCTTCGGGAATAACGCGGAGATAAGCACCCCCGTAGCCCACTCGCCCACCCCCGGACACACCGTTCTCCGCCTAGCAGAGATGCAAAGAGATCTTGATACGGGCTACATCGAGGCTCTCTTGCTTCCTCCATTCTCTCTCTCTCTCTCTCTCTCTCTGTGTTATGTCTCTCCCTTTCGTTCGTTCTGTCATCTCTTTTCCTCTCTTAGCCGGCATCCCCCGTAGATAGGGTCACCCCTGGCCTACGGGAGCTCCCTGGTAACTTATGAGTCAGATTTATCTCACCGACTGGTGACTGATCGCCCCCACGAATTTCCAAAGTTCGAGCTTCGGCTAGGCCCGAAGAGAGAGGACGTTTTACGCGAATCTTCTGCACCGCCGGATGTTCTTGTCGGTGTGGAATCCTCGAGGTGGGACGGCTTTTTGCGAGCGTGATTATTCTTTTTGCGAAAGGGATCCTTGGAGGGTGGCATAGAGAGAAGAGGAGTGTAGTGGAAATTTGTCGCTGAGAGGTTTGCAAGGGGGGGTGGGCGTAATTGAGTTTAGCTAGGAGTATCGGTAAACTATGACGATTGGACAGTATGGTCGGAAGGGGGTGGAGAATGATGGGACATGGGGTTAGAAATGCTGAGTTCACGTTTGAATCCTCTTATCGAACGATTTTCTCTTATTTGTAGTTTGTTTATGGGATTATGAATTGGGCAAATCTGATGGGATCAGTTGTGATAAAGTAGGCGAAATTGAAGTATCTGTAATCGTTTTGTAAAATAAAAAATACCGAATTAATCGTTTTTTCCACCTTTTCACTTCTCTTTTTCTAAAGTACTTACTTAATATAATTAAATGTAATAGATTTAATGCCGGTAGTTGAAGTATTAAAATCAAAAAGAATGTTCTCCAATTTCTACATCTCCGTTCTAACTGCAACCCTTTTAAACTTCTCAGGTCAGAGTCTGAAAAGACATCATAAATTTGATGCTACAATCACAATGGAAGTTCGGGAGCTGATACACTCCGATTTTTATGAAACTTTCTATAAATATTTATTAGACTTACTTAAGAAGATAGCTGGAATTCGTTTGCGCCCGTTTTGAACTTTAAGGGTGATATCAAGGGAGGCCCCACTTTAAGGTAGGTCCTGCCTGTCTCCTACCTGTCCTGTGTCTCCCCTGCCTCTCTGCTGAATGTCCTGCCTCTCTCCCCTGTATCCTGCCTGTCCTGCTTGTCCTCCCTCTGTTGTACCCGTCTTGCCCACCATTCCCCAAAAAAATTTTTGTTTCAAAAACAATTTCCAAGAAAATTAACGTCGAAAACGTGGGCTCATATGATTTTGACGTAACTCCGATCGTATTTGAGCAAAATCATATTTTCGTGACGCCGGCCGATAACTCTCGGGCATCTTGAAGGTCATTTGAAGGTCAAAATCTGTGCTTGCAAGCTCAAGCGTGGTTGCTCAAACTAAAAGCTCACTCGCTGTTT
Source organism: Cerceris ruficornis (assembly GCA_963989415.1). Classification (NCBI taxonomy): domain Eukaryota; kingdom Metazoa; phylum Arthropoda; class Insecta; order Hymenoptera; family Crabronidae; genus Cerceris; species Cerceris ruficornis. The sequence continues at coordinate 17,840,442 of OZ022521.1, read as the reverse complement.
GGCAAAATTTCGTGAAAAACTCGGAAAAATGGCTCAAAAGCTCAACGCCTGCGGGCTCATAGCTCAAAAGCTCATTTTTGATGGAGTAAATTTGAAATTTAGTCGAAATTCGGATTGAACTTTTAGTTTGAGCGATCACAAATGAGCTTGCAAGCTCAAATTTGACCTTCAAGATGCCCGAGAGTTATCGGTCGACGTCAAGAAACTGTGACTTTGCTCAAATACGATCGGAGGTATGCTAAAATCATAGGAGTGCACGTTCTCAACGGTAATTTTCTCGGAAATTATTTTTTAAAAAACAAGTTTTTGGTCACGACGTAGAAGACAGGCAGGACAGGCAGCAGAGAGGGGAGACAGGTAGGAGAGAAACAGGACCTCCTTTAAAGAGGGGCTTGATATCTCCCTTAAAGTTGAAAACGCGCACGAACGAATTCCAGATATCTTCCTTGATATATCTAATTAATATTTATTCAAAGTTTTATCAAAATCAGAGTGTATCAGATCCCGAACTTCCCTTGTCAGCGTGCTAATAAAAACTGCTTACTGTCGCAAGTACGACATCGGATTTCAAGCAGCCAAGAAAAATGGCAATCGCATTTTCTATGCGCAGCATATTCTCTTAAGGGAGGCACACTTCCGCGGCATTGTTCCGGAGATAATTTCTCGTTGGGATGCAACGAATGTTTTCGGGTTAGTGATGCAGAGCAACGAAATGGGTTAAGATATGCGGTGCATATAAGAGGCATTAAAAGTTCCTACCGATACGTAGAAGTAGAAAAATATCTGACTGTTGTTGCCGCTAATGCAAGACACGCATAGAAAGTACAACGATTTTCCACGTGAAAGCTTAAGAATGTGGAGAAATAGAGCCATTGGAAGGGGAAGGAAAGAAAAAGAAGCGATTTACAACTTAATGCCCTACCGTCTGCAAGAGTATCAACGCGTTACGTGCCGTTTAAAAAACCGGGTTATTATAAACACGTTTCTGCCATTAGAACGTCAAATGTCGCGCGTTTATTTTTAGCGGTTTTATGATAGCGTCTGGTGGAATATTTCGAAAGAAACTTCCAGAATTTCTCCTCCAACTAGCTACATTCATTAAGTGATAAATAACGGTCGATTACAGTTTTGAAGCAGTTTTTATTCTTTGTTAAGTAGCGATACCTGTTGACCGCCTGCCATCAGCTACCCCTTTTCTTCAGATTAAATTATATTGAACTAATCACTACTCTAGTTCTTTCTATTGCAACGTACTCAAAGAAAAATTAAAGTAATATCAAGAAACTATCGCAAATGTAAGTTAATACTAATCGTACCGGCACTTTGTGTACACCTATTCCCAACGTAATAGATCTTTCAACCGGTTACGAAATAACGTTTATCTTTTCCGAAAGAAATGCAGGAAATTGTTAACTTTTATGAATAATACAGAAAATTACATATTTTCGTTCCACTGTACCGATAATTTGACCGTCCATGGTACGTATAGTGTTAAAATTTCAGACGTTTAATCACTGATGCTAACTCGAAGTCCTCTCACCTCCGAAACATTATTCCCAACTTCATTAAATACAACACAGCCTCCCTGATTCGAAATCCGCCTAAAACTTCAATCCCCATTACAATCTAATAATACTTCCCTAATATTCCTACACTATATAATATCAATTAATATTCCTTAATATACCCAAGCAAGCACAAATGTCATTCAATCACATTTTACAAGACAATTCCATCCGATTTCCCAAACAAACCATTCGCCGATCGCGCGACCCGTTAACAAAGAATCTCCTCGCATACGTTTACACTCCATTCGTAAAGCTATTGGACACGTTTGGCGGATGAGTTTCAACAAGTATATACAGGTGGCACGAAGCGACGATCTCGTGCCCTTTTGTTTCCGTGACACCCGGTGCGTATCGGTGGTCGGTCACCGGCAAACGAGCGTAAAACTCGTGCGGGACAATGCAACCCGGTGCGTGCCGCATTTCGGTGGCACCGCCTCGTCGCTTCCCCGTACGTGCACATGTATGCACGTAAGTGCACATCATTTGTGCGCAACAGCGGTTTTCGATCGTGCATTATGGGGTGTAGAAGGCATATCGGTCTACGTCGGATCCGTTGCACGCACGAAACCGGGGGTTAATCAAGTGGAACCGTTCGTCCGACGTTGGAAAAGGGCACGAAAGACAGGCTGGCTTCGCGATCGACTGATGGAAGACTTGGACTATCGTTGGAGCAGGTGGTATCTCGGATGGTGGTGTCTTTATTTGTGGAACGATACGATTAAGTTGGTGGGAGGAATGAGAGAGGGAAAATTTTGATGGTGAAATTTGTTTGATAGAATTGTAAGAATGTCTTAATGCGTGGAAGTATATGGTTAACATGATGGGAGGGATGAGAGAGGGATAATGTAGATGGTGAAATTTATTTGATAGAATTGTAAGAATGTCTTAATGCGTGGAAGTATACGGTTAACATAGTGGGAGGAATGAGAGAGAGAAAATGTTAAAGGTGAAATATATTTGATAGAATTGTAGGAAATGTCATCTAAGTGGTGCCTTAATTCTATGCAGTTCGGTTGGTGGGAGGAATGAGAGAGGGAAGATTTTGATGGTGAAATATATTTGATAGAATTGTAAGAATGTCTTAATGCGTGGAAGTATATGGTTAACATGGTGGGAGGAATGAGAGAGGGAAAATGTTAAAGGTGAAATATATTTGACAGAATTGCAGGAAGTGTCATCTAAGCGGTGTCTTAATTCTATACAGGTCAGTCGGTGGGAGGAATGAGAGAAGGAAAATTTGGATAGAATTGCAGGAAAGTTTGGAATTCATCGCGATTTTGTTTTACACGAGGGGATGTTCTGGAAGGGCGGAGAGTCGATGGCATTTCTAGGATTTCTGCCCCGTTGTATCAAATGGTTCGTGAACCATTGAGTTTTGCTTGCATACGGGGCAAGTTATTTGTTAGCCTCTCGCGGTTGAGATTCTTTAGGGGAGAGTTTTTTTTTCGAGGATTTCCCTTTTGCACTCTCATCGTCCCGGAAAATTGGGTGGACGTCTTTGGTTTTCCAGGAGAGGTCGTAGTTAATCGAGCCTCTGGAGAACGTCATCTGCGATCGCGTCTGTTCGTGCTCGCCTCTCCTTCCCGGACTCCTTTACACTCTCGGGAAGGACGAAAATTGCCGCAGACCGTCGATACTCGCGAATGAAGACAGATGGCGGAGAAGAAAGAAGGGTGCGCCAAGGGTGGCGGCAAGGGCTATTCGGCGTGTGCCGAGTCGGGCGGAGAAACGACGGCAAAAGGTTCTCGGGGTGCGGTGTAGAAAGAAGAAACGAGCTCCGGGCACCAGATGACAGAGCCATGACCTAGGAAATCCCACGAAAAGGAGGAAGGAGAGAAGGAGCAGAGGCATACGTCCGACGAGGCACTGAAAAATTGATGTTCCCGCGCCGATTCCACCCTCGGGAGGCGAAGGGGGTGGCCGAGCAAGTTGAAGGAAGTTTCGGACGAAGGAGGAAGAAACGAAGGAGAAGGTGGCGGTGAAACACGATGACTGGCGATCCGTTTTTTTCGAGATCGGGGCGGCGAAACTTCAAGGACCTTCACGAAGGCCAGAAACACTCGCTTGGCCCCCTAATTATCACTACGGGGGTTCCCCTTTCGGGCGCGGGGTCTCTTCTGGTACAAAACTGCTCAGCGGGGGTTCTCCGTGAAGCCCTCCCCTTCGCCCTTAGCCAACTCTCGTGCACCACCTCTTACCTTCCTTCTCATTGATCGACTCACGGATATATCTTCTTCTCTTTCTCCCCATCCATTTTGATCTTTGGGCGTTTACTAATATTTTCCTTCCCGAGGAGCAGTGCAAGTGCATCCTCCTCGGGAAGAGGCTCTCGCGAGATAATTGAGAGCACGTTGCTCGCAAGCGCAACGGGGATTCGAAAGAGGCGGCAATTGATTGTTCGCTCGACTGTGCAATTGTACTTTGAGATCGGGGGGTAGCCACTTGTTGGAGTAAAGTTTGCCGCTTTAACGCGTCGCGAGAACAGGCTCTCTTATGCGCTGTAAGTAATATAATTTAAATAAATAAAATCGAACGCCTCGAAACACAGGGTGCAAACAATCTCTCACCCCAAGGAGACAAAGCTCGAGCGATAATTCCATTATAATCGAAAACCCGATGCTCGTTCCCCTCCCGATCGAACTCTTCTTTCCTCCCGGATCCTCGAACTCCGAAAACTCAACTCTCGTCACGAAGGGTAGAAGGTATCGAAGGGCCATCGACAAACACCGTAAGACCATTCCTGCGGCCCGCAAGCAACCCCTCGCGGACCAGGAATGCGCCCTGTCCCGTGCACGCATCTACCACGAATCCACCCCCGATCCGACACTTGGCCGGCTCGCAGCAGTTACACGCATCTCCTCCACCGAGGGGTGGTCCGTGCTCGCTTAGGGTGGTTTAGCTCGATCGTTGATGTTTTGCCCCCGCAAAGACACGGAGAAAGAGGACTGAGGGACGAAGGGAAGAGAAGTACAAAGACAGAGAGAGGGTGATACCGGTAGACGGATAGAGAGAGACGAAACTCACGATTCGTAGAAAGGGAACGACAACGACGGGCGAGACGAAGGAGCACGAGAAGGAAAGAAAAGGGAGGAAAATGGGGTGCAAGGGAGAAAGGGAGAAAGGAAGAGAGCACACTTCGTGTTTCCCACGTGCTGCTCGGTGCAAACGTCGTGCATCGCGTGCTCACCTACCTATACGTGCAACCGTCACTCTCAAAAGGGAATGGGATTAGTCAGGGGGTTGCCTACAATGGGGAGGAAGAGCAGAGGGCGAGAGAACGACGGGGGTGGTGGATCCGTGGATGATTGCAGGGCCGGCCGCGTGACGGTAACTACTGGGGCTTGCCATGACGGACAGCCCCCGACGGCACACGGCTGCACACTACGGTCACGCGCCTGTCTCTTTGGAAAACTTTGCTTCTGTTTTCTCTCTTGCGCTGTACGTCAACGATTACGTCTCTCTCTTGCTCCCGATACCTTTTAGTCTACGCCATGGGCTAACTACCCACTGTCGTGCGATCATTTTCTGACGTGACACCTTACATGCCCGGTGTTATTTGCTTGCATGTCGTCGGGGTGAATCTCCTTGTAGTTTGGATTTATAGCCCCCGGGGAGGAGAGATTAAGGTATTTATTTTTACGCCGAGCGGTAAAACCGTGAGCATTAACGAACGGCTCGTTTGTAACGATAGATACAGTGGCAATTTTAGAATTTACCTCGAGTAGACGTAAACGTACGAACACCGTGCGAAATCCGGCACAGTTATTTAGAAAGGTACGGTTGCTATTTTACGGAATAATTAGTACCGCTGATATCGTGTTTTTCTTTCCGTTTCTTTGTGACTCAACGAATGCAGACGGATACGAGCGCGAAGCGGTGAATACGATAACGTCAGGACGCATGAGACCGAAGTCAATGGTGGGCTGTCAATTATTATCAATTATCAATTATCGTATCTGCATCGACGTTATATCTACGGCCGGCGATCGGATCGTTTCGCTTTACGAAACAGATATTTCACGGAACAATAATGATAGCCGTAGGTGGTAACGCGTTGATTCTCGCGCGATTTCGAGCGAATGATAGATAATAGATTTACCCCCTGCGAAGATTTCATCATCATCATCGTACCCGTCGTCGTCGTCGTCGTCGGCGGCGGCGGAGTCTTCGTCGTAGTTCTAACGTCTCGACGGTGACTACATCGTAATACGATAAATTGAATTTCCCGTAATATGATAATGTTATCGTTATTCGTACATAAGGAAGACGAACGATACGATTAATCACGTTAATCGAACACCGGCCGCTTCGGGGCCTACTAACATAATTTCGTCCCTGTATTAACATAAACGCGTTGGTCTTTTTCCAGGAGCATAGCCATCGCATCTGGGTATTCGTCGGATGATTTATAGAGGATAATATAAGCGCCGCATAAACTTCACCTTCTCGTCCTTCGGCGAAGTACGCGTAAACGTCTCGACGTATCGCGAATCCCTTGTGTCTCGATTTCAATCCATTCGTCGCCCTTTGAGCGAGAACTCCAATAATGCCAATGCAGAATTTGGACTTCTTGTTAGTTTCAACTCCTTCTGTATTAGACGCCGTTCGATTTCAAATATCGTCGATAATTGACAATGAATTAAGTTCGTTTATTATTGGAATTTGGATGAAGGTTTCTGCTTCCCTATTTTAACAAGCATACCCTCCTCTTCCAAAAAATAAGATCCGAAGAAAAACACTGATACTCGAATCATTTCAATATCAATGCGTTTGGACTTATCGTTAGTTTCATTTCTTTCTCTATTAGACACCGTGCGATTTGGAATATCGACGATAATTTTCAATGAATTAAGTTCAGTTATTATAGGAATTTGCGCAAAAGTTTCTTCTTCCCTATTTTAACAAACATACCCTCCCCCTTCGAAAAAACAGGGTCCAAAGAAAAAACACTGACTCTCGACAAAATTCAATATCAATGTATGTGGATTTATTGTTATTTTCAACTCTTTCTCTATTAGACACAGTTCGATTTGAAATATCGACGATAATTTTCAATTAATTAAGTTCATATATTATAGAAATTTGCGCAAAAGTTTCTTCTACCCTGTTTTAACAAACATACCCTCCCCCTTCAAAAAACAAGATCCAAAGAAAAGCCACTGACCCTCGACAAAATTCACCCATCGTACCGATCTCCCAATACAGCAGAGATCGATTAATTCCCACAATTTTCCAGGATTTCGCGTTATAGAATGTCAACGTGTGATGCATATACGCGACATCGAACCAGTTCCCGAAGAGTGGATCGAACAAGCCGATGCTAATTCGCTCGAATTATCTTCGACCTTGGCCGGAACGAAGGATCAATTCGGGTGTAATCGGTTTTGAAGGAGCACCTAGAGACCTTCCTTCTTCGTGTATATCAGCCTTAGTGCAGTATATAAGAAGACGAAGCCGAAGTTCCGCCGATCCCCGTGGAATCTTAATGGGGAAACAGCGGACGGAGCAGGAGGCTGGGGACGCACAAGAACCCTCATCCTTAACCACCTTTAACAAATTGCACCAGGCAATCGTTGACCGACATGAGGATGCGTCTAAGATCTTGTACTGTTTTTCTACCTGCAACGACGTATTTGCGAACATCGTCGCGTGCAGTTTACGTCGCGACGCAATGGAAAACGCGTATGTTGAACGTCCTGCGTAGATAACCTGTGTTCATTACGTAAACATTCTCAGGGCTCGGGAATAATTAGAGTTCGTTTCAAAGACGCATTACGGGAGGCTTGCACGAATTGTAATTATGCTATATTTATTATTAGAGCAATATTCATACCACGCACGATGCTGGTTACTGGACGATGAATTGCTGGGTGTGCTGAAACTCGAGGAATGCGTGTTCTCTCTTCTTCAGAGAATTTTCAAATTTAATGAATTTTACAGGTGCATTTTCATCCTTTCTCATTTTGAGGCGTAGGTGTTTTCTGTTATTGTTATACCTCTTTTTGTATTTATCATTCGTACCTCTGACTCTTTTGTTCCTAACGTTGGTAAAACTTTTATTTCTGTCTGCACGTTTCTACCCTTCGCCGCAGGGATATTCCAACGTAATTGTTTTTATTGCAGACAAAAGTAACTAATTTGAAATACGTACAATTCTTATTAACAAACATTCTACCCCAACGCATGCAGAAGCATTTGCAAAATATAAATTGTACACGGAGAAAGAGATACGGACGATGTTACCAGTTGCGAATTTTTCGCGAAATTTCATGCGGTCGGCGCGTTTCGATTTGCACCTTGTGAATCGCGCTTAACCAATGAGGGCTTAAAAAATTTACCGCCAGCGACCACGTGTGCGCGTGTACGTGCACACGCGTGGAAAACACACGTGCTGCCGTTGAATGCACGCACGCACGCACGCACATTTCCCGTAGGTAATCAGACGTGCGGCAGGGGTGCGTTAACCTTTCGATCGTAGATTCCCAGATTGCAAACACGCAAAAATAAATCTGTTTGTACAATTTTTACGTCATCGCTCCGGACACCCCTTGCCGAAAATCGGCACCGAATTATCGGTGACGTTGCGGACGCCGTTTCGTTGATAACCGTAATCGTGTAGGCGGATAGGATATCTATATCTGTATCTTTTATATTCAATTATATGTATTATATTTAGATATACCGAATAAGTACTTTGGCGGGAGAGAAATGTAGATGTGAAAAAGATGATCAATTACGTAATTTAAATTTACAAGACAGAAGCGGAATATTTATTTTATGGCTGCCCTATCAATTTGGGGAATTTTTCGCAAAAATTGGGGGCCTTGATAATTTGACACAGCTTTCTATGGCGCTTTCGTTTCATCTACTAATTATCGACTTTTCGAAATTAACAATGATTTTGCATCTTAACATAAGTATCCGGCGTTACCTACAATTATTCCGATATGAAGTAAAAATGAACGGTTAACGGTTGACAATTTTCCGATACTATGTTTGCCTATCTGACGAAAAGTTATTAAAATAATTCGGAGCGCAAAGGATTAACAGTAGAATTACCAGCGTTATATCTGTTATATTTAAGTATGCTGGATAGGCACTTTGAAAAAAGAGAAATGAAGATGTGAAGAAGTTGAATGATTACGTAATTTAGGTTTTACGAGATGGAAGTGAAATATTTATTTCATGGCTCCCCTATCAATTTGGGGAAGTTTTTGAAAAAATTGAGAACCAGTAATTCTGATCGCCTTGGTAGTTTTGGTGTTCGCGAAAAGTCGTTTATTCCTGCATCGACGACGGGAAAAAAAAGCTCGAGGAGACTCGGAGAGAAAGAAGCTCTCTCTCTCTCGAGGGGACGCGTATACTCGTCGATGATAAGATGGCATGGTACTCTCGCTCGTGTTCCTTACGAGGTACATCGGAATTAAGTATTCGAGGTACGTATGTACGTAGACGTCGTAATTGCACCGACGATTTACCACGTACCACGGAACATCTTTCCCGATGCCGACGTATTAAGTAGAATAGCGTATACATCGGTCGGTGGAGTTCGCAAATAGCGAAGCCGAGCAAAACAAGAAGAAAGTACAAAGAGCGCAAAGTGAACGGCGCTAGAAAAAGAGGTAAATTAGAGAGAGTAAGAGAAGATAAAACATATATGTACCAAAAAGAGAGAGAAAGCATGAAGCACAGAGAGAGAGAGAAAGAAGTACAGAGAAGGTGGTAGAAATGGTAGACGCAAGAGAAAGGAATAAATCTCCCCGAAGGTTGCAGGATCAGCGTGAAATTTAAAAGCACCCTTAAGTAAATTTACAGGATCTCCACGGAGTCGCGAGTTCCCGGGGACAGAATTTGATATCCCCCGTTCTAGGAGATCCGAGACCGACCGGCACGTAATTGCATCGACGATTTAGCACTTACGTTCGAGGCACACGGTTTCGTCCTCCCGGTGTCGGAGGACGAGCGACGATAAGTAGAATGCCGCGCATCGGTGGTTGCAGCCGGTGGATGCAGAGATCCGCACGAGCAAGTACGCAAAGAGAGGAGAGAGCATCGGCGTGTTGTGGGTTTCCATAGGGTCGTCCGGTGGCGGGTCGGAGGCTGGCCGGCAGAAGGGAGCAAGAGGGGCAACGGGGAGGGGGTTGCACGGGCAGAAGAGGGGCTGAGAGGGGTGGGCCGTGGGGCTTTAATGAACCAATTTAAATGCATGCGATGATCAGTTGGCCTCTGAGCCCTCTTCTTCTTCTTCTGCGGGCTCTTTCGACGACGACCGGCTACCTTTACACACGATAGGCCACGCCACACGACACACGCTGCCTCCTAGGACTCTTTCACCCTCCCTCGGCCCTCCGCCCTCGGCCACGCTATTGCCCGCGATTCTTCTCCACCGATTCTCTCTCTCGCCCTCCCCCTGCACTTCCTTCCTTTCTTTCCGTCTGTTTCTCCACCTGGAAGCTCCATCTCCATTTTTTAATGAAATCGAAATTGCACCTCGAAAGTCCGTCCCGAAGAACGAGCACGGGGAGCCATTGTTCCCGTCTCCTGTACCAAAACAATCTCCCTTGCCCTTCGCGCGTGCCCGTTCACCGGGAGCCGTGCGTCGAAAGTTTCTCTCTCGTTTCGTATTAACCGATAAGATGCCGGGAGAGATTTCTCAAGAATTCTACGATTTTCCCACAGCACCGTGCGGTTCGAAACCGCGATCGTCGTTGCACCGGGGAAGAGGCGAGAGACGATCGTCGGGTTCCTCCCGCGGTATGCCGCGGGCCAACCTCTCTTATCGCTCGATTGCTCGATTAACGGTAAAACTGATTGCGATAATTGTTTTCTGCTTCTCATGCTCGCCGGCACCGAGAGTTTTCCCTGTCATACGTCCTTTCGCGAGAACGTCCAGTCATCGTTGAATCGTTCCGCCGTTCGTTTCTAATTGCCTCGGTATTCCGTTGAGAAGTCGGAGGAGAGTGAGGGAGAGAATGACGCGAATTGGCGTGGAATTCGCCTAAGGAGAGAGTCGACGATCGGTTGTTGCGAATATCGACGATAAGCCGGGGGATACGATTAAGAGGAAGGTCGATAAAAGGCGAAACAAGAGACGAGAGAAATCCCGAGAGTCCATGGGGGTGCTGCGCATTCGCACCTGCCGGAATCCGTCTCTCGAGAAGCAATGATTGCAACGACAAGACGTCCCGACACCCCGTAAAAAGAACGATACACCTTCCGTCGACCCCCTAGGACGCATCGACACCCACTTGTACGTTTCTCATCGTCAGGATTTCGCGCTACCCGTTGTTTCTCGGCGATTGACGTCGACCGATCGGGAGGCAGCGTTTTTCTCGAATCGTCGTTTCCCTTTTTTTTTTTCTATTTTGCCACATCGGAAGAATCGAGTGGAGGATGCACTTCGTTTCCAGGGGTGCTCGACGAATTAATTGAAGCAACTGATGCAATAACGCGGCGGGAGAAACGTTTCTCTTAATTGGATTAAAATACTTCCCGCGATGGAAAGTCTGCCTCGAGGATTACCTGGGTGGTTCGTCTAAATTACTTGGACGTTTACTCGGATCGCGCGATTCTCACCCCTGCGAGCGTCGACTGACTTACTCGAATCGACCAAGTTTCAATCGAGCAACATCATTTTATTTCATTGATATACCGTAAAATAGTCGACAATTAACCCGGGACAAGTCTATCAACTATGAACTACAATTTGAAAAATCTATGTTCAAATAAGAGCAACAGCGAATCCTAGCGCGCAAGAAGGGGGAAAACTACAAAAACGCGTTTGGCTTGCTTAAACATGCTCTTAACACTAGAACTACCAGCGTTAAATCTATTGTATTTTGTTACATTAAATAAGTACTTTGAAAAGAGAGGAATCAGGAGGCGGAAAATATGATCGACTCGGTGATTTATGTTTTTTGAGATAGACATAGAATGTTTATTCTACGACGCTCGTATGAACTTGGATAATTTTTTAAAAAAATCTGGTACCAGTCATTTTGACTGGCTTGGCAGTTCTAGTGTTAAGATATGCTACTGTGAACATCCTCTAATTGTAACGTGTTTATTTTTCAATAAATGTTCCCCAAGAGGATACTACCCCTTAGGGGTGTTACATTGCAAGATCCGCACACATCTGATGCGCATAAAAAAGAAAATTATAATAGTTGTCACCCGGGTGATTGCCAAGGGTGACCGCAGATTCATTTTCAGGTTTGATTGTACGGTTTTTATGGCGCTGGCTGCGATAAAAGGATAGATAAAATCGTATAAATGAATAAATAGTTAAAATCAATAAATAAATAACATAGTGGTAAAATCTTACGATTAGCTCAGCCGCCGTAGTGTGACAGAGTAACACGTTAACAATCATTTATATATAAAATCTGTTAAAATGAGACAGGGCCACCGCATAAAACAAGGAAATAAATAAAATCGTGTATAGCAGAAAAGATACACTGTGAAAGTTAAACTATAGAATAAACAATCTACGCTTATTTAAATAACCTTTTCTAACAATCTATGGCATCGAATAGGATCCTACTTGCAAAAAATCAACCCAACACAAATTGTATCTCCATTGACTCTATAATTTACTTCGTGAACCGAGTAAATTATTCAAACAATCCGAAAATTCAACGACACGTTGAACCTCCCTCGCAACGAAGACAGCCACGAAAATATTCCATCTCGGAAACTCAGCAGTCTCGCCGACCTATTTCGCCAGGCAACGAGGAGGGCAGAATTTTCTTGAAATAATAATTCCCATATGAAAATAGTCATCGACCAGGGCGTCTCTGTGCTCGGGTTCATTTATCGTCGAAGCCCCGCGCTACGCATTGGCACCCACGTACACGTACATAAACGCACGTGTACACGGGCGAAAGCTCGTCATCGTCAGGGGCTGTCGAATCGACGTGTTTTGTCGATAATCAACGTCTATCGAATACGTAATCGAGTGCAAGCGCGCCCACGTTCCTCCACCTCCGGTTTCCTCGGCACTTTCATTTCGTCCGAGCGAAAATGCCTCCATGGAAATTCGTTCCGTCGACGTCGTCGTTTCCGTGCTGCCGACGCTGTCCTCTCGCTCTGCTCTTTATTACTTCGTTTCTTTTTTTTCCCCTCTTTTTCCAAAAATCACGATGAAGGTTTATGTTTGTCGTTCAATTCTTCTCAACACTCTCCGCTCGTGAAATTACTCGAGAAAAATCATCACAATTAATACATAGGTAAAAGAGAGATCTATCCTCCGGAATCTCTCAATTCTTTGACTGCCAAAGGCGTATATATACGCTCTCACGCACATCATGTATTGTTTTTAGATAGCGCGTTGTTAACACTAGATTTATGGGCGTGGAGTTTGTCACATTGCAATATATTAAGTAAGGACTTTGGAAAAAGACGGATCAAGCGGCAAGGATGGTAATTCGTTACGTCATTATTGTATTATAAAATACACGTGAAATATCTACTGTACAGCTTCTTTGTAAATTTGAGAAATGTTTATAAAACAAGTAGCAACCCGTCAATTTTACGGCTTCCGTAATTCTACTGTTAAGAAAAGTTTCATACTAGGGATATTCGCCAATTAATAAGCTTCTGCAGAACTGAAATTTCCAAAGATATTCTGTCTTTAGCATTGTTCTGGTGATTTGACAATTGAAGTGCGCCGCAGTCAATGGGCTAACACTAACCATACCATGGGTTAAATAATCCGTTCAATGAAATGAAATTGCACAATTTTTTCTACTATCAATAAAGACTGTTTTGTACGGTATTTCTTACGTTAAGTTAACAGTATCTCGCATTTCATTCGGAAAGGTATTATTGTTGTTACATAACCGATCACAGGATCGTGCTACGGTAAAAATAAGTATCCATAAAGTGTCAGTACGGTTAGCGTTAAGATGATTCAAAAGGTTACAAGACGTTAGAGAATTCCGCGCGAATTCGTCCAAATGATTCCGGTTCTCGCGCGTCGGTAGGAACGTACTAGAAAAATCCTGTTAACTGGCAGTGATTTATGTTATCGAGTTACGTTTCATTTACATGCCCACGGAGCGTAAAGTATGTAATTAGTCCAAAAATGTACTATTCTCGTACAGACCGTTTCGATTCCGGTCGGCGAAGGGTCGAGCCCGATGGATAGTGAGGTAAAGAGAAAGAAAGGGAGAGATAGAGAGAGATATAAAAAGAGAGACACGAAGAAGGATAGAGAGGAGAGGGATTTTTCGCCCGGTGGCTCTCGCCCTGCAGCGAGAATCGCCTCCTGCAAAGTCACGGCGGTGAAATTTAGTGCCCCGCCACTAAATTTCTCAGGTATTCCAATATATTCCGCGGTGCGTATCTACCTGTTCCGCGCCTCCTCTCTCTCTCCTTTCTTCTCCTTCTTCCACTTGTTCTTTTCTTTTACCTCGTGTTCTCTCGTCATCCCTCTCCCTCTCTCTCTCTTATTCCGTCTACCTTTCTCTCTCTCCGCGTCTCTCTCCTCCTCGCACCCTCGTCGGAGCGCGCGCGCGGACTCGCTCACGTGAGACGAGCGTTTGTTGCACACGCTCGACTTTAAAAGAAAAGGCACGAGATGAGGATGGGCGTTCCCACCGGAGTTATTAATGGCTTTGACTTCGTTGCTATGGATATCCATAAGTCTTTGGCCTGCGCGAGAGAGAGAGAGGCAACGGGGAGAGGAAGAGAGCGAGGAAGACAGGTAGACGGGAGAAAGAGGAGACCGCCGCACCGCCACGGTCTTCTTCTTCTCTTGGACCGCTCGGACCGCTGCCGGGACCGAAGGACGTGAAACACGAGAAAAAGGCAGAAAGACGAGAAAGCCCAGACGAACGGGGGAGGTGGATCGACTATCAGGGATTTGGCTGATTTTTTCAAACTACGAGATACCGTGTGGGACACGATTCATCGACGTTACTCCGCCGCTCCCTGTTTTAGGATTCGGCCGCCGCGATTGAGTTGCCTGCGGCCTGCTGTTTTAGATGGGCCTCGAATCAGGATGTGACGTTGGAAAAATTTCTCTGGAGCGATGGCAATTGGAACTTGGCCATCGGCGGGATCTGGGTGGATGTGGTACCGTTTGATCAAAGTCGAGGGTGAAGATTCGTCGAGGACCTATTGCTTTAGATTGATTCCAAGTCAATCGAACGGCACACGTATCAGGTTGATAAAAGTTTCCCAAGGGTTGCAGCGATCGAAGTGGACCCCGCAAGTTAGCGGTTGACCCTTTACCCGTATCTCGCCTCCTAGATCTATGTTCCTATAGAAAACTGACAACGATCGCCCAGAAAGAACGAAGGTTTCTCGATATTTACAAGCGTCTGTCACCAATGTTCCACTCTGCAAATTTAAAACCGAAGTTTCTTCGCAAATCTCCATCGGACGTCATCTCTTCCGCACGAGCTCGCAGATGCCTCCACGCCATCGATACAGCTATGAGAATATATTAACATCGACAATTCTCCATCGCAAATACATTAACATCAATATTGCAACCATCGATGACATTAATATCACCGGCACTTCTGTTCAAACACATTAACACGCTAACACGAGAAGACACGATGATCCTGTAACAAGAACACCGGCATTAATCCATCCCGCTAACAAACTCCGTGCCCGATAACGAACTCTCGAATCCCGATAGAATTCATTTCCCATCGTACGCAAATAGAAGAATCTCGCGGTGAGCTTGAAATCGAAGAAATCGACAAGATGAACCGCACACCACGAATCTCAACGTTAGAGGCGTGAGTATATATACGTGCAGTAGATACGTACACACGTAAAAGAGTGGGATCTTTACGAACCGAGGAGAATCGAGAACCCGTTTCGAAGACGATCGAGACGAGTTTCCTGGTCGCAGAGCCGCGTGTATTCGAGAAAACGGGATTGCTCGTAACGCCTCCTTCGCGGTGTAAACCACGTGAACAGAAAGGAAGGGAGAGGAGGAGCGAGCGGGAGGGCGAGAGAACGAGATGACGAGATGACGAAAGGACGAAAGAACGAGATGACGAAAGGACGAGAGAACGAGATGACGAGAGAATGAGATGACGAAAGAACGAGATGACGAGACGGCGAGCCAAGCAAGCAAGGGAGCAAGAACAAGTGTGAGTAAACATAATAGCAGAAATAAGGTCCGCGAGCGCCGATACCTCCTGTGTTCCTCGGTAGGCTCGTCTTTTTATCAGGGGGAGGGAAAAGGTATCAGACTGTGCCACGCAAGAGAGAAACGATTTCACGTGCGAGTAGTCGCGTTGATCGGATACTCGAAGAGGAAGGAGAGAAACACGAGCAAACGTAATGGCAGGAACGCACAAGTAATTCGCGCTGTTACGTTTGATACCGCCGATCTCGCGGATAAATCGCGAAGGGAGGAGTGCAAAGGAGTATAGGATTTATTGGAAATTCTCCCGCGTTGAAGTCGAATTCGATGCCGGCTTTAAGCGGCTCGATGGCCGATAAGGTAAAATAACGAAGAAAAAGTCACCGATAAACGTGCAATTACGTGTCGTAATATTCGTCGGATAATTTGTAACGTTAATAAAACTATCATTCTAGAATACGAACGTAATTGGCGACAGAATCAGCGGTGGAACGTACGACTACTTTCAGGCTGAAATTCCGCGAGGCTTTTCTTCCCCTTCGTCCTCGAGGAGAAGTTCCAAGACGAGGTAACCAAGAAGAACGTTATCGGGCAGACGAGACACCATTAGGGAATCCTTTGAAAAGGTGGCGATAATAAAAAGCGCCGTTCCTTCCGGGGAGGTGCAATAACGAGGACGAAGTTCGGCCGTGTCGTTTCGCGCGAGGAAGAGATTCGCGATGGAGGAAGGCAAAGGAAGAAAGTACCGAGCGTTCCTTGGATACCTGGATTAAGGACATTATGGTCGACGGATTCTTAAGACGGGGGAGAAGTTTCATAGCTTATCGGACCGTTGGACTGTCGTTTTATATGCCGTTATACGAGTTCCTTTTCACTCGCGCAATAAGAAATCTCCTCGCTGCTGTACGTCGAAATTTGCAATAAACGATCCCACCCCATGGAACCCTATTTCCAATCATACCCCTAGACTCCCGCAAGAGGTGAATTTTCCACGCTGGAAATTCCACCGGGAAGATTCACGAAGAATTTTCTTCTTAAAACGAACTCAATTATCGCCCGTGGAATCTAGAACGTCGAGAGGTGCGCCAATCGCCGTAGGGAGAGACGAATGCATTTTTAACTGTAGTCCCGGGTTGCATTATCTCTGCACACGTGGCGGGATTACGCCGCGCATTCTTCGCCGAAAAAATCCGGCGAAAACCAAAACACTCGGTGCACGGGGAAAGGAGAGACCGAGAGAGAAAAGAAGCGATAGAGAGCAAGAGATCTTGAGTATTAAAAAAACAGAGAGAGAGAGAAAGAAAAAAAAAGGAAAGAGAGGAAGAAAGAGAGATTCTCGCGGCCGAGAGTTTGGCGTAATGAAAGAAAAAGAGGGAGAAAAAAAAGGAGCAGCAAATTGACCGGTGCCAGCGGGAAGCCGAACGCAACGGGGAGTCCCCTTTGCCCGAAAAATCTTCCGTCCTCCTCCGTCCCGATTCTCCTCCCGGCGAAGAGCGCACCTTCTTCTGCCTCCTCGGTCTCGTTCCTCCCGACCGCGCTCCTGGCCTCTTCCCTCTTCTTCCCTCCCGGTCGCTCATCTCGAAGCGAGACAAATGAGCGGCATCCGTCTGCGTCACCTGTCCGTCAGTCCGTCCGTAACTTTTGACTCGAGGCAAATCGACGACGAGAGGGACGAAAGCCTCGGGAGGAACGAAAAACAGACTTTTTATCGTGACCGCGTATCCCTGGTGACTATCGCGGACGTAAACGAAACGTTGAAGGGTTTCTTTTTTTTTTTCTTACTCTTACCGTAGGTGGAGTAATTATTGCGGGCTTTTTCTTTGTATTTTTCGAGTCGGAGAATACGGTGAGTTGACGCGAGAGAGAATTTTAAGGATTGGAGTGAGAAGATTGAAAGTTGGGCGGTGGATGAATGTCTGAGTCTACTTGGACGTTACTGCGGAGTTGTTTAGATTTTTGATAGGATTTTATTGGTAATTGGAGTTCATTTTTGAGGATTTGTCTATTAGAATTTGTTAGGAGGAAGGTGAACGAGGTGTTAGGTGGAGAAAATTAATGTAAGACGAGGATCTTCTACTTAGGAGATCGAGACTGTTACACCGTCAGTGTACAGCTTTGTTCATCTTGTTTGTTAGATTGTTTCTTTTTATCTTCTCGGCTTCTATAATCCTCTTACCAAGGATCTTTAGATGGATTCTAAACCACGGTGTCTATCGTAGATCTACGGATTGGAAATTTTTCTATGAAATCCTTCGTAATTTAGGAACTCGTAGACTTCACTCCCGTATCCGGAACAGTGTTAACATCAATTTCTACGGTCACGTCTGCGCGTACCGGCCGATACGGCGATATTAATCGTAGAACATATTAAAATACCTTTATCTCGTGTAACGACGTTGAGTAACGCGGCGTAGAAAGGTGTACGTGTCGGTCGGTAAAAAATGGCAAATATTCGATACGCGAGAGATAGGTCGTAATGGTTTCGCGCGATGTAGAATGAGAGGGAAAAAAAACGTTCCGACCGGGACGTGCCGGTATACGTCATTCTGACAAATGCCGTCGAAGATTCTCAGAATTTCATTGGGCCGAACAAAGTTGTCGGATTATATTATTACGAGTTGTATAAATACAATTTGCGCTATCAGATAGGCTCGCGATTTGCTGCAATGCGTTGCGTCGAACGGGCGGGGAAATACGAAACCTAGACGAAGAATGCAAGTGCAACTGCATGCGTTGGGTGCAATAAAGAAAGAAGAAGAAGAGAGAGAGAGAGAGGATTACATAAATAAATACATGCACGGAGAAAGAAAGTATCCGTCCGTCAGTCGGATACAAGTCGATTGCGACCGGTGTGGAATCGCGATTGAAAATCTTTTTGCAAAAGCACCGCATGAAAATCCGACGGCGACCAGTCGGAGCCCTTATCGCTCGGTGTATCTTTCAATATGCTCCTGCGCGCGATACGTAATATATTTTACAGGTGTTACTTCCTCGAAGGACTCGATAAGAAACAAAGTACAGCCACGGTTTATTACGGTTATCTTTATGGAGCCCAAGAGTACCCTCGTAATGAGAAATTATTTGCATCCCGTTGCTTTTCTACGAATGTCTCATGCCGACGGAATTTTGCTGGTTTCACGGCGACAACAAAAAAAAAAGAAATAAGAAAACCCAATCGGTTGCACGTTAAGTGTCGTCGTTCGATGGCAAATTAATTGAATCGCTGCATGGACTACGTCAAAATGCGCAATCTTATCGAAGGCGGTAGTTTTATGCGCCGTTCTCGCCGGATCGTTTTGACAGTCGCGCGATTTCTGCGCGATATTTCAATCGGCGAAGATTCATTAAGATAAGGGGAGAGTTTTTGCGCGGATAGGGAAAGTACAGTCGGCCGATCGAGTTTGAAGATCGTGAATGGTGAATGGAATGCGAGGTGATGATTTGAAGTTGGAGAATTGCACTGGGTGGTCGAGAAACGATTCTTCGATATCGGAAGAACGTTATTTTGATGCTGATAGTGGAGAAAGTAGCAAAATAGTAAAAATGCTCTGACATGTGCTAATTGAGATTTGAAAATTGGGGAATTTTTCTGAACGTTTTGATATAGCATACAGTTTCTAATTTTTAATACGGGTGCTCGTAAAATTTGTGCGGTTATTCTAGGTACAATATTATAAGAAATTAAACTTAACGATATTAAATTCTTCAATTCCCATTTTTAAAAAGGTACACTCATTAAACAAGCTTTGAAATAATTTCCAGGCAAATATAAGAATCCTGTTTTCCACGTCGCACAACATTCTCTTCCACTTTCGCGCCAACAACAAATTCGATTCAACTCAAACTAGTTCAAACCTCTAACAACCTCGTCGGCGATCTCTAATAAATTCAGCACCATTGTCCAAACAAATGTAAACTATAAAACCGAGAAAACTGACAGCAACGATGTAAAACCACCGCGACGGTAGCTGCAAGAAAATTCGCAAACGATTCTCGCAGCAGCGCTGCTAGGAGCTTTCTTCCCCTAAATCATTTTTGTGGTGAAACTGGTATTCAGAGTTATGCATAAACCCTGCCTACGCGATCAACGAACTGGGATACGTCTGGAATATCCGAACGAGACGTGTGCTCGGATGGTCTCGAGATTAAAATCTAAACGACTGTTAGGTGTGTCGTCCCACTCGTTCTGAAATGCATCCGGAATTCGTGGTGGCTCCTGTCCGCGTGTGTCACGTGCGCCGAGATTAGAAGAAAAAGTTGTTACGTTCTCCGTCGATCGGTCTGAATGTCTTCACCGAGATTGCGAGGTGCAAGATGATCGTGAAACGATGAAACGGAGATCGTCGAATTTCAATATGCAAAATTGCATATTCTAAAAATATTCGAAATATTTTCGTAGTCCTTTTTGTATTTTCACGGCTTTAATTGCTATGTGAGTGAATATATTTTAGATGGGTTCTGAACCGCCGAGGCTATCGAATATTAACACTAGAACTTCCGGCGTTAAGTCTGGCATATTTAAATATATGAGCAGTTTTCTTTGAAAGTGCAATCTGCTATGAGCTTTTTATCTATAAACAGTTCCCAAAAGAAATCGTTCAAAATTTCCATCATTTTGTCAATATAAATTTAAGTAGTTAATGAAATTACAAATATAATTACGTTGAAAATGGTGTAAGTCCACTTTCCGCAAAGACATAATATTTAGTTGAAAAATTATACTACATAATTTCTCTACTTCACTTTTAACTAATATTTTAAAAACGATCATAAACTTAAATCAATTTAATATTTAAGAAACAGAAAATGAGCGTATTACGTATACCAATATTTTTCCAACCATTCAGATACAAACCCTTAAATATCTCCATATAATATAAAATGGCCTTACATCTTTTTCAAAGAAGACGGCTCATATGTAATTAGTACTTTAGAAAAAGGGGAATCAAAAGGTGGAAAAGAGAATTAATACAGTAAATTATGTCTTACAAGATGGACGTAGAGTATTTCTTCTATAGTTCCCCTATAAACTTGAAGAATTTTTATAAAATATTATGAACCAGTCATTTTGACTGACTTGGTAGTTCCAGTGTTAAATAATAATTTTGGAAAAATTTCCTAGATGCGACGGAGTTATTTGAACTCGGGCCTACCGATTGTGAGTCTAGGCCTTTGAAATTGATGGAACTAGGAAAAAAAATTGAGGCAATTCTTACGAGGCGATAAAAGCCGAATTGGAATCGGCGTGTGTGCCAAGTGCACTTATCGCGATACTGTAAACAGATCGTAAATTATTGTGGTAATTTTTCTGAAACCTGCTTTTCTAAGGAGGAAAGGGAAATTTTGAAATTGTTACTGTTGCGGTTAACGCCATGATATTTTTGTTATTAGGAGGTTACTGAGGATTGTAAACAGAGAAAATAATAATATTCTTAAACTGTCTACCTTCTATAATCCATTACTCTCTACAACCGTTTTATATTTTCTACCGTCTACAATCCTGCGAATTTCGAGAGCGGAAAGAAAAACAAACCGATGAATTACAAACAAAAAAGAGTCACGTTAAAAGATAAA
This sequence comes from Cerceris ruficornis, assembly GCA_963989415.1. Classification (NCBI taxonomy): domain Eukaryota; kingdom Metazoa; phylum Arthropoda; class Insecta; order Hymenoptera; family Crabronidae; genus Cerceris; species Cerceris ruficornis. Next base: position 17,819,190 of record OZ022521.1, on the reverse strand, counting down.
ATATTGACGATAACGAAAAAAGTAACAAACTCAAACGTTTCCACGTTACGAACAAAAATACAAATATTATATTGAAACCTACCCTTAAAACTCGTCTACCGTTACTCCCACTGAGTAGAATAAATATAAGCCGTACCAAGAAACCTTTAAAATCAAAATAAAAACATTCCCTTTCCGAATATCCGACAAACCTCAAGAGAATTCCAATTTGTCATCGTCGACCTCGAGGTCAACGGTGTCGCGTCAGAAGCGAAAGACGGCGAGCGCCTCGAACGCATCGGAGACCCATGCAAATTCGCCGATTCGTGGGAGGAACTTTAACTCGTTCGTTGCGATGGTACATGAACATATGAGTAGAACAATGTGGTGCAACGGAAGAAACAAAAATTTCCGTCGGGCCCGTTGCACTCGCCGCGGGAAAGCGTTTCATGCAGAAAACAAATTGGTCACGATCATTAACGCCCTTCTCGTTCAAGAGCCGAGAGCCTTTGGCAGTTACAAAGCGATATTTTATGTGGCTATGAATACAACACGCGTATATATACGTCAGCTAACGTGGATAGGTGTGCGCACGCTCACAACGGTCAAGATTTCATAGATAGATTGAAATAACATTTAATACACTTGTTGCGATACCGTTGAAATAATTAAAACAGCGGCATGCCGATTTAGGCGCGTTTCCTGTCTGCAAAATAAATCGCCGATCGTTGAAACGAACTCACCCCCGTGGATTCTAAAGCCCACGGTTCTATTTTGTTTAATGCGTTAATACGCGCGATTAAACGATACGTTGATGTATTATATAGTGTATATAGGGTTATACGGAAGTCTGAATTATCTTATACTTGTTTTAGTATCGGCGGGGTCGTCTCTCTCTCTTTTCTTCCCCTCTCTCTCTCTATACCACCCTCTCTCTCTCTGTATTTCTAAATTAATATTTATTGAATGCATTAATTGCACGATGCACCACACGGATTCCTGTTTACCGGGGATAGCGGAATGTTTATCTGTATATTACGGTGAAATCGTTGAAAACTATAGGCACTGGGACATTTCCGTAGCAGCATAAATCGTTCACGATTATTAATGCAATCCAGGTTCGAGAGCGGAGCTTTTGGCAGGTACAAAGCGCCGCTTTATGTGGCCACGGTACATACGTACGTTTTGGATATATTAAATAACGTTCAATGCATTTGCTGTAATATCGTTGAAATAATTAAAACGGTACGCCGTGTGCGTTTCCACGGGAAATAAATCGGTGAACGTTAAAACGCATCCCCTAACCCGTCACCCCACAACGCCTCTCTGCGATCCACCTCTGCATTCTCGAATTTCGTTTAATGCACTTTGCACGATGCACGACGGTATGAAATTTATTCAATAACTTAACGTTATCGTACTAAACGATTGCTTGATTGTAATACAATTAAAAAACCACCGACGGACGTTCTCCCATCGATGAGAATGAGGATGGGACGTTGGTCCTCGAGATGAAGGGACAAAAGGTCAGTTTTTCTCCTTGATTTCATGGTATTTTTACGCGATTCTATTTCACGTGCCGATCAACGTGGCACGTGGGAAGTTAGTAAAATGTCTGACGTTTCAATTAAAAACAAGCAGCCCTCGTCTAACGGCTGCACGAGGATAACTTGGAAAATCCAACTGGGCAATCTGTTTCATGAAAAATACACGACTCCGACGTGTACTTTTTTACGAGCTCGTCATTACCATAATTACGGCAACGCTGTATCTCAAGGCGTTTCATGCGGAAAACAAATTGGTTACGATCATTATCGCCCTTCTCGATCACCGAGAGAGCAAACCTTCGTGCCTGCTGCCACGCGCGTGTATGCATAACACGCTCGCTTACGCAGAACATGAGAGGGTGAAACGAGCTGAACTTCCGTCCTGCTGTCTTGGAGATCCACGTTAATTGTCAATTTTTATGCAAAAAATTGTGCCATTCGATGGATTCTTCTGTGTCTGGTATTATGACACGTACATTCGGGGTGTTGAAGGGCCATGGTGGGTGTGGAGTTATCCCTTTCCAATCAGTGAACTCTAGTTTAACCCCTTGCCGTACGATTCCTTTTGTGACTGATTCCGTAATAATTCAGAATTAAATTAGTAAAATAAAAACTGATTGGTGATTCTTGATATATCGTATAATTTAACGTAATATTCATACTATGGAAATCATTTGATCGTTTCACTGATATTTTCAATTTGATGGGTTTTGCAAAGGTTGAAAATTTCCTATCGAATTTACAGCATATCGAGTATCACTCGTTATCGTACGATAAGGGGTTAAGTATTTTGTTGGTTTGTTCTTCTGCGGTTTTAATTGCTATGATTTTTTTTGCCTAGAACCTACTGTTTTAGGTGGGATCTGAGCCATCGAAGCTATGATACATTAAATGGTAAATTAGGAAAAGTTTCTCAGAGTGGATGGAGCCCACTGATTGCGATTCCGAGACTTTACTTTCTTGTACACTGTAGTCCCACAAAGTCCTCTGCCATATATGAAAAATTTTTCCTGCGTAATGTGTGAATATATTATCATCGATAGCTCGAAATCCACTATTTGCAGAAATATAATTTAGAAAAAAGAATTTAAAGAATGTTGACGGTTCCGAGATTAATAATATTTCAGTATTTGAAGATTGATGTTTATTGGTATTTCATTGCATTCAGAAGAAATTATTGGAGGATATTTGTGTTATAAATTCTGAACAATTCCATCAAGTGTTAATTAGCGATTATAATTAGGGACGAAAGAGGGTTTGAATTGGGAACAGTGTGTTAACGGTGCCACTGCGGAATTATATTACCTGGAGGTGAAATTGCAAGTTAAATTAAATAACTACCGAACCATGGCAGTCCAAGGAAAGACGATGCTTCGAAATGAAAAATAAAAAAAATTTGCAGTCAGTGCGATTTTTCTTCCGTTTTGCAAACTGAAAAAAATTGTCTTTCTTTAACTCCATTTCATTATCCTTTCCTTTAAATCTATCCACTCAGATTCTTCAATTTCGTCCATGAAAAATCCGAGATACAAATTCCTCGTATAATTTCGCAGAAAAAATATTTCCTCTCGCATCGTTATAATACAAAACAAGGGAAGAAAATCTTTGCATGGTTGAAAACGATTTTCAGAATTCACGGAAAATCAACACACGAAAAGAATTAATCGCAAACCCGTCGGATCTGTCTCTTATTATAATTTCACAAATTTTTAATTAGCCCCACGTATTTAAATCAGGGAAGGGAAATTGCCTGAATATTCGAGAGGATTCCTTTCCGTTATTTTTCCTTCCATTTTTTCCCCTCTTTTTTTGAGAACAAGATTTGCCTCTTGCGATGCGAAAAATTGTGCTTCGACACGGTGGTCTGACTTAAAGATAATATTTAGCATTATTACTTGCCGCCGCGCCTTTGAGCTTCGAAGAACCATCTCGGACTTAGGCAATACCGGAAATCGACCCTCCGCGAAGAGGAAGAGGAGATTACTTTCGCATAAATATTAAACCTCACTGGTTCATTACTCCTCGCAAATAATGCGTTTGGTAATCGAGAATTTTTCTTCCAGGTAGGATGCAATACATTTTTTTCAACTCTTACGATCTGCTTAAGGTTTATTATACGATGCCTCGTAGTGTCTTAATTTTGGATATGAAGTATAAACCGACGAAACATCTTCATTACTTCCGTTGCAACAGAGGTAGAATGAAGAACACTGATATTATATGCAGAACAAGCCTTTTTTTAAGATTCACCACTTTCTGAGTTATCAGTTATTAATTGTAATCGACTACAGTAACAAACACTTAGAGAATTTTAAACATACTAGATAATGTTATCGAAAAGATCAAAGACTTAAGAAATATTTAATAACTGCAAGGGATTCTTTGGAATATATTTCCAATACGTTTATAATCTTCCGTCGCAAAATCAAATTTGCACCAAGCAGATAACAAAAAATGCGAATATTCCCTGCAAAATAGAATTTATCCAGAATTCACTGCTCTCCGAGTTAATTAATTGCAATCGACCATAAGTACCAAACATTCTGAGACGTCCAGAAATAATAAACAATCTTATGAAGAATATTCAACACTCAAGAAACATTCGATACTCGAGAAAGATTGCTTCGAAAGCATTTTCCATTCGTCTAAAGTCTCTCTTCGCAATGTCAAAGTTCAATCCGTTCAATATTCCCGATATCGCCAACGATTTCCCTACAATTACAGAAATAGCCGTCGATCGTGACATTCCAAAATTCCATGGTGCTCCCATCGTCGTTCGCTAAGGATCCGCGATAACCCATGGCATTTTCTCATCGTCGTAGCCTTATGGTCTCCTCTCTTTTACCTCTCGAACTCGGTGGTCCGACCTGCGGCTAACGATTATCATTATCGCCTCGCCGCCTATAACTTTCCGAACGACCGTCTTACGCAATACTTGAAATCGGCGTCTCTCCGTGGAGACGAAAGAAAAAAAAAGCGACTCGGGGTTGAAAGAGAAAAGGAGAAAAAAGGAGGACGACGAAAGAAGACGTTTTACAACGACCTTCACGATTTTCTTCGACGACTACCGACTTGGGCGGTTGGCCGATCAAAGCTGTTGGAAATGCGGAATTAGGGAAATTGTGGTTCTTTTGCTGTTAAAACATTGTATACGAGATATGTTATAGGATTACCTACCACATTTGACCTTACGTGACCTTCCACGACAGCTTGGTGAAATCGTCTTAATATCGGCTAACACAGCACAAAAAGGCATCGTAATTCATTTAAAAAAATAGAGATGACCTTGAAATCTTGTCCATGTTTGCATCCACGCAAAAAATGATTGTATCACAGTATGTCCCACTGTATACTATGCAAGTTTTGTATATAACATTTTTTCATATTGTTACAAATAACGGGAATATTCAAGGCGGACATAGACATTGTCCCGCCCTGTGTATGCGGTAATGTTTAAATTACTTCACAAAGAATTAAAAAGTGGATATATAAATTGTGCCGACTGTTCGCTCAGAAATGTGCGGGTCTTGAAAGTGCGTTGAGAGAGCAGAGTGCCGTACGCAATGTGATGACGTCTATGGTGGTTGAAGATTAAAAACAGTTGTGAGGTGAGAAAAGCTTCTCGACGGCTTCTGTGCTATTGTGATGCTTTTGTCTGTCTTTCATAAGTCGATGGTGTTGGGATTTTGAGGAGGATTAACATCGCAAATTACATCCGAGGGCCTCAGTTTATCAAAAAGTGAATGAAAGTTTCAACTATCACATTTTCTCCCCCGAATCTTAAAATGTTTCATTGAACTATACAAAACGAGGTACCATAATTTCATTGAAAGATAATGAGATTCTATTGTCAAACAAAATCTTGGTTCATCATAATTACAATTGTTTGCCAACGATGATCAGAGTCCTCTAACCATCGGTACAAAATCGCTAAGCGAAATTCTTTCATTTCTGCTTTGCAACGACGTTACATCCCTCCGAAAAGCGTATTTACAATTGTTTGCCAACGATGATCAGAGTCATCTAACCATCGGTACAAAATCGCTAAACGAAATTCTTTCATTTCTGCTTTGCAACGACGTTACATCCCTCTGAAAAGCATCAGAGCCATCAGGAGCACTGAATTTTTGAATTTCCCCTCGAAGAAAGAAGGTGCAAGTTTATCGCAAGTTTAATTCCGAGTTATTTGCTTTCCTCGATAGTAACAGCTTCGTCATCGGGGTAACCGAGGAACTTAGAGGCAGAAGATCGGGCCGATGTTCGGGCGAAGGATCGGGGGCGTTTTGATCGTCGGTAGACGGTGCCTCTTTTGGTTCTCTCTTATTTTTCCTTTCCCTCCCTGCTCCAGGTTCCACCTTCTCTTTGTATTCCTGCGTGTCGTACGTGCGTACGAATTCGATTTCACGCGATTCCTTTCGATCGGGTGCTGTAAACTATTCCAAAGCGATCTGCCTTCTTCCTCCTCGTCTCCCTCTCTTTTTTTCACCTCCACCTCGTTCTCTCTAAGCCGTGGTACGTCGAAAAAAAAGACAATTAACGAGGAGAAGTATGCGAGGTCGAGGCTTACGACTTACGAGTTAGATTTGTAAGATCGACTCGTGGGAGCCTCGTTTCGTTCTTTTTTCCTCTTCTCTCCTCTCAATGTTTCCTCGACTTAGAAACATGTCTTTTCTTTTTTTATCTCCTCGAGTAGACGAGATATTCGTAAGAATCCTCATCAAGAACCTTGAATAGAATCGTTTTAATTCGCGAGAGTATCCCTTCCCGAACGGATCGATCTTCTAATACGAATGTTTAGCTGTGTCTAATTCGAAACTTTAAATTGTATCGTTTAAAACGTCTTAGAGGCAGACGACTTTGAATGTGCGTCAATGAGACGTACTCTTTCGAGGGGCAGGGAATAATGGAGAGAAAGAAAGACAACGAGAGAATACGTGCGTACGGATAAAAATAGAGGGAAATTGGATTACCCCTGTCGAGCAGTTCAATTTTTTTCTTCCCAGGGAATGAAAGCCGGAGAAAAGTTTGAAGTTAATGAGCCCCGATGAGGAAGAGAAACACGGCATTTAAGGATAACGCGAAACAGAGAGGAGAGAAAAGCGGAGGGCTGCGGAATAGGCGAGATTCAAGTAGTATAGGGACGTCTGACTAGAGGAGAAAATTCTGGGAGTTGCCGGTGCTGTTAAAGCGTGCAGCCAGCCTAAAAAGGAAGTGTAAACTTCGCACTTCGAGTTGCCATTGTTCTCGCTACTGCGGCAGGCTTAGAGTTTGCACTATCGATAAGAAAGACACTCGGCGCGAATAGGGCGCGCGAATTGAACGCGAGAATTTAGCGCGCGAACGGAAACCAAAGAGAAATGAAACGAAAGATGGAAAAATAAGGAAACCAGCGTGAAAAGTAATCCTCGTTGAGAGGATATAATTAAAATTGTATTTCAGTAGGACAAAGACGTTTATGAGTGAAAATGATGGCTTCGCGGTGTCCTGTTTTACATCGGATTAAGTCCGGGCGGTGAGAGGGTTTGGAAGAAAGTTCGTAGGAGAGCTGAAGTTGAGTGAAAGACGTAGAATGAGAAAGTGAATAGGTAGAAAAATACGAAGAGAGAATAAGCGAAGGAAAGATCAAAGGGAGAAGCCCGTAACGTGAATCTTTGAGTTTCGAAATCTAAAAGGCAAGGAAAGTTGGGAAACTTCGGAAAAGACGAGGAGAAAGCATTAGAAGGAGGAAAGAGGAGACGATAGAAAAACGTAGAGACGACGGGAAAAAAGTGTTCGCGGGAAGACGAAGAAGAAAATCCCCACGACCGTGGAAGCTTCCACGAGGCGAATTCAATTTCAAGCGGCGGATATTCGAATTCCAGTTTGAGAATTTAAAAGCTCTCTCCTGTCGCGCGAGGGCGGCGAGAAAAAAGCGAATGCTCCATAGCGAAATAGAGATGCAAAGCGCTTAAACACCGGACCAAGGAGGAGGAAATATAAGGAGATGGGAAGCAGGAGAGGAGGTAAGAGGTGTAGAGCGGCAGAAGGCGAGAAGATACGAAGGAAAGAAGGAAGAAGCACGTCAGGAAGGAAGGAAGGAAGGAAGGGATCCTGGAAGGCGGATTCACCGCAGGATCGCAGGTAGTAGCAGGGTACGGTAGGACGATTTCTACGTGGCCCATCCCTCCGTACCTTTTCTTCTCTTTCTTCCACCGCGTACACTTGGTCCTCTCCACCCTTCTGGGTTTCGTGCCGAACGAAAGCCGAGGTAAAGCCGAAGCCGAACGAAACGAAACACGGTTCTCTCTTATTCGCTCCACCTCCCTGCCTCTCTTGCATATACACATTTTATCTTACTCCTTCTATCGTTACCTCCTCGTCCTTCCCTCTCACGCGCCCTTTCGTCTCTCCTGTACCCTCCTGTCCCTCTCACTTTGCCGCAAGCTTTTTCCTTTCTCGTCTCTCTCTGTCTTCCGGAATCTAGCGTCGAGGCAAAGGTACCTCCGTCCCTTTCTAATTCTATCTCGTTGCTCGAGCTTCGCACTTTCCTTCTCTCTCTTGCAAACTCGCGATGTATCCATCTCGTTTCCACTCGCCCAGTTTCGAGTGCTATCTCTGTTACGCGCTGGTCCCTCTCAGTCGTCTCTCTCCCACCTCCTCTCGTTCCTCCTCTCTCGCTCGAACAACCTATCAACTCGGTGGGTAGACGTGAGCTCCGGACGACGATTCTCTCTCTCTCATCCCATCGACCGACCGTTCTTACACCGATATAGTCCGCGGCCTGGCTCGACTGTGTTCGTGGACGGGAACACGGGTCGTTCTATACCGGGTGTCCGAATCGACGTTCTCGTCCGAAGTTAAACGTACTTTTGCCGTCGATTGTTGCCGGCATTGATTAACGAGGGGCGATTGTTGTCTTTGAATTTTTGAGCTCGCGGGGCTTGGAAAATTTGACGACGTTGAAATTGGGTTGATGGGAGAAATTGGTGGGAGAATGGATGTTTGGTTGGGTGGATGAGACGGTTGGGTGATGATGTTTGGAGTGTAAGATGATGAATTGTTTCGTGGATGTTTTGAGTATTGAGTAGGTGGTATTAGAGGATAATTTCTTTTTGGGGGTGCCTGATGAGTGGTGTTTTGGAAAATTGAAAAGTGGTTGGAGCTGTATTGGGGAAATTGGGAATATGGTTGGCAGGATGTATGCAGGGTGGATGGTTTGTTCGGTAGGTGATTGGCGAGTTGATTGACGAAGATCGGTGGGAATTGTTTGAATGGAAATTATAGTCATAGAGGGACTTAATATGGACTATTAAACATTATTTTAAGAGTATACTAACGTCGGACTATCTGTTCATTGCGTGAGACTTTGAAACGTGCTGTTTTTAAAAATTGCACGGGCTTAAAGTTCCTTCGATACGAAAAGAAGATAATTGCAAAAAAACATAGGCTAAACTCGGCTCAGCTTATAAAATTCTACACAATCAAGACCTTGAATCAATTCACAGAAATCTGCAAAATTTATTTATACGCGTGAAAAAAGAATGTTAATTCGACAAACCTCGATTAACCAAAAACAAATTTATACATTTTCGTCCAAAAATGGGTTGCATGCATTGCAATTAAAGGGCAAAGAGAAGTTTTCTGAAATCTCGAAAGTGAGTTTGACGTGCAAGTAGAAAAGGTTGAACGCAAGGGGCAGCCGCTGGACACGAATGCCCGCGTCAACGACGAAAATAGGAAATTGCAGGATGATTGGTTTCCTCGCTGATAGTCGCAATCAGGGAGATTTATCTGTGTAATGGAGATTCATAATGTATTCCGCGAATTTTTGTTCGCGGAACGGATCGTCCATGAAAATGCACTGTCACGCGTTAACGTGTTAAAGATACACGGAACCGCCATATGCTTTACTCTCGACAAGATCGGAAAATCTACGCGAATCGCATATTTTTTAGCTTCACTTTGATACACGATCGATGGAATGAACATAGGATGTTTGTTTTAAATATCACATTCTCAAATTCCTCAAAGTTTGAAAGTATGAGCTCCAAAGTTCTCGATGAATTCATTCTAAAGTGTCGATTCTATAGAATTTATTCGCCCATCGCAACATCTTTGGTTTAATGTTATTTTGAGATTCTTGTCTGCAAGTAACGACTAAATTGCACACTGAATTTCAGAGATACCGATAATATCGTTACAGATATCTTTCTTATGTAATTGATGGATTACGCACCTACAGACGAGTTGTTCGCGAATCTTGTAAGTGGCCTCTGAAAGAACCACTTTGAAACACAATCAATTTATTTATCTCCTTATACACCCCATTTACTCAGAATACCATCGACACTATTAAATCCGATATGATAACTATTTAAATAAAGAATTAAAAGGCACCTTTATAAGTCCCAACTTAAAAGTATCTTCCAAGTTTAATTACTTTCTCTCATTTGACTTTTCAATACAAAAAATAATGCTTCCTCCTAACACTACATTATTTCCAGTTATTTTCCACCAAATGTAAAAATAACATTTGAAATCTCTTGGTAAAAGTAGGTGTATGCAAAAGAGCGGTAAAAAAGTGGCGTTGAAAACAGTATATTATCAGAGGAGATAGCGTTCTGAGCAAGCAGACAAAAATATTCGAAACTGCGATACTAGAATCGCGAAGGGATAAGCGACGATTATCCAGTTTGCATTTCCATTTCGGAATTAAAGTGGCAATTCGTCCGCCTCTGGTCATGAGCAGCATTTGATAACGCAGCTTCGTACCATCGAATAGTGCGAAACCGCTGATAACAGGTGTTTAGCCTGTGGCCTTGGACAGAAACACGACCCATCGTGTATGGAATATTAGATTTCGCATAAATCATGCATCGTACAACGAACAAACTGCGGTGGACTTTAGAAACCTGCTATTGCCAATTTTTTTTTAATAATTGCACGAGGGATGCTGCACTTGCGCCGCGAATAAACATGATATAGTGAAGCGATGGGCCAATTGCTGCTCTCTTAGAAAATGTATTCGATTCGCCGCTGATTTTGTAATAATAACATAGAAATTTTCAATTTAAGTTTTAAGAAATTATAATTTTGAGTCCTTATTGAATTTTCGTGCAGATCATGTTGACCCGGCAAAATTTGTTATTTTCTTTTTAGTCCGCTTTAAACAAGTTTGCGAATCACTAGTCTAGTGGGTGAAAGCAGCGAATGTTGATTAATTTTGCGAATTGCGATTGCTAATCGAAGATTCTTGATGAGAAGGTTGAGGGATGATGACTAATGAAGTATTTTTGGAGATATTAAATGAATAATTGAATGTACACGAATTTTATTTAAAATATTGGAAATATTACGAGTTTAATCTCTTTCGCGAAGGAATTAATTAAGTGTCTAACTAAGAAGCGTCCTTTGACTCTTGCAATATCGATCGTCTGGTTGCAGTTGAAGTTGCAGTCGTAGAAATTCTGTTGCGTTGCAGTATCGAGCAACGATTCTATATACGAAGTACCCATGCACAATTTTGCCAATAATTTTTACATAACGGTTAACTTGAAGAATAGTCTTTTCGAGGAGATTAAAGTTCACTGAAGACAAAGTTGTCTTCAGAAAAGTGTCTCGGAGGAACGCTAGAGAATGCAGGATAGAAATTCCGTCGTTATGAAAACATATCGATTCAAGGACCATGAGTTTCCGCTAATCGCTTCTTTGATTCTTTTTCAGAAACAAAGAGAAAATGATTCTTGTACTAGCCTCCTGTCGGTATAATTCGAAAGGAAGGACTCGTGTGATCGAGTCGCTTGGAACAACGTTGCCGCGATACGCGCGACTGTGATTCATGATCAAACGAAAAGGATGCAACGGGTGTGCGATTGTTATACAAATGTTGAAAAGACAGGATGAAATTAGGAGAGGACATAAGAAAGACATCGAGTAGCTATGGCGGGCAAGGAGGTAAGGGTACTCTCAATTAATGGACCTGGCAATGAGCTCAAATCTCCCGCCACCTCTGGGAAATTTCTATCCTATATCAAAGTCTCGGCGGTTCAGAATTCATCTAACACTAATTTCAAGAACGTTATGAGTAATTTTTATTAAATGATTATTTCTCATATCCTAGCTTTGGTGGTTTGGAAGCCACTTAAAACAGTAGATCCTAGACGAAATGGCAATTAAAGCCGAAAAATAGAAAAGAAGATAGAAGAGGAAAGGATTGCCAGAAACAACTGAGATTTCTCAATAAATTTGCATATCACCTAAAAGATCGAAGCTCCCATACAAAAGACTGTCGTATCATCGATAAGATCGATGGTTGTTTCTCCTCGGAGCTTTATTATCCGCCGCAAAAAAAACGAGCATCGAGATAAGAATTCGTATTTCGCAAATTCTGCTCATTTAACGTACTACTTACAGCGTTCAAAGGGGAGTACCGCGAGAAACGATTAAAATTTATAGAGTACAAGCTGCGTTCAATTTTTACGTGAAATTCATACGACGTGGACAGGTGTTCTTCTTTTTCCATTCTCTCTCTCTCTCTCTATCACTCTCATCTGTCTCTCTTCCTTCGCGTCGATTAATTTGTAGAGTCGAGACCGCAGAGTGATTGTAATTATACGGCTGCTTTAGAAGATAATTTACAAGCGATCGCTGATTACTGATTCCTCTTATGACATTTATGTGTAATATATGCTCTGCATTTCATATCTTTGGAAAGTGTGATAATGACAGGTGGTGTTTCGAATACCACCGCGGATAGTTCGCGGCTTGATTCGTTGCTGCAATCTGATCGAACGTTAAAGACAACCAAGGGAGATCAATGAAATTCGCGATCGAACTTCGCGAAAACAGACTTTCTCCTGCGTTCTTTGCGTTGCCGTGAATTTTTAGAGAAAAGTTTCAGTCATAAGAATAGTAGATTTTGCTACTTGCGTCTGACCATCAAGTACTGTATCTCCGTTATTCGCGTTTTTTTGAAACCGACGTTGGAAAATCTCATGAATACATTGACTAGAGTAGCGAATTTCCCTCCTACTGTTTTACTGTTAAGTAGTATGTCTCTGTTATTTCTATATTGTTAAATAGGCTTTTAGAAACTCTAGAAATACACCGATTAAATTAATGTACCGCACTACCTGTAATGCAGTGGTGCTATTGATCCGTTTCTTTCTATCTTCTATACTTTTCGGCTTTAAATTCTGTGGTCATCTTGCCTAGGAGCTACTATTTTAGGTAGCTTCCGAATCATCGCAGCACTATTTTTATTTTTCGACTGTAATTGCTATGATCACACCACGTAGAACCTACTATTTTAAGTGGCTGCCGAACCACGGATAATCCTCTTCTACTTTTCGGCTTTAATTGCTATAGTCACTTCGACTAGAACCTACTATTTTAGGTGGCTTCCAAACCACTGATACCCCATTTCTACTTTTCAGCTGTAATTTCCATAGTCTCTCTGCCTAAAACCCACTGTTTTCGGTGGCTTCCGACCGCCAAAACACTATTTTTCTTTTAACTTAATTGCTATGACTATGCCACTTAGAATCCACTGTTTTAGGTGGCTGCCGAACCACTGATACCCATTTCTACTTTTCAGCTGTAATTTCCATAGTCTCTCTGCCTAGAACCCATCGTTTTAGCTGGCTTCCGAACCACCAGAACACTATTTTTATTTTTCGACTTAATTGCTATGGATATACCACCTAGAACCTACTATTTTAGGTAGCTGCCGAACTACCGATACTCCACTTCTACTTTTCGGCTTCAATTGCTATAGTCTTTCCGCCTAAAACCCACTGTTTTAGCTGCCTTCCGACCACCAAAACACTATTTCTATTCTTCGGTTTTAATTGCTATAATCACTCCGTCTAGAAACTACTATTTTGGGTGCCTTCCGAACCACCGATAGCTCATTTCTACTTTTCACCTTTAATTGCTATGGCCATTGTATCTAAGACCTACTGTTTTAGGTGATTTCCTAACCACCGATACTCCATAATAAACTAATTAACAGCACAAACTATCGGCAAACCCCCGAAATAAAACACTCCCAACAGACGTGACTCGAAAAAAACCCTGCGAGATCGCAGCGCGATGAAAAAGACAGTAGGAAAAGTTAATCAATTCGAATCACCAGGGTGATCCAGCAGCACGAAGATCGGCCGTTGAGATTACACCTTATACAGGTTCGACTTTCGTTTCGTTCATTACAACGAGAAAACCTCGAATGACTCGCACGTGCGTTCGTCGAAACGGTGACAAAAAGATTTCCCGGGGCTTCGCCGAGAGCGTACGACTTCGCAAATATTTTTCACAAAAGGAAGACGAAACGTTCAACCAGGAACGATGCGACGAGTGATTTATATTTTCTATGGATTCTCGTTGAAAGCAAACATCGCCAGAGTTCGGACTTTAATTGATAATCGCCCGGTGACAATATTCCGCGGAAATTATCTGCGTCGAGTTTATCTATGTATATATAAATATATAATAGTTCTTTTTTTTTCATTTTTTTTTGTTTTCGTCACTACGAAGAATCGACGATATCATTCGATCGCTCTCGTATAATCGTATGCACTGGCAATAATTTTCCGTTCGCTCTGTATGTGACTTTTTTAAAATGCAGTTTCTACTCTATTTTTCTCGAGTTATCGCGTACGCGTTATCGCGCAATGCACCTTTCGGTCTGCTTCTGAATTATCACCTATCGTACGGCGGGAAAATATGAAATTTTGTACGACCATGGCAATTTCCAGCTTTGTCGCACTCTCGATGTATATCCCTCTCTCGCACCCTTTTTCCTCCTTTTTTTTCCCTCCATTCCGATTTGCGAACAAAATACACTCAACAGCCGGCGGCGCGATTGAAAAAGCGCGCCGGTGAATACACAGTTAAAGCAACGATAATAGTCCGCGATATAGAAAATTTTTCATCTCTGACTGCGACGTACATCGATGCGACTTTACAACGTTCTCCCTCTTTTTTTTTACCCTCGTCCTAAAAACTTCGTCCCGCGAGATAAATTGTCAATTTGCGCGAGTTTACCATTCGAATCTGAATCGTTTAAATCGTCATTCGTGAAACGATTACAAAACTAATTCGTAATGTCCGAAAAATCGACGAAATTTCCTGCCGTAAATAAACGCTATCCTCCATAGAACCCGAAGGAGATTACTTCTAAAAGCAAATTTTCAACCCCCGTTCGAAATTCCATTAAAAAAAAAAGAGCTCCACTCTGAAAAACATTCTATAATCGTAATTTCTCATTTCGTCCGCAAACAAACGACACAATGGAGCATTATTAACCGTTAAAACCCTCTACGTTAATAACGTAAAGTCCATTTAAAATCCATCCCCATTACTTTCAAATAATTACGATTTCATCTAAATAAGAATATACTACAAACTAATACTCTCAAACATCGCAATAATCAAAGACCCAACGCCTCCCTCGATTCGCCACGTTCGTAACCGCGGCGGGAAAAAAAAATGACACCCCGAGACCGCCGTTCTTCATTTCCGCACACGCGAAACAATTTCCCGCATTCCGCGCTCGAAAATCGTCGATTGCGCGGCCGATCGGTCGTAGAGGTCGTTGTTAAAAAAAAGAAGTGCGGTCTTCGGGAGCACCCGGTAGATGCGGTGGCACATACAGCCCCGCGGTAGACGAAGCTTTGGGTCGCCGCTAGCTGCGGGCGTCCGGAGCTCGCGTCTACCCTCTCATTTACCATTTGGTACCTATAGATAGGTACCTATATATACGCGCAGGTACCTAATGTACGTGCACGCAGACAGAGCCGCGATCCGAGCGAGGAAGACGAGCGAGCACGGGGCACTAACGCGATACACGTAGGTACGAGGGAACACAGGCGAGCCAAAGCGAACCCGGTGGAACACAGGCGAACACGGGAGAACACAGGGAGGAGAGACACACGGAGGTGCCGAACGGGCCGAGAGTGCAGGACTTTTCTCTCTCTCTCTCTCTCTTCATCTTTTTTTCTCCTCTCTCCTCTCCTTCTCACACACCGAATCTGTTCTTTCTGGGTGCCTAGGTGGCTCCATGTACTTATTTTTCTACATAACAGGCTCGAGTGAGAGAAGAAAACCCATACATATGTTTGCGCCCGTATATTTATGTATGTCTCTACTCTGTATGTGCATACATACCAGGCGCCGATATTGCTCTCAGGTATATCGGAGGAGCGCGTGGTTTTGCACGGGCACAAGCGCGCACACTTTGCGTGTCTTTAACGGAAAGAGCAAGGAGGAAGAGGGCGAGAGAGAGACGAAGGTAGAAAAAAGGGAGAGGGAAGAGACAAGAGAGAAGCCGGAGGTGGCAGCATTGATGGGCTGGGGTGAGGTGGGGGTGGTAAAGGTGGAGAGCATCTCGGAACGGCGGAAGCTACGAGTCCTGCCCGAAGGGGCATTTTTTTGGCGACTCGAAAAAGAAGGGAGGAGAAGAGGGGATTGGAGTAAGAAGAGAGGGAGCGAGAGGGTGAAGAGGGGAGAAAGGATAGGCGGTGATGAAGAGGGTGAAGGTGGGAAAGGGAAGTTTCGGAGGGCGCATCTCGCTTCTCTCTAGGCGAAATTGATCAACGTCCTCGGAAAACCGATTAACCGAGGCAGACGTCTACCATGAATTTTATAAATATATTTTCTTTGAGCCTTCGAATCTCTCTCTCTCTCTCTCTCTCTCTCACCCTCTGACCCTGTCTCTCTATCTTTTCGATTCGAAAAAAGATTGCACACGGATATTTCTCGCATGTTTTTCCACAGAGGATTCAACGGACGAGCCAAAGCGACCCCCTTTTCATCCGTATCGCATCAACGTCCGAATCTCCGGGGGATTTGATTCCGCGGACGCGCTTTTCAGACGTGGCCGCGTCTGATTTACGTTATTAGAGAATTATGTAACGAGGACGCGTGGCACGATCGAACGTCCCCGTCGTTTCTGCCGACAGACAATGCGAGCGCGCGAAACCGCCGGTGTTCTATGGTCAAATTGAAGAGAAAGAGAGAAGAATAGAGGAAGAGGTGAAATAATACAGAGAAAATAAAAAAGAAATAAGTGGAATCCTCTCGAAATCGAGGACCGTCGCGCGTTTCGCTTGTAATTACAGCCTCGCGTCGAACGAAGACGTAACTAGAAAAGTGCTGCCACGATATGACAATGAATCATTATCGACGGGTCAATTAATCACAATCTGTACTCTGCAATTAACATAATGTCCCGTGCGTTCGTAACGTGTAATTATAATCTACGTCAGATAGTTTCGCGAAATTAACGTGCACGCACTGTACGCCCATTCGCGTACTTACAATGGAAACGTGAAATTTTAACGGGAGGATCGTCGTGCGTCGCAAAAATTCGAAAGTAGCCGGGACAACAGCGAAAATATATGGATTCGCGGTGAACGCTGAGACGGCCGGTAGCAATTTTCTAAACGATAACGAAGAGAGAGAAAAAAAAACAATTCTCGGCTCATTCGGAGAACGAGGGAATCTCTCGTGGACTATCCGACCGCAAAACAGTTTCGCGAAAATCACGCTGCGTGGATTTCCATTCCGCTTCGTTCCGTTCTCAAAGACACGCTTTAATTATCTCACCGTGAACACCGTGAGAAAATCGTTTCGAGGTAGCGGAAAGAGGTCTCCTTTTCCTTCCTCCCGTGAAAAGAGGGCGAAAAATCGCTAGTGTTAGTTTGAACAGCGTTTCTTGAGCTACGGAGAAGAATTGTTGAGGTATTTTGAAGGAAAAATGGAGAGAAAGAATTTTAAATAGCGTTTCATGTTGAAATTACGATCGTGGCAATGAGATGGATGAAAATAATGTAGGACCAAAGCTTGGACTCGCGAAAGAGGGAGAACGCGCGGTTTTCACGATTAACCCCTTGCCTTATAATTTCCAGCGATCCTCCTGACACAGATTATGGTCGAAACATAAAGCGGACAAATCTCAGTTGCGGAGATTATGGTGAAAAAAAGACAAGTACTACAGACACTTGTGACGCATAGTCTATGCTAACATTAACACTAGAACTACTAGCGTTAAATCTATCATATTTAAAAATATAAAATAAGTATTTTGAAAAAAGGGGAATTAAGAGGTGGAAGAGATGATCGATTCGGCAATTTATGTTTTATAAGATGGACGCAGAATATCTATCCTATGACTCTCCTATAAACTTGGAGAATTTTTGGAAAAAAATGTGTACCAGTCATTTTGACTGGTTTGGTAGTTCTAGTGTTAAGTAGGTGTTCTGCATTTCAGCTTTAACTCCTACGATTATTTCTCTTAGGACCTACTGTTGTAGGTGGCTTCTGAACCACTGATACTCCATTCCTATTTTTTCTACTTCAACTGCTATGATCACTTCGCTTATGATCTACTATTTTAGGTGGCTCGAAACACCTTTATTCTATTCCTATTTTTCGTATTTCAATTGCTATCATGCATTTCGCCTGGGATCTGATATTTTATGTAACTTGAAACACCTTTATTCTATTCCTAATTTTCTTATTTCAATTACTATCATGCATTTCGCCTGGGATCTGATATTTTAGGTAACTTGAAACACCTTTACTCTATTCCTATTTTTCCTATTTCAACTGCTACCATCATTTCGCCTAGGACCTACTGTTTTAGGCGGCTTCAGAACCACCTTTACTCTATTCCTATTTTTTCTACTTCAACTGCTATCAGCATTTCGCCTGGGACCTGATATTTTAGGTAACTCGAAACACCTTTACTCTATTCCTATTTTTTCTACTTCAATTGCTATCATCATTTCGCCTGAGACCTAATATTTTAAGTGGCTCGGAACACCTTTACTCTATTCCTATTTTTTCTACTTCAACTGCTATCATCATTTCGCCTAGGATCCACTGTTTTAGGTGGCTTTCGAATCAGCGATATTCCACTCCTACTTTTTCTTTACTTTCATTTATATTTTTTTTCACTTGCACTGTTTTCGCCTATAACTCATAGTTTTAGGAGGGCGTCGAACCATCGAGTATACCTTGGAGCATAAATCTCAGATATTCAATATTTTCCGTCGACAATAACGATCAGAAAATGGCGAAATAATTTTTTCTTAATCCCATATATCAAATCTCCCGGTTCTCCAGTGTCTTCGGCGTAAACGAAACGCGATGTTTTCGCATTCGGTTCGCCGGTATCGCTAAAGCGAAAAGATGCGATCGGTGTTCAAGGCCGACGCGAAACTTGGCGATAACGAAGGGAATAAATTTTCGACGGAACTCTGCGCACGAAGTTTCCCTACGAAGATTTATTATCCTCCTACGGGTCTCGGTAACGATTTGCAAACTTCGAAACAAAACTGCCTCGTTGTTCGTTGACTCGCGAGAAAACATTCCCGGCGCGTCGCTAATAGTCGATTGTGTCTTCGGCCCTAATGTTTTTCGCAGTTTCCGAAGAAAACGTTCATTACGAAATTCAGCGAAATTAAAAGTGAAATACAAAATTTTGCTAATTTCAAAGGTCTCAGAGTGGGTCACGTGCGAACCTTTCAATCGGTTTCGTAGTACGAGGGTTAATATCATCGCAATCATTCCGCAGAGCGAATAATAACGCGATTAAAACCTGCCTATGGAATAAATACTAATTATAATATATTGTTTTATTTAATGTTCATATAATACCGCGTCGATAATTATAGCCGTACCGCTCGCGTTTCGATGGAATTTCATCAAGCATATAATGAACTCGCGGAAACGAACTTTGTTAAGAATTATTATGATGAATCCTCGAACAATTTCGGTAAAAATTGTCAATATCTGAAAGAATCGGTAGGACGTGACACGGTAAAATTATTGTCATCCTATCGCTTTTATTTGAATATCAACGATATAACGAAACCACTGATAAATTTTTATTTCAGCAATTTAATCCTCAACTATGACAAACGCAGTCGCGATACAAATCGTAGGGCAATTAAATCAATCCAACGCCGAGTTTATATCCGAAGCGACAAGCTGCATGACAAAATCGTCCGCATTACGAATTTTCATTCCCTTCCCACTTTTTCATTCGTTCCCCAGGAAATAACCCGAACGAGAAAAACATAGAAGATATCCTGTGTCTATCCGGAAAGTTCGCAACAAACTCACGTAAATGAGGTCGTCAGAGCAAGGGTTGAAGCCAGAGCGAAAAATTCCAGATAACTTTTAATTAGATTCATTTATTACGAATCGAATCACCCTAGTTGCACCGATGGTTCCATTTTTGTTTAACCCCTCACACTATAATATCGGATCATGCTTCTGTACCGAAAAACGGAACCATAAATCAAGACCATCAGATTCAATGGAACATGATAAAACACCAAAGAACTATTTTCACGTTATCAAGTTTATATTAAAATATACGATACAACCTCAAATTAACTTTTAAGTTTTTTATTTCAATAATTTAGTCCTTAACCCCTTGCACTACAATAACGAGTGACACTCGTAATGAGGTAGATGGGATAGGAAATTTTCAAGTTTTGCAAAATCTATAAAATTGAAAATATTAATGAGACGCGACGCGATAATATTATTCCTGCAATATTAATATTACATTAAATTATACGGCATATCAAGAATCACTGATCAATTTTTATTTTAGCAATTCAATTCTGAATTATTGCGAAGGCAGTCACAAAACAAATCGTAGGGCAAGGGGTTAAGTACTATACTTAATAAGCCCAAAAGAAATGATAAGCCAAAGGATTAAAATACATTATACCAGAAAAGAAGCGAACGGTACCGGAAGTTTAATACTAAACCTATCAACCTGGTCAAAATAACCGGTTGCCAGGTTTTTCTAAAAATTTCCTAAATTTATAGTGGAGCCATGTAGCAAATATTCCACTTCTATCTTATAAAAACTAAATTACTTAACTGATCATCTTTTTCACCTCTTCATTCCTTTTTGTTTCAAGGTACTTACTCGGTATATCGAAATATAATAGATATAACGCCGGTTGTTTTAGTGTTAATGAGAAAGCGACGGTAACTCGAACGATATCGCTGGTAACCGGAAGAACGGGGGTGTAAAACGTCGAAACGAACCGTTAGATTCGAACACCGCTAATCCGTCGACGACAGAAAATTTTCCCCGAATGATTAAGCGCTTGTCAGGCATATGCTGTCTTTATTGCTTCCCTTTATGGGGGCCCACGTGGTCCGACTGCGTTTCCATGAAACATACCAACCCCTCGGACGCCTCGAGCCGTCGCTATTGGCTGACTAATTTGTCGGACGGTGTAACTTTAGCCGCCCTCTTACAAGTACTTTACACACCGTTTTGTGTACACCAGAACGATAGCGCGTGGCTCCTTTGTGAAATGGACGCGACCGCTTTATTATCGTCGCGTCAAAGCGGCTAGGTTCACCGTGCTCGTGGATTTTCCTCGAACCTTTTTTTTTCACGCATCTTCGTTGCTTGTAACCCTTCCTATGTCGAATTGCATTCGTCATGGCATTTAATAGTGACACCATTACGTCTAACGAGCGTTCCGTAGGATAATTAATGCGGTTAACGTGTTCTCCAATGTTCTCCAAGGTCGTCGCAGGTGGAAAAGAATGAGGGTTGAACGATAGTGGTTAGTTTTTTTTGCACAGGTTACACCATGACAAAGAATGATACTTGCAGCATAGACAATGGGATGATGTAGATTACGATATGGCAGAAATTGCTGATAAAGTGCAGTAAGATGCAGTATAATGCGGTGCTTCTGCAACGTGATATGGAATTTGCTCTGTATCTCCGTATAACGCGTTGAAAAATCGGTCGGTGAAATTTCAAACAAAATTGCAAAATTGTTCACTTCCGTATATTAGAATTAAGGAAGATTTGAAAGACAAGTGCACCGTTTTCCAAATCTGTTGTATTTTAGTATTTTAATGCTTAACTATGGAATCTGTAGTCACAATAGAAGTCGTAGGGCAAAGGATTAAGTAACAAGAGACTATGAAAAAATTAGTGTTCTCTTATTCTCAGCAACCTTCTCCAATCTCTCCGAACAAAGATTCATATAAACGATTCTAAGCTTCTAATTAATTATCTATCTACCAATTTTTACACCCTCTCTTTAACCTAATATTTCTTTCGTCTCACCCTCCCACTAAATACAACCTCCCTGTTGTCCTTTCTTCCCTTAATGAGAATCTTTTACCCTTTAGGAACCCACCTCACTCCGTACATCGCCATGAAACTTATTCTCTGCAAACGAAATGCATACTTCAAAGCATAGAGACTAGCGAGGACGGGAACTTTAATAACAAAACTCCAAATAATATCCGTTATTCGTAAAATCTAGTAGACAGTCGCACGAACATCAGGACATTCTTCTCGGACGGAGAAGACAACCGAGGGACCGGCAGAAAAAAAAAGGAAGAGAGAACGGGAAGAAGAGGAGGAGGAGGAGGAGGATGTGGAAGATGAGGAGGAGAAGAAAGAGGAGGGAGACGGGCGTGTGGCGTGCGTTCGTCGTACGGGACGTGTTATTAGCCGGCACCCTCTTTCACGTTGGCCCATTCCTCCTCGAGCTGCGCTCGTCTCATCTCCTTTTTTCTCTGATTTCCTATGCGGGGGCTAGAAACGCGTTTAATTAACATAGCTGGCGTGGCTGCATCCCTCTTCTCTCGGGTGCCGAGCAGCCAGTCAGCTTTCACGGGCCATTGCACGCACGATACACGTATTACAAACTGTATATTCCTCTCTTTCTCTGCCTCTGTGTCTTTCTACTTATCTCCCTCACGGCGAAAATCTCTGGATGTACCGTGTGGATGTGATTTGCGAAAATGAACAATCTTTGTAAGGTTGTAATGCAACGTGGAATTAACTTCTATGGAGTATATCGAATTTTCTACGTCCACGAATATCGGTCTTGGAGTAATTCTGTTCTTAGGATAGTTTAGGTATTAACCTCCTGTAGACCCTTGTGATTTGGAGGGAATAGGAGATTGATCTATGTTTTATTCTTTAGAATTAGTCTTTTCGAACTATTAGAGCTTAGTTCTTGAAAGTTCCAATCGTTCTTTAGACTTACAGCGTTCCGAATTAAGTTCTACTCGTGTAAAATTTTCTTTATTATATTAGATATTTAGTGCCGTGCAAATGACCCTAAGAAACGCTAATAAATTCAGGTTGTGGAGAGTTAATAAGAATTGTCTGCTTTTTGTTTTAAAATAAAAGGTTCTTCTTGTAGACTAGCTACTGGTTTACCAGCCGTGATGGTAAATATTATTACATTTTTTATAGCTAGCGCGCGGCATAATGGACTGCCATGATATTTATATATGTATCGATTATATGTTCCGAATCACAATATCACGTCTGACCTGTATGCAAGGCCACGGACAACTCTGTATCTTTTCATGTTATTAACAATAGCATCTCGTTGCTAGACATTAGGAAAGTAGGGGTAGACCAACAATTCGTAACAGTATGTTAACACTAGAACTACCGGCGTCAAATCTATAATATTTAAGTATGTTAAATAAGTACTTTGTTATAAGAGGTACCGTAAAGTGGAAAAGATAATTAATTCAGTAATTTATGTTTTACAAGATAGACGTGGAATATCTGCTGTATGTCTTCCCTATAAATTTGAAAAATTTTTCTAAAAAAGAATGTGAACCTCGGTAATTCTGGTGCTAAATTCAACTTTATTTCGGATAGTTTTTTTTTAAGTTTCTTTATCTTGATAGTAGCCAACGTCTTAAAAGAATTAATGATATAGAACGAACACGCAAACGAAGAAGCTAGGAAGGTAGAAATTCCGAATAGTAGCTTTTATTCGAGTAGATTTCATATTTGAATAATATCATTGAAATTTCCAGGTTAAATTTAAGCGCTTAAATCACAGACACAGTGTATAGGAATATTTCCTGTCTTCGCCTTCGAAAGTAGAGGCGCGAGTGCGTCTGCGTGTCGAATACCATGTGGCCCTCTGTCCGCGACGGATATAATGCACGCCTACCACGGAAATGCGCTTTTTGACGGATCGCCCGACTAATTTGGTCGTTGTCACTCGGTATGCCCGAGGATTAATGGCGACCACCTAGCCTACCCTACCGCGAATTCCTTGGAAATTCTTTCGTCTCTCCCGAGACCGTGGTAGACCCTTAATTAAGACTTCCGAATACGAGCAATAATAAAGTGCTAATATCCTACACCCCATTTGCTCGTTTCGACTCGTGATTGCAAACGTCTTGTGCGCATGCGCATAAGACTTTTTTTCTTCCATTATAGGTTAACTCTGCAACGAACATTCGCCGATATGCTTTGCAATATTATTGCAGAGGTTGTCATTTCAGAATTTCGCATGAATCTTATAGGAAACGAGTAACGCAGATTAATCGGCACACGTTGTCATTCGAGTACGGTGTACTCATCGGAGAATGGGACGATAAATTGCAAGATGGGCATTGAATAAAAGCATACGCGATCTTTCGAGTTGATTGACAAGGTTGAGATTGAATACAATCGTCATTTATGAGAGACGCGATTTAAGTCTTTTCTTTGTCATAATATCGAGGACAATCACGGGGTTAAACGTAGTTCGTTGATAATTGCACGTTGCGAGAGATATAATGGATCGTGGAAATATGTAAAACGATGATGATTTGGAAACTTACCGGTGCCGTGGGCCGTGAAAAGTTTGCAGTCTTGATGTCGGAATGAACAGGATTATGACACATCTATGTTGTTGAATAACTTCTTCTTTGATTCTTCCATACTTCTTGGGTAACTTTTCGCCACTTTGGCACAGTTTAACAAAGAAAATAATTAGACACAGACCGAATTAAACGGCGCCGAAACGAGCCCGCGCGCCATTTTCCGCCACACTAACGTCGAGCTCGTGACGACATCTTGTGGGCGAAACTGGAAACACAGGTAGCGGGCTTTACCAGCAACCGGCAAATTTAAATGATAAATTCAAATACGTTGAGATATTTTAAAAATGAGAAATGCGGCATTAGAGCAAAATTCGGGGCAGACCTAAAGGAAATTATGTATAAATTCTCGATTAAACGTCAATATTTTTTATTATTACATCGCTCAGGAACGTACAATAATAATGTTGATCAAATATACATACTGCAAGATATCTTATACATTATATCTCTCTCAGACATTTGAATTGCTATCTACGGTACGTTTCACTGTAAGCGGAAAAGTCTACTACTAAGAGTGACTAAGCTCTCTACAATAATCGAGCTTCAAAATTCTCAAGAATTGAGATTACATCAAATCATTATCATTGGAGTAATAGTTTCCAGAGGCATTTGTAAGGGAAGCGATCAATTGTTGCTCCTCCTGCAGATTTGATTTGCTGAGAATGTTCCGAAAGGATCTGGATATCTTTGATTTCTCTTGAGTGGCAAGATTCTGCCAATCTTTCTCCAAACTGTGCATCAAGACGTCCCGCTGAACACGCACCTCGTCCAGCGGCGATTTTGCCTGTTTCCTCATCGAATTTTCATCTTCTCTCACCCATTCCTTCAGCAGGTCCTTTGCACGATCGCTAAAAACAAAATCGCTTTTACATAGCAATAACAGCTAAAATTTAAAAAAAAAACAATTCGACGCAGTCATCGATTGAAACCTGAAAATCCGAAGTTCGCAATAAAATTGTAATAACAATTGTAAAAATGGTAATATCTGAATTTTCAAAAATTGTGTTTGCAGTTCGAATTAAACTGTTGGAGTAATGGTAAAAGTGATAATAAGAAGACGTGGGCCGTGCATGATGACGAATGTCTTGGCACGCATTTGCGAAATGCTCGATGCGTGTAGTGAAAGAACGTAGAGTACCGAGAGGCGTGAATGAGTCATGGTTTTCGGTTGCAACATCGGCATGGTTCGACTAATTCGAGAAGAAGAAGGTGCCATTGGTCGTCCTAGACCCTTAATATCGCTCACGGTCGCATTTCGAAATTGCAGCTTGATCATTGAATCGACATTTCTCGAATTATATATATATACTTTTCACAACATTGTAAAATAGTTATATTTAAAATATTCTCTTACAGCATCCCGATAGTGCGTAGTTCGGTACAAAAGATTGATGATTATCAGAAATTGTTGATTTTAGAGTGAATTTGAACTTGTAAAATATTCAAAAATGAAAACAATATGCGATATTCACCTGTACACCTCTGAATCCATGTAAGCGTCCTCGCGGCGAGCGAGCTCCTGTTCCTTCCTCTTGATGTTCTCCAATCCAAGCTTTCTAACATCCTGGTCCAAGGCGAAATTGTCCGTGCTGTATAACTGTTTCTCGTCGATCAGTTCCAATCGATTTCTCATATCTCTGAATCGCATAGCCTCGTTCCAAGAATGCTTCCTGCACTCCAGCATTTCACTCCTCGTGAGGTCTTCGATCTTGCCCTTAACTGCCTTATGAGTCAAGAACGTCAACATCTCCTTCGTGATGTTCTTCTCGCCTGAATAGTTACTTATGAAAGACAAGCTCTTCTCGTTTTTCCTTTCCTCATTGTCATTAGTCTCTTCGGCATGTTTCATGCTGGACTCGCCTGTTTCGTCTCCATACGAATTTTTCGGCGATCCTTGATCAGGTTTGTCCGCCGATTCCATGGATAATGACAGAAATTCAATTGCATCCTTTCGCGGAGAGCTCAAAGAAACGCTATCGCTGCGTCTTTTGGCATCTTTCGCAAGCCACATATCGTTTTGCGAAGAAGCGAAACAACTTGGTACTTCAGAATTTCTCTGCTGCCTATCAAAGTGTGCCGTATAATGTTGAGGCTCCGTGACTTTGCGAATCCCGTACTCGCTCTGCCCTGAATCTCGACTATCTTCTTCCTTCACCAAACTTCCATTTTCCTTCCCCTTCATTGTGAAACTATCGGAATGCGAATTTCGACCGTTTCGTTGAGTAAAATCGTCAAGATCTCTGCTGGCGGTGGTACACTGAAGATTCGTGTTTCGAAGTGTGTTCAAATTTCGTCTGCCTGGTTCGCTCTGAGGGAGGTGGTACAACTGGAACCTTCGACAAGTTCTAGGTAAATAAAGACTTTCCTCGGCTCTTCTCTCTTTCAATCTATCTTTGAGAGTTTCCAGCGAGGGTTCTTCCTTAAGATTCCTCTTGGACTTTAGTTCACCCAGTTCCCTCTGATAGATCTCGTCCTCTTCCTTCAAAAGACTTCTCAATCTGTTCCTTCTGCCAAGGAGGTGCTCCGTTTTCCTGGCTTTCTCGAGGTGTCCTTCGCGATCGGGCTGCTGGAAATTCCACGAGTCGTAATGCCTTGCGATTGTGCTCTCTCGCTCGAAGTATCTCGCGTTCTGTCGATGATAGTCGTATTTGAAAAAGGCTTCGTTGTTCTTCTGTGCCGCCAATTGATACTGTTTCTCCCGAAGACGACCGACCCTTCAACAGGATAAATCTAATGATAATGATCCATCCAAGACGACTGAGGGAAGGGAGGGGTTGCGATGTTTGTTTGGGAAGTAAGAAATAAATAAGTAATGAGAAGCAATTTATTTATGTAATATACTGAAGACTGTGCGCGTATAATTCAATGGTGTATTCTGATTAAATCTGGATTAAGGTCGATTAACCCTTTCCGTACCACTGGGACGTATATAACCCGGTGAAAGTTTAACATCTACTAATTAGTTTAGTAGAAAGTTGTATATCACTTTACACCCATTTCATGAGAACTTCTAAAAAATATATGTTTGAAGTTAAGTCTCTAATAAGAACATCTTACTTAAAACCAGTTGCTGCAAAAGTGTTACCGAAAGGGTTAAGGAAGGGTCTAACTAATAAGAGAATTTTTTCCAAGTAGTATCATGATTTTATATTCCTATAATATTATAAATAGTCGTGAAATATAATTCATACGGCCTTAAAGGGCCGCACTTCTAATCAGTGGTTCCGACTTCACATCCCGTGACCTCTGGAAGGTGACTCCATGCAACAAGTCCTATTTTAATTCCTATAATTCCTTGACATAGCTTCGGAGGATGTACCAAATTCAAGTACCGTACGATACAATAAAGTCGAAAGAAATGAAAAAGAAAAAATAACAGACATTCCTCCCAACTACATCCTTCTGGTTGCAGATGTTTGCAAATTTTTCCCGCTCTTGTATCACTAACTTAGGAATTCATCCAATTCATAATGTGCACTATTATTTTCTTCCAAAGTGTAGAGAGGACCTTCCGATGACTCTAACGTCTTTCAGGACGCTTGTCTGTTAATAAAAAAAGGAAAACATTCCTCCCAATTACATCGACCCTGAGATCGATCGACCTTCGTGACGGTTCACGATCGAGAGACCGGTGCATCGTAAACAGACGTGTGGGATGCGCGGTAGGATCAAGAGAAGAGGCGTTTCAACCGAGTCACCGAAAGCGTCCTAGAAGAAGAGGACCGTCTTCTATTTCGAGCTTTCGGCTCTCCGTGACGTCACGCCGACGAAAATATCATGCGGTTAGGGAGGTGCAGTCGTGGCCCTGATGTGTGGTCCAGGTCTCGATCTTTCCCAGACTCCCAAAAATTCTCAGCCACCTCGCTCGCCGAAAACACCGTCCGTTCTTTCGTCGAAGGGAGCGTTGATTTCGCGATAAACTCTGCAGAAATATCCCTCGTACGTTCGAGAGGGATTCCATCGAGGACGAAGAGTGAATCACTCGAGGACGAAGCCGGAAGATTTTCCCGACTGTGAAACGGTCTCGGGAAAAGTGGGTCGTCATTCTCCCACGCAGACGATCCCCACCTTTTGCGATTTCGTCGGCCAGGAAGCCGTCAGTGGCGCATCGTGTACGTCCTCGGGAGGATCACCGTTGTTTTCCACGGTTCTCGCGATCCTCGGGAGCTAAGGGCCGATTTGAGGTGTCGATAGAACGTGCAAGTCGAAACAAACAAGCCAAAGGGTGAACATAGAGAAGGGAGAATTCTGTGAGAGGAAAGAACAAGAGGATGCCTGGAGCCGGTGGTCAACCACCGCAGAGGACCACCTTCAGACCACCGTGGGTCAAAGATGGTCCGAATCCTCTGCCTATGCCAAGTGCACCATGGACTCTCAATTCTAGAAGAGACTCCAAAACTAAAGCTGAAGAACCACCAGCGTTTACACAAGTCACTCTTAAGGTAAGCATAATGGGAGAATTGTTTTTGAGACTGGGTCTTCTTTAACCCTTTGGGGACGATGAACTTGCGTGAGCGTTTGGAGAACGCTTTTTGGAGAACGCATCTTGGAGAACCGCTTTGGATTGTTCTTTCGACGGGGGAAAAAAGTATCCAGTTTTTATATGAGACGGTAAATTTGTCATTGTTTTACTAACAATGATAAACAAGACTTGATTTCGATACATCGTTCTTGCTTTCAGTCGTAAGGGCACAGACGTGTACGCGATAGAGTTCTACCTCAAAAAATTAAACTTTTTGCAAGGATGAAATGACTTTCCTTAATTTTCCATGGTGTTACGTTTTCTGAAAAGTGTTTTGTTTATTTACGAGTGAGAATCGCTCTTTCCCCTTCTCCGTTTTATTCTTTGCTCTCTCATTTGCAACCGTGAGAGTTCCCACAGCGGCTGTCTGAGTCCGTATAGGTTTATTCTACTAGAAACGCGGACGATTAAAGTGCAATCGTCCGGACACTGGTGCAGTCTTTTTACCATTGAGATATTCGGTTTCATAGTAGGCGGACTTTACTAACTGCGGTATTAATAACCCGCGTGGGTGTCATGTAACGAGTTATAAATGCTTCTTGCAGAGGATGAAGTTTGGAAAAGCGTCATGTTTAGCCGGTATACTCGTCTCTCGATAATTATCGTTAACACTTCATTCTAATCATCGGATTGTCAAGATCGCAATATATATTATTCTGTCGTGGATTATTGCTTCTATAATCTCTCCAATCAACTCTTCCTTTCAGTGTTTCATAACACTCGAGAAAACTTCTTATCATTAGACCTAATTTATTTCCGCTTACAATTCAAAAATATGAAAACAATTAAATAGATACCACTTTGCTTCTATCGAATAACAAAAATTGTCAACTAAACGAGAAATCCTTAGACCTAATTTCTTTCCGTTTACAATTCGAAAATATAAAAACAATTAAATAGATACCACTTTGCTTCTATCGAATAACAAAAATTGCCAACTAAAGGAGAAATACGTAGAGCAGCCCAGAAAGTATAATTAAGCTTCAACGATTCGATCCAAGGTTTTAAATTCGTACACCATGATATCACTCCGTTTGTTTATATTTATTATTGTCGCATATCAAACGTGCGATTCTGAAGTGTAGACTTTCGATTTCCTGGCAGAGTGCCATGGGAAATTACCGAAACAGCAAGGTGATCCTTGATCCGTGAAAACTCGAGAAACGTGGTCGTCCGAAGATCTCGAGGACACGTGGACCTGACGTAGGAGCAGCGTCAATATATTGTTTACAAGCTTCCAGTTATATCATCGATAAATCTAATCGCGATTTATACGATCTACGTATGTACGAAAAATCCATGCGACGTTCCACGATCGAATAGCTTTCCACTGCGAAAACACGGTCCAAAATGCAATCCAAAAATATCGATTTATTCGTTTTCACCGGGCAACGTTCCATCACCAGCGCGTATCAAGTTCCGATCGAACAAAAGAGATTTTGCGAAATCTTCCAAATTGATTCGATTATAACATGCTTGTTTTTTAAATATATCTTTGTCATTTAATTTCAGAAATGCAGAAGCTTCGGAGTCGACGAAGAATTCGTGAAAATTTACTGATTTCTTGTTAAGTCGGTAGTATATTATAAGACGGTGGGTTTGTTATTAGAGAGAAATTAATTTCTCTTAATCGTCGAAGAAAGAGTAGACGGAAGAGTAGCCTTACGGGTTCTCGCGTATACGCCTCTGGGTCACGATTATTTAAAGAACACTCGTTTCTATTTCAAATGTCTTGCCAGCTGCGTCTTCCGTCAGTTTCTTAACGAGTTTATATTACGTTTTTCGCACGCAAATCCGCCGGTAATCTGCATTCCTGCACTTTCACGCCATCGCATCGCCGAGCAACATTTTTCTCCAATAAATATAGCCAGACGGAGAGAGAAATTTCATTATAATTTATGCGCGCGTACAAAGAAGGGAATGATTAAAAAATCAAGGAATATCGCGAGTCAAAGAAGCAAAGTAATCCACCATCTTGGTTGACTTCGAAGTTTACGATCGGAGATCGAGAAGGAAATGCGATTTAGATTATTTAAAGACGACCGAACGAACTTCGACACTTGCCAAGAGACTTCCCGAGTCTTCTTTCTTTAGGATAGACGGCAAAGGGGTGGGGGTGGATTCACTCTTTTTTTTTCTTCTATTTTTCGACGTGACTACCTCTTGACGACACATCGTCGAACGATTATTCTTTCGGTTCCACGTGGAGCCGTTTAAGGGCGAACGGAAAGTAGAAATTTGATCGGAAAAAGATCGGGAATCGCGTTGAAAAGTTAGCAATATTAACGATCACGCGATGGTACTGAACAATGTGCTTATCGACGCGTTGACAGCCACGCCGGTGATATTAAATTACACTTTGTAAAAGATGCCAATATCCCAACGTTGTTTATTATGTCGTTGGCAAAGTGAAACGCGTTCTTAAAGAATCCAGAAAATTCCCTGTCTTGCACAATTCAATTCCTTTCCACTTTAAAAAAATCCTCTCAACATCTCATTAAGAAAATTGTGTCGAATAGATAAAAATCGCGATAGAAAGAACCAGAATAACAAGTGTTATTTGTTTTACAACAAAGACGTAAAAGGTGTAAAATTACTATTCTTAATGACACTCAATTAACCCTTTGCGATCGGCATATTTCTCTGTTGGAACTAATAGCTAGTCGCAGCAAATTCAGCTTTTTGAAGTTACTTTTCCATAGGTGATTTATAACAAATATATGGACACTAAAAAACACGGGATATTTTCAGGCTGATATACTTCATTTAATATTAGTTATAGTGTACAAAAATAAAAGCTTTAATTTTTATGATTATCAGATTGAAAGCTACGATCTCCATTCTCATTATCTTGAAAATCGCCTCAAAACTCCTCCACTTTTGAGAATCAGAATATGTATTTATTAAATTTTATACTCCACCCACCGATAAACCAAGAGTGATAACAAATTCCTTTCGCAACAGCTAAAATGGATACCCCAGAGTAAGGAAAATTCAACAATACCTTAAAAATAAGTGATCAAACATCCACTAAATACTTACAAAGTTATTTTAAAGAATAATCAATATTCACGATACCTCTCGACCATAAAGTAACTGATCTGCACACAAAACCGAATCATCCCGACATGCTGGCGATGGCAAATTCAAGGACGAATTATCAAATGCACAGAACGCAAAGGGTTAAAGCAAAAGTTTCGAGGAACACCTTTTACACCGAGTTTCTCTCAATTTCGCAGAGTGTACCAAAACCAGCGGAACCAACAGCAGTCGAAGCGAAGCCAAAAGCGATAGAAGCGAAGCTAAAGGCGGTAGAAGCGAAGCCAAAGGTGGTAGAAGCGAAACCAAAAGCAGTAGAAGCGAAACCATCCGAGGGTCAAGTGCGTAAACAGAGCAAAATCACGATAATACCATCGCAGCCGAAGGCCGAGAAGACCACGAGCAGTCAACCGGCGCCTACGAAGCCACGGGAGAATGGACGGCAAGAGCCAAATTCGAGGCCGCAGCTCGAACGGCAGGTTCGAATCGAGAGGTCTCGATCTCGGGGTGACACTATACCACTCTCCAAGAGTGAGAGCACCACAGGTAAGAGAGCGCGGTTCGAAAAGTCCTTTCTTCGTTGAGAAAGAGCACCTTTTCCTCTCCAAATTGTTTCCTGGGTGCACTTTTTTTATCCTTCATTGTCCATATTGTAATTATCTTAATTAATTCGCCGATGGATGAGAGCTACTTTATTTGAAACCTTTCCGAAAACTGGAAGATTAATAATTACTTTGAGGGGTTAGATTTGTAGCAATGAGAAGTTAGTTGCTACATACACTTTTTTATCCTTCACTGTCCATATCGTAGTTATGTTAATTAATTCCTTTACGAATGCGAGCTACCTTGTTTGAAGTCTTTCCGATGGTTAAAAGAATAATAATTACTTTGGAGAGGGGATAGGACAAAGATGTTGGTGGAAATATAATAAATTTCTTTTCATTATTAATTTGATATCTGGAGTAGTGCATAGAAGGTTCAATCTGTTACTGATGCTATAAACACTCACGTATAAAATACCCCATCCTCTCTGACACAAAGTAAAAGAAATACAAGTTATGTTCATATCATTATCACCCAATCATGCGAAAAACAAAGGACTAACACGCTGAATGCCACCTGTGTTTCTCAAGTTCCCTCAATTCTACCCAAGGCAAACTTTCCATTAAAATCACAAGTTCATAGAGCAAAAACGTCAAAGGTAAAAATAATTTTATTTTTAATATTTAAATACTCGATATATTGGCAAATTCGTAAACATCATCGATTAAAAATCACGAGAAATGTCCTCGAATTCAATAACGTCGATCGCCGCACATCTCCATGGCATTCAACGTGTTAAAAGATCAATCGACTTACCTCCATTACCAATAACCTCTCCGCCGAGCGAACACGCGCGAGAGAAGAAATTCGCGCGACACATCGTAGTCTCGATAAAAATAAAAGTTTCTTATAAATAGGTGCGCCGACACTATCGAAAAGCTCATCGAGGGCAGCGATCCCGCCACCCCCGCCCCCGAGGCCTCCTCCACCGCCGCCAGCGCGAACGATCTTGAAGGATCTACCGCCTCTCAACGTGGACCAACAACAGAAACTGGAGATGCTGAAGTCTAGGCCACGGAAACGTCCCGATTGGGCGAGCATGATGAAGGAAGTCGAAAGTGGAAAGACCCTGAGGCACGTTCAGTGCAACGACAGAAGCGCACCCCTCATCGAGAGGGTCAACAAGGTCACGGCTGATGCAGCAGGTGATCGTCGATCGATGCTCGAATCCATTCTAGTTGGACGATCCTCTTACTGTTAGATGACACTTTGGTTTCTACGATGTCTACCGATCGGTCTTCTCCGTTAGAACCTTCTTTAATTCTATGTTAACCAAAACCTTCACTTGTACCGAGCCTATGCACCCACTTTTGTCCCTATTGGACGTAATTTCGTAAAGGGACGCGTGGCACGCCGTTGCACATCGACGAGTGTAATCGATTGAATT
This sequence comes from Cerceris ruficornis, assembly GCA_963989415.1. Classification (NCBI taxonomy): domain Eukaryota; kingdom Metazoa; phylum Arthropoda; class Insecta; order Hymenoptera; family Crabronidae; genus Cerceris; species Cerceris ruficornis. The sequence goes on along the minus strand of OZ022521.1, from coordinate 17,785,445 downwards.
GTTAATCGGCACCAATTCAATTACCTTTTGTTCCCCGGATTGTGATACGGCATGTTTGTAGTAGACGTAGACCTGTTATTGTTGCATCCCCGGTTCCCCCGAACGGGGTGGAGTTTCCATTGTTGAAGTGTAATATTAATTATTGTCGTTGAATTAACCACTGTCTTCGTGTTTATCAATGGCTAACGCCGATATATTTACCCATATTTTCCTCCACTTTCTTTTTTGGACCACGTAGAAGAACGAACGAAAAAAGTGATCACTTTGGTCTCGGAGGTTAACAATGTAATTTGAGGAAGAGTCTTAGACGTTTGTAACGTGAGAGAGAATTAGCTCTCAGGTGATGGTGTTTATTCTCCTGTATTGATTGGGTATTTGTTGTCAGGTAAAGCACACTTTGTATTCGAATCCGAAAAATCGAATATGCATAATCAACTGCTGAAGCAGATTCAGGAAGGCGTGAAGTTGAAAAGCGTCAAGACCAACGACCGATCGAGGCCGATGTTGGAGGGCCTGAGGAAGTTCCGTAGGCAATTAACGATAGAGGAACAAATGCAAAAGGCGGAAGAACCCACCGAAGACGCCGTTTCCGACGACATGGACGACATTGATGCGGTGAGAGACGATTTGCAGAGTACCAAACAAATGCTCGCTTTGGAACTCAGAAACAGAGAGGCTTTGGAAAGGGAAAATAAGAGATTGCAAGTAAGACACTTCGGAAAATTTCTCTTATCCCCATCCCCCAGAATGATGGAACCGGGCGGCTAATTCAAGTGGAACGTTGAAATGGCAATTGCGAATGTTCGTATCTTACAAATTCTTCGTCCACGTTTCAGGCGAGAATGTTGAATCTCGAGGCGGAACTTGAGCGCGAAAGGGCGCAGAAAAATGTGCAAGAATACAAGAAGCAGGACGAGAAACTCACGGAATCGTTGAAAAGGGAGGCTCAACAAGCCAGGAAGGACGTCGAGAGACTGGAGAAAGATTATGCCGTGGTCGCGGATGAGAAAGACAGGATGAAGAACGAGCTGGAGGAAATGAAGAGGATGTACTCTGCTTTGGAGAGGCGTATGAAAGCCGGTAAGAATGATTCGGAGAATATATTTTTTCCTGCATTTTAATTCAAGGCAGCGCTACTTGCATCGCATTTAATTTTCCACTTTAATGCCACATCTAACGAATACTTGAAGATCCAACGTCGATTTAACACGTTTAACGCCGTGGAAGTCATTGGTGATCGGCGCTATTGAATTCAATGACTTCTAAATCTACTATTTACGAATTTTCGAATACATTCAATATTTAAATATTGGCATTAAAAAGGCAAAGTCTTTAAGGTTTCTGCTTCGTAGAGATGTGATTTTAACACTAAATTTACCGACGAATAATAAAATATGTTTCAAAATCTGAAATAAATATGGTAGAAGAAAACAAATGGTGGAGGCAAAGAACTTGATCGATTTAACTGTTTACAGTGGACACGATAGATGTAGAAAATCGAAAAAGAAACACCGTTAAAAATTTCAAGAGTATTTACAAAAAATTCGATTCAATTTCGATCACCTTGTTAGATCTAGTATTAATAGAAAAATCTTCATCTCAATAAAAATAATGAAAGTAGGAAAGTACTAGTGGCGTTCAACGTGAGAAAAGGAAATAGAATTTCTTAAAAAATATCAGAATTCTAATAATGCCTATTAACTCTCAGACAAAGAAAACGAAGAATTAAAAATGAGCAACAAATTGATAATGTCTCATAGTCAAATACTCCAACTCCTCATTTCATCAAATACATCTGATAATTATCCTAAACAGCGTTCAACGTGTTAAAAATTCGCGAACAATCCTCTCCTTTATTCCTTTCCGATAATTTCCGGCTGCTTGTGCTTGCATTAACTTTGCTTCTTTCATTTGCCGCTTCTAATTAGAGGAAGATGCCGAGGTTGAGCCGATAGTAGAACTAGCGGAAGATAGCGACGACGGGGCATGGTACAATGTTTCAGGAATGGCACTGGCCGGTTGCCCGAGTGCGAAAGATGTTGCAAAACTTGCATCGCAAAAAAGTATAGACAAGAAAGAGCCAAGCGAGAGCGAAGAGGAAGAAGAGAGCACCGAGGAGGAGGATGAAGACGAGGATCCAAAGGCTGCGGCGGAGAAACGTCTGCAGAGGGAGATCAAGCTACTGAAGACAAAGATTAAAAATTTCCAGTGTGTATTTATTGCATCGAATCGCAAAGTGTACATCGGAATGTAACATTAAATTGTTTTTTCCAGAGAGAAGTCGATAAATTCGAGAAAAGAGAGGCACGTACTGAAGGATCAGATCAAGCAACAGCAAAAGCTGCTGAAGGAAGAGAATAAGAAGTTTAAGCACCTTCAGAAGGAGGTTGACAAAATGGCTAAATTAATGTCTGAGAACGACGATGAGGAGGAAGAGGAGGAGGAAGAGGAAGAAACGGAATCCGAAGAGGAATCAGAGTCTGAGGAATCCGAAGACGAAGAAGATTCTGATACGGACGATGAGAATGATCCTTTAGAAATGAGAAGAAATACGTTACAAGTAAAGTTCTGCAAATTGTTTCGTAAAAATTATGCTAGATTTGATGTATTACATTTGATTAATTTCACAGAAACAAGTTAAGAAACACGAGGGACGCTTGGCCGCACTTAAAAAGGGTAATTATTTACTGAAGGCACAAGTGGACAGACTGAAAGACAACCTGGCGAAACAACGAGAAGAAAGTCTCAGCTTGCAAGAAGATCTTGACTCTGTCTTAGCGGAATTAGGTTAAGTTAATGTAAGGAAGGGCCGCAAGTAATTATCACAGACAATTGTATACATACACATACAAGTATTACATATTGAAATATAGAAAATTCAATGTCTGGAAAATCAAGACACGCAAAGTAATACACGCACACTCACCTAAAACGCCTCTGGAAAGAGATTTTACACTCGGAGAAAATTTTTGTACGGCTTGATTTAGATTAAATCTCGAGTATGCAGAGATACGGAACTTAAATCAATTTAAAAAGAATTGACGGGAATGAATTACGGGGAATGCTTAACGTTTTTCCCCAATAGATGGCTGTAGTGTCGCTGAATTTAGAGTTCTCTATTATACCGACAAGGCTGGAAAGGTTTTTGGCATCTGTTGGTATTTGTTTTCTTTGTCATTTGCATACGTATATACGATTTATCGCGAAAAATATTTTGTTTTTCATTAATACCTGTAAGAATCTTCATTAAAAAAGTTCCCGGAGCATGGCCTTCCGAACTGTGTAAATTATATATTTTTGTACCGTGTATTATTTTATATAATTTTTTTTCTCAACGTTGACATAATTTCTAATAATAAATCTTTTTGCAGCTTGTAACTTTGATGTCTTTTCATCCATCCGGTAATATAACTGTCATCGAGATCAGAAAGAGAAAGGTAAAGTATATGTACAGTTGGTGCATCTATAGTTACAATATTCTACGTCGCGACATATGCATATACGTGTTCAATAATTAATTCAAAAAGAAACATAAAAACGCGGTAAAAAAAACGCGGACTACATTCTGTCCTTTTATTTATCGATTTTTATACTTTTGATACAGAACTGCGACTTGACAGTATTGACTGTGACGAGCAAAACAAACGTAGAAGCACAACAGGTATATAGTTATTGGGTTTAATCCGGAATGTAATGTAGCGAGAATTCGATATTCTTGCAGATGCGACATACATTTATACGACATTATTAATGCAAATTTTTATCGTCTCGTAAAATACGTTGGAAATGAAAATAATAGCCGGCCGGTATCGAAATTTTGTGATAGGTTACTACGAACAAAGCAAACAAAAGCAACACTCACATGCTCGTTACTGATAAAAGGTGACGTGCTCGATTCACGTAATCAACAAACTGTATTTTCGATGAATGCTCTCTTCTTCTCGGTGCACTAAACGTCTGAACCCAAATAAGTCTGTTTTGCTACGCACTCAATCACTCGTTCGATGCGTAGGTTTGTACGCAGGTACGCAGTAAGAAACTGTAAGAAACTAGACAAACTTTGAGGGGCAGACTCGTTTATTATTCGATGGCTGATTCGGAGAGAACCGGAAAGAGCCATGGGGAATGACTGTTTCCCATGGAACCATTCCGATTATAAGGAGCAGCCTTCTAGCGATTGGTTAAGAAATTGATGAATGCCCCTAGTTTCTCTAGACAATATTTAATTTCCCGTAATAAATAATTTGAATTACTGTTCGTCTGCCTTAAAAACCCTAGGATCCATTCTCGATACAGTGGCCTTGTAAAGAAATATTTGAATGATTTGAAGTACTTTAAGATTGTCCTGTTTTTTTGTCGTGAGTATTTTGTTTGAATTAAGTTATAACACAAACTTAACGAATGCGTAAAGGATAAAAATGTGACGATGGGAAATGACGAAAAGAAACATACGAGAAATGAAGGAGAATGTTGGCTTTCTTAAAATTCAAAATTATATTTGAAAATCAGAATATCACTATTGCTCTCTGTGGATTACATGTTCTATACAGTGGTGTCAGCATAGTTTTCAGAATATTATTCGTGTCTTTAAGTGTTTCTAAGAGACATACTTGAATTATAAAAATGTGATGTACTCGCGTTAAAGAGCATGACGTTAATGAGCATAATGGGGACATTGCACAGCAATTTGAATTTGAAAAAATATGTTAGTATTGAATTGCGAGTAACGATCAGCCTTTGAAATGAAGGAGTTAGCTTAAAATGTTATGATAAGCGATGCAACGTGCATCGATGACGGAAACGTGTTTGCGAAAAGTAATAGTGCATCCAAAGATATAGTATATAATTAAATTCTTATTGCATTCTACTATAGTCTCTTTCTGAATTTCAGCGCATATTATGCGCATCGATGAAATAAAATTGAATGATATAATTATATATATATAAAAAAAAAAAGATCGTATGTATGTACATTGGTTTACATAAAATATCTGAGTTCGATAGTAACATAGCTTAGGTCGAAAAGTAAAATGTTCATATAATGTACATGTTTTCTCGGTGTAGTATCGATATCTAACTTTATGAAATGGTATAGTCGAATATGTTTCGATTGCGCGCTTCTGTGTTTATAACTATCATATGCGTTTACATGGTCAACAGGCAGCTTTAGTTTTGCGACTTTCGTCAGTCAATGAGTGACCTTCACAAATTTATCCAAACACTCATACAAATAAATATACTTCCTCTTCTTTTTTTTTTTAAATAACATCGGCGATATGCTAATCATCCGCCGAGTCCCCCGCAAAAGACCGCGAACCTCAACATTTCGGTTTTGTTTTTCTTTTTAAATCTGTATGCATATTTCTTTCCGTACTTATGTAGAATTATAAAACAAATACCGCAGGTACGTTTTAAAACGACGAGACGGTAAGAATGTCTACACTGGTTACTAGCGACGTTTTCTTTTCAATAAAATACTGAATATTAAGCGAGTAATGGCACTGATTCGATCAGTTCGATGAAATTCAATACTTTTCACTGCTTAATCGACAACGTTAATACTAAGAGGGCTAAGAGTCGTTGTAAATGAACTTATTTTAATATCTGCCGATGTACTCCTATCTTACACGGTATTAAATATTTGTCTTCTTTAAAATTCTGTATTACTTACTTAATATTCTGTATTCATTAAAATATCTGTAAAATATTTCTGCTTGCTCGGATCTATCCAGGCATAAAGGAAGACAGCATCTACAGTGAGAATAAAAAAAAGCAAAAAAAAAACGTTCCTTGGTCGTTTCCGAATCACAAATGAAAAGTATTCCTGCCAAGATTGCATAGTCACGTTATCGGTAAAAATGGATAATTTACCGAATAGAAATCCTACACTAGTCAGGTCCACTTTCTTATATCACGAAAGATGCGATAGATCGTCGGTGGATTTTCGTGACAATAAATAATCGCTAATTGAAGTTCACCGTTACGTTAAAATCATTCGCGTATCATTTTACGATAATCGGATTGCACTCGTTAGAAGTTTCGACAATCACCAAACAACATATTCATTTCACGTAACCTTAACTTCCATTTTATACTTCTTCTCCTCCACCAACTTCACGTCCGTTACGTGCAAATTGTGAATACTCTTTGCAGCAAACTTAATAACAGATTGCGTCGAAACTTGAGTCGTATGTCTGAGATCCAAGCGTTTAAGCACTTTACACCTTGCCAAGTGGTCTAATGTCGCTTCGGTGAGTAGTCTACAATTTGCCAAATTTAATGATGCTAGATTCGTTACCGCTTGTGCAGGCGGAGTTGCTAATTGAGCTACACCCGCGTCAGTGACTCTGCCACAAGACGAGAGGTCCAATATTTCGAGGTAGGGTAAGTGCTGAGCTATGTACCTCAGAGCCACATCGGTGATATCACAACCAGCTAGTGATAAGTTTTTGAGATGTTTCAATCTTGACGTTTTATCAATCAAGCCAGGCCTCGAATCTGTAGGTGGACTAAGGACTTCTCTTAAACTCGAATCGTTCAGTCCAGATACATGACCAAGGTCTAAGGTGACAAGCGGTGGGCAAGTGCATGTTCTTAAAGCACAAACTCCCGCCCATGTACATCCCTGAAGAGATAACGTTCTGAGCTGTGGTAATCTACCTAACAGCCATGCTAATTGTCTTTTCGTCACGTTCGTCCAATCGAGGGATAAATTCTCTGGTTGACGGCGCGTAATACCAGTTAAGTGTAAAGCTGTTAGATGGGAATGAGACATGTCCAGTTTTCTCCATAAACTAGGATCTATACTATATCTGGCCCATGTACGGCAAACCAAGGCACAATTCGCCAGATCCTTTGCATTTAAAAATCTAAAAATAGCAAGTATTGCTGTTTTGTCATATGCTAAAGATTGTCCATTAAGTTCGGGCCCTAGTCTTTGAACAGGTGGAAGTGGAACAGGCCTAACCACCACGTGGGGCCTCTTCAATGACTTACTGCTTGAACCAGTCAACTGTACAGCTAATTGAGTACGAAGCGCTGTTCGTTGTTCACCCTCGGCTGGTTCTCTGTCATTCCATGCCTGGAATTTTTTTGTACATAAACCATGAATAGTTTCGACTTAGGCCGCTTCAGAATCCATTTGGAAACTTACATCGCTAGGATCGGGTCTTGAACGTTTACTCGGTGTCGTAGCCCTTTCAGAATCTGTCGTAGGTGCTGAAGAGGCTGCGCTAGACACGGAAAGTTTACGAGCACGAGCCTTTGGTTGTCGCGGTCTACAATCTAAGTTTCGGCCGCTTTCGCAACATTGAGGACACTCCCAACTATTTGGCAAATCATCACTAACAATTATACTCTGAGGATCCAACCCTATGCATTCCGGATGAACGATATCGAAACATATCGAACATTCCACTAAACTCGACGGAGCTGTCGGTGTTGGTTTCCCTGTAGTAAAAATTGAAAATTATAGTTCGTACTTTCTTTCTTATCGTCTCGTCTTCTTCTTTAACGTAACATTCTATTATTTGAATATTTTTACCCATTAAAGGCGCAGGCGGTTGTCCCCAACCATCTAATCGACAAACTTTACAAGCTGCTGTAACTGGGAGCATAGGCCTTAGACACTGTCTCATTAAGCACGTTTGTTTGGCACGACCACTCCCACCAAATTTTACCATATCCTGACAGTACATACACTCTCCACAATCAGTCCTTGTACATGCCTCGCATTTTTTACACCTGGTGCGCCTTCTTCGCGGAAAAGCTCTTTCAGACTTTTCCTGCGAGTGATGCCTCTGTATCTTTGTAAAACTTTTCTTAGTTACTCTCAAGCGTTCCTGTTACACAGCAATGCAACAAGATACGGGTGAAAATCGAAGAAGCGATAGTCCGTTTGATTATGTGATGTAAGTCTATATTTACCCTTTCTGCTATTGTTAATGGAGGTGGGGGCGGTAATACAGCACTTCCGGTTACAGCTGCGTCTGGGTTATCGTGTCTATGCTGCTCTACTAGACATCTTACATCGTGAATTAAGGCAACTGGGTCTCGAATCAGCTCAGGCACATTCTTTTTAGTAGAGGGCAATGAGTGTAAGTACATGACTATCGCTTTTAAGCCATGTAATTCGAAAGGTGTTAAATGCAAGTGCTGATGATGCTGAGGCACCAAATGTTGACGTTGCGATTCGGTAATATCCAAATGACTCCTACCCAAGAGGACATGCACGTACCTTTCTAAGACATACCTGAAGTAGGCAAGCGTAAAATTCATACATATAGACATCGCACAAATTCAGATACAATGTTCAAGTTACTATAGACTCATCACCCTACCATAACATTTCTGTGAAAAATGGATATCTGAATTTTTGTGGTACTTTGGTATGTTCCTCTACTTGCGCAACTTTCAATTGTTTTTCTATACCAAAGCTATGCAGAAAATTTCCTCCAAAAACTAAAGAATCTTGAGGGGTATAAACGGCGTGAATCCAGCCAGTTGGGATAAACAGCGTCATACCAGCTGTGAGACTTATCCTACCACATCTGTCTACCATATCTCCAAAAAATACATCAGACTGTTTACCGCTCAATACCCATTCCTGGTAAAGAGCTAAATTCTTTTCAGTGGGTGGTATCAACCAAAAAATTTTCCCACCTCGTAAAATATGATACCAAACACTAGTACCGCCAAAGTCAACGTGAAAGTCTGTATAGCAACCTTTCACGGACATCAAGCAGTATTTTTGCACTTTTGGATACATCATGTCTTCTAAAAGATTTGTGGATTCGACTTGTGCCTCCTTTAAATGCCTCGGCCACACAACATCGACCCAGTCTACTTGTCGAACTAATGCAGGCGACTGTACATAATTTTCTAACTTTGTATGACTGAACTCTAAGGAAATTACGTTCAATAATCTTTCCTTATTGGGGTCTTCGTAATACTTCTGCCATTCCTTCATCGTCATATCTTCATTCTTTTGAGTATTAACATCCATTACATCCAATACTCTTTTGGAACCTAACAAAAATATGACATACATTTATTATCATTCTTACTAGAATTAACATGAAGTTCAAACTCATTAGTATAATTGTAAACTTATATCCCCAACATACCGACACACGTTCTGACATCATTGACAGAAAAGTTTGAACTGGGAACTCGTAAACCCAGTCCAGATTTTTCTCTAAATAGCAATGGTATACTAAGACCATGCTTCTGTAAGTATGCTAAGTTCAATTCGGAACCACTCATTTCACGGAACAATCCGGTGAAATTAGTAAGGTTGTATCTTTCGCCCTCGATCTTTTCATCGAGTTGGAAACTCCTGCGACCCTCGATTTCCTCATCGCCTATTGTCCAGTCGTCTGTATACAACTTTCTCGTCCTTTCTCTCTATAAAGGAATTCACGGAATAATAGAAAATTTGTATTAAAGTCAAATAAAATGTTCATGTAATGGTATCGCATTCAGTATTAATTAAAAAAGCTCTGTTTGGTTTGTTTACCAATTGACGCCTTTTTGGCAGAGAAGTAGAGTCATCGGCCATTGCGGACACGCTGTCAGAAACGTATCACCGAAAACTCATCGAATATTCAAAGTATGCAATCTGACGAAGGTTTAAATGGTACCTCTGATATTAATTAAACGGAATCTCGTTTATTATTTACATGTCACACGCGACGGACAAATGTTAACATCGAACAGTTCTTTAATTTTACTTTCCCAGCAAAATGAGGTCGCCATTTTGCTACCGGCCAATGCTACCAATCGGTATTGTAAAAAACTTACAGCATCCTGGCCAACGTTATGTTCTGCAGTTAATTCATTTTAAATTCATTATTTTTATTTCATTAATTCTATTACAAATGCTGTAGTATATCAATTTCTTCATTTTCTATCTATTATTGAGGTCAGGTACGAAGTTGATTTTCTCGAATACTTCTATAACACTAGTGATTTTAACATCACTTAGGATGTACCATCGGATCTGTTCTATATTCTAAATATTAAATGTAGTAGTAATTGGTACGTCGTGGATATTTTTTGACAACTCAGAGCTCACAATCGAATGTTGACACATTGTACTTGACATTCTGTCTTATACATTGTATTTTTTTATGTACTCTCAAAAGCTGTATACGTCTGCTCGTTACAAGTAGTCTTGTATAATTAATATAAAGTTTAACGAAGCGAACATCTATAAAATTGAAGTTTACAAATCGAAGAGTTAACCATGGTGAGCTTACGGGACAGGCAAATAAATGCTTTGAAACAAATGTTAAACTTAAATCAGCCGACGCAAAGAATGGAAGAGGCGATACCAACGTGGAAAGTTCTGATTTACGATCGATTGGGGCAGGACATTATATCGCCGCTGATATCTGTGAAGGAACTTCGGGAACTTGGTATCACACTTCATATGCAGCTCCATTCCAACAGAGATTCAATTCCTGAGGTACCAGCTATTTATTTCTGTGCACCGACTGACGAAAATTTAGGAAGAATCGGGCAAGACTTGCAGAGTGGACTGTATGATATTTATCATTTAAATTTCATATCGCCGATATCACGGCAAAAGATGGAAGATTTAGCTAGTGCTGCGATAGTTGGTGGAGTAGTCCCAAATATTCACAAAGTGTACGATCAATACTTGAATTTCATAACATTGGAAGATGATCTGTTCATTCTCAGACATCAGAATAGTAATGTTATATCGTATCACGCTCTTAATAAAGGGGACGTAAAAGACAGTGAAATGGAATCTGTAATGGATATTATAGTAGATTGCTTGTTCTCTGTGTTTGTGACTCTGGGAACTGTTCCCATTATTCGGTGTCCCAGAGGGAATGCTGCTGAAATGGTAGCTAAAATGATAGATAAGAAATTAAGAGAAAATGTATGGGATACTAGAAACAATTTGTTCGAAGGTGAAACTTCAGCCACGGGCCATTACAGTTTTCAGAGACCGTTGCTCATAATATTGGATCGAAATATAGATATGGCTACGCCGTTGCATCATACTTGGATGTATCAGGCATTGGCACACGATGTATTGGAAATGACTTTGAATAAATTAGTTGTACAAGAGAACGCAGGAAGGTCTCCTGCTGGTGGGACATTTTGGAAAACTCAGTCGTATCAATTAGACAATAAAGACAGTTTCTGGACTCATCACAAAGGTAGCCCATTCCCCAGAGTTGCAGAAGCGATACAAGAGGAGCTAGAGCAGTATCGTACGTTTGAGGAAGACGTTAAGAAGCTAAAGAGTTCCATGGGCATTGATAACGACAGTGAAGCAGCATTTTCCCTGGTATCAAACAGTACGGCCCGTCTGACGAGTGCTGTCAACTCTTTGCCTCAACATTTAGAAATGAAACGATTGATAGATATGCATACTTCAATTGCTACGGGTATCTTAAATCACATTAAGTCTCGGAGGCTAGATACGTTCTTTGAATTGGAAGAAAAAATTATGGGCAAGCAGACATTGGACAGAAGCATATTAGACACGATAAATGATCCAGACTGTGGAACTCCAGAGGATAAGTTGCGTCTAGCTATAATCTATTATATCTGCACAAACATGTCGGATGCTGATTACAGCAAACTGGAAGCAGCATTGTTAGCGGTTGGATGTGATTTAAATCCTTTACTATACATTAAGAGATTAAAAGGTTATACTAGGATAGCAGAGATCCAAAATAGTTACGAGGGTGGTGGGACTAAAACAGTTAGTATGTTCTCCAAACTCATGAATCAGGGCTCATCGTTTGTAATGGAGGGTGTTAAGAATCTGGTCGTTAAGAAACATAATTTGCCGGTTACGAAAATAGTCGACGAATTAATGGAATCTAGACAATCCTCTCAAACCGAAGACTATTGTTATTTAGATCCGAAGCAGTTAAAGCATTCGGAACAATTGCCAAAAAATCGACCGACATTCCAAGATGTAATAGTTTTTATCGTGGGCGGTGGGAATTACATAGAGTATCAGAATTTAGTCGATTACGTGAGGCAAAAAAGTGGGGCCGGGGTTAATAAACGTATTACGTATGGCTCAACGACATTTACCAACGCAAAACAGCTACTTAAACAACTTTCACTTTTAGGACAAGAGGTTCATTCGTGAATGTTCAAAAGGTTATACAATTATTATCCGATAAATATATTTATTCGTTTTCAATGTGCGTATATCAACTTTGAATAAGGAAATCCTCGCGCTCCTGTAAAAATGTAAAATAAATAAAACACCATTAATTGTTTTGTATATAATCTATTTCATACAAGGCTCCCGGCCATCGTGACTTTTTTATCCACGTGGCTAAAACAAATACGAACATCGTTCATTGATAAAACGTCCCGCCAAGAATCTAGGGATTTTTCTCGACAAGAGAAGCACCCCTGCTTTTCAAATTGTTTGATCGATCGATTGTAAATTGGTGTAATCGTATCTCCGATTAAAAATACTCGTTTAGTGGTTACTGTTAAATTATTTTCAACTCTAAACCGCTCAAAAACTTCGTAATGAACGAGGTAGAAAAACCAACGAAGAATTTCGTACAGCGTGCAGTGATTACATCAGATACACAGAAAGCTGCTACGGAATTTCTATTGTCTAAACGGGAAGAATGCAATATTAAGTAATATGGCATTGAATTACAATAATCTATCATACTTAACACTAGATCTACGGAAGTTGTCAAACTGACGGGTTCCTACTGTTTTTCTATAAATATTTCCCAAATTTATAAAGGAACAGTACAGTAAATATTTTACGTGTATCTGCTAATAAACGATTTATTTAACTAATCATCTTTGCCGTTTGATTTCTCTTTTTTCAAATTACTTTTTTAATATATTTAGGTATAACAGATTTAATGCCCGTAGATCTAGTGTTGATATTTATTAACATCCCCTGCCAAATTTTTCTTGGTCTCTCTGTTTATAGAGAACGTAATGTTGCAATTTCAAAATGAAAATAATGCATGATATATTAATGTTTAAAAATATATCTAAATTTGGCGGTCTGGGACACGTTTAATTTCAAAATATGTGAAATATCTAAATAGGGTACTACGAGACTTAGAAAATGAATAAATCTTCAAATAGGGATCATGAAAGGAAATGGATTAAATAATAGAGAATAAATCTTCGCAAACATTCTATTCTTTGTCTCATAGTAATCCATTAAAGTAAACCGTGCCTGATGCAATCGTTTAACACTTTCAATCACCTTATCACAATGTCTTGTACCAGCTTATTACTCATCGTAATTTTCTTACTTAAAGTCACTGTTTGTACACGTTAAAGAAACATCTTTTTTACAAGATTTGACAAGGTAGAGTGTTGAACAGTACGTTTCCTTGTTACTTCATAAGACATATCCATTAGAAAGTATCCCGAGTGGGATAAGCCGAGAGTGTGTCCGGCAGCGGAGGTTGTTCGGGCGCGACGCGAATTAACGGACGTCGAGCAAGAATTGCAGGCAAAATGGGCAGAGCAGGAGAAGAAACGCAAACTCATGGACGAGCAATGGAATCAGATGAGGCAACAGGAACTACTGTTGCGCCAGTCTTTCATAAAATTCAACAAATTCGTCAGAGAGAATTACGAAAAGCGCGAAAGGGGGGAGCTTAAGATTAAAGAGGAACAGGAGCGTCAGGCGACGCGTCTCGAAGAAGTAGATCGATAATGATTAATACGAGGTTTAAATGTGAACGTAAATATTGTATAAAACCGTCCAACTTTTAGATCGACGATTTAAACAAGAAATTGAAGTTTATGAAGGACGTACGAGAAAAAATGCAAAAGCACGTGGCTGAGCATAAAAAGTATCAGACCTATTTGGAAAGAGTGGTCAGCGAAACGGGACAGTTTCAGTCGATATCTGAAATTTTCAATCGTTACGAAACTTTGCTCGAGGCTAGGATGGTTTTATCCGAACATCAGGATTTACATCTTCAAGCTCTCGAACATTCTGGATCGGAAATAGTAAATTTTCTTTTATCACAAAGACAAAGATAAAACAGTGGCACGTTGAATGTCGCGAAGGTCATCGATGGTCCACGGTCTAAATTGGATGAAGTATTTACTAACTTATAACAATAATATTCTCCAACTGGTGATACATACGATATTGAGATACTTTTATGTATTTTACGCCACTATTTCTATTATTTTCCTAGTATTTCAGTTGTATGTTACTTTCATTGCTGAGTTGATCTTCGTGTTAAGCCAGAATCACTGTCGTTAACGTATTAACTTTGCAATGACAAAATTTTAACGGAAATTACATCGATAAAGAGGACAAGATGACCAAAATGCGACCGGCATTTGACGTGTTAAATAAATAGTAAAGAAATAAGTAGTTTCTTGCTTCCTAGCATCACATGACGGAAGAAAAATCACAGAAGCTGATGGGTTTGAACAACACGTTAGCTCAACTTGAGACAAGACACGACAGAGCGAAAGCAATGGCTCTAAAATGGGAGACCATCGTTGCGAGGATAAAAGCTACCACGGCGGAAAAGAACTTGGAACTCACGCAAGTAAAGACGTGTTGTTGGAATATTTATCAGCAGATTTGCAAGAGAAAAGGCGTACCGATCAAGGTGAGCCGGGATGATATCGAGCAGCAGTTAATTCACATTAAAAGAACGATTCTCGAGTTAAAGCGGATAATCAAAGTCGCAAAGAGGAAGGCGGCCAAGGAAGAATTGACATCTACATAATTGTTCCAACGTCTGCAAATAAAACTACTCGTCGGAGTTATGACAACTGATATTTATTTCGTTATAAATAAAATGAATATTGAAAAATAGTCTTTGATCCTTTAAAGGACACTTGAAAGACACTTAAAGACAAAACTATCAACTAAGGGCTATACGAAAAATATAAAATAATAAATACACTACTGCGTCCTTTCATCTTTTACTGTCGTATCGTTTTCAATGTCTGTTGGACAATTCATTTCTTTGCGCTTTGTCGTCTGAACACTGAAACAGATCATCCCCCGTTACAGAGAGCTCCAATCGATCGTTTTGTGTTATTCGCAAAGCACCAAACACCCTTTTACAACGATTTAAGAGCTTTCATTCGCCAGCCACTCTCACTGGTATCGTTTTTGAATGATTTTTCTAGCCGCTGGCAAGTGGCAGCCAGATACGTTGTGTAGGAGCTCCGAGTAGTCGTCTTTGAGCCTTTGTTTCAGCTTTTCAGTGGCTTCGTTGCGTGACAGTGGTTGCTCCAGCCCTTCGGACACGATTTGCATTTCTTCCTTCTCGACGCAGCTGTAGGTTAATTTCATTTGATCATTCGTTCCACGATTTCTGCATCGTGGCATTTTTTATAAACCCATCAAATACACGATCCGATGAGAATATTTAAAAAAAAATGTGTCACGTAGGTAAAAGAAATGCTTAGGAAGGATATGCTTTGGAAGTAATTTGAAGGAAACGTCGAAGAAAAGGGATGGATATGTGAAATTAAGGGAGTCTTACAGGGCACAGGGTTGGGTAGGAGCAATGTGAACAAGAGGGGGCACATTCAGTCTGGGCTTCTTCTCTGGATCGAGTCGCAGCTGTTGCGTCTTTGTGGCCTTGTCGACCCAGTAGACTTTGTGGAACATTTCCGTGATACGTTTCTCGATGATACTCAGATACAGCATCACGTTGCTTGTTGTTATGTGGGTATTATCACCCAGTAATTCGAGAATCGGCGAATTGTCGCAGCGTATCGCCTTGAAAAGGGAATCTATTCCCTTCAGTAATTTGTCGATCACGTCGTTGCACTGAAATGTTATCGTTACATGGATCTGCATCTTTGCAATTAGAAATGCTAAGTAGCAATTATGAGTAGAAAGTCATCGTCAACTTGGTCGGTCAACACGCTGAATGCCGTAGGGGTCAGAGGTGACCTGCGCTCCCAAGTTCAATGGAATTTTAAACCACAATATTCACAACCTTAGTGATATATTACATATTGAAATACTGATTTAAAATAAGTCAAATATCATTGAATATAGAATTACAGAATTAATTAAAAATTAATTTAGAATTCATTGAAAATTAATATAGAATTAATTAAAATAATTGAATATAGAATTAACTGAAAATTAATATAGAATTAATTAAAATAATTGAATATAGAATTAGTTGAAAATTAATATAGAATTAGTTAAAATAATTGAATATAGAATTAATTGAAATAATCGAATATATAATTATTGTGACCTCCGATATTTCTGCTCTGTAATGACGTGATTTTAATATACAGGACTTTGTCCCGATTTAAACGGCGAGACGAGTGAAATGCTACTGGCATTCAACGTGTTAAGGAAGGATAATGTGTCCGACATCGAATACATTAATATTCGTTAAGATCATCGATGAAACACCTGTGTGAGATTCTCTTCAGCCTCGTTGGCGAGAGCAGTCTGGTCTTCGAGTTCCGTCGCAAGCTTCTCCAATGTCGCCGCTTGTTCCGTTCCACGTTGATCGTTTGCAGCACGTGCCTCCTCTATCGCCGATGTTAATTGAGCCATTCTCGAGTGCAGACTCTCCAGCTCGTCGTTCAATTCGTTCACGTAATTGAACAGAGCGAAATTCTCCTCCTCCTGTTTCACAAACTGGGACGTCAGCCTCTCGATTTCTTCCTCGCCTGATCGATGGAAGATCCATGACAAAAAGCACGATGATGAGCAGATATGTGTTACATTTAATAAGTAATAATTACAGTGCGGAGTTTTGTGCAAATTTTAAGCAGCTAAGAAATATGAACTCGAGTAGCGATTTCTTTCACTCGCTAACTGTTGCATTGTATGCCATGTATTGGATATTTCAGATATTCTTTTTATATTACATACTTTTTGTGTATTTTGGCAGCGTTAAATTCGTCATAAATGCACAAAAATATGTAATCTAGCAATAATACTGTACCAGTGAATTCTTTGATCATTTGTAGAATTTCCAAGTATGAGGATATTTTGTTCTGCTTCTCCTCTAACTTCGCTTGCCTCTCGGCTTCGCGTTTTGCATTTAAATCTCCCATTTCTCGATGCTGTCCCTTTACACCGAGAAACTCTTGCAACTTCATTTCATTGTCCAACGTTCTTTGCAGTTCGCACATCTCGGAAACGTGATTCTTGAAGTCTCTTATTCCCCTGGGAAGAAACGTGACGTATCAATGCTTTTTAAGCTAATTGGTAGATTGGTGAGATGACCATAGTTATTAGAAATTATAAAAGCATTTAAATACTGTGACGATTCTTGTCTTTATCAGTTTTTAGAATATTGAAAATGGAAGTAGAGATCGAAGTGTGACCGAACGATTCGGTCCGTAATAAAGACTGGAATTCTCTTATATAACAATACTTTATAATCAAGAAATCAGTCCACAAATGAAGTTCCTTGCTACTTGTAGTCTTATCCTTTGCGAGACAACATCGAATTTTGTGGTATGTCCTTCAAGAATCGTCTTATACATTTATATACACCTGCATACATTTCCTTGATTTTTCAAAAAATGCTAATTTCCTTGCCCACAAGCAAGGAAAGTCGCGCTTTAATTGCCGGATAAACGAAATATTGAATAACCGTTCGGAAAGCGAGATCACCGGATGTTCCACGCGCCATTGACTTTCAACCGTTGCTCTCGCAGTTCCGAGTTTCTAATTCAACATTTGTTCACGGGGAAATGCGAATAGGTTTCGCGCTGTTAATGCAACCGTCGGAATTATGGGGACAACGATCTTTCCAGCTTTCGCGACTGTTCGTTGATGCAAAAGAACCTCGTGTAACGCGAATCGGTGACAGTGCACTTCCACGTTACGTTTAACGTTCGGTATTAGAAAGGGAAAAGAGAGTCTCGTGTGTGCTTCTTTAGAAAAATATCCTCTTTCGAAGTGTTCTCTCGGCGTACTATTTTTCAAGGAGATTGCATACCTTTCACGAAGTGCCTGGATCTTGTTCAATTCCTCGTCCCTTTGATTGAAAGTGATGGTAGCTTGCTCGATGAGATCGTTAATGATCTGCTTGCCGATGTTCAATTGCCCTATCAATTTGTTCCATAATCCGGTGAACTGTGACCTCTCTTTGAGCAACGTGTCGATCTCGTCTCGTAACTTTGCATTTTGAGCGATCACGAGATTGAACCTTTTAGTTGCAACTTCCAGACGATTTTCCAACATGGAGACCATTCTGTCTTGGCGTAGGGCCATTTCTTTCGATCGGGAATCGGATGGTACTTTTAGTTTTAAGCTCGTCACGTCTTTCAGTAACTGGAATGATTGGTATAAAATTCAACTTGTAAGATTAACATAATGCTAATATATTTTTCGGTGGAAGATAGATTGGACGGTTAATTCATATTACAGTAGAAAAAATCGTGGGAAAGAGGTAAGTCATCGTACCTTGCCGATTTGCTCGTTAAGCTCGGCTATTTCCTCTTTCTCGGATTTTATCATGTCGAAGTACTTGGACTGTTGCGACAAAAGGCAGGTCAGCTTCCTGTTCATTTCTTCATCTTTGTGAAGAAACGTCTTCGAGCTCGCGGTCTTAATCGCGAGAAGAAGTTCGGCCTTCTCGTACTCCAGACGATCGATCATGTTCATTTGATTGTAAAGCTGTAATCTCGCGTCTTCGGCACAAGCTGCTCGATCGTTCTCCATTATTCTGTACTGTCTCTTTAGCCTCGAAAGCTCAGCCTGCGCCATTGTTTCGAGCTCCAACTCGTCTTGTTTCTGTTGCTGTTGCTTGTACGCCATTGTTTTCGAATTGAGACTTTGCTTGCGATGATTCTACTCTTGATTAAATTAAAGGTCAATTTCTTAATGATGTCATTCTAACTGAACGAAGCATAAGATCTTATTTAGTCTTCTCAAATAAGAAGCCCTTGGAGGACAAACTACTTGACATTATCTTGCGCAATATTCTTAATATTATTATCAAAACGTAATTTAATAATTAAGCGCCAATCAAGTTGGTATGTACTGGTAGTCCAAATATCATTAACTCTCTGTACTTTCTATTTTCTCTAATTCATTAATTTAACCTCAGTAGAACTTTCATTTAACACTAGAACTACCGGCGTTAAGTCTATTGAATTTAAATATATTAAATAAGTAGTTTAAAAAAAGAGGAATTGCAAGGCGGAACAGATGATTAACACTAAATCTACCGACGTTATAATTACTAAAATTTAAATATACTGAACAAGTACTTTGGAAAAAGAGAAATCAAGAGGTGAAAAAGATTAATTTAGGTTTTATAAGATAGAAGTGGAATATTTACTTCGTGTCTCCCCTATCAATTTAGGTACTTTTCAGAAAAAATTGAGAAACCGTCATTTTGATCGGCTTGGTAGGTTTAGTGTTAATTTACTAATTTATGTTTTAGAAGATGGACGTAAACTCTTTACTCTACGACTCCCCTATAAATTTGGAGAATTTTTAGAAGAAATCAGGAGCCAGACATTTTGACCGCCTTGGTAGTTCTAGTGTTAAAATCTACACTAATTGGTACCGTCCACTAATTAATTATGATTTCCTTCCAAACGATGACCACTATCGATCGTGCTACTTGTCGCTGGAAGACAACATCGATGCGTTCATTTTATCTACAACGTCCACACGTGTTTTCTCTCGAGGGTCGAGAGATTTTCGCAGAAATTCGTCGACCACCAGAGAGCACGTTCTTCTCAACCACGTCGACGATCTCGAGGATCCACGGAGGGGAGGAAAACACTTTCCAAACGTGATCCTCGATGACGTTCTGCAGCGACATTTGAGAAAGACATCTGCCACCCCTGTACAGCCCTGCCAGGTGTACGTGTGGCACCGTTGTTTCTTGTTGGTGCTTCCGGTTGCTAAGCACTGCTTCAGGGATGTAATACGTCGGGGATTTCGTACAATCGTGTTCGATAACGGTATGCTCAGACCCTTGCGATTTTACGTTTAAAAGCTCTAGAGTGAACAAAGTTTGCTAAGGAGGGATTTTTATTCATACTTCCGGTTGCTACTGTGATCATATCGACGAGGAATTAATGATAGTGATAATTTTAGGCGTTTGCAATTGTTATGGCTCTAATCTACGTACGACCTATGATGTCATTGCCAGCAGCAAAGTGATAATAAATAATAAGGACAAGTTTCAACGCTTTACGACAACGTCGAACACTTATTTTAATCAACAACGTTGTAAATGCATTGTTAATATACTGCCACGATGACTTTGTATCTCTTCTGATAACAGCAGTTACCATTCCCGCCACTAGATGTCGGGAGCCGCTTAAACTGATAATTGATAATTGCACCCGATTGCAGCTATTGCATTCCTCATCGGTGTAACTCATTAAGTCTCACGTTCCAGGCCGTTATACCTTAATAATTGCGAATCATTTCCCGCATGACATTCCACACGCGTTTCAATTGACAATAAACGAACACCGGTTCCTTACTTAACGCAATTTATTGCCACAATCTACATACAGGAGTATAGTAAAACGCAACAGAACAAACGACTGCTATCGTTTTAGTTGATCAGACCTGCTTTCACCCAGAGGATACGGTGCAATTGCGCCGGAATTACTCGAATCGCCTTGCAACAAGGCTATTTTGTAACATTCCCCACCTCTGCGGACTTTTCAACGGCGAGAAAAAATGTGTAAATTAGAAATACCATAAAAAGATCGCGCGCTTCGCGAGCGCAACGATGAAAGACACGAGTCAGGCGGGCAAAACGAGTCGAACGGTGTGATCGTTAAACGGACGATCATAGATTTCGTGAGATCGAGTCAGGTGGCAGTTCGACCAGGTGGGTCAACTGGTGGGGGAAGCTAGGTAGAGGAT
This sequence comes from Cerceris ruficornis, assembly GCA_963989415.1. Lineage (NCBI taxonomy): Eukaryota > Metazoa > Arthropoda > Insecta > Hymenoptera > Crabronidae > Cerceris > Cerceris ruficornis. The sequence continues at coordinate 17,764,588 of OZ022521.1, read as the reverse complement.
ACGGGAGCGGGAGAGTTTAGTACGCCTCCAGAGGGGAAGGTCGGCAGGTCGATTGTCTCTGTGCACGGTTACCCGGATCTTTCGCTTCTTTTTCCCGCGTACAATTGCGCAACACGATTACCTGGAAAAAAGTGCGCGAACTGCGGACAAAAAGGATCGCACGCGTTCTTAAACAAACTCCGAAAATGGTATCGGTACATCATGGGTCTGCCAGGTTGCTCGTTGATTATTAGAACGTAGGAGGAAGGAGGAAAGTACGATACGTACGATCGGATTAAGCGACGCGAGTGGTGTTTTTGTTGCGAGCTCGGGTAGAACGAATTACTTTCAGCCAACGGCAAGAGGTGGGAGAATCTCTCTACCTGGCCGCGAAGCGCGGCACACGATTCCGTAATATTTATTTTCCACTGGCGGCCAGTGAGTCACTACCTGGCCGACCACGGCGCGGCAAGCTGCTTGCATCGCGTGCTCGGGTCTTTCTTTCTCTTCGTCTGTTCGCGCGTGTGTTCCTCGTACGGCCAGTACGAGTTTGGAGGGACGCTGTGAATAACTTTGGAACTTCGAAGGAGCCGATTTACCTTGGAATTTGAGAAGAACGTGAGAGAAGAGTGACAAGTGAGGATTATTGTGTGGTATCAACGTTCCTTGCATCCTGTCGACGAACTGGATTATTGTTCTACCGTGTAACGAATATTGCGCGAAAATCCGAAGTATTCATGATCATCGACGAAGACCTTACCTCTATACAAGGATAACGCGACACGAGCGTACGCCAGTTGACGTTACTGTGACGAAGGTTACATCGATATCCGTGGAAACGGAGTACACAAACGGACGTCCGATTGGATCCTACCTTGGCTCTACTTTCGGTCTGTGTCGTCGACGAGTCAATTTTAGGAATTTCCCACCTGCTGAGGTATTAAAACAACGATACCGATCGGTGTTTACGTGCCTACGCGGTGAAACAGTGAAGTAACTCGATGTGCACGCGGTATTCCGATACGATCGAGAAGAAAAGTACGGTGGCGTTGATTCTGTGATCGCAATACACCCACCGTCGCGTCATCGCGTGTCCCGAGGCGTGGAGCCTCGCATTGTTGACTTTCTACCCGAAGAAACGGGAATCGTGAACGTCCCGGTTGTAATTAAGAGAGTAACGAGGAACGGGAGCGGAAAGTACGGAATGTTCGAAGTTTGTCCTTTCGTCCGTCGGTGGAATTACGTTGTTCGATCGAAACCACATCGATCGACGAGTACTGCTCGTAATTTGGTCTCGTAACTTTTTTTTTCCACGCGACGGACATCATCGATCGCGTCTAACAAAGTGTGCACCAACGAAACCGTGCGTCGAAACGAGACGCCGAAGCGTGCACCAGGTTACAATGTCAACGATCGTCATTACGATCTGTCGTTTCCAGCGATGAGAGAGACAGAGGACTTTAATGATCGGCAAGAAAACCTGTTTCGATCTGGCGTGCCCGGAACGGGTAGAAGGAAAAAGTGAACCTCCACGAAGTATTTACTCTCGCGCTTGGGTAATAATGTCAAGTGTCCTCGAAGGGTGAGTACTCAAAGTCGCGTGGAATCGTCTCTCGAATATTTCCGCCGACGACCTCGTAATTTTTACGATTTCGATCGAAAGTTACGAAACAACGGCTTATTTGGAGGCGAGCAACGATTTTATCGTAAACAGGAAACGAATCCGAGACCGTGGCGTTGCTCGGTTCTACCGTGGGGTACTTTCCAGTGTTACGCCTCGCATCGATCTGCAAATTGCGCAGGAAATCGTTCATCGGATCGATCGATTCCACCTTGTGTGTCCAACGATCGTTAAAGAAACGTGTCTTTCACGATCGATCGGTGATACGAGAACGTACGAGCACGCACACCAGTGTATATCGTGGCCGGAATGTAATGGAAATTCGATGTCGTTATCTCGCCCGAAACTGTCAGACGCGTCGACATCGTTAGCGTCTCTCCATCCTTTTTCGTCTGACAGATGTTCCACGCCGATTTATCCTCGCGTTCGTCGCTGTTACGAACGATAACGAAGAGACTCGCACGATCGAGCATCGACGTAAATTAAAGGTGCGGGTGTGCTCGGGTTTGATGCGTATGCGTGACACGATGTTGCCGAAAATGGAAGGTCAACCGGAGCCATACGCTCTGGAGGACATGATCTCCGATCTTCAAGGTCGCAGGAACTCGATGGATCAGGAGGACATGCAGGATCCAGCGGAGTTGCTGAAGAAACGTGACAGGGACCTCGTTCTTGCGGCTGAGCTTGGAAAAGCGTTGCTGGAGAGGAATCAGGAACTCACCAAGCAAAGTGAGATCCTCATGGAGGAATATTCATCTAAGTTGGAGGTGAGTTTCTTCGCGTGTCTCTTTTAAAGCTTTCCGCACTGATTGAAAGGATTAACGTGCAAATGAGGAAAGTTATATTACGATGCGCTCGAATTTGAATATTATAAAGCGCTCTGTGGTTGTATAACGATGGTCTCAGAGTTTCGAAACTGCATTGACAATGGAATTATAGTTTCTGACTTTTGAATAGCGATCGATAGGAAATCTATTTAAAGTTAGGTAATTTGAAACTTCAGTGGAAAGCAGTTGAAGCTAGTTTTGCGAAGATAACCGCGCTACGATAAATTAACGTAGAATAAGTATATAAATTATACTCTACAATCTTTCCCTTCATTCCCAAATTTCTCTAATTTTAAAATCCAGCAGAAATTTCACATTTAACCGCATCGAAATCATGATTAACTCAGTCATTCCAGAATAATTGCACGATATAGGTATAACATCAACATTATTTTATCGTATGGCGCCATATTTTTGCAAAGTCGAAATGATTCATAGGTGTAATTCAGAACGGCTTATCGAATCGGTCGTGATAACGTAAGAATTTGATAATTAGATATAGCCGTGCCGATAACCGTAATCTGGCTAACGGGAGCAAAATAAATAACAGCGAAACGATAAAAAAAAAACATTGTCCAGGATACGCGTGTCGGATGAAAAGTGCGTTAACTGGAAAATGATACTAGGGTTGGCAATCGATGGAAGAGTAACGACAGCAATTCGCATTGCGTAAAGGAAGGTTTTATTGGATTAATCGTAGAGGCGTGGTTTGCCCCGTATAGCTTCCCACGCGATATTGCAGCGCGGAGTATGTTATCTCATTATAGTGAAAGCTTACGTTAAAAGCGCCGCATTAGAGATAATATTAATAGCATCAAACCTATCCCTTATGAGACTAACGTCTGTGGTCTTTGGGATCCATTAAAACTATTATAATTCTTTGTGCTCCAATTAGCGAGTTGTACATCGCTAAAAACATTTTACTGTTGTAACATTTTTTTTAATATCTAAAATTAATTCGTGGCTCTTAGTATAATTACAGCAGAAAGCTACTTATTTGCTGTGTATACAAATATTTTTATACATTCATGATTCATTCATTTTTCTACAAAATTTGATAGTTTTATGTGCCAATATTTTTTTGCAATCTGTGATTGATTTGCGGTTCTTCGTGTACTCGTAGATCAAAGGTATTTATATAACAAGGAAAAAGAAGGGTATGATTTTTTGTCATACACATATTTATTTATCGTAGTGCCATTATTCTGCAAATATTTACTGTCGAGGTCCAGCGTGGACGAAAAGACCGAAGCAGTTTGAATTACGCGTGCCAGTTTGTAATTCCAGGCTATTCATTAATGTCAAGTACGAACGATTGTGTCCGATACACTCGTACGTAAACATAAATCTTCCCGTTGGAGCTTTCGTGGCGTTTCTGGAGAGTGAATCGGAAAAAAAATGAAAGTCCGAGCTGAACGAGCGCATTCGCACAGAGACGTTTCTCCTTGGATTTCGCCGGAATCGGGCCACGGGGCACGAGTCTGAATTTCAAATGCACTTTTTACGAGCACCGTAGAATCTCTATCGCGTCGACCATCAATTTTCCCGTGAAAAACTGTGGAAATGCGAACCGTTGAATTCGCGCCACGTGATTTATTCAAGAGGCATTGATTCATCCAAGTTTTGCACTTCGCTTCTTTTCGAACGACAGAATTCCTTTGCGCTGCTGTATTGGAAGATAGCTCTTCCTAGTTAATATGTATCGTTTAGATTAGATATTAATCGACATACTTTTAACTTGATGGCATTACTTTTGAATAGTTAAAAGTGCAAAAGGAAGTTTTTCTAGTGTCAACCATTAACACTAGGGGTAGGTTTATAGTTTAGCAATTAAATCTGCGATCGAGGGTGCCTCGAACATTCAGATAAGGTTGCTTACTTCGTATCTTCTTGATGGAGCTTCTGGACTACCTTGGCACTGGAACTGCCGACGTTATACCTATTACATTTAAATATACTGATTAAGTACTCCGGAAAAGGAGAAATTAAATGGTGCAAAAGATAATCAGTTAATACTAATCGTACCATCCGCGATCGAATGACCGGTTAAGGCTGGTTAACTTAAGACCGGTTAATTAAAGGCTGCTTTTTGCGATGTTTCCTATATTAAATTGACAATTTCCTGCATATCTTTGGAGAATATATTATTGTTATTTTATAGCCAGTCGAACGACTGACCCTGGTAAGATAGATGCACGTAAAGCGCCGGTACGATTAGTGTTAAGTAATTTACGTTTTATAAGATAGAAGTAGATATTTAATCCATGGCACTCCGATTAATTTGGGGAATCTTTCGAAACAACTGGGAACCGGACATTTTGACCGCCTTGGTAGTTTCAGTGTTGAGGCACTTTAGGGTCTTTCACCTTCGCTGCTATAATTCTCCGATGGTCACTAAATTCGAAATCGCGTGCGAATTATGAGCGATAAGACCTGAGATAACTCGTACTTAATCTGCTTCCAAATCTCTAGCAGAGTTATTCACGATAAGCCGCATAGTCTCGGAATTTTCGACGGAAGTTATCGTTCCCTCAAAAGGAGGCTCAAGCTAGAGCACGCAATTGTCGGTAGAGCCGATACGTAACCGTAACAACTTCGTGCAAAAAGCCACGAAAGCGTAAAAGCGAAGCACTTGTGCAACCTAACGACACAGATTCGTCCGTTCGTTTCTTCCACAAAAGGTTAGAGTTTCCGATGCATTTCGTCCCTCTTCCTCTCTTCCCTCCTGCTAAACTCTCCTGCTGAGAGTTCCATCCGTTTCTTTGTCTTCAAAGTTGTACATGATAGCGATCGTTTATTTGCTTGTTTCTATATTATTGCCTTCCAATATGATTACATCTGAACGATGAAATTTAGTAGTAACGGCAAAAGAATCTTACCTTGGACTTAATATTCATAAGCTATGTCTACTCGAGCTGCCATGTTGATTTGAATATTTTCTCAAAATCAAACACCCTTCCCGTTACTTTGACTTTTACATTATTGTATACCATCCCCCAAGCATTTATTTCAGCACTTAGCTTTAATTACACTCTAAAACATCAATGTCATGATTTATACCTCAATCACTGTAACAAGGAACAGTGCACCCTTTCAACCCTCAGGACTGCCCTCCCTAAATACCCCAAGGATTGCATAGAAAGTAAAAGTCTAATTCAGTCAAGCAATAAACCCTACGGGACATTTAACACTAGAACTACCGGCGTTAAATCTATCATATTTCAAAATATTAAATAAGTACTTTGAAAAAGGAGGAATCAAGAGGCGGGAAAGATAATCGATTCTGTGATTTATGTTTTTTAAGATGGTCGTAGGATATTTATTCTAAGACTCTTCTATAAACTTGGAGAATTTTTGGAAAAAGTTGTGTACCAGTCATTTTGACTGGTCTGGTAGTTCTAGTGTTAAACATACCTGACCACCCGAATGCTGATCGTACCGTTCTCCAGCGCAGAAACTTTTGCAGAATCGCCAACAAAGGGATATTCTCGCGGGTAAAATTTGGAAGTCCGAGTCTGTACCCCTTTGCACGCGATCGTAGAAACCGTCGGAAAGCCATGAAAGCGTGGAAAGAAGTCACTTAAGGCGAACGTAACGTCAAAGACAATGGCCGGCATCACGGTCTGCCTGTCCTCTCGTGGCCGCTTCTTCTTCCTCCTATCTTTCCGCGTTTTGCCTGTCACCTTATTTTTGACCTCCGGCCGAGGAACCGGCCGCGTTTCTAGCCAACGTTGCTCCCTTTGTCTTGGATTACAATGCTGGCCGGTTCGCGATGCGGCTTACGCCTTTAAACCCACTCGCGAGTCGGACCCGGCCTTCTTCTCTCTTCCTGCCTTTGTACTCTTTGCGCTTCTAACGTTTGCGTTTGATTTGTTGCGCTTCTCTTCCACTGCGATACAGCTTTATATTTGCTCAAACGTGTCAAGGATTTGACGTTAGGATGGGCAAGTATCATGGTGAATGGATCGCGAAAATATCGGGGGGGATGGGATGGAGGATCGATGAAATAGAAAGTAGTAACTGGATCTGTTGGGAATTTTCACTTTTCGTATGGAGGAAAGTTTTTGTGGGAATTATTATGGAGGCTTTTGGTTGTGATGTTGAATTTGGGAAGGTGTCTGGAAAAGTGTCGAGTCGTATGTCTTATAAGTATTTAGATTTGATGGTGGATAGACCAGATAGGATTGGAGATACTTCGGGTGGAAACTTGAATTGTTGAAATGTTTAAGTGTTTGAATATAATTAATATTTTTTTACAGTGTAGTTAACCCCTTGTTCTACGATTTCTTTTATGTCTGCCTCCGCAATAATTGAAAATTAAATTGCTAAAATAAAAATATATCAGTGATTCCTGATATATTTTAGAATTTAAAGGAAAATTAATAACATTAAAATAATATTATCGTATCTTGTTCCACTGATATTTTCAATTTGATAAATTTTTGGAAGCTTCAAAATTTCCTGCTCCATCAACCGCATCACGAGTGTCGCTCGTTGTTGTAGGGCAAAGGGTTAATGTAGTTATAGATGAGCTAGGAATTGCGGTGACTAAGATACTTAATAACCAGCAGCAAATTCTTTAGAGAAGAGACGACTGAACTTATTTACTTTATATCCATAATATTTAAATATACCAAATAAGTACCTTGAAAAAAGAGGAATCAAGACGATCAGCTAAGTAATTTTTGTTTTGTAAGATAGACGTGGAATATTTACTGTATGGCTCGTCTATAAATTTGCAGAATTTTTGACCGCTTTCGTAGTTTTAGTGTTAACCTTTAGCAGACACTGCAAGGTCAATAGCACATCAATATCCATAGAATTAATACCCACAATACCTCCTAAGAGTTAAGACCCCATTTTAATTTCTATAAAAGGATATTTTCATCGAAACAACGGTACCTCACAATACGAAAAATTACAAAACGAAAGCCCATATTTGAATTTAGCCAACGGCAAAAAACTGCATCGACCAGCAGCTCTCGCGTTTCGTAACACTAATTGTCGATTGTGTCGTTATTAAGAACAATTAGCCGTGTCTCGACAACTTCGCGGTGCGGCAGGTGTCGCAACAGAAGGATGCAACCTATCGTAGCTCGTACGTAAGAAAAGTGCATAATTGCGAGCGGTTGCACGACCTCCCGCAACGATCCGCACCGCGATGCAACTGTGTGCCTTCAGGAATAAAGAAACTCGCGTTCTTCCTTCAAACGGACTACAACGTGACTTCCGCAACGCTTCCGGATGCAATTACATCTTGCATCGAAGGCATGCGCACTTTTTTAGCAATCGGAACGGAATAATAGGAGCGTCTGCAAGGATTTACATATTCCGCTTATGTGAAGTGGCGTGTTTTGCGAATAAAACGTCGATAGAACGATCTCGATGATCGACTGGACCGATAACAGCGTGTTTGCACACCTATTCCCCTCGTTTACGTTCACCTGAATCGCGTGGGTGTGCGCACCTTGAGTTGCTTGCGTTCAGATAGATTTCTCCGTGAGAACAAATATGGATGAATTAATTTGAGGTGTTAAGTTCATATCCTGATTGTGGGTAATTTTAATGGTGAACGTAACTTTCTGCTTATTTGCCGGAGTTTCAGTTGTTTCTTTTTGGATTTTTATCGCACTTTGAGAGCACTGACTTTTGGCGTGCAAGTTCTAAATAGAATTAAAGATATTACAGCTGGAAACTTCGATACCTGAGAAAAAGTTTGAGAGCTACTTGAAAATTATTATTATTTTTTTACTGCATACTTAATATGTAGCTGGGGATCAGCTATGAATTGCGGTAACTACAATACGTATCAGCTGGAAAAATTCCCTGGAGAAGACATCGATCGAAACACTGCCCATTTGAAAGTTCCAATCATTAATTTATTTTTTCAAGTCGAACGAACAATAGAAATTCCTGTTGATTCTACGCTATCGATTAATGTAATTCTTTTAAAAATTTACAAACTCCCTCTGTACTTGGCAGTTCTATAATAAGGCCACGTACGAGTGCCAACAGTCGATATAATTTCACTGTCGGTGCAGCGACGTTTGCAATCGATACAGGATGAATTTCTGCACGTGCGGGCACGCGTACAACCCGCGTGCGCGAATTGCGAACGACGGAGACGAGAAAAATTGCCCGCGTAGCGTGCTCCCGATTGTTGAGGCAGGGCAGCGCATTTCCGGACGTTTTAATTAGAATCTCTTGGTGCGCGTTTTTATCGTCGGACATGTCCGGTGTTATCGCACGTGGCGTATATCATTAAAATTCGTTACGTAAATCATTAGAAAGCATTCCGCGGTAAGAATCGCCGGCTCGTTTCCTCCATCGATCGGCTTTTACTGTAGTACAGATATCGTTGGAGGCACTGTGGGATATGTATAGTTAAAAGTTCGAATTTTTAACTAAAGGGCCCGGCTTTAAATTCACGTCCCTCTTGCGATATGTTTTTTAAGTTGTCAGTTAATGTATTATAGGTTTGCTAATTTGAAATTTACTAAAACTTTGGTTTCTAGGAAAAATTCGTAAATAATGAGTCCTAGTGTTAGCTACTGACATTTTCAAAATTCTCAAGACTTTTCCAAAAAATTCCCATGTTACTTAACAGAAGATCTAAGGGCGTTAAATATGTTATACCTAAGTATATTGAGTAAATAGTTTGAAAAAAGAGGGATCGAAAGACAAAAAATATAATCGGTTAAGTAAGTTGTATATTATAAGATACACGTGAAGTATCTATTGTATTACTGCTGTATAAAAAGCAGTGTTTATAAAAAAAAGTCTGGATTCGTAAATTTGACGGCTTCCGCAGATCTATTGTTAAAACGCAAATGTTGTAGCGATATGTAAAGCGTGCTTTCATAGTTACCCATATTAAATTATTTAGAGAGAAGTAGACAAAGTATTTTCCCAAGATCTTTGGAAAATTCCCACGGGCTGACAATCGTGATTCTAGTTAAATCCAAAGAATACTGAAAAGAATGAAAAAGAGATCGTATATTTTTAAAAGAGAGTCGTCGGTTGCGAAAATGTATATAAAACAGTTATTTTTATTTAGATTTCACGTATGCCTTCAGTTTTGCAACTGTTACACCTATGAATTAGGACCAGGTTAAAGCAATTCCTTCGCCCTTGTCCTCCAGTTTGTAGATCCTGGGAACTTTCGATCTCTACACCATACATTGTTGGTCCTGTTGACTCGTTGCCGATTTCTCCGATCTCTAATTGAACAGCCACTGTTTACATTCAACGCGTTAATCATTCCTCTACAGCCGCAACGATCGGACACTCCCATAACCGATTACTTCCTCCTCACTTCACGTTTCCAGCGTACACGCGGACGCGATTATTTGCACGATTTTGCAAACTTCAATGCACGGAACAACGATCGGAATATCCGGTCGCAAAAAGAAACAGTACGTTGTACACTTTCAACGATACCGGTCGAAGGATTCTTCGCGTGCGAACTGGCCGATTTGTAATTTGCATCGACACGCTGATTCGCGGGCAAATTCTGCGGAATGTTTCCGTTGGATAGATCAAAGGAAGAGACGCGTTACGAAATCTGATTATACGAAATTCCCAATTAGCCGAAACATTAGAATATCTCCTTGTTTCGTCGAAACAATGTAATTACGAATACGTGCAATGATAGTAATATAATGTATAAGCATAAAGTAGTTTTGCAGATTTATAGGTAGATAAAATCACGATCTCATTATCAAGAATATGTTACATCGTTAAGAATTACATCGCAGTATGCAGAAATTTCGAAATAAATTTCCGAAAGTATGCGAAAATCTGATCCAGTCGGCGCATAATTCTTTATCAGGCGGAAAGAACAGTATAAAAAGAAGATGTGGGTCACAAAAGGAACGAAGTCAAGCCGCTAAAGTTCACATCTCGTTATTGTGTAATTGCTCGTCTGAAAGCGGCGGCGCACTAGCGATTCGCGATGGGTATTCTTCTGCAATCCGACGTGGATCTTCGAAGAAGAAAGCCACGATTCCACGAGTCGTACATTCGACCTGGGAATCTCGAGCGCGTGAATTACGCGATATCCAGCCGTTTGTTTCTCGCCGCGCGAACCGGCTCTTGCCTGTGGTACCCATTAAAAATTCTGATCACCCATTAACCCCGCAATAATCGCGCGTGTGCGCTAATTACGCTCGAGACGTTCCTTCGTCGCTCTCTCGTTATTTCGCATTGGCGCGCGCTATCCGTGAATTTCTTCGAGATCGGTATCTTCGGATTTCACCGATCGGAGGATAAAAATCGCTCGAGGCGACGCATCGTTGCGAATGGGATCTCCTTTAACGTCGAGCAAAGAGAAACGTAAATGGTACTGCTCGAAATAATTGGGCTTTTTTCGATGGTTCTGTAGAGTAAACTATAGGTACTCGTGCTTGTACGGTCGCTCAAGATTAAACAATACAGGTGGAAACATTAAGTGGTTCAGGGAGTCGGAGTATTCATCGTTGTTGGCTTTCTATGTCAGTTTATTCTCAACGGCGTGTCCGTCGTTCTTGGTTTTCTATGTCAGTCTGTTTTAGAATATTTTCTCCATTGTTCCTGATTTTCTATGTCGTTGAAATTGCGATCAACGGTGAAAATACTATTTTTTTGTTTACTTACAAGGGAAGTTTGGGAACTGATACACTCCGATTTCCATGAAACTTTGCATAAATATTTATTAGACGTATCTAAGAATATAGCTGGAATTGGTCCGTACCCGTTTCCAGCTTTAAGGGAGGTATCAAGGGAGGCTCCTCTTTAAGGTAGGTCCTGTGAGTCTCCTACCTGTCCTACCTCTCTCCTGCCTGTCCTGCCTCTCTCTTGCCTGTCCTGTATGTCTCCTGCCTGTTACGTCTGTCTCCTGTCTATCCTACCTTTGCCATACCTATCCCGTCTGTCCTGCTCGTCGTGCCCAAAAAAAGTGTTTTATCAAAAACAATTTTCGAGAAAATTAACGTCGAGAACGTGAGCTTGAAGGTCATTTGAAGGTCGAATTTGAGTTTGCAAGCTCTAGTGTCGTTGCTCAAACTAAAAGCTCGCTCGGGTATTGATGAAATTTCGCGAAATACTAGGAAAAATGGCTCAAAAGCTCAACACCTGCGGGCTCATAGCTCAAAAGCTCATATTGGCGGAGTAAATTTGGAATTTAGGCGAAATATGGATTGAGCTTTTAGTTTGAGCCATCACGTCTGAGCTTGCAAGCACAGATTTTGACCTTCAAATGACATTCAAGATCATATGAGCCCACGTTCTTGACGTTAATTTTCACGTAAATTGTTTTTGAACAAACACTTCGGGTATGACAGAGGCAGGATAGGCAGGAAATAGAAAAGACAGACAGGAGACAGACAGGAATGATAGGAGACAGGCAGGGAAGTCAGGAAAGAGGCAGGGCAGGCAGGAGAGATGCAGGGCAGACAAGGCACTGACAGGACAATCATATCAAAAAATGTGATAAGGCTCGAAGAATAATGTAAGATCAAACATTAAAAGGTGCCTTTATCTCTTTGCTAGACATAGTTTCACTGTTATTCAATAATAGAAGTAATATAATATTTAATTTAATATCAAGCAAATATACGGTTAACACTTACCGCACCGACACATTTGGGGTATTTGTTCCTACCGTAGCAAATCTTTTGACCGGTTATGAAATAACGATAATACATTTCTGATAGGAGCGCAGAAGACTGTCAACTTAAAACATGAAACAATATACCAAACTTTCTTTATATAATAATACAGGAATTTACATTTTTCATTTCGTTGAGCCGGTGATTGAACCGCGTATCGTACAGCTAGTGTTAATCCAATCCAATATAATAAAAATCAAGATATTTTAATGAAAACTTTGGTGAATCCTACTGCACGTTAAAATTGCCATTGCAGTACAGTTGCAGCACGATTTTAGACACCGTGAGAAAAGTTATTCATAGGGTAAATCCTAGCTAGGCCACTGGGTCCGGCGCCTATGACCTGAAGCTTTCGTGAAGCAACTATTATGCACCTAATGTCGGTTGCAGGAAAGTGCCTCGTGAGATCGCGGTTAAGCGAGATTATAAGGGGTTCCCGTGCTACGCCTTTCCCCTTTTAAATATTTATCGTATTTCCCTCGGCTTCCCGTGGATTTTCCATTTCCCGAGAGTGCCAGACGAGCAAGAAGTCAACGTCTTTTCTTCCCCGGACAATCACATTTAGCCAGGTAGATTTACGCGGTCGTTTCTGTCTACCTGCATGGGTTCAGGTGTTTCCCTTTAGATGGCTATTCTTCCTTGAAGTGTCTGAGGGGAATTACGGTAACGAGCAGACACTTTTCTTGGTTTTACATCACAATGGAATCGCAGGGAATTGTTGCAAATATGGTATCATTCTTGTTGATTTGGGTCGAGTAGTTCCGTCTTTGTGATCGAAGACACGCGGATTATTTTATTTCTATGGTATGCGATTATCCTTTTTAATTAATTGTATAAGTAGAGTTTCAGAAACTGCGAATTTAGAAGATGAAGTAAAGGGACAATTGAAAGACTGTAAAAGCTGTGGTGGTTCTAGAGTTGAAAGACTTACAATTAGACTTTGGATTAATGGATCTGATTTCAAATATCCTGTGGATTAATCTTTTTAAATTATTCTTTATTATATTAAAGCTTCGGTGGTCAAAAGTTCTGAAACCATAGATCTTAGGTCAAATTAACGATTAAAAATCCAATGCAGAATAGGTGATTGCCAGCTAAGGAACAAAATTGCAAAGTTAACGCGCTTCTCAATGAACTTCTTCGTAGTGTTTCCAGATGGTCTACTTAGGATAATAGACAAAGCTTACGCGAGAGAAAGGTACGTTATCGAATGTACAGTAACAATTGCCGAGCATGCAGGCTTAATTAAAAGATAACAAGACGTCGCCGGCTTGCGAAGATCTGGAGTCGAGACAAACGCGAAGAAGGCCGGAAGTACTTAAAAAACTGAACCGTTAGGCTGGAATCTTGTAAAAACGTTTTACCCTCTTTACTTGCCTTGTTTACCCGCGAGCTTCCTACGGAAAACATCGGAAAATCGTGAGACGTAATATGCACTTTGTACTTTTTTAATCGTCCCATTAATAGGGGGATAATGATAGGATAGTTTATATCTTTAATGCTCAATTTAATGCAAATAGATAGTCATTTTCAACCGACATACTCTACAAATCGATCGGTCTTACATGCGAGTTTACTGCAACTTTTTATTCAAATTTACATTTCTAGACTTTACATTAATATGGAAGAAAATATATCACAGTAGCTGAAATTTGATAGATAATTGAACAGATATATTCAGCTGGGTTAGGTCTGTGTTTTAATATCGCAAAACCTCATATAACCATTTACCGAATGTCCTTGCAGGAATACAAAAGAAGCTCGAACTCAAAATCGGCAGGCTTCACTTCAAATACCTCGACACCTTTCAAAAATTATATCCAAATTATTAATTAATATTACAACCCACCTAAGACCCCCAATCGAAGCAACCATAACCCGATAACACCGAAAAATTGCGATACAATACAGTCTTTCAACTTCTCAAAATCCTTTCGACAAAGCGACGTGAAACCTCAACGAAAATCGCCTTTAAAACTCGAGAAACACTAATGCTCTCTGTAACGACGAGAATTATTAAAAAGAACGTGCTCCGTTAGGGCAAATCTATAATCGCTTCGTTCTTGTCCTTCCTCTATTATTCCTTCTCTTCTACGTCGATGCACCGATGCAAGTCCTCGCGCCTCTGCGTGCCGGGCCATAAAATTTCAGTATTATATTCTCGTCGAGCTAGACGAAGGAAGAAATTGAATTCAATTTGGTGTCCGCAAGAACTAGAACCGTTCTCTGCGTAAAGCGATGAAGAAGAAGGAGAGCCGAAGCCCTCGGAATGGGCGAAATGAAATGAGCGGAAAGGATAATGCCGATGGAACGAGAAGCACATTACGACTTGTCACGAGAGAAGATAGTTAGAAGATCGTACCGTTAGACGGAAACTTTGCCCGTTTGTTTTCGATGTGGCCCCCTTCTCGTTATTCTTCGCCATTGTTCTCCCGGTTTTCTCAGATTCTTCTTGCACCGTTCGCATAATAAATACACCTTGACGTCGTGATAAAAACGAAGGCGTATTATGCGAGCGATTTCTTCCAGACGTCGTCGCCGGAGGCGAAGTGAAAATGATGCGCTTACGGAAAGTAGCAACAAAATGACGCTAAGTGGAATCAACATGGCAGTTTATTAACCGTCGATCTTAATGGCGATTGACCCGAGCGATTAAACTACGCTGATGTATCGCCGGTCGATTTACATCGACGTTAATATCTCATTTTAACGAGACACTTGGAAGCCCGGGAAATTCCGGGGGTATTAATAATCGGCTGTTAGTTTCTAAAGTTTCAGCGATTGAAATTCTAAATGTCATTAAAAAATAGCTTCCAATTTCGAGGCATTTTGTTACTATTAATCAGCTAACTGAGGAATTTAGTTTGAAAAATCTCTCACGGGGTGCGGAATTAAAATCAAACAATCCAGTTGATAATCCAGGTAATCCAGATAATCCAGGCAAATAATCCAGTTATCAATTTTACAACGAAGGGAAAACAAAACCTGTAAAAAATATACAATTCAGTGTTAAATAGGTCGCCGCAAGAGAGCTTTGGATCGACGTGTATACATATCCAAGGCAGTTAACTGGCAAATAAATAACCATTAACAAACACCTATCTAAAATTGTAACAACTGAAATTTAAAACATCACAAATTACCTCGCAAGTTTAAGAAATCCCGCAATCGTTACCAGACAATTATTAACATCTAAATATTCGACAATTAAAATTCAAAGCATCATGGAAAAGCATCCTCTCTAGCTTTATCTTCTCAACTTCTCGTAATCATGGAAAAACCCGTAAGAATCGGCACGCTTATCGTTCACCAGGAGCCAGCGAATTTCGAAACGCCTCCGCGGAGGACTTGGCAATCAGTCGCGTGAGAATCATAATTCATAATTCCCCTGTTTATCGTCGTTCCGTTTTCCATCTCCTCCGATGTGTTAATTCAATTGTACTCGCGGCGAAGAAAATTCCATCGTTGCGTCTACCGCGTTGGGATTTTCCTCGCTCGTTCTCATAACGCTCGCACGGCAACGATAGACGTTCACGGAGTGCGTGTACTCTCACCTGTGGGTGTCGAATTACGATTCGAAATACGAGAACCGCAGGTTGTTTCTCGGGTCGCGGTTTACCGCTTAAGGGGACAGGAATGAAATAGGAATCGATTTTTCTCGCTCACTTTTCTCCTCGTTCTTTGCCGTCCATCGTAGTTATTTCCTGATTTTGTTATTATGTTCTCCATCGGTTATCATCGGCTGATTCGAGTAGTTGCTTCGATGACGAATTTTGTGCAGATCGTATGATTACTTAGAATTGTATGTGCTGGGTAAAATAATCGGAGTTGGCAAAAATAAGAGCACAAAAAATTAACGATTTCAAAACTTTGTGGACGTTGAGTAAATAGAAATTGTGTACCAGCGGGACCAAGATATTTAGCAACGACGATAAAGGTTCTGGCTTTCAGACAGTGATTTCAACTTGAAACATTTTCGCTTTAATTTTTGGTAATGTGTAACTTTGCTGTAAATTTAATATTAGTTTATTCGAAAGTTGACAAGAATTCTATCAGCGGAAGCATTTAAATTTTATCTGTCGTCGATAGATTAATGAGGCTCGTGCATTAAACAGAACAGCATCGAGAGCAGCCTTTTCGAAATCTCGGAAAATTTCGAGAGAGCAACGCCGTTGGCAATAATGGAAGAGATTGACACACCGATAAGATAAGTTTTATCGTATTCTCTCGCGAGTGCCACGATATACAAATATCGCAGGCAGCCTTGGCTACGTCTTGAAAGTGCAAGAACCGCAAACTTATTACTCAATATCGTTTTAATTGTCGGTGAGTCACGGCAAGTTTTGTAAACAATAATAGCCACGAACAGACCGCGGTAAAGAACAGCTGTCTCCGATGGAATTGCGAAACTCCTTTACCTATACAGTTTGTCGTAATCCACCTGTAATCTCTTTAATCGTCTGCTTAATGTCACTTTTAAGAAATTCCTTGTTCAGCCTTGTTTCCAAGGTGCAATCTCGTATTCCATGGAATTACCGCTTATCGAAATTCTCGAACTTCAGTGCAATTCCTTCGAGCTAATGACTTTTTTTCGTCGCTATTCTGGCTGTTTTCTTTTGAATTTTTTCGACTTTACCTATGGTTTCATCTACCACCTACTACTTTAGGCGGATTCCGAGCCACCAAGTCTATTATGCGCACCTAGGAAAAAATTCCCAGAGGTGACGGAAGATTAGAACAAAAGCTCATTAATTGGAGGTCTCAGCCTTCAACTCCAGATCCGCCATAGAACCTTCTATCATACAGTGCTGACGAGAAGTCTCGCGGGACTGGAAACGTCTCATTTAGTTTCTTCGTTACGCGATCCGCACGGTGTACGCGACAGTTTAATAAATGGCACGTTACATCCGACAGTAATTAAGAGAAGAGTCGTGTTATTTCCACTTTGACCAATCAGATTCACATTCCTCTCGAAATCCTTCTCTACGACTTCCTCTCAGCACCGCACAGTAGCTCCTACGGTCGAATTTCGATTACCTAACATTCTGAACTCCGCATTTGGATCGTGACGAATTCTCCGATGTAACTGTAACAATTAGCTCCGCTCTCCGCTACCATTTCGTGGCCCACTTTCCTCCAGGAAGACGTTCCTTTCATCCTCCTAACGGCAATCGTCTCGTACGCTCCACAGTTCTGCTTCCTTAACCCAAATGCAACGAGAAACAGTGCAGAGCTGTTCGAGGATACAGATAGAAATTTACTCTGGATTAACACCTTTCCTCGCTCGGTCTCGCTCTCTCGTTCTACGTCAACGGAATTATGCAATACGTGGCGAACTATGGTAGAATTTTACCACGGTTCGCCACAGTAGATTGAATATTCGATCGCCTAAATGGCACTGCGCTGAGTGCTTTTCAGCGAGCTTTTGAAATCGAGTTACGCTCTCGATTATATAAAACGATAGAGCGACGGGACTCTTGCCTGTTATAGTTATTAGCTCAGCATACGCTTTATCTCAAGCATGTAATTAGGTAATGACATTTATTTCCTTGCGTATTCGGTAAATAAGAAGTCAGGTATATTATATTCGTGTGGCACGAAGCGAGACGTGGTCTCTTTTTTTCACCGATTTCAAGCGAATCGTTGCTGAAACTCGAGGACGTTCCCTTTCGCGAAGATCGGTGGCGATCGAATAGACTCAGTTCTCCATCCAATTAGCCGTTCCTTCTCGATGAGAGCGATACTCTGTACGTAATGGGCCTCGAGGTATTACTCAACGCTTAACGTCCATTGCCACGGATTTCTTTACTCTTGCGCGCGTTACGTTTTCGAAGTAACGACAAAAGGTGTTCGGCTTTACCGTTACGCGATTTCTATCGTACTCCTTTCCGGAAGGCGTTTAAGATCATTTTCAGACTGGGTACACGTACGCAGGACAAGAATTCGAGAATATTTTGAAGCTTGTTTCACTATGTTATCTAGAAAATTTGGGTTACATACTTCATCGCCAACTGGCCTTTACTCTGGGCCACTAAATGAGATTTAGGCCGACGCTATTAACACGGAATCCCCTTTTAGTCCGCAGAACATAATTTTCACCTCCAAGCTAAATATTTTAGCTGAAACCTCCACAATCTCCCTTCATCAAACGTAAATTCCTTGAATATCGGTGGCCATATATAATTATTTTGAATTTTAAATCAATTCCAAAACATTACTCTACGCCCACACTATAATATATCTCCATATTTTTAAAATCTTTTAAACAACAGAAAAATCCTTTTCTCCAGCGTAGACCACTTATCTGCAACTCTCTTTTTGACGCACGGAAGATGCCTTCGTCAAACAAACTCTTCAGTCAATACAAGAATAAGTTGTCTCCTTTTATTTCTATAAGTACAATATTTCATAAACAGCACGAGACACCCGGATGAAGCCAGTTGGGCCACTATGATATCGCCATACCGGACTCGTTACGGGCCATTGCGGCAGCATTGCGAACCTCCGCGGCTCGATTTTCCTCTTCCGACGTCGACATGCCTCGTGCCGTGCTGTTCTCCTCAAGCGAAAGTGAAGGAGCCACGACGAACGCAACTTGCAAGCCCGAAACCCAATAGCGTGCTGCGTCACTGCGAAGTGCAATGCTAATTAATTCGTAATTATCGCCAGCCTGCTTTTTTCACCTACGAATAAGTCTCTGACGTTGGCAATCGCGATATGCGCGAGTAGTTTCCGAGAACGTTCGAGTTGCGATAACATTGCGATGGAAAGAAACTAGTGCTTTGTTCTGTTCTTGGTCATACTATATTTTTTTTGTACTTGTTTGGCTTTAATTTGTATGACTATTCCGCCTAGCACCTATTGTTTTAGGTAGGTTCCAAATCACCAAAGTAGATTTTTTGTATTTTATGATTTGATTCTTTGGAGACATTGAATTTGAAAGATTTGAGAAGAGTATGAAGAGAATCTGTAGAATTTGAGGAGTTTTGTTGTTTTTATAATTTCTCAATTTTAGATTTATGCTTAGTTGTTTGGGAATTTGGACTTGTAGGGTTTTGAGGAATACAGGCTGAGGCATGTATCGAATTTGCTATTTGATAGATGAAAGAGTTTAGTCCTTGTGTTACTAAGGATTGTAAGTAATTTAGCAATTAACTCCGCATGGATCGTTCTCTTATACTTGACACATTGATTGTAGAGCAGTCTCTTCTAGTTTCTTCTCTTAATTGTGGCTGTCGATTTCTCCGATTTTTTGTCGGGACGTTTCCCTTTCCGTTAAATGAATCCATTTGCAATGCAGGAAGCAACGAGAGACGTTCCATCGGAAGGCAACGTCGATGAAGAGTTTCGATGGAAGTTCTTATTCGTCGTGGCTTCTAATTAGATCAGAAGCGGCATAAAAATCGCTGCGCTGCGCAGACAAAGATAGAGTTGCCTCGTCTATTCAGATAGCTGCGCGGTCTCTCTTTGCAATAGGAATCACTGGAAACCTTTGATATTCTCTGTTGCATCGCGTTTTTGCCGTATCCTCTTTATATTTTTTTCCGACTTCAACTGTTACGGTCATATCATCTGGGACCTACTGTTTTAGGTGAGTTTCGAACTGCCGAGGCTATGGTATATTATAGATTAAATTAGGAAAAACCTTGCAGAGCTGACGGGGATTCAAACTCTGGGCCCACTGACTGTGACTCCCAACCTCTACCTTTTCACCCACTACAGTTCCTTCTTTAACCTTTATGAATTTCTAGCCTTCCTTTCGAATTAGACCCGCTGCATTTACGGTAGCCATTGTACCATTTTTCTAAAGTAATCACCGCATTATTTAGTTTCTTTAATACATTATTACGTTAAATAATTTCATAAGAAGGAACATTCAAGTTACAATACTATTCGAAAACGCTAACGGTTAAAGCGGGAAAAATGAACTAAAATATATTTCTCATGAAGAAGCTGAAAGACTTCTTTGAAAGATTTAAACTCTCCGCGATCTTTGTCGGAGGTCTGCGACATAGTCAAAGCAGGGAATGATAAATCGAAGATCCACGACTCTTCGACACCACAGAGTAGAGGCAGGACAGGCAGGATAGAGGCAGGATAGACGGAATAGAGGCAGGATACACAGAATAGAGGCAGGACAGGCAGGCTAGAGGCAGGACAAGCAGGATAGCGTGCTTGCGACTGCCTCCATCCTGCGCTATCCTGCGCTATCCTGCGCTATTCTGCGCTATCCTTTGCCGTTCTGTGTCGTCCTGTTATTGGTTTCACCAATCATTCTAGCTTAAGATGAAATTATTAAAAATTCATTCTCTGAAATGATTTCTTCCACCTAGATTATCCATTTCGTTCCACTGTGCAGTCTGTATTCTTGCTGCTTCCCCGTTTCGATTATTTCCCTTTCTATCGAGCGGACGGGTGTTTCTTCGAGCAGAAAGTGACAGGAGCTCGGCCATTAAATTAGATGTTCGATAAAACGTGCCGGTGGACGTATTATTGCCCGTTCCATTTTGCCGACGGAATAATTTTCACAGAGCCATTATACTTAACGCTTCACGGTGTTCCTAGTATTGTAGAAACTATAATTTATGAAGATCCTTCGCATCAATAAATTGTACATTATTCGTAATTGTACGTTAAAGGTCATCTATGAATTATACAAGTCCTACGAGTATTCCTTCCACTTTGACATCGATCGATTTTTATTTTTATACGCCGAGTCTCGTCATCATGAATCGTTAACGATGACAGTGGTCTCAGCGAAGCAAGAAATCGAGGATTGACAATCAAACGGGATTTGTGAGTCACGATCTACGAGGGCATTCTCCACCTCTTCTCTTTTTCTCTTCCTTTTTCATCTTCTTCTTCTTCTCCTATCCTCTTCATCGACGTTTGCAATTAAGATAATGGATAATCGTCTATAATCATCCAAGCAAAACGAGCCGCTCGTACGAGTGTAATTGCACTTTAGATTTATACATGCATAACCACTCGTGTACGTGAACGTTCGCGATACAGGAAAGTAACAGATGTACAGGTTTAAACGACTGATGAATGACCACGATGATCGCGTACCTATGATTCACCCTTTACGATATTAATAACGATGGACAGTGACATACAACGTGTCTAATGCACACAGATAACGCGTTATCGATCTTGCATGTTTTCTAACATGTCTCGAGTACGTGAAATTTAAAAATTCCACAATTCTAAAACCTTGCTCGAGCCTTATCTTCGCGAACTTTTGTAGGATACACAAGGACGTTGAGTTGTGTAACTGCGAATTACTTCCAAATAGTGAACTGTGTATACTTAGAAGAATCGAAATTGTTTTTTCTTTTATATTTCTATGGCTTCATTTCCTCTGATGATATTGCCTAATAGTTACCGTTTTAGGTGAGTTGCAAATCGCTGAAACTACGATACATTAAATAAGAAGTTAGGAAAAATTTGTCAAAGATGACGGAAGAAGATCTGAACTCGGTCCCACTAATCGCGAGTTTCAGTCTTTATCTCATCAACCGCAGCTCCAACTGACTGCTATGGTCATTTCGTTTAAGAGCTATTGCTTTAGATGTGTGACGAACCACCGAAGAATGGACCTTACACTAATAAATATAAAACTTATATTTTTTGCCACAACTCTCTCGTCACGTTTTCTCATTCGAGAATCGTTTAGAAATTCAGGCAATAAAAGCGCGCCAATTGCGCATGCAAATGTATATTTTGCGCGTATATTTTAAATATGATTCACCACCGAACAAGAGATATTTTAAACTGTAGACTATTGGTATTCGGGTGTAGGAGTGTGTCCGTGTTACCTGACAGCGTCATCGACGGTAAAACCACCACGATCAGAGCAACAACAACCGGGTCGGAGAACGGGATGGAGATCCGTGACTCATGGATCTCCGCTTGCCTCTGGCTCTCTTGCCTCATGGAAAACCGTGCATACGTGGTTCTTGCTCCTTTTGTACTCCCCACTGGGAGTCCTCTGGTTCCTGTCCGCGATCCTCTTTTGTGCCTGTCCTTTTCAATAGCTGTACAGTTGACTCGATAAACGACGCGCGAGTGGGATACGTCTTTTAGGCGATCGTTGATGGTTGTGTCTATGGTGGACATGTAGTCTACAACTTTAAGGGGGATATCAAGGGAATCCCTCATTAAGGTAGGTCCTGTTTGTCTCCTACCTGTCCTGCCTCTCTCCTGCCTGTCCTGTCTGTCTCCTGACTGTCCTGCTTCTGTCCTGCTCGCCCTGCCTCTATCATACCTGTCCTACCTGTCCTGCACGTCTTGCCCATAAAAGTGTTCTATCAGAAACAATTTTCGAGAAAGTTAACGTCGAGAATGTGAGCTTGAAGGCCATTTGAAGATCAAATTTGAGCTTGCAAGTTCGAGTTTCGTTGCTCAAACTAAAAGCTCACTCGGATATTGGCGAAATTTCGCGAAATACTCGGTAAAATGGCTCAAAAGCTCAATACCTGCGGGCTCATAGCTCAAAAGCTCATATTTGGTGGAGTAAATTTGGAATTTAGGCGAAATACGGATTGAGCTTTTAGTTTGAGCCATCACCTCTGAGCTTGCAAGCACGGTTTTCGACCTTCAAATGACCTGCAAG
This sequence comes from Cerceris ruficornis, assembly GCA_963989415.1. Lineage (NCBI taxonomy): Eukaryota > Metazoa > Arthropoda > Insecta > Hymenoptera > Crabronidae > Cerceris > Cerceris ruficornis. The sequence continues at coordinate 17,741,896 of OZ022521.1, read as the reverse complement.
ATCATATGAGCCCACTTTCTCGACGTTAATTTTCTCGGAAATTGTTTCTGAACAAATAATTCAGATATGACAGAGTCAGGACAGGTAGGACAGGCAGGAGACAAAAAGGGCAGACAGGAGACAAACAGGGAAGTCAGGAGAGAGGCAGGACAGGCAGAGATCTCGTAGGATAGACAGGGAACCGGCAGATCAGGTAGGAGGGGCAGGACCTACCTTAAAGGGCCTCCCTTGATATCTCCCTGAGTTATCAGGGTTCCAAGTTGAAAACAGCCACGAACGAATTCCAGCTATCTTCTTAGATATGTCTAATAAGTATTTATGCAGAGTTTCATTAAAATAGGAGTGTATTAGTTCCCGAACCTCTCTTGCAAGTCACTTAAAAATCTGCCAATCAATTCGCAGTGCACATTTTAGACGTACCGTAAAATGTACCCCTGGCAATCGCCATTTATCGAGACTACTGTACCCTCTCGACTCCTCGTATTCTCTCGTACCGCAAGTTCTTTCACGGCGCCAATAAAACGAAACAGAAAGGACTCTTTCAGCAATGCAGGCAAGATAAAATTGTGCGATCTTTTTCTTTCGTTGGATGCCATTCGCGTAGCTTTTCATCAAGCATTGAAAAAGGAATCGTACCCCATTGTGGTAACTCCACGGCACATCTACACTTTTGCTCGTGGTTATACGTTCGAGATATTTCTTTAATCAGGTTATATACTTAACTTCATTCGCGAATTCGTTGGCCTCTCGCGCTATTTCAGGGATCGGCGAACTATAAGCCTCTGGCTTCGCTTACGATCGGTCGATGAGTAACCACGGGAAACCAAGGCCGTGCCTTCCAGCTCGATAAATTCGCCGGCATTAAAACAACGCGATTTCACGTGTGCGTGCCGACTTACTCTATTCGGATTCCTCGGTCTACAAATTATTCTGCTTTTCATTTATCCTGAAAGCCACGTTTTTTTCGGGTTTCAAGGTATCTTCAATTCGGATGGCCACAATTAGCCGGTTATTGTAGGATCAGCATGGAGTTAAAGGCTTGGACTCTTAATTAGTGGGGCTGCGTTCGAACGACCATCACCTCTGGGAGATTCTTACGGAATTATGTGATGTGTAGCCTTGGTGGTTTAGAATCGACAATAAAATGACAATAACAATTAACACTGAAACTACCAAGGTGATCAAAATGACCGATTCCGAATTGTTTCGAAAAATTACCCAAATTAATATGGGAGGAATACAGTAAATATTCGATGTCTATCTTATAAAATAAAAATTACTTAATTCTTCATCTTTTTCACCTCTTGATTCCTCTTCTTCCAAAGTACTTATTTACTATGTTTAAATATAATAGATATAAAGCCGGTAGGTTTACCGTTAAAGCTGAGAAATGCAAAGGAAAAAGAAGTTTGTAATAAATATAGAAAGAAATTTTTTCAAGTTAACTTAACGAGGACAGATTGCAACCATATTTTTTATCATGAAATTTTAATGTTTGTTTTTAATAAAATGCAGTCCCTGACATTTTTAGGCGGAGCGGTCGTTTTAAACGGTCGATGGTTATATAAAAAACGAGTGTTTCGCAAAATATGCAAATTACTTTGCGCTGTTTTTTTTGCACTGCGAAAGAACAACCTCATTCTATCATAGATAAAACGCGGTAACGTAAGTGCTCGAGGATTACAAGCAGAAGTATGCATTTTTGCGAATCGTCCAACTTCCCGCAAGACCGATGAATCACGCTTCGTCGTTTCTCGTAAAACGTTGTAAACGCGTTGAATTTTTATTTCATTATTTTGCCTCAATTTAACGCCGATAGGTAACTATCGTGTTTAACGATCAATCGATGGTTTATCTTCGATCTCGTTGTTTCCCGTAGTAAAGAACGATCGAGGCTGGCAACTTATGTCGGATTCGCCGTATCTTATCGTTTGAAATTTTAATTAACGAGCGACTCGTGTTTGAACGTTACCCCAATATACCATATCTCGATACAACGTGGATATATCGATATCTCTGACTATTGCACGAGGTCGAATTTGTTCGGCTCGGGCAAACTTTAACATTCAAGAATTATTTATATCGTCGCGCTATTATTGTATGCCAAATATGCATTATTTGTAGGCTAAATTTCCCATTATTATTAACGCTAGAACTACCATGCGATCAAACTGCTGCATTCTTCGTTTTTTTTGGAAATTCCCGTTTAGAGAAGAGCGTTTACACAGTAAATATTCTACTTCTATGTTATAAAACATAAACGAATTAATCGATCATCTCCTTCACCCCTTGATTCCTCATTTTCCAAAGTACTTATTTAATACGTTTAAATATAACAGACTTAACGCAGATACTACTAGTGTTAAATGCAAGAGTCCACAATTTCATTTAAAAACTGCTGCCAGCAAGAAACTTCTGTTCTAAAAAAATGTCATCGATCTTACATTTCCAAATTGAAAGCGTTAAAAATCGGACTCCTGCAACACTAAACAAACAATCCACAAAAATCGTAGAAACATTCAACGAAACGTCTATCACCGTTGAAATAGAGCAACGAGAATTAAAAACAAAGCCGTCCACGTGAACTGGTTCCCCGGTCCGTAAGCCAATTTCTCGTTCCCTTTTCTCCCAGCGAACCGAAACTCGTTTTTGCTTTCGATGCAGTCTTTTCGGAATGCTTTGGGACAACGAGAAGGAGAGTCACTTCAAGCTTTTTCTTTCCGGCACCGAGTAATTACGAAACGACCGAAACAGGAACGTTTTCACTGGATTCCCGTCGGTCATCGCACGCGCTTGATTTCACGACTTTCTGGACATTGAGGAATGTCATTTATGCTGGCTGACTCATTCGAAGGAATTAATTACGTATTACCTTCTTAAAATTCCTTGAACGTCATCGCAATTTTGAGAATCGGGAAAAGAAACCATAGCCTCGGATTGTTGCGGTGTATTTTACTTGAAGTTGTCTTTCTACGGGTTTGTCGTAATTGTCGAAGGTCGGAATTATTCAGGCTTGAATTTAACAAACACCGAGGCGCATTAGCCGTGTAATTAGTTGGTCTGCGGAGATTAGTTTTTCTACTTGTCCCGGATTCGCGATGTAAATATTTGATATTGCAGCCGGCGGTTTGTTTTCACCGTTTCGTGTTTTTCTGCGACGTTGAAACTTACGATATTGCGGTGAATTTTGCTTCTTTCTCGAGTATCGAAGAAGTGCCTTAGGTTCTGCGCACTTTTGTGGTTTGAGGTAGATATTTTTTTTTCAGTCGATTTTAAATAAAGAAGGATCGATTATTATTTTGAAAGATATTTGTATATTGGGGCATTAGACATTTAAAATCTTTGGACGAAGAAAGGAGTCGAATCGTGAGCGTAAAATGTAGATTAAAATGTACTTCAGCCAAGCGCGTTAAATACAAAATGTAAATTCAATCGAGCATATTAAGTTTAAGATGTAAATTCAGTCGAGCACGTTAGGTAGAAGTTATACATTTAATCGAGCACTTTTTGCAAATTGATTACGCGCGAAAGTTGAAGCCTCGGGGACTCTCAATTTTAGAAAAATAGGATGTTCTACTTGAAACACCTAAGACTTTTAGGATCTCAAAATCTACAAATTGAAAAATCTAAGAATCTTAAGTTTCTCCGATTCCAAGATCAAATCACAAAGAGTCACGAAGTGGTCTAAGAATCGAAAAAATTAAGGCACTGATCACTCAAAGATTCTTAACTCCACAAATTTAAAAACTCAAGAATTTCAAAATTTCAAAATCTAAAGATAAATCTAGGGTCTCAAGCGTTTCAGAATTCCAGAATCTATAGCTCAATCCAGAGACTCAAGAACTTCAAAATTTCAGAATCTAACGTTAACTTTAAAAACTCAAGAATTTCAGAATTCCAGAATCCAAAGATAAATCCAAGCACCTACCATCAGTAAATCCAATTTAAGAATTCCCAAAAACATCATCTAACCAGTTCTCCAAGCTGATCTCTCAATTAACAAACAATAATATCTATATATTTGTAGTGTAATTAATTATTAGGTCTAGTAACAAAAAGATAAATTAGTGTTGGTTGAGCATAGTTTCAAATGACTATCATAAAACAAACGGTAAACTGCTGGCGATGAATTGATGGCAGTGAATTGCAGGAAGTAAATTGCTGGCGGTGAATTGCTGGAAGTAAATTGCTGGCGGTGAATTTTCTTACAATTAGACCCATCAATCGATACCTAATCCATTCCAAACTGAATTTTCGATTTCTCACCTCAGGGCATGGAACAGGAGAGGCATCTGCTGCGAAGAAGACTCGAGGAAGTGAAAAGCGAGAGCGAGGCGAGAGTTCTAGAGCTTCAGGGTGACGTGGAGATGCTGAGAAGTCAATTAGAGGAGCAGAACGAACGTGCGAGAAGAGCGGAACGCGATCAGGCGAGTCTTGTTGCCGAGCTCACGGCTCAAAATACGAGGCTTGCTGATCAGCTGAGGGAAGCCGCGAAACAGGAAGAACAGTTGCTCCTCGAGGTCAAGGTGCTCCGGGAAAAGTGTGCCCTCAGAAATACCACGCTCCAGGATCACGTCAGTAGCCTGGAGATTCTCAGGGATGAGGTAGGTTTATAGTTTGGCAATTAAATCGACGATCGAGCATGCCTCGAACTTTTAAATAGGGTTGCTTACTTCGTATCTTCTTCCTGGAGTTTCCGGGAAGTTGAGTGGTTGAAGAACTACCTTAACGTTAGAGCTATCGACGTTAGATCTATTATATTTAAATATCTTAATTGAGTGCATAGGAAAAAGAGGAATCAGGAGGTGAAAAATATCATCAATACGGTAATTCATATTTAAAAAGATAGGTTTGGTATTTCTACCGTAAGGTTTCTCTATTAATGTAGAAAATCCTTACAAAAAATTAGGAACCAGTCATTTTGACTACCATCGTAGGTGTAGTGTTAACGCCAGATCTAGCAAGATGGTTAAAGTAACTTGTTCTGAATTTATACGAAGTATTCTTGAAAGTTTTAACGTTGTATTTTGCTTACTTTTTTACCTCTGTCTTGTAAAATGTAAAAGGTAAAATTAATGATGTGTCTTCCTTCCTTTATTTGATTTATTCCGAAGTATTTATCTGGTGTCTTGAAAATATACCGAATTAAACGTTAGTAGCTCTAATGTTAAATAGGTAGATTTCAGCAAGATCGTGATACTAATTGAAATGAAAAATATACGAAAGAACAAGAACAAATAGACGACGAGATAAGCGATAAACTCGAGCGATTCAATGTGCAAGCGAGAAGTAAAATATTCCAAGTCGACCCAGTTAACACTTGGAATGCAGAGGATTTAATTGTTACTTCTTTCGAGTTTCGTTGTTTTCACTTTTGCTAAGATTGGATTTAAACATCCGAGTAAAGAACGAATTTTCTGTTGTACGGATAGGATCCTCGGATTATCCGGAGATTTATCGTCGGTTATTGCATCACGGATAATTGGCGTTGTTCTCACGACGGAAGGCTGAATATTCATAGTTTTATTAGAGATAGCAACGTCTTCGATGATCCTTAGTATCCGAGCTCACTTTGGGAAATACGTAAACATAGACCGTGAAGGGAAAACAATCGTGACCCTCGACGATCGACTTGACTTGCCGTCCTTCGTTTTACGCCCTTTGTTCTCTTCTTACACGGGCAACGTTGTCTCGTGTTTCAGGAAATACTCTTCACGCTTGAGTTGAACGTCCAACATGCATCGTAATTGTAATTACATAAATATAGTCGATCGTATTGACGAGCTTCTCGTTGATGCATAACACATTCTAGGGACGGATAGACGTGTTTTGCTCGATTCAAGTTTCTACGTTCGTTTTACTCCACGATAATGGAATAATGTTGCAAAGGTATTGCAAATAAAAAAAGAAAGAAACATTAAGAAGATCTAAACCGCAGGAAAATTGCAATCGATAGCAGAGAAATTCTAAGCATTTCCTGAATAATTGAAAACCAGATCTATAACACTGTAACACAAAAGACTTGAAAACTCGAACGTTGAACTTAACACTACAATTACCAGGGCGGTAAAAATGACCGGTTCTTAATGTTTTCTATAATTTCTCCAAATTTATAGGGTTATCATGAAATTAATATTTTACTTCTATCCTAGAAATTCTAAATTATTTAACTGATCATCTGTTGCACCTCTTGATTTGTCTTATACCAAGGCACTTATTCGGTATATTTAAATATAATAAATGCAACGCTGGCAGTTCCAGTTTTAACACCAAAACTGCGAAGGCGGTGAACATGACCGGTTCTCAATGTTTTCTAAAATTTCTCCAAATTTATAGGGTTCCCATGAAATAAATATTCTACTCCGACCTTAGAAATTCTAAATTACTTAATTGATCATCTGTTTCACCTCTTGATCTGCCTTATACCAAGGTACTTATTTAACATATTTAAATACAATATACGATAGTTTTAGCGTGAAAGTCCCGAAAGAGGTAATCAGAGCTCACATTCTTCAATAAATGTCGCTATAAATCAATTCATATAATATACCGCACAATCCTACAACGACGACTACTCTGAAATCGCACGATTGAATCGTTCAGCTCGAAAACACCCGATATTCGATCCGCGTCTCGGTTTCTCTTCTGGTAAGAATTCTAATTGGTCAGTCGGGGCCTGAATTGTTTCAGGTGCAGCTGGTATCCGCACAAAGGACAGAATTAGAGAGGAGGTCCTTGGAACTTCGAGAGGAGAGGGCGAGGGCGATCGCGGCCCTCGAAGAAGCCGAGGAGAGAGCAGCGGCCTTGGAGCGGCTCAGCCACGAGGCGGAACACCGTGCGAGGCTCGCCGAGCAGGAGAGGTGAGCCTCGTACGATTTCCATGTCCCCCCGATCGGATAATGTTCCGTGATAACGCGCGATCGCACGCGCACAGTAGTTTTCCGATAATGTTCGAAGGTAACGCACGATACGACGATCGTGAAGGTTCGTCGATATGTCCGCGGTTCGTTGCGCGAAGCTTGCAAACTAGAATCTTTTCACTCGAAAGAATAACGAGCGAGTTTATTTAAGAAAGTCGATCGGAGACAATCTAGCAAGGAAATGGAAGGAGCTGCCGTGCCGCGAACATAAGTATTTACCAAGGTTCTTAACCTTTCCCCGACAACCGTCGTTCTCCAGGCCGATATCCCTCGCTTTGAAACGTTCAGTCGATGGTCAACTTTGAATCGTTCGGTTCGAAGATTACCATCGCTATTGTAGAAATATTCCAGTACTCGACGCGACGCGATTAACCATTGTTCGAGCTAAACAAATGGGACCTTTTTTACCGATAAGTCTCTCGAGATTGATATTAATCTGCAAATCGACCTCTCAGAGACGAGCTGGCGACGACGTTGGCCGCCATCGAGGCGGAAAGGCGAGGCAGATCCGGCTCGATACAGAAACCACCACGATCCCTTCAGGCCGAGATGGAGTGCGAGGAGAGCGGAAGTTCGCTGGGGGAGCAGGAGGACCTTAGAACGGAAGTGTCGAGGGCGGTGAAACGGTTGAAGGAACTCTGCACCCACTTGAGGCGAGGCGAGGAGGATTCCGGTTTGCAGAGCGACTGTGACGAGTCGATGCTCGTGATCGTGAACAACGGACCGGAGGCAGAGGTGAGCACCGACGGTCAACGTACTCGCCCTACCTTCGCGAGGGTATCTCGGGTGTCCCTCTTTGTCGGGCGGTTTCCTGCTTCCGGTTATGAGGCGCTTTCTAACGCCCACGGAAACCGAACGTGCTAGAATCGCGCATGAAAATCGTCGAATCGTAAGATCGGGTCTCGAGCGTGACTCGCGCGCTCTTCCGTTTGCGCGTACGTGCGTTCTGTTTCCTCCTTTGTATCGGCGTGTTTGTCGAGACTGTTTACACAGACGCTTCGAAGCAGCGCTTTGTTCGGTCGGTCCGATAAGGCTCGATTTTCCCGCGACTTTGGCAGACGGAGATACGAGAGTTATCGATACTCTGGGTACGAAAATTCAGCGTCTAATCAGCCGCGTGACTTTGACGTATCTGTTTGCAGACGAATTGTCCGGGCGCCCTGCTGGAACTCGTGGAGGAAGTGTACACGTTGGCGCTTTCCGGTAGAGGGGCACCTGGCGAACTCGGCCTGGCGGTGGAACTTCACAAAGCTCGAGAGGAGCTGGAACACACGAAGGATCAGTTGAAGCAAACGCAGGACGAGCTGAAGAGACGAGGTGACACTCTTCTGGACATGACCAGCAAGCTGAGCGTCAGCGAGGCAGAATTGCGAGGGGCGAAGGAGGAACGCGACAGGGCTAGGGAGGACATGGAGCATTCTCAGCTGACGAAGGACGAGGTCCTTGCTCAGGCTTACAAAGTCAGAGATCAGGCAGTGGCCAGGAAGAACAGGGCGGAGGTCGAGCTGGCCAGGACGAGAATAGACGTTCTCCAGGTGAACAGTCAATTGATGGAGGTCGTGCAGCAAAAGGTCGAGCTCAATCAACAGTTGGAGCAATGGCAGATGGACATGCAACTACTCCTGGACGAGCACGTGAGGAGTAAACTGACCCCTGCTGCGAACGTCGCTCCTCCGACGAACGGTGAGAACCCGGAGGTCGTCGCCCCGGCGAAGAAGAAGAGGAGCAGCGGCTTATCGAAAAAGATGTTCGGCTTGTTTTGACGAAAATGAATCTTTTAAAACGTGCGCCGCACGAAGGAATTCTAGAACCATGGTCGGCCCGTGATGGTGGAAAAGACTGCCCGATCGAAAGGGGACTCCGACCGCGCTTCATTTTCTTTGCGACGTTGACGTCGATCCTGGGACCATCGTCGTTGATCTCCGCTGTCGTGGCGAAATAGACTGCTAAATTCGAATTTAAGTGGCGAACGATCCGCGGTCTCTTCGCGATCGGCTCAACGGTTGTACTTTACTTTCTACGATTTCCAGACCAGGGAACTCGTAAACTTTTTTCGTTCCACTTTTTATGCACCGGAGTATCTCTTATGTAAATTAAATCGACCCTGTACATCCGTATTCCCGTCTCTCCGACTGCAAGAATTACTCGCTCGAAAGACGAATCGTTCATTCGTCTGACCTCCGACGACCTTTACGCGTTCTCCGTCCATTCGCGATCCTCCGAGAACGGCACTTTTGTGCTCGGAATTTAACAAGTGTTTTCACTCTCTCGCGTACTCGGCGAAACGCGAGGAACGCCACGGTTTTTCCTCGCGGCTGTGGAAAATCCACCGAAAAAGGAGAAGCGAAAGGAAAACGTTCGTTGCAACAGCTACGTTTCATCGTCTCGACGGTTCATGTTCGCTCGATTCGAACGGTTTCCTATGAAGAATCGTGCGCTTTTCTTTTCTTAACGAACGAAACGAAATTATTGCTACCGTAAATTTGATCTCTAGCGATATATCTTTCAGCGAGGATTCCTCGTTCCTTCGCGAGTATCGACCGTACTGGAAGATGAAGAAGGAACAACTGTCGCGGGTGTTTTTTTTTTTCTATAGGATCCGTAAACATGCGTCAAAACGTCGAGGTTACTTTTTAAGGCTGTAAATAAAACGTTTGTGATAGACTCGTGTCTTACGTTAGGTTTACGGGATGATCTAAAGCCCTTCGTCGATGATTGTGATACGGAACGTCGCCGATTGCGGCAGAGTTTAAGCGTCATTGAGCCTCGTGTAATTCGCCTCGGTGAAATTACAGGCTGCAAAAAGGAGAGGTTACTTAAGAAACGCCGTAGGATGATGAATTTAAATCGTAGCTAGGCATTCCTCCGCTCGTTCTCGAAACTCCTGCGCGCACTTAAAGAGGAAGGACAAAAATTAAGAAAAAAGAAAAGAAACATAAACGAGTAAAGTCGATTCTTACGCTACAGTGTGCTTAAGTGACACCATCGAGGTGTAGGACTCTTGACGTTCATCATTAACGTCCATCTATCCATCCGTCCGAGTGGACCAGGAAATTACTTAATTTTATAACGGCCTCGGGGGTATTACGATAAAAATTGATGGCATGAGGTGAAAGTCGATCGATTCAGCCGTGACCCCGTACCCTTTTACACAACGATAGTGCAATAACACTAGAGAAATTGTTATGCGTCGATCACCCGAGTTCAACCGCAAAGATATACGCCTCGAGTTGAATCAATATTTATTGTTGTTGACGATTTATTGCTTAGTTACGTCTATTGACAAACCAGACGTCGATCCTTAATACAGATACGTTTTTTTTTAAAACGAAGGACGAAATGATCATAGTTAAATGTTGATGATCCGCATCGACGCCCGGCTCGTCGATAAAGATGTCGGATACTGATATTGATAATAAATATCACTCAAGGTTGGTTTCGGTTGCACGCGAGGCGTTTCCCTTGGAGCTGACGGGACTTAATTAGCGATTTTCATTAATACTTTGCTTTTACATTGAGACACGTTTGATCCCGCTTTTTATCGTGGAGAATCTTTTATCAAACTTTAAATTTTGACGAGAGATAAAAGAATGTATTTTTAGAGATTAGTTTCAGTGGCACGCGAGCCGTTTCCTTTGGAATTGAAAGGAATTAATTATCGATTCTCGCTAATACTTTGCTTATACATGAAGACACTTTTAATATGGCTTTTTATCGTTGAAAAATTGTAATCAAACTTTAAAATTCGACGAGAGGTTAAAGATGCGTTTTTAATTAGCCAAGGCAATGAGCCGAGTGACAACAAAACGGTTGCTCATGGGTGATCCACGTTTCGCGTTTGCGTCCATGTACGTCTTTAGGCACTGGTAACACGTAATTCATTGCGAATTATAATAGTATTACGGCGTGCACGGACGGTACGTCGAAGATTGTACGATAGTTGTATAATTCTTGATCTGAACAATTGTGACGACATATTTATTTAATAAAAGTCTGTTGTATGGACCACATGAACGGGACGTTTCTGGAATTCGAGAAAAAAAATTTGAGAACACTTATCTCTACACAATTAATATTACTCTGACAACTATCACCAATATGTGGAACTAAAAGAAAGACTGTTAACAATACAAGAATTAAAATATGCACAAATTAACACTAGATTTACGAACGATTAATCGAATGTACTTAAAAGCGTCCAATTAACATGTGAGAAGAAAAGAAACGAAGGAGGCAAAAACCTTGAGCGATTTAATCGCTTGCAGCCTACGTGAACAACACAGAAAAGTAATCGTAACGTAGAAAATTGCAGAAGAAACAGTCTAAGAAATTTCAGGAAGGTTTGCAAAAAATTCAGCCCAAGTCATTTTCACCTCCTTGGTAGATATAGTGGTAAACAGTTCCTAGTTGGGTAATTAATTGAAGACGTTTTACTATGATCTTTTATAATCAATATGGATCGTAATTGACTATTACAAAAGTATCTATTTTTTTGATTTGTTACGATGAAAGCGAAAATAGTGAAAGGGGTGTCGATCGAACTATGAGAAAGTTTATGTTTTTTGCGCAACTTCGGCATCCTCCACGTATCCCATCCTCGCTGAAATTGTCGGCAATCGAATCAAATCAATTTTAGTCGCTTCTTCCGATGACTCTCTCTTTCCGTGACGTGTTACGGTTCATTTGGAATTAACTTTCATATAGTATGGCTTCGTTAATCCTTTGGGGATGATGAATTCGCGTGTGCGGCTAATCACCGATGTCAGTTTCTGGCTGACCGATTAATATCAGATTATTCCAACCAATACTCCATTTCCTCCTATTAACCGCATGAATTATGAGCACGAAGTCAATCTATATTTCGGTTTAAATTCATATTCCATGCGCGATGGAAATTCAGATTGGTTCGCTAAAGGGTAAATGACTGTTTAAGTGACTAACAAATCGTCTAGAATTATTATGCAAACGAGTTCGACAGCTTAGAATTCCAGAAAGTGGATCATTCTAAAGTGATAATCCTTTCCTTCGTGATTCAAACTGAATTGATATTACCTGTCTAGAATTGTAAGTTCTCAACAATAACTACCATCTACTTCTCAATTTCACAATCCTCCATAGCTATCCTATTACCCATTAACCCCTTGCCCTACGAGTTCTTTTGTGACTGCCTCCGCAATAATGGAGAATTAACTTGCTAAAATAAAAATATGGCAGTGATTCCTGATATATCTTAGAATTTAAAGCAATATTAACAACATAGGGTTATCCGGTCGTGTCGCGCTCCACTGATATTTTTAATTTGACAATTTGTGCGAAGCTTCAAAATTTCCTGTTATTGTGATTAACCCGTTGCCCTACAATAACGAGTGACACTCGTGATGGGGTAAATGGGATAGGAAATTTTCAATTTTTGCAAAACCTATGAAATTGAAAATATTAATGAGACGCGACGCGATAATATTATTCCTGTAATATTAATATTGCGTTAAATTATACGATATATCAAGAATCACTGATCAATTTTTATTTTAGCAGTTAAATTCTGAATTATTGCGGAAGCAGTTACAAAACAAACCGTAGGGCAAGGGGTTAAGTTATTAATGTTGTTATTATGTCTAAAAACCGCTCAAAATCCTCACACTGAATGTCTCGAAAAACCATCGGCGAAAATGACAACGAGGTTGAAAAGAAACAAATAGGCATTTATTCACAAGAGGCAGGTGTAGTTACATTAGTTTTTCATTCTGTCGCTTTTATATATATATATTTATATATATATAATATGTATATATATGTATATATATAATAGTATCTCATGTCCGTTATAATTATCCATCGGTCCAACTACGCAATATAAATGGGCATGAACAACGGGGAGGGGGGAGGGGCGGGTGCATACAAAGTGTTTGTTTGTCCTTTCGCAACAGGAAACGACGTGTCCGCGTCACTGGAGAACGCGTCGCTCCGTTAATCCTCTTTTTTTTTTCTTCTTTTTCATTTAATCATCTTTCTCCGTTAATTCTCGTCATCGCTCTCATTTACGATCGAATCATCGCAGCAAGATTTTCTACTTTATAAAAATTCTTCCGGCTCTACGGCACGGAAATCCCGTTTTGCTCGCGAACGAGAGAATTTCTCTGTCCCGTCGTCGTTTTGCGATCGACGACGGGGCTTTCGTTCGAGGCGATCTATGTCGCCACTCTCCTTTTTTTTCTCCTCCTTCATCCCGCAAACTCGCTGGTAACAATATTTATTTATTCATTTATTTTATTTATATATTTATATTATATGTGACAAGACGACGATGGCGACTCTTATATACTTTGCTCTTTGTAGTAACGCGACGATAATGACCGTGACAACAATATAATTAACAATGATTCGTTAATGATGAGATGGTGAACTTCAATGACAATAAGGGCAATAATGCCGATAATAATGGAACAAAACGTAAAACGTATGACTGACGTTAATGATAATCGTAATCGTAATAATAATAAAGCTATGACGAGTCGTTTATAACACACGCGTATCTCGTTCGAGTCGTCGAATGTAAAGTATCGATGTCGAAACGAACAAGTTCGATATTTAAATTGCCATAAGGTATAGAGGTACGTTATGTACTTTTTCAAGATAGAGAGATAGAGAGAGAGAAAGAGAGAGACACTATAATTATCAATGAAGCATTCGTGTTTTGTGCAGAACAACTCTTCTATCGCAGTAAGATCGCAATACGTTTTTTTTTTTTTCGCTTTTCGTTAAGGATATTACATGTCACAGTAAATATAGTTAGGTTTGCTATTCTATGTCAGTTACAAGTGGCGTCCCTTCTCCTTACCCTCCTCATCCTTTCTCTTTCGCCCCCCGTGCCATTCTTCCCTCTTTCTCGTCCAAAAACGTCCTACATCTTTCCCGGCGACGTTTTCAACACCTATTATAAAGAGACAGTTAAGCTATGCGCAATTTTGCGAATATGTGTTCTCTCTTCGTTTTTTTTTTCATCCTCCTCTTAAACGTGTGTGTCGGTGTGTACGTGCGCGTGCACGTACTCGCATAATGTACGTGTTTTTCTTTTTCTCGCGTGTCGTATCGTACGTGTGTGTATCTATGAGGGTGTGTCGGTACGTGCAACGATGTGTCTTAAACTCCACTCGACTCCTCGTCTTCTTCTTACTCTTACTTTCTACACGTGTATATAATATGTACATCCACACCATAGCACTTCCACGCACTCGTCCAACTACCGAGGCTCCTCTTCGCGCTACTTCCGGTACCGATTTAAGGAAGAACCTTGGAAGGCGCGAGATTCCGTGGACCGAGGGTGGGTGACCGCTTTTAACGTCCGTTAATGTACAGCGAGGGAAATTTAATGCGACACTTTAGACGCTCGTGAATGAGCAAAATACTTCTTTCGTTAAGATCAGTTACAGTCGACCCTCATATAATGCGATTAATTCGCTCCATGTTATATGGAAACCGCGTTATAGGAGGGCTATCGCATTTTTGATTCGCGTTAAATGAAAACTGCGTTTTAAGAATACCGCGTTATAGGAGGGTCGACTGTAGAAGAACGATAGCGTGTTATACCATGCGATGGAATAACGAATCTACCGGATAACTGAGTTAAACGCGAGAAATTTCAATTATCGGGACCTACTCCGTTCCATCTCGTCGACCGTACATGCGGACTTGTAATTTTCAACGATCAATGAATTTTCATTGCATATATTCTGTAAACAACCGCGAATTTCTCATCCTTCCTGTGCGGAAAGAGAACCAAAAGCGGACCAAGGAATCTCGGACAGCACGACGAGGCTCCTCGTAACGACGTTCTATTAATTATTGTTCATGACACCGTTCTCAAGCCTACCCCGCGTAGAGATTGAGAGTGACCAGATAATGGAAGGAACGCAAAGATAGAAGTGAAAAAAACTCCGAAGCGCATTAAATCGAAAGGAGATTCCCTTTCCGGGCGCATCCTGTACACGCGGCAGCCGGAAGTCGTCTCCCCTCGAGAATACACACCCTCATTGTCAGCCGAGACGAGGCGTTTGCACACGTGACATTACCAATCGACTAACACTGGCTAAGTTTTAATTAGAAGGCGGGTGATTTCCTCGTAACACGTATTATGTACAAATTGCGATCCCTCATCGTTATCATCTTCTACATCCTCCGCATCATCGGCATCTTCTTTCTCTAACGTTTCGTCTACAATAATCGTCATAGATGATCCTTCGACAAGCAGCAAGACACCATACACACGCATACTTTTGTCTACCATCGCATTCACGCTCTCCTCAAGTTCTCCTATATCCTGCCATTTCTTCCTATTTAAACGCTACATAGAAATATCTTCGTTCTGGGTCCCGCACAACTTTGTATCTTTTCACAGCGACGACGGCGCTTCAACGACCTGACTCGAGGATGCCGTGCCGCGAGGAAGAACGTACGTTCGTCCTTTTTCGCGAACGAGATTCCTCCGTTTTATCGTGAATCGTCGAGCCGTTGTATCGTCTCTCTTCCCTTTCGTTCAGGGTCGCACGAACAAGCTCGAATTTCTTGCGGACAGGGCGCGAAGGACGTTTCGTGTCGTTGCCATTGCCAATCTCGGTTCATCCTGGATCGTAGCAAGTTAGGAACATCGGGATAAAATTGAAAAGCGCGGCCGCAGGAGCGAAGAGCCGGTTGGACGTTGATCCTCGACGATCTTGAAGCTTCGATGAGCCACGGGACGACGAGGATAATAAGGTTTTAACGTCAGAGATTTGCTGCGGTGCAGAAAAGGACACGTCGAATATATTCGTACTGGCTGTTTTTACCGCGCGTTTCATATCACAACGAGGAATAATCGAGGATGCTATTTACGCGAAAGCGGAACCTTGCTTATCGAAAATTCGTCCTGCGTGTTGAAATTCCTGATATAAAGTCTCGGCGGTTGAAAAATCAGGGAAATCAGGGAAAAATCAGGGAAAGCGCGGCAGTCGAAGTGGACGAAAGTTCGCGGAAGTCCGAGAGAGGATTTAATATTAATCGCGATTCTCACCGCGCGTCTAATTGTAATAGGAAATAAGTGAAAACACTGTCGGTCAATTGGCTGTTTTTGCCTCGGTACAAATCGCTTCGGCGCGGTGTCGTGAAAAACAAATATGTAAAACTCTACGAGTGAAACTCCCCGCGTTATGAAAACCCGGAGGAAATGACGGGCAGAAAGAAGTTTGCGTTTGAAACAACGCGATTGCAAAAACCTTCGATTGTTGTCGCTCTACTCAGCGCTTCGAACGTCGCAGTTGCGGATAAACGGGGACAGTGGACTAGAAAGTACTCTCTGCATTTGTACAAATCGCCTCGGTGTTGTGCACACGGTACAGGTGTAAAGCGAGAAATTTCTTCGTCGCAATGAGAAGAAGTTACACCGGAAGAAGAGCGCGGTAGAAGAACGTCAAAAATGCATGTGGGAACGGCGCGAGTGCAAAAGTGTTCTTACCGCGCGTCCGGTGTCTCGATAGGAAACGATTAAGGGCACTCTTGGACTAGAAAGTACTCTTTGCATCTGTACAAATCTATGCGCCGATAAAACGCGTGATTATCAATAAAAAATAGAGAGACGATGTCGCCGGTGGAGAGTCGAATGAAAAGCAGCGAGAAAGACGCGCGGTAGAACGGCAGTCTACGAATCGACGATCAAACTCCTCGACGTTTTTAGCGAGCACCAGTTTTCGCGCCATTTCTCCGCTCGATCGTTCAAGTCGAAGTGCATGCAAATGCGACGGTGATCATCGAGTCCCCGTTTTGCGCTTGATCTCGGCAAACGAAGCGTATAGCGGCAAATTCGACGGTGAAAGCTTCGTCGATAAGTGCCCGGTTTGTACTTAATCACGGTAAACGAACTACGATGCTCGATATTAAACGCGTTAATCGTAAAAACCTGCTCACGATCTCGATCATCGAACGAAATACCAATGACCGGCGCGTCTCGGCGTTAATATCTACGAGATACCGAACGATTCGTCGCACACGAGGAGAGTGAAAAATCGTAGCTGTACACGGTGCAAATACGCGAACATTTTCGCAGATTTGTCTCGCAGGAGGCCGGGGAAAGGTGGTGGGATCTTAAAAATCGGACACGGAGAATAATGACGGCGGTGAATAAGCTCTCTGGCGTACGAGTTTGCATAAACGAGTTCTCGTTTCAGCGTTGAAAATTTATTCCATGGTACTTGGAGTCGTTCTTCTCTCTTTTTCTTGCTGCATCGGCTTCTAAGTAACGCTGCTAGGTATGCCTGGCGGTAATGATCAATCGGCGATGATTCTCTTTTGCGCACGCGATTAATATTGGTAGTTGTTAAAGGTGTGTTCCTTCTTCGCGATAGGCTTGAGCGTTATCGCACGACGTTACTGTGCGCACAATAATTCATTATTGCGTGTCAATATTTGGTGCGTGACTCGTTCCTCTTCCTACGATGTCTGTCTTTTCGACTCCTGGATCAAAAGGACGGTCGCGTTATAGTTTCGTCGTATCGTCATCCGGTTTTCTTCTCTTCGAGGTGCAAGCTCCTCTATAGTCCGCAATAAAAAATAAGCTCCCTATTATCTGCCGTGTTCGCGTACACGCGCGTGTTCGTGAGATTGTAGGGTGTGTTTTCGAGTGTAGACGTAAGTGTGTTCGATTACGTGGCGTTCTCCAGCCGGTAGTTTATATATGCCACGGCGTGTACGTGTCCGTTGATCTCGCGTGGCCCGGTCATCCTCGTTTCGCTTCTCTAAATCTGTACACCCGAGAATACACGCGAAAATGATACATAAGCTCTCTATAGCTCTTGCAAATTTATTATTTCTGTTTGTCAAGTATCTTCGAATGCCTCGTGGATACGCTAGAACGCTACACCGCACAATCATTCCACACTCACGCACACCGTATTTCTCTCGCACACTCCCTGGACTTCCTCTATAATTCGAGCGATTTTATTAAACTTAGCGCGATAATTACCACCCCGTGTATATACAGACGATTTGCTCTTTCTCTTCTTCCGGTCCCCTTCGCCACCTTCGTTGCAGGATCGCGCACCGCACGCTCGAAACGTTTCGGCGAACATCGATTCGATATCCTCGTTCCAGAGTCTTCTTCTTCCACCTCCTCCTCCTCCTCCTCCTCCTCCTCCTCCTCCTCCTCGGCAGGATGTATCGGCGCTTTTCGTTCCCAAAGCTGGCTGCTTACGAAGCGGGAATTCCTATTCCTCGACTCTTGGATACTCGCGACGAGCTCGTCGCCTCTTCCGCGTTCCCCCGATATACCTTGCCTTTCTTTCTCTTTTTCTTTTCTCTCGTCAGACACTGCGCTTAAATATACATAACATCATATCGACACACGTAAGCGTAGTCCACTATAGCTGTGGTATTAAGTGTATAGCACTCTGCAGAATTCACGTTTCAGTCGTTACGTAAGAACATCTCTATTTCTCCGTTTCCCTATCGCATCTCGTTGCACCCTTTTTCTCTCTACGGATTGCTCTCCCAGCGGGCTAATTGAATACGCCTGTTATCCAGAGACGGCGAAAGGAGCGACCTCAGGGACGCGCTGGGTGGCGAACCGCCAAAATATTTCAAGGTCAGGGGCGACTGCAGATGTCTGTGTTTGATCACCTCTCGCTCAGCAGGCAGCGGCCAGAGTTCCTGTGAAACCGATAGAACCCCCTAACGTCGACTGTCTTCTGCACTCTCCGGTCTCATTATCGATAGTTGAAGTTCGAATTCAACGATACTCGATGCTCGAGCATCCCGGGAGTTAGTTTCAAGCGACAGAGTGTGACCATTTACCTGCAGCGAGAGAGCCTCGTCTCAGGACTCACCCTGCTTATTTCTACGTCCAGTCAGAGAGCCGACGAGGGACTTTAGGGTAGCGCCGAGGCCTCTTCCGTTCGGAGTGTTCAAGCTACTAGCGTTTCTAAAGCCTTGCGGATGTGCGTCTAAGCATTTCTGGTACCTCAGCTGTGTAGATGAAAGAGAACGATAGAGAGGATTAAGGATTTCAGGCACGCACGATTTTCGTTGACGTAGCAACGATCACGAGTACGTTCGATAGAAATTACCTTGCAAGCAGCTTCGATAGTTTTGCAAAGGGCTCCGCTACTTGGTTCGCAATTGAAGATGTGTGCGATGAAGAGGTCTTGGGCGGTATGCATTATGAAGGCGCATTGCTTGACGTTGCGACCGATGCCGAGGAACGACAAGTAACGCACTCGACACTCGGTGATGAGTTTCTCTTCCTAAAATAATCGTACGATCGTATACGTCGGTGAGTACGTCGATTAATCGTGGAAACGTTTCAATGGACTTTCGTCTTACGTTGGGCGTGAGAATGGAGATCATGCTGGGAGCGACCGCCACGTTGACGTTTCGCCACTGATTGATGGGGGTGTTAGTTACGATGTGATCTATAGCGTCGTTCAGCACTTCCATTCCAGTCGCCTGAGTAACTTGCATAGATCCAAGGTATTGTGCACGCAGTACTTTCTTCGGCTCTTCCATCGGGGTTGGAAAGGATTGCGCTGAGAACGAATTAAATGTGTAACGTTATACAAAAATACTTTTAATGCTGTTTGTATAGCTCGCTCGTGTATAGAAGCAGCTTTATGGATTTCAAGAAACGATATAATTTTTATTTTAACTATTTCGTGACATTTGTTGTTTACGACTGACAAGCACCTATATAGAAAGGGTGGTTGATATCTCCCCCAAATTTGAAAACGGGCGCGAACGAATTCGAGCTATCTTCTTAGCTATGTCTAATAACTATTTATGCAAAGTTTCACACAAATCGAAGTGTGTCAGTTCCCTTGTAAGATGTTCAAATGACATCTTCTCATTTGGATGCAAATAACCGCTGAAAGAATTGGCAAGAAAAATACCAATTTTTCCACGTTTAAAGTCAAATTACGGAGAAGCGATTAAACGATAGGCTTTCAAGACACTTTGCTAGAAATACCGTGAAACATGAATTCTCTCGATTACTCACTGACTAATGCCTGTCCATTTCTATGAAATCGTCGATGCTCCGTAGGGAGATTAGTGGGCCTCGTTGCGAGGCTCGTTCTGCCATTGATGTCCACCGGTTTCGCGAGATTCTGATGCTGCGATCGTTCGATCATGATCTTCTTGCAAATGTCACGGAGCGTGTTCGCGATCGTGCGAGCCGGTATGTCGCAACGGAACACGTGGCACATGTGCTTCCGAGTTGATCGGTCTCTCGCGACGTAAGCGAAGTCCCTGAAGGAACGTATCGTGCGTCAGTCGCATTACGAAATGCGGATATTAAGAAATTCGTGCGAACGTGATCACTGTCCATATATGGGTCAGAATTGCTCTCGCTCGTAAGTCCACGTCACGAGTGACTATTACAAATTTATCGGATGACTTTTTGCTCCGACTCTACATTGCAGAGAGGGGCAAAGAAAGAGAGAGTCACGCATGGACAGTGCTCGTTCATTTATTCGAATGAGATTCAAACCAAACCGATTTACCTTTCGCTGTCGCGTCAAATCGACGAGGATGGCAGTCATGAAAGAAATGATAACGAGTCATCGTTAGAGAGCATTGTAAACGAGATTGATATTCATCGAACTTCCGTCAAAATGTTCGACTTACCGGCAATGATCTCTGCCGACACCCCACACCCTGACCGTGTGTATGGGCTGTGTGTTGAGTACGGTAAGATTCTCCGGGTCTATCAGCTTCAGCGCACCCTCGTCCAGATCCATAAATAGATCCTTGCCCTAAAAGGTTCGCTCGAATGAAAGGAGACCCTTCTCGGCTCTCATGGATGCTACACACGAATTTATAATTAATACTCACGTCACCCCATCGACCCACCACGTCCAAAAGATCGTTTCTGCCGAGCGATAAATCGACGATGCACTTGTTGACCGCTTTGCTGCTTCTCTCCGGTGTCAGATCCTCTTCGGCGATTTCCGTCCAGCCCAGAGAGCGAACAGCGAATCTTATAGGTTTGTCTCTGCCCTCGGAATCTGCTCTGGCGGGATAGCTTCTTCGTCTGATGGTAAAATAATTGTAAAAGTTGTTTGAAAGATTGAAACCAAGTATGAATCGGCAAGTACGATATAATAGGACGACTGGAAAAGGACTCACTTCAGTGCCAACTCGACTTTTCTCTTGTTCTCGAGCTCCTGATCCAAAGCCGAGCTCGTATTGCTGCGAGTCACGGTATTCACCATGCCAGCAAGAGTATGAAAGTTGTTTATCTATCCGAACATACGAAGCATTGTTAAATAAACACCAGAGAAATTTTGAAGCTAAATAAATCCACGCTCTACTTACGCTGTCGTTGTCCTTAACGAGGCTTCTGCGAGACTCCCTCTTGGAGTGCGGTGGGGCCTCTGGGGGTTCTCTTTGAATATTGCCACTCTTAACGTGCCAATAGTAAGGTCCATTTTCATCTAAAAGTCAATGCAATTCATTAAAAGTCGTAAAAATTACAATACCTATATACTTTTGTCACGGTGAAACTGATATTTTCAATTTGGTCAATTTTTCACCGAGATTCTTGCGAAGGTCTCATCGATCTTCGTCGTATACATATATATCTTTCTCGTCTTCTTTCGTCGATACTCACCCTCGTGTTTTTGCCATCCAGGCGGGAGATTCTCATCTTTGTCCTCGGAGTCGGTGGTATCCACCTCCGACGGCTTCTCCTGGGTATTGTTCTGCAGAGTGGCATTGTTCTTTTGATCCTTCGGCTGTCTCCGTTTCACGGGGACCGCGTACAGTTCGCTGTTGAGGCTACCCTCGACGTGAGGTACGCCACCCATTTCTGTCGTCTCGTTATCTGCTTTCTCGCAATAACTGTAATATCGAAGACGGAGAATCAGCACGGAAGAGCGGCACTATTGTCGCAACGTTTCTCTAATGTACGATCCAGCTGTTTGCAAAATTCCTCGACGGTTCGTTCGTTCAAGCGCGATACTTTCACGAAAGCGACAAATATACTCCGGCAATTTTTCTCGGACTACTTTTTTTTTAATAGTAAGAATATAAATATGAAGAAAGATAGAGAGGTAAAGAGAAAGGCAGATAGGGAGAGAGAAAGATGCATTTTTTGTGAAGAATGATGGATTTAGTATTGCGTTACAATATTTCTAACGCAAGTCGACGAATCTTTGGAGTATGAGGAACTGCGAGGGTAGAAATATTTATTGAGGGTTTTGGTGGAATTTGTAGATTGTCTTGCGAGCGAATATTATCTCAAATTTGCATATTTTTAGTGTTATTGTAATTGTAATTGAACAGTCGTCTCAATTTTTTCCGGAGCTGAACAGACAGATAAGTTTCGTTGAAGGGTGGCGATGAAACAAGAGTAAAATGAATTGCCGCGTAATTTATTCCCAAACGGCTCGGAAATTTTCATCGAAATTTTCATACCGTTCGATTTGACCAGTTATCTCAAGCGAATTATCGTTAATTGCATATTAGCAGAGGAGAATACGTGGCGCACCGTCGAGAATGTTCCATCGCATTACAATCTGATCGTTAGGCAAAACGAAATCAATGCTTGAAATTGCTATAATATGATTGGATTCGTTAGGATTTAATATTAAACTGTAATTTACATTCGAAGTCGAAGACAAACGGAGAACGAGAAATAGGGGAAGAAGAAGGGGGAGGAGGGGAGAATCGATAAAACGTGTAGACTTTACAGTACAATAATTTCATTCCGCTGCTACTGAAAGTTAAAAAGCTACTTTCGTGTGCATTACAGAGGAAAAATTGCATTCTCTACTTTTAAGCGGATGGATACAGAATGTTCTACTTGAAAATGAGAAAAAAAGCGGAGTATATACAAACAGTGATATACGAGACTACTGAAAAACGAGCAGATCCCCTCGGCCTCGCTGTGATGCTCCGAAGACCAACTTCTAGTTTTCTACTGCAATGCGTAGATTTCAAATGTCTACATACTAGCGTAAACGGCGCTTAAAAAGAGAAAAAAGAGAGAGAGAGATGTAAACGAGGAAAAATTTTGAAAAAAACGAGTTTAATGCAAGATTCAAAATGGAGTCCATCAGCGAGGAGAATTTTTTAATTTATTCTTTGATCCTTCTCGGACAAGCCCGTAGTTTGTTTCGAGAGAATGCAGTCTCAGCCACAAATACAATCCCGCAAAAAGCATCTTTCTTGCATCTTTGACAATTTCCAAACTGTCTCCTTAACAGAGTCTCTCTTTCGCAATTCTGCCAGTTACAAAAATTCCCCCATAAAATTATCATTAAACCTACCAAGCCGGTCGAAATGGTGGGTTCCCAATTTGTTCGAAAAATTACCTAAATCGATAGGGGAGCCATGAACTAAATATTCCACTTCTATCTCACAAAACCTAAATTAATTAATTAATCATCCTTTTCACCTCTTGATTTCTCTCTTTCCAAAGTACTTTTCCGGTGTACCTAAATTTCAGTGGATACAACGTCGGTGGCTTTAACGTTAACGTAACTGAATTTTACTTCTCCAATCCTCGCATGCAACTCGTCGCGCAGTATCTCAAAATCCGTTGCAAAAAAATGCACATTTCATTCCACCCTCCAGGTTGACTCCGCCAGAAAAAAATCCCTCTCTCCTTGGCATGCAACGCTCCGTACTTTCGCAGCATTACAATACCTATGTATATTCTCGTACAAAAACCAGGGCAGTAACAGGGGGCACAAAGTGTAAAAGCGGCAACAACAACAATAACAACATCAACATCAACGGGGGGAGGTGTGAAGTTACTTTCATACGTTTGCAACGAGGACGTACAATCGACGAGCACCTACGAAAGCACTCTTCCAATGCGAATTAATCGACGGCACATTATCAGCAAACACAATCGAGCAGATACAACAAACAGAAGCAACGGAACCCCTTCGTACGACAGGAATCGTCCAAGGTAGAGTAGCTCAGGGGGATTAATAAAACAACAGCAACAACAGCATGATCAGCATTAGCAAGAATAAAAAGCCGTCTCGCAGCACGAGAACATGAGATTCGTACTTATTCGTACGTACTTTCTCGAGCCGGATATATTGGCAGGGTCGATCGAGGCTGTCGCGGCTGCCCCTTGAAGGGCCGGCAGGATCGAGGAGGAGGGCGAAGACGACCTCGAGGACGAGCGAGGATTTCCGTTGAGGGTGTCGTCGACCAGAGCGGACTCTGCTACACCCTCGCTGCCGTACCTGAATCAGCGTGTCGCCGGTCGCATTATAAGGGGATGAATCGACGGTAATGACGATTCGATCGGAATCGTTCTCTCGATTAGACGCAGACACCAGACGCGATTATTGGGGCGAACGGTCGGGAATGGAGATTGAGACGGGACTTCTAAGTAGACGGAGGTGAAACGTTCTTCACGGTGACGGGGAGACATTTTATTTTTCGTTTTATTGGTCCATTTGGCGGCTCGAGTGTCGTGTGATCTTGTAAATTGGAATTTCGGACTAAAGTTTTTGGACCGAAAGTAATTAGAGGGACGAGGGTAAGTTGTAGTAGAAAGTAGAATCGAGATTTTCCGAGTTTGAGTTCAAGTATCGTTGGTGTTTTTGAGGAATTTTGCACACGCGATTATCGTAATTTTGGTGATTTGAAATTGATGTAAATTAAATTTCGAGATTCTCGGTAAAGCGATCATAGTTTTGGATAATAAAAACTATAAGAAAAAGGAACGTGATTGAAAGTAGAACAAGGGACGTTTGAGCAGCGATTTAGAATGCAAGATTTGTTGTTACTTTGATCGAATATTTGCCATATCTTTGTCGTAACTATGATGTTACCGAATATGTGTAAAATTTGGTCATTTCGGTAAAACGATCGAAAAGTCCGAGGTCGAAAGTAATAAGACAAACAGACCCGATTGAACGAGCAGGGTGGCAATTATTTATACGCGTGTAACGATTGCGATAAGGGCGAGTGGTGTTCTTCGAAGGGACTCGTATACACGGCAGAACTTTTAACGTGAAATCGATTTTCGTATTGGCAGTCTGTTATAGTGGCCAAGGGAATTGGGTCAGCGAGTTCATTAGGGTGTAGATGGTATTTTCTATTGTATTCCGATCGTATTACAGTACTGTTGTTGTCGACGTCGGAGCGTCGTAAAGTCGAGAATTTTCGGTGGGCATTACGCGGCATTAAATGGAACAAAACTGCGAAAGCGTTACGTTGAATGCGATTTTTATGCAAGTTCGAAAATCAGCCAGGGTATTTCCGACGACTTTTTGCGGCTGCATTCGCGCCAAATTCGAACACCTCTTGTACCGTATTGTTCTCCGTCTCAAAGGGCTTTTATCCGCTTAAGAAGCACGATACCGCGTCTACCGTTTAAACAATAATCTCCCCGACAGCCCATTTACACACCCTTATCATCCGTTCAAAGGAAACCGGAAGCTTAAACCGAAACTTCAAATTCAAACCAACAAATACAACGTTACCGTAGAACCCTAGGAATCATGCTAAAACCGATCGCGAAGACTATCGAAATTTGTTACATCCAAGTCTGAAAATCTCGTCAATCGAACAAAGGAAGATCCGCGAACGTCACGCGAGCGGAATGAAAACGCCGAGTAATTTCCCGTCGGTCAGGACGGGACGTTTAAAGAGAAATTTCACGGAGGGAGGCCGCCTCCTCTTATATACATTGTTGCACCGCAGAAATTACGTGGCTGCAAGGAAGTGCCATTTTAATTAACGATCGGGGAACAGAGCCAGGCACCGACGTGGTTAGTACAGGGTCGCTAACCATGTCGAAGTAATTAAGGGATTAGCCGAGCGGTTTGCTGACTAACGCCACTCGCCTCTCTCGAGTGTCGTTCGAGGCTACCTTCCAACTGCCGCTTCCTTTCGACCTCGCCAAGGATCTCCGCACTTTCGACGAGTAGTTTTTCGCGCGGATTTTAATCGTCGACTGCCGTCACTCCTTTTGCAAGCGAGGATTCCCCTCGCGATTGTCGGGTCGCGCGTCAACGCGCCTGTAATTCCGCTCTTTGACATCGAAGACGCTTTGGGGACACGCGAACGCCGAAGACATGGAACGAGTAGCTTTCTCGGTTCATCGTTGAACACGGCGAATGAGATTATGCGAGAGATCCTTTATTCCTACTGTCGGATGGAAACTCGATCCTTTGCTGGAACGGAGTACTTGACCTAGCCACCACGGTCGTCCTTGCTCTCCTGATACTCGTTTAACCCTTTGGTGAGTTTTCGAACGGAGTGAGTTTGAGTTTTCATTGTTCCGGCTGTGCTTTGTCTATTTGTTGTTTGATATTAAATTCCTTGATACTGGATCGCAATGGGGGATGTAGGACAGGAGGGATAGTCTTCAGTGGTTGATATTCTTCCGTGCGAAGACACGAGAAAGGTAGAATATTCTTTGTTTTAGGGGTAGTCGGATGTCTTGGTACCGCGTGATTCGATTTTCAGCTGACGGTATTTTTGTAACGATTGTACTTGCTCTCCTGATACTCGTTTAACCCTCTAGTGAGTTTTTGAACGGAGGGAGTTTGAGTTTTCATTGTTCCGGCGGTGCTTTGTCTATTTGTTGTTTGATATTAAATTCCTTGATACTGGATCGCAGTGGGGGATGTAGAACAAGAGGGGTAGTCTTCAGTGGTTGATATTCTTTTGTGCGCAGACACGAGAAAGGTAGAATATTCTTTGTTTTAGGGGTGGTTGGATGTCTTGGTACCGCGCGATTCGATTTTTAGGGGACGGTATTATTGTAACGCTCGTTTTGTAACGAACGTCCTTGCTCTCCTGATACTCGTTTAACCCTTTGGTGAGTTTTTGAACGGAGTGAGCTTGAGTTTTCATTGTTCCGGCTGTGCTTTGCCTATTTGTTGTTTGATATTAAATTCCTTGATACTCGATCGCAGTGGGGGATGTTGGACGAGAGGGTTGGTCTTTAATGGTTGATATTCTTCTGCGAGAAGATACGAGAAAGGTAGAATATTCTTTGTTTTAAGGGTAGTTGAATGTCTTGGTACCGCGTGATTTGATTTTTAAGTGACGGTATTTTTGTAACGCTCGTTGGAATATCCTTTTTCTCTTGATGTTCTTCTAGACAATCTTGGCAGTTTGGTTTAACGACTGTCCACTTTGAAGAAATAATTTCTATTTGTACAAACTTGTAATATCAAGCTCGACGATTATTCTTGCCTTCTATCCATCCTGAAGTACCTGCTGAGAGGGATTATTTTTTGCGATAACAGTCCTGTCTTACGAAATATCAATGCGGAGGAGAAACATGCTTTCAGAATGGACGCATCGATGCGTCGGAGATCGTACTCGACGAGCGTTAATTACCATCGGCAACGGACACGATAATTCTTCGTGCGCGTTGCTAATTGGCGTGCCGAGTTCTTTCCTCTTTTCATCGTCCGGGAGTGCGCGCACGCGTTTAAGCTCAAAGGAATATTATTTTTCGAGCACCGGCTGAAAATTCATTCGATTCATTCCCACTTTAAATCGTTCAATTCGCGTAGAATCTGCGCGACGATAGTCGCATCGTCCAAACGAACGTCTCCTACGAAGAAATGCGGCAGAACACCGAGGGAGAAGCTCGATGTAAAACGAAGAAAAAAAAGACAAAGATCCCATCGTGGAGACGCTTTTGCCACGGCGATGCGTGCCGTCGTAATATCCTGTTTTCATTTTGCAAAGAAAGGCTCCTTTTGAGAGCCGTCGGAAAAGCCGGAAGAAACGAGAGGGGAAGAAGGAGAGTGGAATAACAAAGATACGTGCCGCTGTAATAGCGAAAGAGGTAAGGGAGAAAGAGACAGAGAGTCGGATAGAAAGCCATGGGCAAAGGAAAAAAACGTGGAGAAGATTCGGGTGAAATAAAAGCGGCGGAATAACGAGAGCAGGAAAGATAATTACGGCGAAGGGAGGTAAAAGCGAGAAGATAGAAGAAAGAGGATGTAAAAGGGAACAGAGAAAGACCGGGAGAAGGCAGAAGAGGGAAATGAGAACAAAGAGAGACGAACGGGAAGAGACGCGAGTTTTCGCGCTGTCCGGCAGCACGGGGAGCTTAATAACACCATTTTAAGCGAGTATGTGGGTTAGGAAAGGCACGAGTAGCAGCTTGGAAATTCGCCAGAAGGCTACGGAGAGGAAGACTCGGTGCATAAATGCGGTTGGACCGCGGACTGCGATCGATCAAGCCGAATACCTCCGCTGGAATTCCTCATTGATAACTATTAATTATTCGCGTTAACTACCGAATAGTAATCCCATTTCACGATCGATACTCGTAGACGGTCGATTAACGCTCGTTTCTTTTCGACAACGAGGTAGATTTTAAGCAGACATACCAGCATCAAAGGCATTGTCGGTGAAATTTCGGGACGCCAGTGTGCCTCGTAACGTCGATTTCGGCGAATCTAATCAATTTCTAATGGAGCCTCATTAATCAACGGGAGAATCAAATCGGCAGCTCGTCGCAACGTTACAGAACCGGATGGCAGATCGATTACGCGGTCTATTTGCTTGTTTGCCCGCGTTCTCGAGATTGAATACTCGGGGACCGATTGCCGATCGATGATCAAACTCGATGCGGATGTCGCTGACGGAGGAGTCACACCTTGCGAGAACGTAATCTACAAGAGTGGACGTTGATTTGTACAGATGAGACTCAGTTGGGAAATCTCACTCGTTTGTGTTATATTCTGTACGGTAATATAAGAATTGAAAGTAACTTTTATCTTTCAGGAAGTCCGCCAAATTTAAACTGTCCTTAGGGGCTATTTGGGAGAACCGCCATTTCATCAATTCCCCGTAACCAAGCAACATTAACCCTTTGTACTCGGAACCACCCCTAACGTTATCTATCAGCAACTCGGCGGTACTTTACGATTTTCTGCATTCTGCCACTTCAAAAGAAAACTTCAGGCAAACATGAATTCCTTAAAATGTTGCGGTGCAATAAGGTCATCCTCCCTAATCACCAATAAACTCGAATGTCCCTTCAGAGGGGACAATCGAGTGATATGCAAGACTTACGGTGTCCCCTCAGGTGGGACATCAGGGTGCAAAGGGTTAACACTTCGGTTAATGCGTGTCTCCTGTACGAGCCGAGCAGTTTGTTCTTAGAGACTGACTCATACACGACTCACTGCTGTATATATTTTAATTGCAATTTTATGCAGTGTAGTCTATTTTTGAAAGTTCATTTTCAACACGGCAGTTAACGCGTCAAAGCGGATCAATATATTCAAACTCATATTCTTTAACGCTCGAGCAATTTTTCTAATTGCACCTCGCCACTTTCCCTCTTCGTCTTCCTCCTCCGCAGAAAGATTGTTTACGACTATGACGTCACAATGCGTTACCTCGCATAAGTAACATCCCGACGATCGATACGCATGCCGTGGAGGAGGTTCGGTTAAATGCCGTTTTGACCGTGAAATCACGGGCCATCAAGGGGCAATAAAGACGCCATCTCGCAGACAGACCTGCCGTCGACGAGATCCCGCTCCATAGGCCCGCGACTGTAAAGCCACCCGATATGCAGCCGCGCGCCGCCGTCGTAACTTTCAGTCAGGTGTAATTAAACCCAATTAGGTCGTAAGGTGAGCAACTTGTGACGCACCTGGCAGAGCTGTAAATTATACCGCCGAGTGCTCCTCTGTCTAGCGCGGTCGTGATTACGGCGCGGCCAAGTCGACGATTCACCCCTGAATTAAGGGTCCGATGATCGCCGCGGATCGCAAGGGTTCATCTCCGACGTTCGCCCTTCTTTCAAAAGAAAAAAAGAAACCGCTTCACTCCACGAACGTACCTCACGCACGATCAAAGAAAAGGAGAGGAGCGAAGTAAAAGTAACGGAAACAATCGTAAATTAAAAACCACCCTCTAGGTGTAATTTGTTACGCCTCCAAGTGACACCGGAAGCTACGAAAGAAACAAAACGATCGTCGAAGCCGTGCCGCGAGAGAAGAAAACGAACGTGCCAGAAAGAGAAGTTGTGACCGAGGGGGTTACGGGGAGGTTGGAACAAAAAAAAACGATATAAGAAGAAAGAGTCGTATACGACCGAAACACCGCGTACGTGGGCGTTCGTAGGGAGTAGAGCAGAGAGAGAGTCGGGGGTGCTCCTCTCCTAGCTCGATCAATACACACTACCAGCAACCCCTCTGCGTCCCACGGCGTCCCTCGTCCAGTCTTCCTTCACCCCCGACACCCTATCCACCCCCTACCATTTCGAACGAACCCTACCGCGCGTTCTAGATAGTCGAGACCGGTGTCGTTTAGCTACGGCACTGGAGTACGTCTTATCGGCCGACCGGTCGCTTGCTGGTTTACGCGAAAGAGCCGATTAGCTGTATTTTCGCTCGCCTGTGTTTCGTCTGCGCGTAGGGCTTCCCTCGCTAGCTGGGATCGTCTTTCGCCGTTGACGAGTAAGCGTGTTAATTTTTTCTCATTTAACACGACTCGATGGATAGTCCATTTTCCTTGGCAGGTTTAGGAACGTGGGAGCGCCGATCGCCACGGTTTCGAGTGGTCGCGAAGCGGTGATCGTGAAACATGCGGTCTGTTTCGTACGTATATTATGTTGCGATGAACTCATGGCTGTTATCATATCAGGTATCTCACGGTAATCGAAGGTTTATTGGGATTTATGTTATTCGAAGAATACTACTCTAATTTGTAATATAATACAGTCGCGGTATTTATCGGTAGAATAATTACTGTTTTATCAGATTTTTTTCGACGGTCGTACTCTCGATTTGCAATGGTAATTCCTAGCAGGAGTACGGCGTTGCGTGCAATTAAATCGACCGTAAAAAGTTTCAATGGAGTTTTACAAAATCGAAGGTAACGAGAATTTATTTCCCGCATTCGGTATTTTCCACCGATCACCTCGATCAATGGTAGTACAATCGATTCGTCGATCTGTCGAAGGAAGATGGGGGAAAATCAGGAAATGATACGGCACTGTATTGCCTTTAAGTATTCGTTAGGTCGGCCGGTACAAGAAGGGCGGCTAGTTAGGCCTGGTCGAACCGTGAGGGTATTCCCTTCGGCCCTTTCGTCCTTCGAGAGGGTTTCAGGGTCGTACGCAGTCAGCTGAGGTAATTAAGTTTAGCACGATGGAAGGAGCTCTCGGGAGTTTCGGAATATAATCTTGCTTTCTCCAAAGATACCCTCTGCTTTCGGATTAAATTCTATAAATATCGCGTCCTCCGAGAACTCGTGCCGCGAATTTCGATCTCGCGTGGGAATTTACACGCCGCGAAATCATTTCGATAGCGCGAATGAGTCTAGACGTTGAAAAATAATTAATTTCTGGATTAACAAGTAATTGCTCCCGGCAATTTAATTGCGATGTTGAGATATGCGCGTTCTCAGATTCCGACGTAATTAAATCGAGGAGAATAAAACGTCTGCCTTGCGTAACTTTAGGATTCAGTCTGACGATTCAAGTTAGGATAATTTCACGAGAGAAGTCGAATCTCCATAGCTTTTGCTTTCAATGCCGTTGAAACACTTCACCGAGGATTTCGAGTTTTGCTGCACACTTTTAAAAATTCACATTGTATCTACGCTATTTGCGAAGAAAAATATTTGTCCAGGAAAGTGGCGGCTTGCTCCAAATTCGAAGGACGCAGTCGAAACCTCCATCGCCACCCTGTGAACTCTCAACCTTCCACCGTCCGACTGACCTCGAACCTCGGAGTTCAAATGGAGCAATTTAATTGACAAGAAGTCGGCAAAAATTTGGCGATATTTTGCGAGAACACCCCAGCCAATTAAAACGCTCCAGCAACGAATGCACACACGTTCCTTTCAGTCAATCGCGCGCACTTTCGCGAGAAACATCCCGTAACTCGTAACGCGGGAATCGTACGATCGTCTGCGTCTGGGAATTTTTTCCGCAACCGAGTCGACCCGGCCGTAAACTTTTATTATTGGAGCCACTAAATCGAGCGTTTTTTTTTTCGTCACGAGATTTGCCGGCGTGGTTAATAAACTTTTGGCTTTTCCTTGCGCAAAAACCGCGGCTGGTATATTTTCGGGAAGCGCTTTCCCCGCGTTGCTTTACGAGCGCCTTTCTTTTCCTTTTGTTTTCTCTTTTTTTTCCCCATGAAACTCGGAAACTCTTCTCGGCAGTCCTTCACACCCCCTTCCAACCCTCGGCTTTCCACCTTTCCTTCAACTCTACGGTGCTCGTAGTCTTCACGGATTTCTTCTACTTCTTCCTTCGTCTTCCTCCTTCTTCCTTTCCTCTCTGCTTCCCGGTGAGATTTTAATCTAACTTGCGCGATAAAACGCGATCAAAAAACACCGCAGAGAAAATCGCGGTCTCGTGCCCTTGGCTCTTCGAATTTCTCGCACGTTTCGCGAATTTCGTGGAAAGGATTTTATCGACTCCCCTTGCCCGGAAGGGCCTTGTTTTATGTCACCGTATCCTTTTACGGCAAACATATCGGCGGGCATCGCGGTGAAATTTAAACTCCCCCGTCTACCGTAAAATCCAAAGTGTTACGTCTCCTGCCATTTACCGTGTACTTTTTTTATTACTTCCGAGATGCATCGAAATGGCAACGGTCGTAATGACAAAGCTAGACGGTGGAGGTGATCGACGTTTGTACTTCGATTTCAATCATGATGCGGATGGTCCATGGCAAAAATCGAGCATTGTTTGACGCTCGGGTGATGATGGAGTATCGCGTTAACTCGTTTGAACAATGCGTTTTCAAAGGACACCTATTCGAACGTACGAATCAACCGATTTTACGTGTTCCGATAGGATTACAATTACAACGAAATAGTGTAGTCATTGGAAAATGAACGCGAGAATTATAATCCATCCTGTTTCTTACAAAAAAGTGTTATCGTGAAAAGGCTCGAGGCATCCGGATTACCTGTAAAAGTGTCGCGCGCAATAAATACACTACGGCGGAGAGACGGCAGGAAGAAAATTCCAGCACGCCGTAAGCAGGCAGCTAGACAACCGAAATTCGTTTGGCATTCAACGCGATAAACTTATCCGAGCGAACAAAGGAAAAACGCGGAGAAAAAGAGATATCCGACAGCTCCGCGGAAGACGGTTCGTTTACTAGTGTCCTCGTTCCGGATTTCAGTTTAGCCCGATAATCTCCCGAGGCTCTCGGTATCCTGGTAGGACCTTTTGGGACATTACTTTTCCTCCGTCCTTTTGCGCAAACATCTCCCTCGCACTCTTTATCCTTCTCTCTTTCTCTCGGCTCCCGTTGGTCTTCCGATCGGAGCTTTTTCAAAGCCAGGACGTGGAGGGACTTATCAAGCGCACCGACTTCCAGGGATCACCGATTACGTCCTACAGGTATTACCGGAAAGAGAGAAAGGACCGCTCTGCCATACGGAAGAAAAAGAATCCGGGAAGCGCGTCATGGATGGAAGGGGTAGACACGAACGATGGAAGATTCCATTCCGAGGATTTATGGCGGCCCCTGCGTGCATGCATGCATGCGACTCGCGCGAGTCCCGCCGACGTCTGCTCCACGGTAATTTCTCAACGTTGCACCGGGTCGGACCTCTTACACGGTGCCATCTACGTTACTCTCTTTCTAGCTTTTTATCTCCTTCTCGCATACCTTCTTTCCATTCGTACGTGCCAATTCTCCATCTGCACTCTCGCGGATATATCGACGTCGATGAACTGGGTGGTTGCTATTCTCTTGTTTTTTTTTTCGTTTGATGGTTCACCGGAAAACGGGGAAAACGGGGAACTTTAACCCATTGACTGCCAACTACGAGGTATCTCGTAGCTGCACTATAAGTTTGAATTAATAAGTTAACAATAATGGCCGAGCGTGTATAGAAATTTTGGGAGAAAAATGTTCTTCGTATCATTACAAATGTCGAGATTATATTTTTTATTAATAAAATCAATGTTCTAAAAACTTTCTGTCATCTTCTCAAATTTTAACAAGCAAAGGTAATATTTCCTTAGTTTTCTTGGCAGTGAATGGGTTAACCCCTTGGCCTACGACTTCTTTTGTGACTTCCTCCGCAATGATTCAGAATTACATTGTTAAAATAAAAATCCATCAGTGATTCTTGATATATCATGCAATTTAACGTAATATTAATATTATAGAAAGAATTTTATCGTGTCGCATCTCACTGATATTTTCAATTTTATGGGTATTACAAAATTTGAAAATTTCCTATTCCATTTGTTGCTCCACGAGTGTCACACGTTATTGCAGGCTAAGGGGTTAACCGAAGGTTTTTTCAAGATCTACGAGAAGGAAATTAGAAGTAGGGTGTGTTCTTTGAGATTTTTAGCAAGGGGGAGAGTTTTGATAGGAGGTGAATTTCGTGCGAGCTACGCCGACGTCTGCTCCACGGTAATTTCTCAACGTTGCACCGGGTCGACCCTCTTACACGTTGCCATCTACGTTACTCTGTAGCTTTTTATCTCCTCTCATACCTTTTTTCCATTCGTATGTGCCAATTCTCTATCTGTACTCTCGCGGATATATCGACGTCGATGAACCGAGTAGTTGCTATTCTCTTGTTCTTTCGTTTCGTTTGATGGTTCACCGGAAGACGGGGAAAAGCGATATAGGCACTTTAACGGACTGACCTTTCAAGATCTACGAGAAGGAAATTAGAAGTGGGGCAGTATTATTGCTGGGCACTGCTCTTTGAGATTTTTAACAACGAGGTGAATTTCGCTCCGTACGCGTAATTTTTCGAGCAAAACTGGATCTGCGTTCGCGACGTTTTTCTGTCTTTGAATAGATAACGTTCATGGATGAGTAATCCTACGTGAAGGATTTTGGAGTAATAAATCTGACGTCCCGAAGTTCTATGAGTCTGAGAAACGTTGAGAAATTCGTCGCCGAAAAGTTGCACGTGGAAAGTCTACGAGAAGACGGATGTGTTGGTGGAACGATAGAAATTTTCTTGCATATTCTCGACTTTATCGATTCTATTGCTTATTTCCCTCGGAGAACTAACGTTCGATTTTTCATCTCGAATTCTCAACGAGCAAGGTGCATTCTGGAGAATCGCGCGCAGAATATTCGCAAGAAACAACTACCACGATGCAGGGCCGAGGGTAAAACATTTTCAAGCAAATACGAGCGAATTGCAGTGCACGTAAACGCCCTTTTTCACTCGTTCTCTCTCTGCTCTCCTTTATCTCTTTCTCTCCCTCGAATGCCCGAACGTAGAGAAGTATCTGTTTCGCGGATAAAAGATCGTTGTATTTTTATTCCCCCGGATGGAAATGTTTTCGCGATCGATAAAAAGCACGGATGCCAAGTACGTTGTAATCTCTCGATTCTCTCTGATAGCGTAATAAAGGGGGGAAAAACCCGATGCAAAGAGAGAAGGTGCAGGAGTGAAATACCGAAACAGAGAGCAGAAGTGAGAGGAAGCGAGACAGAGAGAGAGGTGGAGTCAGAGAAACAAAGAATTGCGAAGGGAGAGAAACAAAAGGGGAATGAGAGACGGAATTAATAGACTTTCGACAACGCTCCGTTTTCGGCGAAAGGTCCGACCGCAATGAGACGTTCGCATGACCGAAATTTTTGTCGATCGCCGATAAACACGGGGCGAGAACGTTCTATAAGCTATTTACGTCGTGCGATAAAATCGGAGGCGCGGCGTCGAAATCGTTCGAAAGGTACGTAAGAAGAAGCGAGAGTAATTGCTCCGTGCGTTCTCCATGAATCATACGCGTCTACCTCGATAGCATCGAGGTCGAGCATCCGACTTCTAAATCGTTTGGGAATTTTGCAAGCTAACTCTCTCCTCTAGCCGGACGACGGTTTTTTTTTGCTCGGCCTGCGAAAAAAGTCGCGCGCCGACGAAGGTCTGTGCGGTCTCAAAAGTTTGCAGACCGACGAATGTAATTTACGTTCGTGATTCGACGATCCCGAAATGTCGGGCTTAACGCGATGAATTTTTTAACGCAGAAGGAAAAAGGGAAAAAGGAACGTCTGTGGAACATTTCGCGCGGTTTGAAATGGGATTTGAAAACGCGAGTGTCGGTGATTCACGAAAGGCTGAGTTTGAACGTCTTATTCTACTTGGCGGGGAACACTTGGAGAAGGAGAGGTATTTTAACGAACTCGAATGAGCGGCAGGTAATAAACGAACGTTATGACCTCCTGATAAAGGAGGCAATTATGAAAGCTACGGCAGAAGTAATTCAATAGTTCGTTAGTTAGTCGCCGATCCGAGATAAAGTCGTGCAACTATCAGCATCCTCGGACCGCCGTAACTCGCGGTTTTTTTTCCCCTGGCGCGGCAAAAAATTATGAAATAATAACGCTCATGGGGAACGATACAAAGCCGTAGATTAATTCCAGACAAACATTGCTATTTTTAGGAAACACGTTTCACGGTTTGCAGTGGAATAAAAAAGAAGTGCACGGGGAAAAAGTCGACGAAACGTACGATAACGTTATGCGGAGGATGACGGGAGGAAAAAGATCGTAAACGCATTGTTTCGTTATTACTTGTTATTTGATTTGTACGGAAGAACAGGCACGGATTAAACCGAGCAAAAAATTGATTTATCCGTTCCATTTGTTTCACATTCGAAATTATACGTCCCAGATAAAAGAATTCCCGTCGATTAACAGACGGTTAAAAGGATTAGAATTTAACTGCCGGCTCGATTATCCGCCGGTACCAACGAAAATCTAATTAGCGTCTCGGAGATCCGCAGAAATGATTCGGCGATACCATTCGCGACGTGGAACTACAATTAAAACCTACCGATACTAATTATTCGATTTGCATAACGGCGCCTCGCGTGCCCTTATTAAGCTTCCTTATTATCGTTAAGCGCTTCCATCTGGCAGAGAAGCCGAAGAATTCCCGGGCTTTGCGTTTAAGAAGAAACAATTTAAGGAATATTCGCTCCGGAGGGGTCTTGTCTCTCTTTGTCTTCCATTGTCCCACTTTGTCTCTCTTTCCCTGCCTCCTTCTCTCTCTCATTCTCTCCGGAGACCAGAGGACAGGTGTATTCGTACACCTGCCGTTATCGTGGCCCACGAAAGAGCAAGAGGAGAGCCTCTATTACCATTAGGGCACCTAATGCTTTCCGGATGTTAATGGAAAGCAGACACGTTCGAAACGGGCCGTGGTACCCCGGGGAAAATTGTCGGTGCGGATATTACGTAGATCGTAAAGTCGAGGACCTTAAGCGAGCCTTGCTTCTGTAATCAAACGTTGCTCCTACGCTCGTGTATGAATTAATTAAATTTGTCGGCAACCGTCGAATTCAGATCTCCCAAAAAGGCGGGGGGGCGCAACGTTTCCATGAGTTCGTGCATGTACCGTTTCGATGCTATTTGCATATAGAATACGAGCTGTAATCATTTTTGGATTAAATGATATTCCAATTTACTAGAAATATATGAATTTTTAATTGATAATGGAAATTCCCTTATATTTAGGCGAATCGGTATTACACTTTTCCCGAAACGTTCAAATATTTAGAAAAGTGAAAATTTGAGGATTTTCATTCTTGCAAAGATTATGGACGGTGTTGGTTGAAGTATATTATTCCTGGTAAACTTCACGCTTCAGAAATAACCTTTGCGATTGAAATTATGCGAGACATTCGCGCGTCTAGGCGACGAGTTCGTCGTTGCGTTTAAACCGCGCGCCAGGAAACAGAAGAAATTCTTAATAATCGTCGGCGGAAGTCGGTTGGAATTCCGTTCGTTTCTGACGGAGCACGCAGACATCGGTAACGTTGGCCCCTTTCGAGGTGTTTCTGGGTGACGTTAGAATGAGAAAAGGGAGGGCCAGGGGAAATTGAATGGAAATGGAAGCTGGGAAGCCGAGGGGCGAGGGGAGTGCCAAGAGTGAATAACTGGGAGCGGGATTAGATGAGCAAAGTGGATTCCGAGACGAGGGCCAAATAGAATTATTCTCGGGCATCGTTAATTGCTTGCTTTCTTTGTTCAAATTAACCGCAACCACTAATAAATTGCATCGCAAGGGACAGCGACTTGCGTCCAGGAATAACTTGCGCTTTTCCGATTCCACTTTTGATTCACGCCAAAGTTTCCTCGCTCCTCACCAAAAATCTATATCGACGAGGTAAAAATCTACACGGACAACGAGGCGCAAATGAGTGTGCCGCGAAATTTGCAATATTTCGCGTTCGAATAAAGGGAAAACTTGCGAGGGTGAATTTCACGAGGCAACTGAATGTTCCTCGACCAGAAAGACGCGCGAAGGGCGAGGGTGGACGATCAAAGAGGACCGAGGCGATTACCGAGCAAGGGGAATGCACCGGAAAGACGGCCAAAGGGAAAAAGGACGGAATGGATCGGTCGAAGTGGATTCTAATTTTAGAGAGGCTCCGTGACGGGCTTGTTCCACGACGATCGCAGAGACGAATACTCCTCGAGAGCGTAAGTGCAACGTGGCAAATGGATCTCTGGGTTCGTCGTTCACGAAGAAACTTTGCGGATGAAAAATTACCCAGTTGTTTAATAATCGTACTCTCGACGATGCGGATCTTTTTTTTTTTCACGTAGGATAAAGTAAAGTTACATCGTAAAGCACCGTGGAATTGAATCGTTTACCCTCGGCTCGGTTGAGCTCGAATATTTTTCTCTTTACGCACGAAGGGTTAAAGGGTTTCTACAATTTTTAATATCTTTCGCCCTCTCGACTTTATCATTGTCCCGTCGACGTCGAATTGGCTAACTGCACGGAACGAATTCCCCGAGTGCGGGTACAATCGAACAGACATTCCGCAAATAAGGCAACGACAGGGACGAGCAGATTATCGGAATAATTTTCAAAGGCCGTTGGAAAAAGAGGGAACACAGCCGTCGAGAGGCCTCTCGAATAATGCGCGGAATTTATTCCTCGTACGCGTGTAACAGCACGTGGCTACATTCGCAGGTCCCCGCTAAAAGCGATTATACTCGAATCGAGGCCTCCGCTATAAAATCCATTTCACTGGCGGCGGGCCGCGATTAACGAGGCATTGAACGTCCAACGGGTGGAGAAGATAGAGGGGATGAGGTCGCCGATGGGCGAAGGGTCCTGAGGGTGGAAGAGGGTCGATATCTCTAGGCAAGTGCAAGTGCAAGTACTCTGGAGGACATTCGGCTTTAATTAACGATTGTCGCGAGAGCAAAATGGCGAAGTGGCCCGGCTGAGTGGCGGGGGTAGGAGTTTCGAGCGGTGGATGAGGTTTTGAGAAGAAAAGCCGCGCGTTCCGCGTCGTCCGAGAGAATTAACGAAACACGCTCGTTCGTCGATGCCGGGATAATTGAAATACTCTCTGGCGTCTTAATGGAACGAAGAGGACACTTTGGTAGAGGCACTCGACGACGGACGGGGGATTTCGTTAAAGCTCATCGATACGCAATAACGGGCGGAAAGATGCATCGAGTAGGAGGCGAATGGAATTGTTTGAAATTTATAGATACCGGGAGGTTGTATATAAAGAGAATATACGAGAAGACGAATGGTATCGGTTGAAATTTCCTTTTTTTTTTAAAAGAATCCATTGAGAGGGCGCCGACTGGCGAACAAAGTTGGCCTTCCGTGCGAGGCAATTATAAAATTTTCGATATGAGAATCGAGCCATGCATCGCTGAGCTTTGCAACGTGTTCATTGAACTTTCGAAAAGGCATTTCCGAGCGACAGCTCGGAGCGGAGACGATGTCCGTGCAGAAGCGATGCGACGGAGTGGAGAAAAATGCACTTCCTGCAACTAGCCAGATTACGGCGATCCGATCTTTCGATCGTCGTTATTAAGCGGGGCGAAAGGTGTTGCGTGGGCGGCCTGGCGCGTCGTACATTGTGTACGCGCGAGATAGAAAGGGAGAAAAAGGAAAAGAAAAGGAGGACGGAAAGAAAGAACGAAGGGAAGGAGAAAGGGAGAGAGAGAGAGAGAGAGAGAGAGAGAGAGAAAGCGAGGGAGAGTGCAGTCATCGAGCGCGCAATCCCCGCTTTATACGTAATAACGCAGCCACGCGAGGGTAGCTTTTATCGACCACCCCTTCGTCTACTTCTGTCCTCTCTCCTTCCCTCCTCAGGATCCTCCCACTCTTTTCAGCCGTCCGACCTTCCGGGGAGGCGGTAAACTCGCCCAACTTTGACGACCGCCCCTAACGTTAAGTAGAGGAACAGGAGAGCACGGAGGAGTCTCGCTCCTCGCTCCTTAACTCGCACGAAGGATCGCTTAAGCGCCCGAGCCGAGTCGAGCCGAGCCGGGGCTCTTCAATTTTATCGACGGCCCTTCGTGGATGCTCCGCTGCCACGCGTAACTCTCATACATCTACGTGTATTTTTTGCCCAACAGCCGTCCATGTTTTCTCTTCCTATCGCGTCAAAATACTCGCTACTCCAATTTTCTTTTGGGGTAA
Organism: Cerceris ruficornis; assembly: GCA_963989415.1. Lineage (NCBI taxonomy): Eukaryota > Metazoa > Arthropoda > Insecta > Hymenoptera > Crabronidae > Cerceris > Cerceris ruficornis. The sequence continues at coordinate 17,701,592 of OZ022521.1, read as the reverse complement.
GATGGCGAAGAATCTTCACGATCTGTGATACCAAGACGAAGACTGACAACAAAGTGTTCTTCTTCTCGGTTGATCCTACAGCTTGAGACTTTGATTCGATGACCGAGAATTCGTTTTAACGATTTTGACGATAAGTTGAATGGACGAGGCTGCGTCTAGGTGATGAGAGGGAACATCAGGGAATTCGGAGAACCAGATAATCCTCAATGAAAGAAGAAAAACGTGGGTGAATGTCGGGACGGGTCAGTGCGTAAGCATACAGTCGGTTCGGTAACTATTTTCCGCCAGGCGATCCATTTCACGCGGTGCCGCACAGAATGCGGGCCTTCGACCAGAATTTGCGGCACGCTGGAAACGCGGCTTCGATAAACGGACCGTGTGCCTCTTCTCGAATGACGACGCATGCAGTGGTTAAATTGTGTAGGTAAATGTAAATACGGGTTGGAGCGTAATCAATGCTATTGTTAACACTTCAAGGGACGGAGTTTCGAGTTGAATAATACAAAAGCAAAAATGCCTCTGTGTAAAATCTCCGTCCATTGTTCAGGATTTTCCATTATCCGCTGTCTAAGATATTAGGAGGTTGTTGCGGTGATAGCGGCGAGGGTAAATATGCGCTGCACGTCCGAAATTTATTTAACGTCTCTACGTATTCCTTTTATACATACTAACGAGCACCAAAGTGTATGTACACACGTGTTTCGTAGCCGGAGGGCTAATGGAACGAGCCCTTTCAACGTTAAGTGCCACCTATTATGCAATACTATTCGATAAGGTGGCCGAGAATGACGACGATGACAATTTTGCTAATTCTCATTCTATTAGGGCACCCGACAACGAGGATATATCTCCTTAATCTTTCAACCACGTCGTGTATCATCAGGAGGGATTTCGCATACTACTTCGCGGGAATCGCGTACGTGCAATTGGCCCGTTTCGTTAAACGTAGATCCAATCAACTGCATAACTTTCGTTTCAATTGTTGACGTGGAGCACGTAACTGTCGGCCCGATAGTGTATCAATTCAATGAAAAAAAAAAAAACTAAAATGCGTCATATTGAATGAAACTTCCTGGGCGATGTATGTATATACACCTCATTCGTGGCTAAAGAGGGCAATAAACCTCGTTGGCGTTTTTTTATCAGGCGAAAAAAATCGCTTGGAATAAAGTCACGAGAAATAACGTCCGGCATTTTAAGTGGCGAATTATCGATAACGGGATCGTAATGTCCAATCGACCGTTTCCTCTTGGCAGTATCAACTTCGTTTTGAACGCGTTAAAAAAGAGACGAGAAAACGGAGATCGGACTTTCGGATACCTGGAACCTGATCTTAAGGAAAATACGTAAATTAGAATATTCCGCGAAATCCTGTAAAAAGCTTTGGCGCAAGAAAGCGGCATCGATATCTCGTTGTAAGTCGACCGACGAATTGTAAAGAACGGTAGTTTGTTTGCGGCAGTGGAGCGAATCAATATTTCTTCCAGCGGCTTCAACTTCGATTACAGACCGGCACCCGTTTCCAGACGCTTCGACGTCGACTTACACCGATCACTTTGGAGTCCGGCCGCTCTCAAAGCGAGTCCGAGGGCGACGAACTTTTGCGCATTCTTTTTTTTTTTTTTCTTAAACGACTTACAGTCAGCTGCCACGAAGATCAGCGTGCAACGACAGCCGCGGCACGAGCTCGACTTCCACCGCACTGGGATTGTTATTCATTTAGAAACGGGCAATCAATACTCTCCTCCTAATTCAGCCACCGAAGTCGTTCGCTTAATTTTTCGGCGCGCCTCACCCTCTTTCTCTCTCTCTGTCTTTCTCTCTCCCTCTCTCTCTCTCTCTTTTTCTCGTTCCTGTTGCCACGAGCGATGTTCCGTTCGTTTCACCGGCACGACGACGGGGGAATAAATCGATAAGCGACCGTTCGAATTTCACGCGTACGAATCATCGAGGCAGCCTTGTCTGATATGTATACGACTAACATAAAAAAGTGTCACGACCGTGCGGCGGTCAGCGACAGACTGAGCGCCGTCGGCGAACGAGGTGGCGCGTTTCGGCAAACTTCGTCCTATCTCGGCTGTTTTCGGCACCGAGGGTGACGTCATCCTGCCGTGCCATCGCGTGCCTATACTACTGGCGCCTCGCGGTCGCCGCAGCTGGATCGCGATGTATTTTTTAGTCGGAGCATACTGTTTTGCGACTTTTATTACACTTACAAGCAGTCGCTCCGACTTACCGTAACTGGAATAAAGACTCCCGCATAAAGTAGACATTCAATGGAACTACGATCGAACGTGGAAAGGAGGATATTGCGAGAGAAAGGAGCGACGCCGGAGACGCGCCGATGGGCACGATTTTTCTCAGGGACTTTTTCCACTTGGGTGAAACGACTCCCGGTGCATGCCGGCGATAGCCGGAGGACGTTGGCCGACCACGCGAATTTGAAATCAGACCGATATGAGTAACGTGATCTACAGCTCGAGGATCGTTAAGCCACGAAAGCACTCGTTTAAGCTCCTCGTGTCGCTCGACGCCAAAAAGGGTGAACTTTTTGTCGAGACTCGGTGAACTCTACGAGGGTTTTTTTTTTTAAATCGTGATGAATCACCTCCTGCGTGAATAGAATTTTGAACCTCGACGATGAAATATATTCTTGAAGCTAATATAAAAATAATACAATAAATTATTTCTACTGTACTGACAGTCGATTTTCACTGTATCGATCCTATCTTTCCTCGTACTTCTCGTAAATGAAATCTCTCAGGAATATTTAATAATCCGACTTTTCCTAAAATAGAAGGTTTCTGTCAATTTTCTATATAAAATATATTCTATGGAATTGCCGAGAGATCGATCCTCTCGAAATTATTTCGAGCAGTTTATAAACCGGTGAGAGGTGAGGCCTAAAAGAGAGGGCAGCTTTTCCCGACCAACTCTGCGAGCTTCCCTCGAGGAGAGTACGAGGAGTGGCGCAGTATCGCAAAAGTGGAAGCAGCGATTTCGCGGCTTCCCATTCCCCTAGTTTCGCGGAACTTTTCACCCTACTCTTAATAAACGCTAGGAAGAGGCTGTGCAGTGTGCCGCCTTCGAGGGAAAGGCTGCACGGAAGTCGGCAAAGTAAATTCGAAAGTTTTCTTCGCACACTAAGGGATGCACGGCCGCGCGCACACGCGGACAACTGAAGGCTGCGGGGAACGAAGAAGAGCGCGAGAAGATGCGGAAGATAAAGATAGAGAGAGAGAAACAGAAAGAGAAAGAGAGCACAGAGGAGAATACTGCTTTCGCGACGATGTTTGCCAGCGAAGAAGTAGTTTGTCTAATTGAGTAGATAAGGCGGAACTCGCAGAAAGGAGGAACGACTTGTTTACGCAAGAAACGAGACTGCGGGGTGACTGAAACCCTCCGTGATCCACAGAGCCGTAAGAAAGAGGTGGAGAATGAACGTGCCGCTCGTTTCGAGGTCGAAATGCATTAATCAAACGGATAAGAATTACAAGGATTTTTAGAAATTACCATCGGGAAATTTGTAGAGTCACTTTCGCTTTAAGGAACTGTGGCATTAGTTGCAAGTTTGAATTGGTGCTAGCGTTTCAATGAAAGCTTCTTACACTTTGATGAATCAAATCCATTCGTATTCCTACCCCAGATTTCCGCTGTAATCGTTGGATTATCTGCTTCTAAAATCCGCAAACTGTGCCTCGCGCTTACTTTACAAAGACTATAATCTTCGTCCACTCAGCCATCACCGGTTACAAGTGCTTACCCGGCAAGATAGAATCTTTGATATTTTCCCCATCACGGTGATCAACACCGTTGTCACCGTTGCGCAAACTTTGCGTGAAATGCCGAAAGAGCGACACGACGCTTAATCGTTCAAAGGTAATGCCGTTCTTCAACGTTTAAGCAAAAACAGCACGAAAATACTCCGACAGAAACCGACAAGAATGGAATGGAAATTTATCTGTGTTGCTTGGTATGATAAAACGACAAGAGCATCGGCGCGGATAAATTATTTACGCGCTCTTTATTTACCGATTTCGAGCGGCACCGCCCGCGATAATTCTCGGCGCGTAAAAAAATATCCGCGCGCTCGAGCGGTAATCTCCGGGGCCCGTTCAAACAGCGGCACGGGGTGAATGTAGAATTAAAAGAGTGCCTTCGATGCCAAATCACTCGTTGGACGAGCGTTCCGGCAGCTTTCTCCCGTTCGGGAGCTCTACGGATGATTTATTGAATTAACATGGATTCCTTTTGAATATGTGCACATGCACACGGCCGCGGGCCGTACAGTCCGCTGGAGATTACGGCGAGAATTCGATACAGAATGCCGCAACCGAATCGATAGAGTAGACCGGCCCTCCCCGCGGCCTTATCGGCTGCATTCTCCCGATGGCAGATATATTCCACTTTTGAGCGAGCCGCATTTTCGTCCGTGCGATCGAAGTGCCGAGCAGTCGGCATCGCCACCGCGACGGCATCGTCGACCCGACGCCACTGCCTTCGACAGAGGGGTTATTCCACCCTCGTCTAGTCGGTAGAATGGCTGAAAAGGCGACCACGGGGGAGAGGGGACGCGGGTGAGCTCGTTGCCAACGACTGAGACAAAGATGACGAACCGATAATAACGTCTGCCTGCGGGAGCCTCCAGACAACGTTCCATGGACCACCCCTTCCTTCCTTCCTTCTTTTGGTTTTTCGATATTCTTTCGAGCCAACGTTATTGTTGCAGCTGCGAAGTTATCGACGAGGCGACCCTCCGCGGAGAATGCAACGCCATCGATGCCGAATCTTCGAACGGATGATTGTTCTTTTCTATGTTCGGACGGGGGAGGATCCTTGGTAATTGTAGAGCTTTCTGAGACGATTTCGTTGCCTCGATTGCATATGAATGTTCAGCGCCAGTGAAAGGAGGAAGAGAATGGGGCGCGTTTATAGTGTTGGTTTGGAACAGTTGGAATTTATGGGGGTAGATTTCTTTTTATTGATAATATTGTTCCTTTCGTGGGGAAGTAGGAGAAGCGTGGACAAATGGGAGAGAAGAGCTACTCGAACGGGAATAACGTTGATGTATCGTAAGCATAATTGTAGATGCTATCGTAGCCGCTGTAAAAGTGCAGCGCAGGGGGTGAAGTTTTATGGGTTCATTCGGCAGCACCCAACAGTCGCAGTGACTGTGCAAGCTTTGTTGCAAGGTTGGAGGGTAGTTTTGCCGTGATATTCACCTTCGTTTCCGGTGGTTCCGCAATTGATTGCCACTCTCTTTAATTTCTTCGCTTATTCATAGTTGGTTCTCCCTTTTTTTTTGATCCTGGAAAGTGGCTTTGCGCTTTCGCGGAAGCTTCCTCGTTATCGTTTCGAATCGAATAATGTTCCACGTACGTTATCGATCCTTCCGCGTTATTCTCGAAGTCTCGCCGGTGTACGTACGTATAACGCCCACGAATCGCTTGGAAATTATATTTCACTTTCCGCGGTCCGTGCACGAGACGCGCGTACGCTCGCAACTGCAATTCTGCTCGCGTGCACGCCAACTCTTCGATGCAATTAGAAATTTGCACCCTGCGAGTATATCCAAACAGCCTGGGACCACTCGCATTGGAATTTCTAATCGACTCGAAGGATTATCGACGCCTTTGAGTCGAGACTTCTCGCCAAGTTCGACGTCCTCCGTTCTCTTCCATTCTCTCTCACTCATATTTCTCTTCGTTCTTCTCTTCCTCTGTCTATTCGCGGAACTTACATCAAACTGACGACTATTATGGGAAACGCGACGAATATATTGGGTGCATCAATAACGGCGAAAATTGCGAGACGCCGGCGGAGCATCGTCCGCAGTGTGGATCCAACGAAGACGATAAATTAAATCCCAGAGCTAAGTGCAGACTCGCGTGAGCAATGAAATTGCTCGACCGGAAGTTATCGCGGCTCAAAGCGCCGGTGGCACGGCTTTGGCTGGTGTATACCATGAAATTCCGTTATCAGAGCCTTTCGAGAGTGCGAAGAGGATCACAGCGTGAGTCCTCCGACGTCCTTTCGTCCGTGTCAAAGAGCGGAATCTTTTTTCGAATCGCTCCACTCTTCGGCTCTCTTTTGAGTTCGTTATCCGTTCTAAGAAACTTCAAGATTCCCTCTCTGCCTATAGAGGAGATTTTTAATCCGAGAAGTATCGATTCTTCTCTTACACTTCGAACGAGTAGTCGCGCGGTTGAAATCAACGGTCGTCTTTCATCGAATTACGTTTAATCAATGGAGAGGAAGGTCGCGAAAATCGATCGGATGTTCGTCCATTTCCTTCGGATATTTCCGTAGAATTCCATTCGCCTTATATTTTCCAAGACAGGCCTTTCCCGTCGGTGAAAATAATGCGATCTTTAGAAGTACTCCCGGAAGTCCCCATCGGCAATAATTCCTTTCCGTTGGCAGCCGTCCCTTTCCGTCCGTCTTCGTGTTCCTCGCTTCTCTCGGGGTCCGGGTATAACGAAGAGCAGCGAGAGGAGACGAGGAGTAACGGAAAAATATGGCGAGACGGTGTTACGATTCTCGCGGGAAGACCTCGACGAGCTTGGAAGCAAGAAAAAGAAACGTTGCTCTCGTCGAGGGTCCACTCGAAAGGGGGTGCGCTCGCTCGCTCGTTCGTCCGCCCCCGCGCGCGCGCGTGTTCACGTGGTCTCTTCCAGACGAAAACGAGGAAACAAAAAGTCGACGGGGGTTGAATATTTATTCATAGTTTTCTCACCGTCGTCGTCCGCGTCCACTCGATTCCTCCATTCGGGACTTTCACGAATCGTTCTGAAGAGAGTACTTTATTCGCCCGGTATATCGACGTCGAAAGTGTTCGCTGCTCCGTGAATGTTTTTAACGTCGTACGAATCTCTTTTCGTGCATCTCGTAATTTCCCCAGAATCTGTATCTTCGTTATTCTCGTCTCGACGTTCTCTCCTCCCTTCCCATTCTCTCCCTTTTTCAGCTTTTCATCATCATCCCTCCCCCCCCTCATCCTTTCCACCTATTCTCACCGTCTTCCTGTTTTCCCTCTATTATTCTCCATCCACCGTACCCTCCTGCCATTTATTTACCATCGTCAATAATGCATTCCAAAGCGAATACCTCGAGGCACACGCGACGTGAAAATAATTCGCTCGCTCCTCGTTATTTTTGCTTAACCGGTCCTCGATTTTCCCGTCCACTCCAGCCCCGATCGATCCTCCGATGCACTTAGTTGCAGGCATCGCGATGCACCTTGCTACAAAGACCTCGGCGCACTCGTGACCGGCGACTTGCATTGCAAAGCACTTCCGGTCGAGAGGATCCTCCTCGACGTGGCTCCCTTCAGGGTGGAGGGGGAGGGGCGCGAAGGGGTCAAAGGGTAAGAAGGGTTCGTTGGCCCCCGATCGACTCTCTACCCCGCACAGGTCAGCACGTATCAACCTCTTCTCCCTCTATGCGTTTACTTGCGGTTGAAACTCATTCCTTTTCCTTCTTCGTCCACTTTCGGTCGTACCCTTTATTTTCGACTCACCCCTCGTACGACCGATCGACGATTACCTCTTAGTCCCGTGTCACGATCCTCCTCTTTTATTTCCACTCTTGGGACGACGAGTTTTGCTTATCCTCGCGCTCCTCCAACGATCCTTTTGCAACCGTAACGCTCGAGCGCACCCCGAAAATATGTATATACTTCGTTTTCACCCTGTTTCATCATCGTTCATTTCCTATTTACAACCTCGTCTTTGTTTCGCTATTTTTTTTTATACAGCGCAAACAGGCATTACGTTTCCCATGTACTCGACGCGACATTTTTCACCTTTTTTTCTCCCTCTCTAGGATCGCACATTTTACGCGCAGCCAAGGGATTTCGCGAGGGAGTAACAGCCACGAAATTTTCGCCAGAGCCGGAATTTACAACTGGCGCGTACCAGCGGAAAATCGGTCGGGCGATCTCGAACCTCGCCTCTTCAAAATTGCAACATTTCCTCGTAATCTTTACGATTTTCCTTCCCCGAGAGAACTTACGTATGCGAGACGCGAGCACGAGTCTCCGAATTTTCTTGTCTCTCTTTTTCGCTTCCCCCAGCGTTTTTCCGAACGTTCTTGCTTCGGCTTCTTTCATCTCGCGTTGGAATAATTTTATTCCCATTCACCCCGTACAATAATTCGTCCCGGTTGCGGAGAAAGGTTTTCGGAAGATGCCAGGGGACGGCTAATTTCGGTTATGGGAAAATACGAAACGTCTTTTCACCGTTGAGGCTCATACGCGCGAATACCCACGACTTTACCGTCGTATTCGCGCACAAGGTTTTTTTTTCCTTTGGAAATTGCACAGTTTTTCAAGCTCCGTCGATTTTTCCTCACGCTCCGCTTCGTGTTGAAGCGTAGATACGAAAAAAATGTTGCAAAGTCCTCGAATCGGCGCGCATGCTCTTCTTTTTTGCGTTTCGCGCGTTCCATTTGACAGTATTATTTTTACTTCTCCATCTATCCATCCATCTCTCTCTTCGTCCTCGCGCGTTCAATTTATCCTACGTCGCACGCTCGTTAATTTCTCGCGTTTTATTAATATCTCTCCGATCCTCGTTTTCTCTCGTCGTTCCTCAAAGCTTCGAAAGCCGCACGTTTCAGGAGCCAGCACGACGTAGAATCCTCCGCAGTGAGTGGCGCAAAATTTCTTTCGAAACTTCGTCGATTTTCCTGCTCATCTACCCTTTCCAAGCCGCCAGGGAACGAAAAGACGACTGTACCGTTGACCCTGGAGGGGATTTGTTCGCATAACACACGTCGACACGCTCCGGGGCTCCGAGGAGAACTTCTTTCGCCACCCATCTTTCCCGAGTACTTTGCGAAGATGAGGAGGACGATTCGGTATGAGAAAAAGAAAACGACGTAGAAGGAAAGTTTACGACGTGACACGTGTCTCGCATGATAAACCGTCCTCATTCATCCCTCCGCTTTCGGGGAACGTCTTTCTTATTTGTGCCTCGCTTCTTGCGCGCACCTTGCATGATTCATGATTTTCAAAAATATCACGGGGTACATCATTGAACGCGGAAAATTCGTCGCGTGACAGGAACGATTTTAAAACTAGAACTACCGGTGTTACATTTATTAGATGTAAATATATAAAATAAGCAGTTCAGAAGAAGAGAAATCTAAAGTGTGGAAAAGATGATTCACTCGGTAATATATGTTTTATAGGATGGACGTAGAATATTTACTTTATGGCTGTTGTATAATCTTGGAGAATATTTAAAAAAAATTAAGAACCATTTTGATTGTCTTCTTAGTTGTAGTGTTAAGTAGAGTAGACACTGAAATTACTATCATTTCTGACAGATTATCCTATCTGTTATTTATATCATAGCCTGGCTTGTTCGTAATTCATTTAAAATTGTGGTTGCCAGGTGAAGTGACTACAGCGAAAGTAAAAAATACAAAAGAACAAGAAAGAATTCTGGTCTTAAAACAGCTCAATCACAGACCAAAGGGCGTCCCTACATTAAATACTCTTTAAACTGTACAGTTGTTACCACCAGTTGAAAATCCCCCTCAAATATTGTACTCCAAACGAAATTTAATTAATTCCCGCACCCTACCAACCTACCGTCACGTCGAACGAGCAGAAACGAGCACTTGTTGGCGGCAGAATTTTCTCAATTTTCACGTATTTTCCATTCGCATTTGCGCGAGTGCTCGAGAGGCCGAGCGGAGGAGATGGCTCTTGCATCATCGAGAGGACGCGGGAAATTCAAATTCCTCGGCGGCCGTGAAGTCGTGGTCGGCTTCCTGGCCGGTTTAATCGCGCCGTAATTAACGCCGTGCGATAATTAAGCGGCAGGGCGAAACGGTGCAACGGTGCAACGGGAGGACGTCGTTATGCGCGTCGAGACGCGCGTGTCACGTTGCGCTCTCTCGCGCGATGCCCCTTAAGCGCAATAATTCCTCCTGGTGGTCGTCCTTACGACGTCGGAGAAGAGCCGACGTATAACGAGTCAACGAACGAACGTACGAACCAACGAACGAACGAACCTTGCCTGGGCACGCCTCGTTAGCGGAGTCTGTTAATTGAGAGTTAAATTTCTATTTTTCCCTTATTCCGTTGGCCTTTGTTGCTCGACCCCGAGAAGGTGCCCCGGGGGAAGAATTAAATATTCCCCGGAGCTTTACGGTGGCTCGCTTAATGATACGAATGAAGTTAATAAGAATATGATTGACGGTAAATAATTCTCATTTTCTGAGATTCAATTTCAGTTTTTCTCGATACGTTTTATGATACCAACTAATATATCAATATATCAATGAATTTTCAAGTATTTTATAAAGTCACTATCATCGACGTTCAGATACACAACTTTAAACCGTGAGTATGTCAAACTATAACGTAATTTCGAAACGTTATCGAGCACGTTATGTTATCTGTAACATAGTTACGGACATTTAAAATGATGCGAAGTAATTAAAAATTGTAACTCCATCAACGTGTCGAACTAAATTAACAGTACGTACGATGATACCGCTCCTATTACAGCTTTTTACCGAAGCACTTCCAGCGAATTACAAACAATTTGTTTTGTAAACGTGTTCCTCGTTTATCTCGTTAATTGTACGGTCGTTAAAGTCGCGGTAACGTATCGAAGCGAGGAAAATGGGATCAATTACCGGTGAGTTGCTTCGCGCAGCAAATTTCAGCTCATTCCCTCCTTCGAAGGACCTCGGTGCTCTTCTTCGAGGTGGCTCTTCTCGGCTGCGAGGGCGAGCAGGATGCATTCGGCACGTTTCGACGTGATCTCCAAGGTGGAAGGCGAAACGCGCACGTGGCTTCGAGTTAGCATATAAATGAAATTCGCCAAGACTAGCTGAATGTCAATGGAGGGGGAGGATTTCCGAAGGGTGCACCTATCTCACTCTCTGTGTGCCTCTGCGTGTGTATGTGGCACTTTGCAGCAAGAAACGTAGCGATGAAACGCATTCGCCTTTGGGATGGTTACATCTTAGAAAATTCTTTGTTCGTGGAAATGACGCGTGACGTACAGGTATCGATCGAGGTAAGAGAGAGGGTTGCAAATTCCCCGGAGTGCTTTGAGTTTCGTGATGCCGGAAACCAAGCTTTCGTTGGAGCAAACATTTAAACAGTTCTGCAAGATGAGCAAGTTGAACTTTGTCGTTTCGTTTGCCGTGTAACATGTTACTTTTTCAAACGATTAGTTTAATATGAGAAAAGTTAAATAGTGGACGATAATGAGAAAATTCTAATACCGGCGAGGGCGGATTTGCAAAATTATTCTCAAACGGAACATGCTTCCTTTTGCAGTTAGAAAGAAGGTGGTACTAATTTCGAGTAAAAAGAAAAGGGAAGAGGACAATCGCACGAAACAACGTGCTGCGCCCAGTTGGGCGATTCCATCAGAAACGTCATTAGTACCACCGACTTTGCCGTCAATTTATTCATCAGGGACAGACACTGTCAGCGCACGCAGCCAATTCCGGCAGCGTAATTTCCGTTTCATGTAATATATCGGTATGAATCATTTATGGCGTCGTTAATTGAGTCGGTACAATGCGATGGTCGATACGAGAGTCCGAGAGCGAGGAGAGGAAGTAGCACGCCGAACGATGGTACAATCCGGCACCGCTGGCAGAATGTCAATGAGACACGGTTTTGTCGTCGAAATAACGTGTCCGGGGAAATGCGCCGGTGCTAGAAGGATCACCGGGCAGCAGCCTCTCTCATTGTCCCCGAAAAACGACCCCTACGTCCGACCGAACCCGTTGCGCCCCCTTTTCTTCCGCCGGCGATCGCTGAAATTTCCGATAAATTCCCTCGTTCGGCAGCGACGTTCGCAAATAAAGTAACGGCCATTAACCGACGGTTTATCGATCGGTATAAATGCCTATCGGTAGCCTGCCGGGTGTTTTTTAATCGGAAAGTGGAAAAACACTTTCAAACGAGCGCGCCGTTTCGAAGGGAGCAAAAAAGAACTGTGTTTGCGCGGTGACGTTCGGGTAACAATGGAAAAAATGGGGAGGCAGGGGATGGAAAATGATGGGAATTTATTGACGATAAAGCAAATTGCTCGTAGTAACTTAAACGTTATACGGTGCTAACGTTCATGTATACCTATGTAATGTCGAGAACGAAGATCGGGAAGGTTCGAGGCACGTCCGAGCGAACGGCGGGAAATTATAAGCCGGTGACTAACGCGTTCGAATTGTCTTGGTTATCTGTGGGGCGTTTATGCCGTGCCAAGAGCCACGATAAGACGCGGCCTGCATTCAGTTGCCGCAACTTCGGCGAGCTTCGCCGTGGCCATTATCGGCATTAACGGCCAAATTCGACGATAGCCCCCGAGCCGAGTGCAACTGCAATTAAGGACGCCGGAGGAAAAGCGATTCGTGCCAAGTGCATCTTCCTCCTTGAGATTCCCGCTCAGCCACTCCGCGGAGAAACTTTCCACTCTGGCTGTCCGATTAAGTATCGCGACGAAGAAATATTACGATCGAGTGGCTGCTCCGAGAAACGCATCGTAGCGTAATCGGAAGGAATATGTTCCGTTCTATTATTCCATTATCGCAACGTCGGATAATTGCGGAGATAAAACGATCCCCGAGGAAATAAAAGTGCAAGGAGGGCCAACGGTTTCTTCCTTCCTTCGAGGAGACCACCCGGCAGAGAGAAATTACGCCGGGGAAAAATGTCGCCGATGGTGGAGAGAATTTCGCCAGTTTTATTCGTCGAACGGAAGCTTGTTAATAAGCTTCTCAGCGTCTATGGTTATTAACTTATTTTTCTTTCGTCCCACGATGACGGAGGAAATCTGTTGGGAAATTGTGTAATTTTCGTCCGCTAATTTGTGAGGTCGTTTCTAATTTATATCAACGATTGACAATGCGTCTAAAGTGGAAAGCTTCGTAATATTTCTTTCTTGCACGAAGAAAACTTTATTCGCGAACGTGTCGGTAAACTTTCGACGGCTGGTCGAACGTTCGCGAAACCGTTGCCGGTGAAATTCAGCGGAAGTTTGCGAACACAAATTCCTATTTCAATTAAGGCGCATCGATGGAAATCGAGTCATGGCAAATACGGCTTTTCAGATGCAATTTTGAACGCTCGGTCCGCGCGCGGCTGTCCGTTTCTACTGCGGCGGAAACGTAATTCCATCGACGGCGCTAAAATCTTGTATCGTTTGAAAACTCCTCGACAATCTCCTCTCGAATTTCTTCCACGAATAAGCACCATAATAAAAACTAGATTTCCTCGCAAGCTCCCATTAGTCTTTCTAACTTCCTAGGAATACGAAATACACCTTTCCAATTCTCTCTATCGTTCGCGATATCAGATCCATCGAGTTAAATCGTTCGCAATGCACTCGCAAGACTTCATTTTCCACAAACGTTTTCGTCTCATACCTGCGCAACGTTCAAAGGCACGTCCGTTTTATCGTCCGCAATTTTCTTTTACGATCTAAACAGAGCTTATCGGCGCGTCGATAGCCCCGCTCTCCCGTACCGTTAAAATTTAATAAAGAGGCTCAAACGCGGCACTACGTAAATATCGCTTCTGCGATAATGTACCACGGAGCTTTTCATGGGTCTTCTCTTTCCGTGGGTATTCTTCTCGCGCCATAGAATACGGCACTAACGGGAATTTAAGCACGGCCAAATAACCTGCTCGCGTTCCAAGCCGCGAGCCGTTTTCGGGATAATACGATTTATCGGTGTTTTGCGCACTGCAGCGAAAATTCCCGATGAATACGAAAGGAGGAAGGGAAAGGGTTACAAAGGGTAGGAAACTAGATCGACGAACAAAAGAAGAGAATCGTTAACGTAAGAAAGACATTGCTCATCGAACGTTTTCGCAATTTTGTTTCACAACGACGTGCAACTAATTATAGGTTCGTTTGACCTGGTACGAGCATATCGCCGAGGACCTACAATTTTAAGTGGATTTTAAATGATCGATGCTATATCATCGATGTAATGTTATATCATCGATCATCGATGTGAACATATCAAATGGGAAAATGTTCAACTTTCAAGTGGTGGGATTCGTACACAGGCCCACCGATTGGGAGTCCGAATATCTATCCTTTTATCCATCATAGTTCCCACCAATTATAGGTTCATCGCGCCGATAGCATTCCGCGTTCCTTCATTTCCGTTGTATGCTAATGTAATTTACGAAAGCGCGTTCCGATGTTTTACGGCGTTCTCGTTCCGCGGCTTAGAGGGGCGATTATAAATGTATGGAATGTAAATGGAGAGACACGCGAAAACGCTCGGCTTAGAATTCGTACTTTTCCCTCTTATTTCGAGGAGCTACGGCCCGCAAGGATACTTCTTTTTGCCGCGGGTAACTACACGGTCTGCGCGATACGAGTACTTTAATAACGGGTGTAGGAAGCGCGTTTATACGGTCGTCTGCGGGCAACCAGCCGGAAAGTCTGTCTCGCACCTACACCTGGTAATTTGCATAAAATAGGTCAGTATTTATCGCCGTAGCCCCGCATCCCTTCTCTCCTGAAATAACGAGGTAGACGTCGCGCCACTCTCTAACGTCCCCCGGAATATTTCTCCTCTTCTCTTACCTCCAACGATAACCGAAAATGTCCTCAAAATAGAAACAAAAAGAAAACGATACAATGGGACACTATCCACGAACGGAACAGTTTCCTTTATTGAGAGAATCCAGCGGGGGATTTTGAATCTCATAAGGACGACGGTAACATTCGGAGACAGGGATTCTCGTCGCAAGAGCAACCCTTCTCTCGCAGAAAAATCTGCAATATCCGGTTTCACCGCGAGCCCGCTGGTCCGGTGTGTAAGCATTTTAATAACAAGCAACTCCCGCTCCTTCCTCTATCCTCCTCCTCTCTCCTTCACCCTCTATCGTAAACCCCACCCCCGTGACTCCTCGCATCGTTGTATTTGTATGCTGCTCTCCTGCGGCCTCGACTCTTGCACCCAACGATGCCCAGCGATTTGCATGAAATTGAAAGCCCCTTGGCGCTGCGCTGCGATCGCCGGGGTCTCGTTAGAATGGAAATCGCGGATTGAAATTTTCAGTAGCAGCCAGCACACGTCAACCGTGGCCAGGATCGCGCATACTCGACCTCTCTACACTCTCGAAGCCGAGAACGAGATACACGAACGAACGAACCAAGGCGGAGCGGAGCTTTCGAGACACGATCGATATATGCCGGTTGTATTCTTGGCCTGGCCACGTACGCCGAAGAATATCGGATTTGCACCTCCTGTCTCGGAGATTTTCGCGAATCTGACGCGTCGAACACGAATTTTCCTCCGGCTATACTTCGCTTCACCCTTCGCGGCCTTCGACGTCATTCCGTTGGCTTTTAGTTCGTCGAGAATTCAGGAGCCGTGCACGCGAAACAAGTTTTCGACTGTGGTCTTTTTTCACCCCCGTCGTCCCTGCTAACCCTGCCGTCTATCTTTTCTTCGTTCAGACGATTCGGGATTCGATATACAACGCGAGAATTTTATGACTGGTCCGATGAACATTCCGATGCATGAAAGTTCCATGTTGCCCTCCACCTAGTTAAGAATGGATGAACGTTTTCTGGGATTTACGGGGACGGGTTTCAATGTCTGGTTTCGTTACGGTGAAACGTGGAAGCATGCTTGACATTAACACTATTCCTACCGACACTTCACGTATAACTTTTCGTACCGCAACCGGTGAATTTGTCAAATGATAATTTTTTCCCAGAAAATGAACAGTAAAAAAAGAAGTGAATATTGAAAAATGTATTATAATGTGAATGTATTATACGTATATTTGAGGAAAAGTCGTGAAGTTTAAAGGCGATTAAATCACGTTGTATATAGGAAATTCTAATCGAAATTTTAAAAACGGTCATTTCACCGGTCGTGGTAGGAATAGTGTTAAGACGTCGTAGGAGACGGCACGAAGAGATTAAATTTGATTGGAAATACGTCGGATATCCGGAATTCGCGTGTGGTGGGTTCGTGGAACGGAAGAACGCGAGTCGGAAAATCCGTGTCCATTCACCGTTGCGGTGACGCTCTACTTGTCTACGTGGGTTTAAAATCGATGACCGCCTGTACAGTTTACCGTGAAAGCTCGATACCTAAAGCAACCGACGAAAAACGAAAATATTGCAAAATTTTAAATGTCAAATCCACATCCTACATTAAAAGCAACCGTGAAACGGTACACCATAATTTCCGTGCTACCGTAAAAGAACTTTGAACGGGAAATGACGTGAAGTAGTTTCATAAAATTTCGATGAAAAAAGTTCTAATTTCATCTTCGTCAAAGTTCCGATAAATCTTTACCCCGCGATGCATTGAAAATCGTGCAACCCCATCGACGAATAAACAATCGATAGCCTCGATAAGAAGAATCGACGGAGGGGCACGGACGATGAGCTTAAAATTTTTATCGTCGGTCAATACCGGCGCACCGTCCATGTAAATTCAGCCGTGCACGTACGGTACATATGCACTTATTGCATTATTTAAACCCCTCCTCGACGTTCCACGGTACGGGCTCGTTTCGCTCGCGAACATTCACGAGCATGAACTCGCGAATAAGTATGTACGTTTGCGGATATCCAGCGTGCGGTTAGACCGTGTCGTTTACCCTCGTCTTACGACGCCACCGACGCATAAATGCCGTTGTCGTTTCTTGACCGCTCGTGGTACGTTTCAGCAACTCGGCCCGGGCTTTGTAACACTCGTGGGTTCCATTGTTTCGCGAGAAATTCGCCATACGTGTGCAGCTCCCTGCTCGAGGCTCGCCCGGCCGGCTGACCATGCACGGACTTCTATCACTGAATTACCTCCGGCAGACCGGCGACCGTGGTGCGGAGATTTTGAAATTAAATTCAATTACTTTATTACAGGAAGTGCAGCTTCAATTTCCTAATTCGAGGGACAAACATATAACAAGGAAGTTAACTATTAAACGGTTGGTCGGCAACCATCGTAGGCTAATGACTCCGTTGCTGAACTCTCCTCGTACATGATATTCGTGTAATTTGAGGGAGGTCTTCGGTGAAATTTAGATGAAAGGCGAACGAGTTCGATGTACAGGAATATTTCACGGTATTTAAAAGTACACGAGAAAAATAACGTGAGAATAGAACGGAGGTAGAATATGTATCGTTCGTTACGTCAGATTTCGCATTAATAATGTGATATTCTTGTCGTCCAAAGTGTCGATCTTGTTCGCCTTTATACGTGGAACCGGAGCGACGGGAATATTATAAAAGTATCGCCGGGAACGTACGATCGTCTTGGCACGTTAAAATCGAGAGCAACGTTCGCGAGAATTCGCGAATACGCTCGGTCGTTCGACGAGGATTCTATTTTTGCTTCGAAAGCAGAGGCATCGATCGATCCGTGGAATTCTCTTTCTCTCTTTCACTTGAAACAGAGAAGGGAGATAAAGATGTAGGACGAGAAGTGGGATAAAAATATAATAGAAGATCTGGCTTGAATCGGAGGGAGACAATACCGAGGGAAGAAGAGGGAAAAGGTTATTTGTCAATATCAATTTAAAATCATAGATTGGAAGTGCTTAAGGCTATTTCCAGATCCTCTCCCCTCTTTCGCCCTCCCGTTTCTTCATTCTACTCGAGATGGCACTCGATGCGTGATCGACAGCAATGTCGCGGGAAATTTTCCAACCCCCATCGAGGGAAACGAAGAATGTCGGACAAGTGCGAGAAGTATATTGCAGGTAACAACGTAAGGAGATTACCGTGGAAGTCTGTCATAAATTTTCATGGAGTACATCGGGGCAGAGGCTATACGTGACGAGCTTGTCGAGATGCACTAACGGGTGTAGGCGAGAATGTCGTTCGTTCTTGGCTTCCAGTTCGAGGAGTTCTTGCTTTGCAATTTCATAATATCCCCAACGGTAATACTTGCATGCGATAGGTGCAAGGAATTCATATAATAGCTTTCAAACTCACTAAAAACTTAATAAAACATCGTCGAAATCTTCGATAGAAAACGGTGGATAAATCAATCTCTGAATAGTTGAATAAAAGAGAAAACTATATTTCACGTTGCAGATTTATTCTAATAAAAATACCCTACCTCGTCTATCTGTATCTTCAACGTTTATTCCCCGCGATTGCAGCAGCCTTCATAAACCGGCTATGCATTCCACGTGAAACGTATCTCGGCTTTCTTATTTTTCCTCATTAAAACCCACGTACGCGCGTCCCGACGGTTTAAACGCGCGCATAAAAGCAACCCCGTACGGTGGAGAAAAAGGGGAAAAAAAAAGAAAAACCTAACAAATTTTACCCCCCATCGTCGTCGCGATAATTCACGCACGGGAGGAGACTGAGAGCGTCGACTATTTTTTCGCAATTCAACCCGAAAACGCGTTCGACGAAGAGGAACGCCTCGCTACCAAGATGGACGTCGAATTGACCCAAAGAAAGTGGCCACGGTCGAAGTTTCGGGGCGGTGAAAACGCGTTTTAATTCTGTGAACTCGGCCGGAGATCGTGCGAAACGCGTTTCGTGGCGCGCAAGCCACTTCGGGGTAGCAGTTTTCGCAGGTCATTTTCCATCTTGTTCCCCGAAACGAGCACGGCGAAACCGTGGAAAGAGGTGTCAGAGACGGGCCAGACCCTCTTCGAGGATCCTGACAGAGGCTGCGGTTGCGGGAGGGCTACGTTGTGTGTGTGTGGAAGGAAACTAAAGCGAACACCACGAACTGGGAGCAATTCGAGGTGGAAGGGGTGGACCTTGCTCCAAAGAAAAGCTGCCCTAACAAAGGCGCCTTATTTCACGCCCAATGTATCCCGCCTCAGACACGATCGTTAAGATACCTATCCCTTGCCGAGGTGCGAGTTTCTCCACCCCTGACTTCCTTCGACGACTCCCTCTTTACTATCTTCTCCGCTCTCTTCTTCCTAAGGCATTCAAGAATTCTACGTACTTTCTTGCGGATTGAGAATTTTTAACGAGTACTTCGAATGTCGCGCGAATAGTGACACGTTTCAGGAAGAATTCAAATATACTTTTAATAACGTACTGCCTACCATCTCCTATGGAACTCAAGGTTTTCTTTGCATTACAGTGTGAAAATGTTTATTGTAGAATAAAGAAAGTGATATATTTAATTAGATCTACGGAAGCCGTCAAATTGACGGAGCCCTACTTTTTTAGAAACAGCTTTCCAAATTATAGAGACGGGGTAGAGTAGAAATTTCACATGTATCTTATAATATACAAATTACCTAATTGATTATCTTCTTTGCCGGTTGATCCTTCTTTTTTCAAAGTTCTTATTTAATATATTTAAGTATAACAGATTCAACGCCCGTAAAGCTAGTGTTAATTAAAATACTGTGGGATCGGGCGGGAGCACTACTATAAAGAACTTAGGGGAAAAGGACGTGAAAAAGAATAGTCATCAGGAGTTAGTCTCTGGTGTTGAGTTAGTCGGCCGAGGATTGCTACAACGATGGGTGACCGCGTGATCCTCTTTCTTTTTCACGATCCAACAATACGATATGTAACAAGGAAGCTAAAAGAATACGTCAGCTTCGTCGAAACGCTCGACTGCGACTCTCGAGAGATAGCCACGTCGAAGTTTCACGATCGATTCTTTAATTTCATCGAAGTATACTTTGATACGACGAAGGCCACGCCGTCGACGATCCAGAGTCTTTTAAGTGTCGTGAAATCTGACTCTAACGTCTCGCTATGCATCTGCGTTATATTTTCCCACTACTACAATGCTTTTACACATCTTTCAAACATTTCTCCTCAAGGTTTTTCTATTGCTCTAACAATAGGTCATACCCCTTCGCCCACGAACTTCCAAACACTCGCTTTCGGTTAATTTACAGACACGTACTAAATTCCATCTAGTGTCACCACTTGTAAAGGGACCAGAGGCGATATCATCGCGCAAGGTCACAAAGGTCCTCGTGAAGCTGGTCGAATCACGATCGACCGAAATTTCACGAGAGAATATCCCCGACCGGATAGCCACGGCAGTTTAATATCGTCGAGACATATTGTTGCAACGATATCGCAGATAAAAAGGGGCAAAGGGACGAGGTGCTGATAGACGAAACTTATAGCAACACCTTCCCCTCCCCCGAACGGACCGACATTATACAAGGTGACCCGCAATTCGCACCGAGGCTCGAATGCCGGCTGCCATCGTTTCTTATGGGTTTATGCTTCCTGAATGGGCCATGCCTGGGGGGACTTTATCAGGATACGGGGACATGGCCGTTACGAGGCCGCTGCTTTGTGCACTCTGCCCGATTATGCGCGTATTCAACTTCGCCCTGTGCGTCGTTGAAAAGCTCTTTCGTCCGGCTCACGTGCACAAACATTCGCACACGTATACGGTCGGGTCGTTGGTGTGCAATAATGGCGCGATAATAAAAATGAAAGACAGGGTAGAGCCGCGAATGAAACGTTTCTCGCGTATGTCGTGACGGTTATCTTTTGGAGAACGCGGAAGGAAAGTCGACACGGCGCTGGGATATCGCTTCGATCTTGAGCCGCGTAATTATTCTCATCGTTGATTGACGCGACGAATTATGAGGAGGGACGGAAGTGACGGTAATGAATGAGAGAAATTTCGTGAATTACTGTGGGTAATATTTTGCTTTAGTCTGGGAATGCGTAAAATGGTATTAAATGTGATGGAGAAGAAAAGCCGTGGAAAATGCTTGGTCCTAAATTGTTCTTGAAAAGATCGGTTTCAAGAGAATAGAAGAGATTAATGCAAGGTGGTTACGAGGATCTTCAGACTAACCGTGCAAATATATCATCATCCGGTCGATTAAAAATTCTCTGTATAATTGTATCACGGTACGAGCTCGCAGATTTTCCTTCTCGTAACAATCCTCCCTCGCGTTTTACCGTTCGCTGGACAAAGAACTCCCGATTCCATATTAATAGAGTAACAGCGGTTTAAGTACGGCTAGGAGAAAATTTAATGCATCCTTGTTAAACCTCCTCCCACATTCACCGACAATAGAAAGAGCGTAATGGGAGGAAGAAAGAGTACTCCAGAAGTACGACGTTCGAGCGCATTTTACATCGTGTCCTCGACTGTAATCGGTTCATCCTGTCGTCTCCCTGGATGAGAACGAGATAGGATGATTGTCGAAAAACGAGAGGAAAATGACGAGAGCGTAATGGCGGCGAGTGGTTGTAAGTGAATACGAACAGCGATGTTGATGGTTTCCCAGAGGGAAGGCGAGCCTTCGAGCCTCGATGGAGATTGATGTGGCTTGCATTAATCTGCCTCCGTCCACCCCTGTCCTTGCTGCCTTACAGTAACAGCAGCATCGCTGCAGTCGAGAGATACAGCGAGGTCTGGTTTTCGTTTGGACGAAGAATAATGCGGATATATTAAGCTCGCCAGTCCTGCATCCCCTTTCACCGTGTCTGTTCCCGAAAATGTATAATCCACGTCGTACGCGCCGTCCGGTAACCCCGGTAACCCGGTTCTCCGTTATCGGCTTGGGCTGGTTTGCAGAGAATTTCAGCTTTTGGTCGGCTCGTCAGCATGATTTACTCGTATTTCGAGCTGTCGTCTACGACTGGCTTGAATTTCACGAGACTCCTCCGGGAGAAAAAGTGAACTCGTTAGAGAGACGGTCGGTTCGAATCTTCTGACCGATGTCGAGGAAGAAGGAACGTTAATTGATACCGTCGAGCAACCGAGCATTCGTTTCTACGATTGATGGTGTTTTTTCTTCTTTTTTTTTCATGATAATGTCTACTTTTTGGAAAGGTAGGTGAGAAAGGCGAGGGAAGAATTTACCAGAGGAAATATAGGTAGGACGTTTAATCGGTGAGATTTGAAGGCACGTAGAGAGACGATTGTTTCACGGTCAACCGAGCAGCCTGATAAGGTATGATTCATGGCGCGTGTAACCAGTTTGGTTACCGGCTCGTAACTTCCTTCCGATCTTTGCTCCGCCGGCAGAGAACAAGGCCGAAGGTTTGTAGGTGGAGATTCGATAGAAGTATGAGAGATAGCGCCAAGTACGAGCGAAGTTTGTCTCAAGTTTAGATTGAGTTCAATCTCTGAGCTTGCCCCTCCACCTTCCGGACGATCGTCCCGGGTCCTCCCTTCTCCTGTGAGGGCTTATCGTCTAATATCCAGCCGGGGATGGAGGCTGGAACGAAATGTCAGAACGTTTCGTGCCCAGAGCCATCCTTCTCTCTTTCTCCCACATCTTTTTTCTCCACTCTTGCCTTCTTCTCTCTCTCTCTTTCCTCGTCTCTCGTTCCACGCTTCTTTCCTCGCCGCTGACAAAGTGGCCGACCCTCGAAATTGCACGGACTGTCCTCCGGCACATTTTTGTCAGAAAGCGTTACCAGATTCTACCGGGGATACCAGACACAATGGCGCCAGAGTTCCATCGAGAACTTTGGCAATCGCGAGAGAAGAAGAAAGTGAGCATGCTCGAACGGATGACTACTGTTCCGTTTAAGAATTACAGCCCCTTTCTTCGATATATCCCCGCATTCGATGCCACTATTGTCGGGAAATACATCTCGCGATTCTTCGCGAAGCCATTCGATACGAAAGGAAATCGAACCTGCGATTTGGATGTACGTTCACTGGCTACCGGATAAAGGTAGCATCCACGTTCATCCTTCTACTCATGATCGTTTCTATTGTACATCAATTTCTCCGTCAAATTTACTTATTTCGATAATCACGCCTAGACTTTATCCAACAAAAATTCCATTTTATTCAACGATAGAATTTCTCGGACGAAATTTAAATCAGCTTATTCACTTTGCAGTGGAACGAATGGTACACGTTATACGCCAGACGATTCTTCTCTCCTCAACCAGAATGCTATTTCCGATCTACGCGTATAATCGGCGTATCCGTGTCATCGCGCAAATGATAACGTCGTAATGCGATTTGCCGGGGTGCGCGCAAGACTTTATCAAGTTTAAATGGCAGATCGCCATGGGCGGTTGTCGAACAATCGGGTATTTCATTGGATTACGGATTTCCCGGGTCCACCTACGGTGACGTAGATATTTTGGCAGGCCAGTGAAATGATTCAGGTACGCCGAGTGCTCGGACAACGTAACACCGATCGCGTTGTAGCCGCGTCAACGTAAATCGAGTTAACGTTCCACCGCGATGAAAGCACCCTTCCCCGTTTCACCCCTCGCCCTCCGGAACTTCCGTCATCCCCGAAATTCGCTTTTCGTCCTTGCTTCGACCGGAAAATTCGATCAGTCGCGACGGATTTTCGTTCGCCGATGGGTTCATTAGCCGACTTTGCCGCTTCGCTAACGAATATAATCAGATCGGGGCGAGGGAACGCGAGAATGGAGATGCAACGACGAGATACGAAGTCGACGTTGAAAGCTACGGTTTTGCGCAGATGTGAAGGCTATATGATTTCATTGACGTTCGATTTTTGGGTTTGGTGTTCATCTACGATGCGGTTTAAATTGGTACGGATAAAAGGGGGAGAGATTATATGTTTTCTTTTTTAAATTTCACCGTTTTTGGGTTTGGTATTGATCCAAGATGCGTCTAACGCTAAAACTACCAAGGCGGTCGAAATGACCGGTTCTTAATTTTTTCGAAAAATTACGCACTTTGATAGGAGAGGCGTGAAGTAAATATTCCACTATATCTTATAAAACATAAATTACTTAATTAAATTCTTGATTTCTCTTTCTCCAAAGTGCAGGTAATCCCCGAAGAACACAATTAATTCGTATCGTGTTCTTTGAAACCGTGTTGTTCGCGACTAGAAAAAACGAGATTCCGTTTCAAGTGTGAAAATAAAAAAAAAACGTTACGTTTAAAATTATTTTGTTAAATATAAACTAAGAAGTGGACTTTATTGAATTCATTTTGGTAAACACTTCTAAGAAATCTCATATTACTTAATACAAACTCATAACTCTCTATTTTATCAAATAAATGCATATTTGGAAACAATTTTATATCAATTTATTTTTTTTCAAAAGAGTTACTCAAAAATCGTGTAGTTTGAAACCGTGTAATTCGGGAGAAGGTACCCATGTTCTTCGAAACTCCTGTTCTTCAAGTACCGTGTTCTTCGGGGGTTGCCTGTACTATTCAATAGATGTAACGCCGGTAGCTCTAGTATTAAATTAGTACGGATAAATGAGGAGAGATTATCTTCTCCCTTTCTTTTTATATTTCTCGGCTTTAACTACTGCAGTGATTTCGGCCAAGACTTATAGTCTGAACTGGGTTTTAAATCACCGACGAGATGATACACTGAATGATAAATTACAAAATTTCCCACTTGTAAATTTCAATCGTAGCCCGCGAAGGGTTGATAAGACACCCTATATAATTCATCGATAATTACACAGGCAATAAAACCACCAAATTTAAGTATGAGCTACAAGTTCCCTCGAATTACCAAAGTTCACCATGGCGAGCCCCGTTAGCGACCAAGCTGAAAAGACCGTGCGAGTGTTTCGTCGATCGTTTATTGGATCCTTTCACGGTGAAAGTTCGCGGAGATCGTTAATTGGTTGGCTCGGGGGATGTCTTTGGGGTCCGATATCAGCCCGGGCACTTTACCTATTTTACTCTGAAAGCGTTTAACCGAGCGCCATTGTGAAGTGAATTTAGGCAGCGGCCAAAAGGGAAGTCCAGGAAATAGAAGTAAAAGGAGGGCAATGAAGAAAAGAGAGGAACTTGAAGGAGGAAAAGGGAGGATCGAGGAAGAAGCTACAACCTTTCGGGAGTGAGAAAAGTATGCGGGGTTTCGCCAGACGGCAGGCGTTTCCTTAATTGCATTTTTATGCTCGCCCGGATTTCCGTGCTGCTAAGACGAAGTCGAGAGACTGTGGAGGAGAAGAGAAGAGTTTATTATCCAACCGGATAAAACGGCACCGAGGGCTGACCATTAATGCGTCTCGATTTGGAGAAAGATAAACGAACGAATCGTAGGATCGATGTAAGGCTGGATTTCCCTTTTAGCTTCCTTCCATTCATCGAGCACGAAGGAACGATTTATCGTGGAGGACAAACGATACCGACGTGAAAGAACGATGATATTAAAATGGGGAAAGGAAAAAGGAGGCAGCCGAGGAACTAATAATTACTCGGGCTGTTATTTGCTTCATAAAGATCCGAAGCGTTTGAACGATCGAACGACGTCGGAGGCATTGGAAACACAGCGAGACACTGGAAACTAATTACGGAACTCGAGGAAAGTCCTGAATCTAATTTCGATGTTAACGGGAAGCAGATTGGAACTGCGGAGCAATCGGTGAAAGCCGATCTCGTTCTGACCTTTCGAAAATCTCGTTTCGGAGATTAACGAGGTGGGCCGAGACTTCGATAATTCCGGGATATCTTCGGCAAGTCGAAATGTCCTCTCTTTGGAGACGAAGGTGCTCGGAGAGTGCCATAAATGCAGAAATCAGAGAAAGAGGAAGAGAGAGAGAGAAAGTTAGGGAGTTTCAACACGATGAACAATCACGGCAATTCTGCGAGCTCGTGTAACTGTCACGAGTAACTTTAAACCATTTTCCGGAATCGTTTGCGATTCCCTCTTTCGTCTCGGAGTTTGCCACCCCCCTGCAGGAAGTGAGTTAATTTACCCGGGAATAAAAGAGCCTCCAATAAAATCTCGTTAAGCGGCAGAACGAAAAAAGAAACGACGCGTTTCGCCATTTCGTTCCTCGCTCTTTAACGTTTCGTTGCACCGCAGACAGAAGTCCTTCTGCCACGGTGCACAAAGTCACCACCGGAACTCGATAACGTACCGACTGACGCTCCCGTGAAAGAAGAAGAACCTTCTACAGGGACGTCGAAAATCGGAGGAAGAGAATTCCAAACGGACGAGCAAATACAGTAGTCCCGATCCGATGTAACAGCCGGGAATAAGTTCCAACTGCCTTGTACCATCGGCCATTCCTTCCTTCCGTTTCTGTCCAGTCACCCCCTGCTACTTCTTTCACGAGTTCGGATTTATTGAAATTTTATGCGGTATCCCGATGAGGTCCAACTTCCAAGTTTTATCGACGGCTGTAGGTGGCCGGACCTTATATTACGACGAAAAAGAAGAAGAGCAGAGAAGGACGTATAGAAAGAGGAGAGGAAAGGAGAGAAGGGTCCGGTGGCTCGATTTCGCTTCTGGAAGCCGATTTCTCGCTTATTCCAGCCTTCCACGATCCGACGAGGGACTCTGGGATATCTCAGTTCGGCAGGATAAAGGGAATTCCGGGGCGGTGGGCTATCGAAAGGCCGGCTCATGTTTAAAAGCAAAGGCATAAAAATATCCCGAAGAAAATCGTGGATGGTTATGAGGACGAATATAAATCGTCGGTATTTCTACCTTCGACCGACGAATATTGGATCTGGGATTGCCATCGAGGCTAATGAGATATCCTCTTTCCTTTTTTTTGTCTTCTTTCCTATCGAAAATAACCAACCGATCGATTTTTCCAAAACTCGGAATAATTCCGTTTGTAATGCCTTTTACGTCCTTCGATAAATGTTGAATATTTATCGATTGTATAACCGTGCAAAGTGTACTGTATGGAACTCTTTTCAAAATCGCTGCTTTTCATCCCTTATTCAAACTTCCCGGCACTCGAGAGGGAGCAAATAACTCTCGCCTCCTCGAGAATAAATTTAACGTTTAACGTTCAAAGAAACGTTACTCACCCTAGGTTATGGTTGTCCGTGTTATCGGGCGCGTCCTCCGTGACGGAGTCCTGGGTTAGGGGACCCTGAGTGACGTCAACCCCCATACTGCCCAGATCCAAGGTGGCGTATGTTCTGCGCCCTTGTACCCTCGTGCCGCCACCCCCACCGCCGCCGCCGGTTACCTCGCCACCCCTGCCCCCGCTGCCGACCAATTCCTGATACAATTCGTCGTAGAGGGAACTGCCATTTCCGTTGCTGTTCAGAGCATCGTCCAGACGGGCTGGATCCAGATGATAGTTGGGATTTTCGAAGGACAGCAGACCGTTTTCTGAAAAATAAAAAGGATGGTATGAGGTATCTGTATGATCGGGGAACCTTTTTTGAAATTTCTGGATTCAAAAGGGTTTGGCTTTTAACCCTGTTGATAATGGGGATGATTATATGATAGGCTAATGGTATATTGTTGAATAAAGGACAGGGTATCCTTCTACTTTGCAACGGGGGTTAATGTTTCAACGGAAACCATATGACTTTAACACTAGATTTACGGGCGTGAAATCTGTTAAATTGCAATATATTTAATAAGGACTTTGAAAAAAGAGAGATGAAGCGGCAAAGATGGTAGTTCGTTAAGTCATTATTGTATTATAAAATACACGTGAAATATCTAATGTATAGCGTCTCTGTAAATTTGAGAAATGTTTATAAGACAAGTAGGAACCCGTCAATTTGACGGCTTTCGTAAATCTAGTGTTAATTTATGAATTATAATAGTTTAGCTGCGGTAACGAATTATTTGAGTAAGTAGATACATAATGGAAGCACTTTTCCTTTTAGTAATTTGATTTTATTTGTAACCTAACCATCGAAATACTTATCTTTGTTGCGAAGTAGAAGGACACTCAGTAGCGATACAAATAATTTCAATGTCTATGAAATGTTGCTACTCTTTTGCCTCAAAGTTACATTGTGCGATGTTCTATAGCGAAAGAGTTGAAGGTGCAGGCGCATAAAAAGTATACTGTTTGGTACAATTAGAGAATAGATTCTTGAAACGTGCATAAAGTATATTGTGCGAACGGTGTACAAGTTGAGTTTGAATCCTGGTTATTCAATTCATTTCACGTATCCCTCGAAAGAAAAAGTCCCCTGATCGTTGTGGCACCGTGGAATTCGAGTAAACCGGTAATACGTTCCACGTAAGGTGAAAAGAATTCATTGAAAAGCTCCGCGTCGGGAAAAACTCGTTAACGTTAACGTGACGAAACGACGTAGCGCATGTCCTTCGTAGGGTATTAATTCTCGGAACTGGTACGTGTAACATGCGATATTCACGCGTGTTAAAAGTTTCCAGGTTTTGACTGCGAATAGGTTGCGAGAGTGAAAGGTCAAGGTTTACGATTTATGACGGCCGATGGCTGGTGTAATCAACGAGGACGGTAAAACGATAACTTTTCAGGTCGGTCGATCGTCTCGCGAGCAAGCATTCCCGTGGAATGTCCGAAAGAGCGAGAGGAAAAAAAAAAGGGAAGAACCTCGTACCGAGAACTTTCGTACAAAGTAATACGGAATCTTCATCGATCTTCGACGCTCGTTCGCGATCGGCCGCGTCGTAAAAAAGTCTCGTAAAATCGTGGATTCCAGGATCGTAGGTGTCCGTTGGTCGATAAAGATAAATCCACGGAATAAAAATCGGCACCTTTAGACGTGGCAGAAATCCGAGCAGCCTACGTGCGCCGAGGCTAAGAGCCGGATCGAAAGGTCGGAGAAAAATCCTTCGGGTCGATCTTCGTGTAAGAGGATTAAAACGTTAGCCGACGTTGTAACGAGTCGGGAAGTCGAAAAGCGCTAGAGCCAAGTTTTAAGCACGCGACGGCATACCTAGAGATTAAATAGCACTCTCTACTCACTGATACTCCTCAGCAAGATGGCACTGGCAAGTAGGAGGTTGTACAGAAACCGACAGAAAGCGTCCATTCCGAGCCGGTCATATTGCCGAAAATATTCCTCGGATCGACGATAATCGCGAAATAATGGCAAAGGAGTACTTAACGGCACGCTATCGGCATATACGATATCACGGAGACATAGGTACACGCTCTCTTGGCTTACATACAGAAGAGCCCGGGAACGCGTGTGGGTGTCTAAGTCGAATCTCCTTGGCCTCCTTTGTCCCACTTCCTTCCTTCCTTCCTTCCTTCCTTTTCTTCTATCCTCGATTCTCCTCTATCTCCACCGCCTCCTCATACACTCCTCTCCCTTGCTCTATCTTACTCTTCTCTCTCTCCCTCTCCGCTCTCTCTTTCTCTTTCTCCGGGTATTGATTCAACCGCGAGCTTAAAGATCTGTACTTCGAGGACTCGGGCTTCTTTCGGTCAAAGGGACGCCCGATTTCGTTCCGTTCGAGTCGTCGTCGGAAAATATTTTCTCTAAGGGAGACACGTGGGAGGAGGGTTAGATTCTGCGTTTCCCTTTTTCTTCTTTAAATTCTACAATTCTCTCTAGCGCAGTTACACAGGAACGGATAATTTTCGTTGTTTCGATGAAACGATACAGAGTTACGCGAGGGAGTAATTATTTTTGTGCCATTGAAAGATCGTCGACGTCGAGTGGCTGCACTTGCGAAGAAATCCAGGCAGAACGAGCGAAATTATCGGGCCACTCGATCAAAGCAACTAAACTCGAGCCTTTTCGCATTCAGGAATCTTTGTTAGGCGCACGAGGGTAGAGCGTACTTTTCACGCGGGGCAAAGCGGAACAATGAAGCCCGGCCGACAGAGGGACTAATTAGCCGACCGAATTGCCGGCAATGGGACTTGTTTTTGCGACTGTTTGAACCTACTCTCTCGATTAATTCGACGTTTGTCACCGACCTCTCGATAACCCCTGGATGATCGAGCAGATGAGACTTTCAATCGGTCTCCGCCTAGAGACCCGAGGGTGGATACTCATTTTTTCCTCCCTTTTTGAAACCAGCTAGACCCTCTTGGGACAGATGACCTGATTTTTGAAATCTCGTGTATTAGAGAAATGAAAATTAATTTTTACAATTACGATGAATATCGAGGCACTGTCTTAAACCCACAATTAGCTTAACGAGCAACACCAGGACTCAAATGCATGGATACTAATTTTTTTCTCTCGTTTTGGAACTTGCGATACTGGCTTGGGACTAAAGACCCGATTTTTGAAAACTCGTGTATTATAGCAATGAAAATTAATTTTTATAATCACGATGAATGTCGAGGCTCTGCCTTAAAAAGCAGAACTTTGATTTAAGGAGACAAGGCAGACCTCAAATGCATGGATACTAATTTTTTTCTCCCGTTTTAGAACTCGCTAGGCTCTCTTGGTACTGGCGACTCGATTTTAAGAATTCCAATTATCCTGGTAATTAAAATTAATTTTTGCACTGATTATGAATGTCGGGGGCCTGCCTTAACACTAGATCCACGGCCGTTCAATCTGTTACACCTACTAAAATATATTAAGTACTTTGAAAAAAGAAATCAGTTAAGTAACTTGTGTATTATAAGACAGGCGAGAAAAATCTACTTCACCGCCTCTCTATAAATTTCCGGAACGTTTGTAAATATGTAACTTTAACTTAACGAGGCAAAGCAAACCTCAAATCCATGGATACCGAAGAACTTGAAATTCTTTGATAATCTCCGGCAAACTCACGCTCACTGAAGAATCTGGAATCTTCTAAAATCCCAGCCGGAAAACTCGCACGAAGATCGTAAGAATCTTGTTAACGTTTCCATCCGACAATTAACGAAATTTCGAGAAGATTTTGAAGCAGTCGCGCAGGGTGAGCTCGAACGAATCGACTTCAAAGGAAGAGAGAAATAGGGGTAGTTTGTCCGCGGAGGAGAAATTGCCTGCGACGTCGTCCGACCGCATGCTCATTATAACTAGGACCCAGCGGAGTGCAGTTGCAATTCCAGTTACAGCTACCCTCTCCTCGAATGCATCTCGTTATTTCATTCGGAAGAAAGTTGCGGACGAGGCAACGCGGCAACGCGAAGACCGAACGGAGGAGAGTTTTAAACTTTCGACGTAACGGAACAACCGGAGCACGGGGTTGGAAGTTTACGTTGTTATCGCGCGCCCGGTAGAAGCTCGAAAGAAGAGGCAGATAAAACGGCAGGGAATTAAAAAAAGTTTCGAAACTCGTGGAATGCTCGTTAAGATTCCATTACGTCTTAATTGGAAATTTAACGCGCCGAGTCTTTTCGATGGAGACTTTGAAATATCGCTCTCTAATTAAATATAAATATTTCCCCAAAATTTCCCAGCACCTTTTTCCATCCCATTTCAACGAATCCTCATCGTCCTTCGTCTCGTGCTCGCGCGTTATCGTGCGGCCCGATAACGATCGAGGAATTCGTAAAATTTCGGCCATATCGAAGGGAGGAAGGAAGGAAGTCGGATGAGTCAGCTAGAGGGGGATGGTTTCGCCCGTGTGCGACAAATTGGCCGGCCCCGTCGTCTTGCCGCATGTTCGTTATAGATACGACCGAGATGGGTGCAGTTGCAGTCGCAGTTGAAGCGAGGTTCTTCCAAACGAATCTCGTTATTTCATCCGGAACGAGTCCCGTCGAAGGGAAGGAAATCGAACGGGGAGCTTTAAACTTTTAACATGCCGGCTGAGTTAAGGTTCGAGAGAGGAAGAAAGTAGGAGGTAGAAAAGAAAAGAGAGATGGAAGGTCGCCGTGGAAAAATTATTCAAATTCCATTAATTCGGTAAAAAGGTTTCGCTACGTTAATTTCGGGGGAAGTCTACGAATTATATAAATTACGTTTTTCCCTGATTAAGAGTTACCGCGGACAATCGCCCGGAAGGGATCGCGTTGTGAATATCGAGAAGAGACGGAGACGAAGAAAGAGGTAGAAAATTCGAGGCAGCTCGTTGGACTTTATTTTCCCGAGATCGACCTAGTGAGTCGAAGGTAACTAGAGGCGTCGCGGAGGATTCTGGAGAGTGCATTTCGTTATTTTGCCGGGAAGAAGTCTCGAAGAAGAAGCGAAATGGAGACCGAGCGGAGTTTTAAAGTTTGGACACGTTTTCGGTGTTAGAACCGGAAGCGAAGGGACGACAGGAGAATGAGAAGGGCGTGGGAAGATTGGACGAGGAAAGACAGCTAGAAAAAGAGAGAGCGTGAGAGAGAGGGGAGAGAGAACTCCGTCACCGCCCTCGATGAGTCACCCTATCGATTCCTCGGGCAAGTCTAGGTGAAGTCTAAGGGGCGAAGGGGCTTTTTACCACCGCCGAGTACCTCCTTTTTTCCATCGTCATCCTTACGTAACTTCTTTCCACGGAATATTAACTTTCATGGAAACGGGACAACGTCTTTCCTCCCCACTCCGTCGCTCGCCGTTTCAAATCGTAAGGCTCACGTGACGACGATTCAGAACGATCGGTCCAAAACCTTTCCAGCCCTTTTCTCGCGGTTCGAATACCACTCATCTCTGAACGTCCCAAAAGAATTTTCCATCTACCCTTAATGTCCACTGACAATTTAAACCCTTAAGTACTCCGATAAAACGGTGCAGACCCAGTGGCAACGAGATTCTCGTATTACCTCGAGGGTGCGTAATTTTTAGAATTTTCCGAGCTCTTACGTTTTCCAAAAAAAAAGAGAGGAAGAAGAGAAGGATGAGAGAAGAGAAAAAAAAATAGAAGCAAGTGGCGGCTCGCTCGGGCTACCGGAGTGGATTCTCGCAGAGTCGTTATACTTCACGGTAGGTAATCCAAGATAATACACCGGCGGAATCTTTAGTCCGCACGCCGCGAGCATTTTTCCGTTCACGGTTTACCGCGATAAGATTTTTCATGGCGCAAGGAATAAAGTGATTCTCGGCCCCATGGTCACCCCTTTTTCACGGAATTCAACGTTCACTCGACCCCGGTTCGCGCGCGGGACGATTATGCTCGAAGGCAGGAGTCGATGTTCGACCCCCCGTAACAATGGAGTTACGGTCTTAAATGTCTCTCGCACGGGAGACCATGGAGAATGGGGTGCGAAGAACCAAGTACCGTGCCTCGTTATGGCGAAAAAAGGCCGGAGCAATTTCAAAAGCGGTCGTTAAGTTTTACGACCCTCCGAAAATGCTGGCGGGTCGTCGAAAAGGTCAAGATTTTTCGGTTAATGGCTTTCGACGTGGCTACGTTTTACCATTCTCTCTCTCCTCTTACAGCGAGTCTCTCTTTCACGTCGATCTCTCTCGTCCCTTAGCCCGTTGATTTCGACAGTTCCACGGAATTATACCGTTTCAAAACGATCCCGAATCGTAAGAGACTCTCGCGGAAGAAATCTACCGGGAAGGAAGGATAAAACCATTCTCCTTCGAGAGCGAAGGGTAAAACCGTGTTTCCACGGCTAACGCTACAAAATTCTGGAAACAGGATTGTGCTTTTCCCGCGACATATTTTTTTTTCACCCACCTCGTTCCCCGTTCATTTCCGTTGACAAGCTACGAACAATCTCGTTCGGGGCAATTGGCTTTTCTACCCCTTTTCACTCGGCTCCGGCAATAGCATTTTCCAGCGACGTACCGCCCGATAGTTACGCGTAGAATAGCTTCACAGAAGGACGCTTATCCCTGCTTTTTTTTCTCCCCTCTACATCCAGAATTCGTTTGTTTCCTCGACGTTGCCGCTGGTCGACTTCCAGCGATCGAATGACGCATACTTTCGAAAGGTTCGTCCGGTTGGCGCTTAGACGTCCTGGCGCCATTCACCTACGGCGCCGCACGCAACCCTCCGACACTATTAGCTCCGTCGTCCTCCCTTCCGACCAGCCTCCTCCTCCTCTACTTTCCACCCCCTGCGTTCACCCTCTGTTTTCACCTCCCATTTTCACCCCCTCCGCCTATTTTCACCCCTCGGCCTCGACAGAGCCGTCCGCCGTGTTATCTGCTTCCTCGATACCGTCGAACCGCGGGTGGACCAATAAAGTCTTTCGTTAGATTACAGGCTCGCTTCGACCCTTATCGGACGCGAGATTCTTTACAAGCAACGACGATCGCTCCGTTGAACATTCCGACGACGAGGAAATTACAAGAACGCTGGGGAAACGATAAAGGGGATCGATACTTGGCGATATCTCGACCTCCGTTTCGCGGTCTCTCGATGCCGCGCAACAATCAACCTCTGCGCGAGGAGTGCAATTTTTATTAGCTTGCGCTCGGACAGTTTGTAGGCTTTTCCTTTGCCGGGGGAGAGAATCAATATTTGGATGGTGGAAGTTTGGTTTCTCTTTGTTGATACTTGGTGTACGTTTTATTTCGACAAACAAGCAGAGTGTCGAGGATGTACTTTGAAGTTTGAGCTTTGAAGACGTCTTGAAAGCAAGTTTTTCCTTAGTCTCTGTTAGTATATGAGTCTGCCTCGTCTCAAAGCTTTTCTTGGCAATTGACGTAGATGGAATCGACAGGTCTCTCATCGCTTGTTCATCAGGTGCGTACAAACGTTTCGGTGTATTCGATCATCGTTAAAGTACGCTGAAAGGGCGATAGAAAGCATCGAACTCGTGAAAATAGAAAGGCAAGATCGGCCGGAACGTAGCGCGTCTGACCGGGCACGAGGCGTTTTCACTTAAACGTACGAGAGTATCGTCGCAGTCGAGTCACCACGGTGGTTTATGAAACGTGTAAAGGGAGAGACGCCCAATGAATATGAATAAGTGTCCGTAGACTCGGCGAGGTCTATTTGAGAAACAGCGTCAGAATTCTCGGATTTAGCCCCGTAGGTCTTCTTTCCCATCGGCCGGCTACTTTTCCCGATTGCTATTTGCCGATGCATTAGCGCGGCCGTGCGCAGTTAATTAAGGATAAAGGCTCTCGGCGTAAGGACACTTCCGTTGGAATTCATTTTAACGGGAAATTTATTCGACGGCTCGCGGGGATATGTAAATGGCGCACTTTTCAATTGCGGTGTCCTGTAAATTACGGTGAGCCGTAGGGTTGAGGTGGAAAAGTCGGAGGCAAGTTATACGATATTCCCAATTTTATGCCTCCGAACCTCTCTCGCATAGAAAGTCCTCCCTCGGTTCGTATAACTCGAGCGATTTAAAATTCCTATCCCGATAAAAGTCGTCTTATCTGTCGCGTGTTTCACGTCTCCCAGGTATGAGGAGAGGATCCACGTAGGCGTGCACGTAACAAAGGAACAATACGAAAACTCCAACGGTCTGATTGGGCGACGGGAATATCGACGTATCTCTCCATCTATCGGCAAAGACAACGCGCGCCTCTACAGAAACGAGGCTATCCGAGAAGGCTTAAGAGGGCCCTCGGGGAAGAAATTTCGGCGGCGGGAATTCAATGGAAAGCCCCTCTCGTTTCGGCTCTGACAAAAGGGGTTTCCTCCTGGCGACGACAGGTGCTCCATCAACCGTTCGGCTTTAAGGGTGGGTATAGTTCGGGTTCTCGTAAAAATAGCCACGCGTGCCATTCTTCCAAGAGGAAAGGGATGCTCCGCGGGACGTGTCCGTTCTCGGCCCTGTCGCGTTTACGTACCGTTTTCCCCGTTCACGCTGGCACGACGGTACAAAACTGAAACGAAAGCCAGAATGGCGATCGACTCTGGCGCAAAGCCATTCGTCGGAGCAACGCGTCGCTTCGAGCTATCGATCCGAATGACCGGCTAACGTGTCCGATATTGAAATAATGCCTGCTTCTGTCTCGGCCGCGTTTTCGCCGCCAGATAAATCCAACGCCTCGAATTAAGACCGCTCGATGAGACGGCCCGGGAGATTTAGACGAACGTTCGACTTTGAGCCGGGTCAAGGGAGAATAACGCGAGAGAATAGTGCGAGAGCGTCTTTGACGTCCTTTGATCGGGGTAAAAATAACCCCTGTGCACGATACGTGCGGTGTAACCGCATAAACAACGGCGACGTCGATCAGCAAAGTTTTAATATTATTTTACACGACCTCCCGGCTATCTTTTACGTTTCTTTTCATACGATTGTCAGAGTTAGGGGAGCAGGCTACTCTGGGATGAGACGTTTTAGGGATTCCGCTCGATTGCTGGTCAAAATCAGATATGCAAATCTAAAGGAGAGGGCAAACGTCGGAATACATCTCGGGCTTCGCAGTCCAAGGTAACGTTAATCCGTGCTCGGCCTTCTTCGAGCGCTCTTTCGACTTCCACGAGCCGCGTGAAAAAGGAAAGATGCGCTCTAGAATTGCCGAGACGGTAATTCAATTTGATCGGCGTTTTCTGCCCTACTTCGACGCAGGAAATGCTCGTTACGTCGAGTGAAATTGAAGTTTCGAGGGTCCGCGGTAAAATGCGGAATCGTTGAGGACTTTGGAGATGCGCGGGGAGATTGTGCAAACTGTAGAATGTTACACGATGCATTTGAGCATTATCTTTCAGGTATATCAGGCATTTCTTTGGATTTTGTAGTTCGAGATAAGTAATTCAAGGTGTATCCTCTTTTATGAGAAGATAGGAAGCTGCTCTTAATTATTCGAGCGTATCGAAGAATCGAGGTTGCTTCTCGCAGATAACGCGATCAATGAAGCTTTTATCGTAAATTCGTCGTTAAACGAAACTATAGATAACGAGACGTTATGAATCTAGGATAATTTGCACGTTAGTTTCAACGAAAGTTAAACGACTATCTGCAGCATGAATTTATGCAGACGCTAGAGTCGAATTATCGGCTGGATCGTCGATTCCTCGCGCTTATCAGGAACTGTAAATTGTATTAACGACGAGAAACAAAGTACCTTTAAACCGGATAACGCACGATCTTGCAAAACTGGCAAGAAAGTTGTCGGCGCACGCGAGAAGTAAAATTTCAGGGCGACGACTTTGAGCTCTCGTCGACGTCGAGGGTGGATCGTCCTCGTTAGATTCGCATTTAGATTAAAGTCCGTGCCGGCGTAATGACCCAAGTTTGATCATCGTTTTTTTCTTCTTCGTCGGTTCGCGCCACCGTCGCGAATGCCTTTCGGCGACGGCTCCGCTTCATAATTCTACATATCCGACACCCTGCCGAGCCAAACTGGCGAACTTCTGCAAATTCGCTTAAGAAGTATGACGAATTTTTCACGTAACCCCGAGGGAGCCCTGGCGACGATACGAGCCTCGTGGAATTTCGACGAATATTCTCCGAGATTGAAGAGATGGATACGACACTGGCTTCTTTGATAACGCTATCGATATTATTTTGGAAAATAAAAGCAAAGATGGAAAGAAATTCTTCTGTATTCCATACATAATAAATGGTAATTACTAATACGCGACAGTAGAAATTTTCTGTTCAACAGATAATAATAAATTGTTGGAAGAAAAGGGGAGTAAAAATATTAGCAAGTGATAAATTACTGATGCAAAATAATAGAATCATCTGGAAGCAGCGCTTGAGCGTAATTACATTCATCCAGAGTATACGCCGTCTACAATTTATCAATTGTTGTCGACACCAAAGACTTTTATTTAATCCATAAAACGAAATGTAAAATATCATTCAACGTTAATTACGACAGCAGCGCGCAAAAACAATACCCGCAAACGTCGCAATTTTTCATCTCGCTCCTCGGAAAGAGCTCGATACCGCGGACAGCCGCACACGGAAAGCGCAATCAGCTAATACTCCGCAAGAACCGGCATTTCGACGAAAGTGCGTTTATGTATCGAATTGATTCATCAGATTTACGAGTACACGTTGAACTTCGACCCCGCCTCTGTCTCTCCCGCATTCACGGCAGCAAATCCAGCCCACGAGTGCCGATTGTTTGCGAAGTTCTCACGAATCACGAGCGACAGAATTAATATCGGCATTGGAAAATAATAAACCGCTTCCGGCCGGCTGCAATTTTAACGCGCTCAAAGAGCGTGGGTGCGTGCTTTTGGTATGGTCTAGGAGCTTTATCGTGCCTCGCAGACCGGCTTTTCCATTTTCAGATCGAGCTTTGTTCACGGAAAAATCCTGTTGGCACACGTGCTTAAACGATACCGGCTTCTTTGCCTCTCTTCTCGTCGCCAGGAGGAAAAACCACCCCGTCGTTTAACGGACTTCACTATCGCGTGTGTTTTCGAGACGGTTTTTTTCAGCTGAGACCCTTGGCATGCCATAAATCGGCTCGCGATTAACGTTTCACGTATCGAGATCCTCCCTGTGCTTCTCATATAATCCATTAACCCGTGTCTGCCATTTCGCGTATCGCGAAACTTCCCACTTTATCGTGACGCCCTTATCGCTCGAGGAGTACCCAATTTCGACTGTATTTTTGAGATCAGATCGCGCATAAAATTGTTGCTCGCGTTCCTTGAAAGAGGGAGGCAAGTATTGTGAATAATGCTTCTTGATTTTACCATTTTTTGCGCGGTACTTATCTTGCGAAGGTAGATCGAGCGAAGGTAAACCGAATCTGTTGGTCTCTTGGTGGAAATAAAAGATCCAATTTCGAATTCTCGCGTCACAGTTTCCGTAGAATTTTTAAACCCATGCAATAATCAAATAGCTGGTAACCCTTCTAAAATTCTAGGCATACGGTACATTCCCAGAAAAATTCTAAATCACATCGTACAACATCAACTAGATCAAATTCCACCGCTCATTAAACTTCCCCACGCGCGCATTTCTCGAATGCCTCAGTTTCTCTAACCTAAACTCAAACGTTCTCAATAAACCACCCTAATAAACTTCGATCGATCTTCAACCTCATTCGCAATCATCAGCCAGCCGAGCAACGTTAATTCATCGGCACAAGCGTATTCCAAGTTCCAATTACATTCACTCGCGAATCACAGTCTTCCAAGATCGTCCCGCATCCTTTACTATTCCCTCTGACGTATCGCCCGGAGGAATTGAATTTATCACCTTATTATCTCACTGACCCGCAAGTCAGGGGTCATAGATACTTCTAAAGCTGAACGTATCCCGTCCTCGCTCCTGTGTAGACTCCGCGAACCCATACCCGTCTGGTTTCTCACGTGCCTTAACCCCTTAATGTCCATCGAGCGGCACGTACGCCTCGTACGAGGGGCTTAGAAGCATCTTTCGGTTTTACGGGTGCACGGTAAAACCGATATTGCGTCGGTTTCTGGTGAAATTTTTACCAGGAATCGTCGTCCCGCCGTTCTTCTCGTCCCCCTATCTTTCTCTCTCTTTCCCTCTTCCGTTCTCGATGCAATGGCATCTCCCGGCTAATCCTTTTAACTACGGGATACCGACTTTTCCTCCGCGGTACGTTTACGACACGTCGGGTTTTACTGACTTCTACCACCCGGCTAGACGGCGTATCGTTTGATCTCACGGGAGTCTCGACTAACTCGCCGATAAATTCAGAGATATAATTTACGATGTCTTAAAGCGCGGAGGTATCAAATTACTAGTAAACTCCGACCGTGGACAATGTTGGATGTTTGTCGGGAATAAAGCGGTATAGATTGGTTAGATAGGTATGGATGTAGATATATAATGGAGAAAATGTGCCTCTCGATCTCGTGCATGGATAGTGTTAAAGAGAATATAATGGAGACCGGAGCTACCGGCACGGAGGATCATCGAGTAATCGTGCGGTAGTCCGAGCAGGGGTAAGAAGTACTCGGGATTATACGCAAGAACGAGAGTTTGATTATCTCGTCTCTCTCTCTCCCTCTCTGTACCGCTATTTTAATGGCTTACCATGCACGTATTAAACGCGAATCGCCGTAACGTACGGTCAGTCCGCTCTCGGAAGCGGGAAACTGTAATGCGATCGTTTGAGCGCGGTTTAGTGGCTTCTCGAGGAGCGCGGAGAATTTCGACGGTGTTCCGTGTCTTTTTGGTACCATTCTGTGAACTATCGTCGGTTAATTTCTGGGATATTTAGTCGCGCTGTTCATCGGTAATGCTAGAAGTCTACTAAATTGGGTTTCAGCTCTGACATTATTTGTTGGCGCGAGTCTCGGAGGAAAATTGCAAAAGGAACGATTTTACCGTGACTCGGGAGCTGCAAGAAGGTGGAGGGGTGAAATTTACAATGCTTCAACGTGAGAGCCATTCGAAAGAGCCCTTCGAAAGGGTGAAACTCCATCGAAGAGCTATAGAAAATTTGAGCCACGATACAACGATAAATTAACGAAAAAATATTCCTAACCCTTCTCTTTCCCTCTCCCTTGGCGGCCGTTCGCCGTGAATTTTCTGGCCAAGCTTCGGAACAAGAGCCGACGTGAATTACGTGAGAAACGGATGGAATGGGAAACGGTATCGCTCGCAACCCTTCCGGCGCAGAACCAGTTATAAGGAGATTTCCCGAGGCAGACTTCGGTGTTGGAAGTTTTCGCGAAATATTAGCGGCAATAACGGTATTTCCCGCGATATTAGCTGGCGAAAAAAGAAACTCCCGGCAACGCGATACCGGCGAAACAACGACTCATACCGCTCGCGAAACGTACCGCCGTAAATTATCCTGCGGATGGTTTTATTGCCGAAAGAACAGGCCGGATTAGCGAAAATTAAGAACGGTCGGAGAGAGCAAAAAGACCGATGGACGATGGAACGTTTTTACGTTTACGGTTTACAGTTATTTCCCCGGGTGAATCGCACGTTTCATGGACTGAACGAGAAGGGAGAAGGGTAGCGCGAAAGGAATTGGATATCGTTCGCAATCCCTTCGTCGCAGTCGGAGGTATAAGAAGATTTTCCAAGGTGGTATTCGCCGTTGCAAGTTTTCGCGAAATATTAGCGGCAATAACAGTATATCTCGCGATATTAGCAGCCAGTAGTATACTTCTTCCACCTTTCTCAGCCCTTTCCATTTTTATGGCCTCCCCGTTTCTCTGGCAGTTCTCCGCGAATGCCACCATCTCGGCGCCTCTGTTAATTGATCTACGCGCCCCTAGATTCCGTTTTCTCGCGGCTTTAAAGCCCTCGTCGTTTTCATTGAGTTCAAACGACGTTGGAGATCCTCGAAACGTATCACTGGCGAGTCGCCAGTGGAAGGAAAAATAACTGCGACTCATGAAAGCTTCCAACAACCACAAAAACCTACGTTCCGTTACGTTCTACAAACTTCGTCTTCGTTCTACCCCTCGTAATCAATATCGCTCGACTTCCCTCGTGGTTCTCCGTACGACCTCGAATATTCTCGATTCGTTGGATCGAAGAATCTCGCGAGATTTCGCTGGAAAGGCAATTTTCGCGATTCACCGGCCGATAGAATTCTTCGATAAACGCGTTACGCGGGGACATAAGCTTCTCTCGGCCCTCTTATCTCGTCTCGTTTTTCTCTCCCCGTCGTTGTTCCGTTATTGCGATCTTCGCTTTTCCACCTTATAATTGACTTACGGACTTTGTCAGTGTCTTCGGTCCGAGCTGAAAAAGAAATTGCAGAGGAGATTTGCTGGCTGTCCGCCAGCCAGCAATAAGAGCCAGCAAGAGGAAAGCACGGGGGGGTTTTCCTCCAACGCGAGTCACGAAGGGGCTTTTCGTTCTGATCGATCGATAGTTATGCGGTGTCGAAGTTCCTTGCTACCGCTGGCAAGCCTGCAACTGGCGATAAGTGCAGTTTCGGAAAATGATGGAACGTGAGAGCGCTCCGTGTTTTCGCTCCGTGCGAAACCTTGAAATACGAATGCGCGACGGGCGAGTTTCAGAGACTTTTTGTTGGATTTTACGATTTTTCTTGCCTAAAACGGCGAGTATAACATAAAAATGTTACATTAATAACAGAGCTTTCAATGCACTTTTGAATAATCGGGACGGTCGTGTTTCTGTCGGTCTGTATTGGTATTTGTATGAGAATAAATCGAAGTCGCAGAAAGGAATTTAGGATCTGTTGCAATCCGATCTTTTTTGCACCTCGTTCGTACTTCTGATATCGTGCATTCTTAAAACACTCTTCGTTT
Source organism: Cerceris ruficornis (assembly GCA_963989415.1). Taxonomy (NCBI): domain Eukaryota; kingdom Metazoa; phylum Arthropoda; class Insecta; order Hymenoptera; family Crabronidae; genus Cerceris; species Cerceris ruficornis. Next base: position 17,660,080 of record OZ022521.1, on the reverse strand, counting down.
CATCTCCATTCTATCGTAGCAACACACATCTGCGAGGAGATTCGCGTATTATTCAAAACAGAAATGACACGAGCTAGTATTTGTTGACTTACGAACGACAGCGAGGATTTGCAGGAGCGTAGAAATAATAAGATCACCGTAGCGCGTGAAATAATAAGCGGAAGCATAAATACTAACGAGTTACGCGGAAGTCGGGGGAAAAAAGGAGGTGCAAAAATTACTGGAAACGAAGCAACGCATAGAGAACGGCACGGCGCCGTTTCGCAGATTAGCCGAGAATTAACGCGTACCTGTTTCTGGTGCGAACCTTCGTAAATCACGTCGCGATACTAATCATACCGGAATACGTAAATACGTTGCGTTAATCAAGTATACTTACACATCCGAGTTGCGAGTTTCAGGGACGACTTACCGTCTCTCGTGAGGCCGTATATTAAAACAAAAAGAAATAGAAACGTAGAAAAATAAAGAAAGAAAATGTGGAGTGAAAGAAGAAGAAGAAACTACGGTGAATTATGGAAAATTATGCGCGCTTCGGAAATTGCGGTGTATCGCGCACAGTCATAAATAAAATATGAGCACGGTACGCAAATGAGAAACAGAGCGCTCGTTAATTAATAAGCTAATCTGAAATTTGTATACCCACGACGTGCCGGTGAAAGTCATTTTTCCCCTCTTTGAAATCGCGAAATGCACGCTATTAATCGCTGGCCCGGTACGCGAATAAACGAAGAAGAAAAATGCCAACGCAATTCCGAGCGTACGGCGACACACCGTGTTCGTTGATTGATTAATCCAACGTTTTACGTCGGCCTTTTCTTTTCTTAATCGCGAGAAAGTTGAGTAATGAATATCTTAAAGATACAACCGACGACAAGTCCCGGAAGTTGCTTGCATACCGTGTTTACTAAAAGTCTCTCACTTTAACGTAACGAGGGGAAAAAACTGTGAATGAGCATTATATAAAAGATCGTTTCCATGAATCGAACAGAGAGGACGTATTGATACGTGCAAAGCAACAGTGAGGTAAAAAAAAATCGGCAAGGTTAACGCGACTGGGGCGAAAGAGGGGAGAATAAAAGGTTCTCGGTAACTGCGGCATACACACGGGGGATGGCGGGTGAAAAAGCACGATGGGGGGCGGTTCATGGCGTTAACGCAACTACGAGGGTGGAATTACAAGGGGGTTAATCAACGTGCACACACACCGGCTTTGCCTTGCAAGTCCAAGGGTTGTAAATGCGCCCTGCTAGTCCACCGCGGTCTTTATGCTCGTCGAAAATGGAGAGAACGATGGTACGAAGAAGGAAGAGGAGAAAGGGGATGGAGAGAGAAAGAGAGAGGAATGCAGAGAGGCGAGAAGAAGAAGAAGGAGAGCGAAAGAGGGAGGCATAGATTTTACGAGGTGGACGCGCCACTTGTCTGCGACGAGCTTGCGGCGTTCCTCGTAAATTTGTCTCGAGATCTTCCTTTTCTCATTCTCCTCGTTCCTCTTCTCATTCTTTTTTCTCTCTTCTCTCTCTCTCTCTCTCGCCCTCTCTCTATCTTCTTTTTTATAATAATTTACTGCCGACCGATCGTGCTAACGTGGGAATACTTATGGCTCATATTTCCTCATAACGCCCCAGGAACGTGCCATTTTTTTCCCACCCCGAACGGCCACCGACCGTAATTAAAAAAGTATTCGCATCGAAATCCAACCAGACGAATTTATGCGACTGGCCGCGAAGGAGGTGGCGGTTTAATTGAAAATAATTTTCGAAATAGTGCCGGAGCGTGAAATTGAGAACGTCGAGGACAGCCGGCGGGTCGATACGAATCGAATCGATTACCGCGGGGAAATAATAATAAGGTATATTAATGCGCTCGAAATTAATTATCGGGAACTTTATGTGATAGCCCGACCGACGAATAGTTAGATCGCGGGTTGATATTGCCGGTCGAGTAATTAATTATTTCTGATAAGTACATCGACGCTCAGTCGAGTCGGAGAACTAGCGCCGGCACCAGCCGGTAATTAATTAGCTCGAATTAATGTAGCTCAACGTTCTTGCGGTCCTCTTACAGCGATATTTCAATATTTCAACTGCCACGTCGCGGTGGCTGGCACTCTTTTTTCGTCCACTTCTCGCACGATTAACCCTCCCTTTCGTTGACTTTTGCTTCGTTGTCGGATGTAACGGTGAATAATAATAAAAGGGGAGGAAGGAAAACCCTCCGACGAAACAATTATTTGACAAGGATGACGAGACAATTATTTTGTGAGATAGAAGAAAATCGTCAGGAATTCTTTCTCCGGCGTGGTTTTCGTAAATTTACGATTTATACGGAGGAATAGGAAGGGCCAACGGAAAGAAAATAGATAAAAGAGGGTGAGAAAGGACGTCGGAGTAGACAGGGGGTATGTTGGAGAAGCGCGAAGAGGGGTTGGCTAGAGGGCCGTAACGTTTTTAGGGCGGATTCTTGGCTAATTCGAAATAACTTTCGTTCCTCCCCTTGCTTGGATTACAAGCAAGCGAGATTGGAAATGGGATCGTGTTCTCCGAGAGTAAAACCTCGCCTCCTTTTTTGTATAACTTATAGCTTCTTCACGGAATCGCAGGTGTTTCGATGTCTCGAGATTTTCTACGGAATTTATCGCCCAATTCCCAGCAGCCTCCAAAATTACGCCCCTCGGTGTAGTTTTCAAATTCCCCGTGAACTATTCATGCAACGAATCGTCCTACTGATTTTTCATTTATAGCAACATCAAAAGACTCGATCGAGACTTTCTATGGTAATTTATTTTACTTTTTACCCATTCTTTTCAGCTTAATAAATTACAATCACTAACACATCTATCTGTAACAACAGGGGGGCGAAATAAACGTAAAATGGACACGAGTGTACATCTAAATCTGCTAAAGGGTGAATTCCTTCCGCCATTAACCCCTTGCCGTACACTAACGAGTGACACTCGTGATGCGATAAATAGGATAGGAAATTTTCAAGTTCTGTAAAACCTATGCAATTGAAAATATCACTGTGACGCGATATGATAAAATTATTTCTATAATATTAATATTACGTTAAATTATACGATATATCGATTAATTTTTATTTCACCAATTTGATTGTGAATGGTTGCGGAGGCAGTCACATAAGAAATCTGTTAATGAAACGTTCCAAAAACTCCGCTAGGCGTCTCATCGATGATCGAAGTTCGTTTTAATAATTCGTGGCCACTTTTCGTATCCGCGGAGTACACGGAAAAGATTCGTCGTTGCGTGAAAACGTCTACAAAACTCGAAAATGTAAGGGCGACGGAAACGTTAGCGGAGGAGCAGAGAAACACGGCAGTGCCGCGGAAAAAGTTATTTATGTTACACGTCGCGAAGTTCTGATGCGTGAAACGTGGCCCGTGAAATATGACGGAAGTCCCGCGTCTACGACCAAGACCCGCTACCATTTTTTCACATTTCTTTGCTCTGCAATTTAATATCTGCGAGCTGTCGCAGCACGCCGAGCAACCGGCGCTCCCTTTGTTTCGAGGCGTCGTTAAATGCGCGGAGAACTTTGCAAATTTCCCGTTGCGATACGAGCACACGTGCACACCTTTTCGCTTCCTTTTTATGGAACGTCATTAGTACGGTCGCGTTAATTCTCAATACGACATAGTTTTGTTTCCCACCCATTATACGACACGTCTCCGCTGTTATTCTGCAAATTTCTCCTCTCTCTGCCACTTTCCGCGGATTTCTCGTTTCGCCGCGATACCTGTCGGTATTGTGATATTTGCATTGCCAGTCAACGTCGGATTATCGACATTTATAACATATTTATCGTCTATTTTAATATCGCCAATTTCTTTTAATTAAGAATAGAGAGCGATCGCTCGGAGTGAAAATAAGGAAACGTCTTCTGGTGAGAAATGTTCTTCGCTGATCTTTTTGTTAAACTTAATTCTTTTCTTGTTGCCATCATTAATTTTTATTATACGGAAAAGTCTCATATTGCGTTTTCACATATTGCGATTCTCCATACAACACGCCGAATAATAAAGTACAGGAATTACCTGATTTAATAAGAATTAAATCTGCTTTAGTTGAAACTTAAACCACGTTTTTTAAATCAAATTCGTACGTATGCAATTTGTTTTTAAAATACTCTCGTATTTGATGCAACATAGAAAATCAAATTCGGCACAGTAATAATACTTTCAAACATGTTACTTTAGATTTGCGACAGCACGTAGAAAAATTTGCGTACAGAACGATTTCCTATAACGCCAATTCCTACAACGCGATATATATGAAACGCGTTGTACCAGAGTCTACTGTAATTTATATGCTATTGCTATTTGAAATTCCCTCCGTGAAATGTAATTTTCCGAAAGAATCAAAGGGGAAAGTGAAACCGTTGTTTAACACGATGCTTCGCCGTGGATGGATCCATTTACGAAAATAGTTAAAAGACACGACGAAAGGTAGATGGTGGCTCTCTTTGCAAGGTAACGGGCATCATAAGCCGACAGATCTCGTAAGTTTCCGTTACAAGGCGGATTTAACGACGGCGCGGAATCTTCGCGCCGTAAGAAGGAAAAGTAACACCTGCCGGATAAAAGTATAAAGACGTAAAGTGATACCGAGATGATAGAGACATTTACGAGAGCAAAATGCACCGAGGCTCGTGAAAGACGACCAGATGGAATTTAATAGGAGAACCTGCCCCGTTTTGAAGAAGTAAAATCTCGTTTATGCCGCGCAAAGAGACTTACGGTACCAAGAAGGCCCTCGTTGACGAAAGATTCGAGGGAAAAGATTCGCCGAATCTCTTACGAATATTTACAACAATCTCGCGTATCACGATACCAATTTCAGAGTCTCCTATTATCGCAAGAAAATATTCGAATCCCTCCTCACGAGTCTTTTTCATCCCTCAAGTAACACATCCATATTTCGTTCAAACACGTCCCATATTTTTTCCCTCCTTCCGGATCATCGTTACTTTTAATTCGTAGCAATTTTAATTCTCGAGCTATTAAACGAAACGGAAAAAAGCAAAATAATTGGCGGGTTATCCTGAACGCCGGTGGCAGCCAGGACGACGGATAAAGCACAAAAGATTTAAAAAAAAAAGGGAAAAGAACAAGAGAGCCTCTCGAGAAATTCGTGACTAATTAGGACAATGGCGGAGCACTCGGTGAGTAAGCAGGATTTTAATGGACGGGCCTTCCAATCATTAAGGAAAAGTGCTCTTTTGCTTTGCCTCCCCCTCCCTCCGCATCCCTTGGCATTTCCTTCGAACATCTAATCTTCCGTCCGGTGATTCGCAATACGGCTCGATGCTATCTCGAGAGTCGACAGTTTGGCGAATTTCATCGGGACAGACGATTCTTCGACTTTCATTGTTTCTCGATTCTCGTTCCGTGTTTATCGATTGGTACCTACTTACGTTGGTTACGGAATCCTTTCAATAATGGCAAAGCCTGACCGAGGAAAATGACAGAGTATAATTATGATCTTCGTTTTTTTTTTGCGGCATTGTATGAAATGTCCTTTTTTATCGTTAAACACGAGCACGAAGATACTAATGGGAGGCCACGGTAGGAGATAAATTTGTTAAAGATACCGTTAGCGTTAAATATCGCCGTGTACCAGGACCGAGGGCAAAGTTCTTGGAGGGCGGTATCGCACTGTGCATGAATAATTCAATAAAACGATAACTGCGTCGCGTGTTAATTTAGCTTGGAGTTTCTGTGCTAATAATTCACATAGTTTATGATATATATCACTGACGTTTCCTACTCGACAATTATGCATCGCTGGCCGGCTCTAATTTGCGCGCCAATTTTTTTCCACGGCGGCTCTTAAGAAAATTCCCTACCGGTAAATTCCGTCGCGTACCTTTTTCACGGAATAATCGTATTAAATTGCTTTATTAAAACGTACAACCGGTTGAGCTTTGTAATTACGCTATTTTAACTAACATTTCGTGAAAATTCTAATAAGAATATATACACCTAAAGTGCCGGTACGGTCAGTGATAAAAAATCCTTTCCTGAATTTCGCCTGGCACGATAAATCGGTTTAATAATTTAATAAATCATTTTAAAGGATAAATCCTTTCCTGAAAAATCACAAACCTCAGAAACATTGATAAAACAAGTTACAATTCAAACGATTAACCATATCCACAATTAAATTAATTAGAAACGATCAAAACCCAACCACACAGGAAGCAACGATAGGTTGCTCATTTAATTGGCGTTATACCTGGGTCAATTCCATTCCGTGTACGTCGATAATTGCCTCCATTTCCGCCACGAATATCGCAGTCTCCAACGGCAGGACGTTTTATCGTCAATATTTGTCACCGAGCGCGAATACAAGCGCCCTTAGCCCTTACTTACACCGTCCTCTTTATGGCCACGTAAGCCGGTATCGTAATTATGGCGGGTTATGGCGTATGAAGGGAAAACTAGAGACCATGGAGGGAGACGAAGTGGCACTCTCGATCTCACCTATAAATGCCCCGGGGGCGATACGCCTTTTGTATTTATACCGCATTCGCCTTTCCTTCGTCGAAGGTCAAACACACGTGCAAATCTCCCACACGAAACGGCTTAGCGCGACGATTCGCTGCAATGCACTCTATGCACCCCCGACGACCGTGCAACTTTACGAGAACAGTTTCGGCGGAATTACGATAAGTTCATTTGGCGTGAACAACGACACGACGATGGCCGGAGTGGAAAACCGAGCCGTTCTACCATTAAAATCGTCCTTTCACGGGGATTCGTGGTTGAACTTTTCTGACATTTTCATAATGTCACATTTGCAACGGTGCACTGCTGAATGCAGCCAGTGAAATGCTTCCGCACAGGACAGACGCGTTACGCGGGGAAGAAGAGGGAAATAGAGAACGAGAGAGTGAGAGGGAAACGGAAAAAAGGAGAGAGAACTGTCTGTCGCTTTGCAATTTCTGCCCGATGAATGCGACCGGTATAAGTGGCGAATATTCACATTTCGGTGATGAATTCTTATGGGAGAGGAGCGCATGGGAACGTTCGCTTTTCATCCGGGAAAAACGTCGCCGGGACACAAAAGAGGCTTATTCAATTTTACCCGGTAACCGCCGTCCTCGTAGACGGGATCCCGGAGTTTTCCTATAAATGCTGGAAAATAAATTCACCGTCGATGTTACGATCTTCTTTTTCTTTCAAAAAAAAAGTATCCTACAAGAGAGAACTTCCTGGCGGAAGTCGCGCATCGTTCGCTCTATAATCCGTCGAGACTCGAAGGAGTTAAAGAGAGCGCGGCTGAAAGAGCAACAAAATTTCTGCTCTTTCGAGGAGAAATGCACGAAGAATTCCGTCCGGTAAAACGCTTCGAGTTTGAATCTTTTCTTTCTCCCTCGTTTTCACCCCTGCGAGAATTCGCATTCTTCCGCCGAGTCTCCGAGATACGTTCCGGCGATAACGAGGGAGAGGAATCGAGAGATCGTTCCTCCGGCGAGAACTTTCCACTCGTACGTTTCGCATATCTTACAGTTTTCCTCGTCGTAACGGGACGAATACGGGAGGGAAATTTCGCGAGGCGTTGGAAAACTTCTCTCGGCGTTCTCTCATTCTTGCGCTTTTCTTCGCGCCCGTACTTTTTTCCGAGTGGCCGCGCCTCGAAGAACGCGGGGGAGAAAACTATTCCGCCGGTCGCGGTGGACGGAGTTACAAGAATACTTGGAAAACAGGGCCAGACAAAGTGCACTCTCCCTCCACTTTGAATTTCTTCCGCAACGAGAAAACAAAGATCGTTCTAAGTATTCCGTGATAAACAATGGCGTAATTGAACGATCGGCAATCGAGCTTTATTCGGATTGTTTTACGTCGAGGGTTGTTCGCGATTTTTCTCCCTCGAGCTGGAATATAAATTTCACGGTGGGAAAGTCTATCGGAAGTTTCAAAGACGGAGGATCCAAGGTTGAGTGAATTCCCGATACACGGCTTCGAGATGCCGAGGAGAAGTTTGCATTCTTGTTTCTGAAAGTTCGCGGATGGACGGACGTCTGAAGCGCGTGGCTGATTACGCAATTTCTAAGATAGAATAGAAATTTAAACGAGAAGGACGACTTCGGCTCTAGTTCCGAACTCTCGATCGTAGTTGCGCGATCTCTCGCAAGGAGAATGAAGCGTGGAATGAGAGAAGAGATTGCAATTTTAATTCTTTTCCTGCCTTTTACTCCGCTCTTCCGACAACTTATGCGCAATACCGCCGTAGACAGTTTAAAATGATGCAAATCGAGCGTAGGATTCCAAAGCAACGAACCGAGCCGTTGAATAAATTATGTAGAATCTCCGGTGAGATCGAGACGCGGAACAAGCCGGTGCTTTCTCCTTTCCTAGGTAGTCTTCCAAATATATCTCTCTTCTTAAATATACAGGAGCATCAAGAAGTGCCCGACGGAAAGATAGCCAAGAATAAAGTCCCTTCTACCATCCTCCCTCCTACAACCTTCATATTTTCTTCTCGAATCTATCTCGAAAAAGAAAATAATAACTCCGTATCTCGGATTCCCCTTTCACCTCTCTCCAGTCCAGTTACACGTACGAAGAAACGGCCATTCCAAGTCTCTGCTCGGAACGCTCAAAAGATTTCAGTTTAACCGGCAGAGGGGTGCAGATACACCGATGGTCAGACCACGGGATAAATTACGTAGGATCGATCCTCCAGGAGGATGAACTAGCTTGGCTCTGGCCCGGTAGTTTCTCCAAGATTCCGGGATTTTCCCGGTGTGTTTTTTCGACGGTAACGAGATCAGCGTTCGCTTCCATGGCAGACACCTATACGAATAGGGCTTCAACTAGAGCACGCGGTTTCCACCCTCCCGGTAACATCGCATCCGTGACAGTCCACTACACGTTCGTGGTCCCCACACATTCCCCTCTTCCCCTCCGCCTCTCTGGGCATCCCGTGCTTCTTCTCCTACGGGATAATCTTGTTACCAGCGATACCTACCCTCTTAATCCGTAGGAGCTTGTCTACGAACGAGCACCTAATCGTTCACCGAACCAGTCGGAGTATCTCAAACGCGGCAATCCACGAAACCTTCCGTACGTCTCGAGGACGGGGGAAAAAAGCTCCATTACCTGAGCTTCGAACGGGCCGAGCACGATTTCTCGATGGAGACGGAATTGTACGGAATCGGTGAAACCGAGCGGACCTCGTCGTTACTTTATCCTTCACCGTGATCGTGCGGAGAAGGGTGAGTTTTCTCGGGGAATTGGTCGGAGAGGACGGAAGAAGGGGTAGGGTCGAAGGCAAGGACGAGAAGGTACGATATCGGAATCTTGATTTTTGTCGAGATAAAGTCGAGGTTGTCCGAATTACCGATAAACCGAGGGGATATCTTCGAGGAGTTGATTTCTGGGTTAGAAGGTGATCGACGCGAAGGGAGAGTGGCTCGTTGTTGCGGAGAAAATGGGATTTTAGATAGGGATATTATTAAAGTATTAGCTCGAGTGAATCGAGCGTTAGACACGCTGCCAGTGGAATTCACGGGGATGAAAAGACCGACGCGTCTCGTTCCATCGTCATCGATTAAGGCGGACAAGTAGCCGGCTTCCAACAGCTTCCCTCGAGAAGAGAGAAGGAGAGAGGACACGCGTACCCATATTATGCAGAGCTTTAATCACGAGCTTGGGATCTTGCCTATTAAAGGATCATCCCCCGCATTCTATTTCGCTGATGAAAAGGGAAAAAGTCGTTCTTTGACTCCGAGCTCACTTCGAGTTCGTTTGCTCTAAACCAACTTCGTTAAATGGCTCCAAAGTCCAATCCTCGTTATCTCGCACTTTCAAAAATCTCCCTGTCTTAATACGTCCTACATACCCGAGGGATCCGTCCAGAAGTAAATTCACCCAGTAAACTTCCCCTCTTTCGCAATATACGGAAACACCAAGCTAATCTCTTCCTCCGTTTCCACCGTTACGCGCGTGCGTTGTCCATCCCTTAATCAGCATTTTTCAAATCCAACGTACTCCCGAGTGCAGCAAGGACCTCGTACAATTCTCCCTTATGATCCGACCTTACGTCCGATTGGACGATTCAACCCCATTCGTGGGTTAGCCTCTGCGTTTTGATCCGCTGACAAGGTCCAGGGGACTATCTCGCTTTAATAGATACGACGACCCTCGAGGCGACTCACGGCATTTCGGCCGGACGAAACGAACGTTTACCGGGCGAACCAGATGCCCGGTGTCTCTACCCTCGTTTCTTCCCCGACCTACGATAGAGCAAACAATGCCACCGATTTCGGCCTGTCTCGAATTAACGGTAAAATGCCGCACGATACTTCGCCGGGACCCTGGGGGATCCGGGCTGCCAGGGTTCTCCACCCCCGTTAACTGGAATTCGTCCTCGTCCGTCAGAAACTCCGGCCTTTCAGGGACCGAATGGTAATTACGGAATAACAATGGAGAGGACAACCGCGGAGAATTTTTCCAAGGAAACTAATCAGCGTTTTAATTGGATAACAAGGGTGGGTTAGAAATTATTTCATCCTGCGAAGGGAGTTAATTAAGCTCGGCGCGAAGTATCACGGCGCCGGTGTTATTACGAATAGTACGAGAATAGTTGGTGATTCCGATCGGTGTGTATTACTGCAAAATGTAATTTTCACGTTTGCTTTGAGATAGTAGATGGATGATAGTTGGGAGGAGCGCACTAAAGGCGCCTAAACATCCGCCGTCGGGGTTCAAAGTTGACACGACGGTCGTCTTATCTTGGGAGCGACTAATTCCTGGATTTCGTGGACGAGCGTATCGCTAGTTGCCCTTCGTCGAGAGTTAATCAGATCACGGGGCGAAAAGGTACACAGCTAGTGAGTGAACTGGGCTCAGAGAGAAAGAGAGAGAGGGTTGAAACGAGAGAGAGTGCAACTTGTGGAGAGACGAAAGCGAGAAACGCGGGGAAAGGAAGCGTAGAAGGGAATAGGGAGATAGCCGAGAGATCGCAGCAAATCGCTCGTGCGCGTATTACAGGCACGTTCACGCGTGGATGTTTGCACGCGACAGTCGAAGAGCAAATACGTGTTTCCATTTGACGTGTTAAGCTTTTACCTCTTTGTGCGACTCTCTCGGTCGCGCGTCGACTACTGTGTATTTCTCTCTCTTGGTCTCTCTTCACTCTCTCTCTCTCTCTCTGCAAATCTCCCGCGCAACGTCGGTGTGCCGATCTATCGCCGATGGAGGCGTTCACGGGCGTGTGCGACTCTACGTGCGTGACGAACCCTGTTACACCGAAACGAAAGAGACGATGCCGACGAGCCCGGCCGATGATCTCTCCGTACCGTTCGAAAAGTGGGGCGGTAATTTCATTTGCATGGGGCCGTGCCAACTGCGCGAGGGTGAAACTGAAAAGGGGGAAGGTAGACAATGGAGAGAAGCGAGAGAGCACGGAGCAACGGGGAAAACGAGGTTGGGAGAAAAAGAGGGATCGCCGAGGGAAAGAGAGAGAAACCGAGAGAGAAACACGGAGAAGGGTGGCATAGAGAAAGAAAGGAAAGCGCGAATGGTATGCTCAATGAAGAATCCTATCGGAATGTCATTCCTGTCACGGGAGCATTTTCCGTTTTACCACCTAGCAGACTTTATTGCATATTCCGAGTTCTTGTTTCTTTCCTCGCGCTTAGCATGAGCTACAGAGGAAAAAATGGTGGGAGAGAAAGAGACGTGGAGAGAGAGAAAGTATGAAAAAGTGGCGGAGAGTAAACGCGCTAGATACATCTTATTTATTACCTCGAAAATGCCAACATTCGAGACCGTTACGTTGGAGATAACGAAACGCAATTTCTCTCCTCGCCCCTTCGAATCCTATTTCTCCGTATAAAAATTCGAATACTCGACCGAACTCGACTACTTCTTCCTATCTCCTTGTAACGTGAATTTTGAATTCCAGATCGCAAGCGGTCATTATTCCCGCTTTTTATCGTTAACCACGTCCGTGCACGGGGACCGACATAAATTCGCGAAGGTTGTAAGGTTAGAAGGTAGCCGTGGGAAGAAGCTCGAGCCACTTGGAAGAAACGAAAGACTCGGGGAGAGCAGAGTAGCCGGCCAGGATGAAAGCTCGGTCGTATTAATATTCTGCGGTCGCCCTGACCGTCGATGGGTATATTCCAAGTCTCGACACACTCGTACAGAGCTTCCATTTCCTCCCTCTAATCCACGAAATTCTCGAGGAAATACATATATGTATGTATGTCCCCGTAGATATAGCTTGCCGCTCTGCCCCTCTTCCTCTGGTTCTCTTTCTCTCTCTGCCTCTCTCTCTCTCAAGAGTGTACGCGTGTTTCGAGATACGAGGGAGAACGTCTTCCTCGGAGCTGGATCACCCTCTCGTCCATGACCCGACCGCATAATCGTTCTCCGGCTTGCATTCCCCGCATAATCCCATCGACGACAGGACTACGGGGACCCTTGTGGAACGGTGCTACTTCTATTAAATAGTTTGTATAACGGCACCCACCGCACCCCCAAAAACACGTATCCCATTCGACGATGTGCGGAGAGGCAACCAAGCTAATGGACCGTTCTACCATCTCTCTCTTCGGGGCGATCCTTTCTCTCCCTTTCTTTCATCCTTTCCGTATTCCTCCCTCGCTTTCTTCGCCTACCATTTTTCATTCCTGTTAGTCTTCGCGCACTTCCCTCCGCGTATTTTCTCATCCTCTTAAGTGTTATAAATCAACTTTTAATGTTGGTTTATTCGTGAATAAATTTCGACGTATTAGGGTTATTTACCGTGTCCGGGGGTCAGAATCTTTGCGGGGGAGTCGCTCTTACGGTTCAAGAGAGAGAGAGAGAGAGAGAGAGAGAGAGAGTTGCCTTGCTAAGAAACGAAGATATTTCATCCCCGGATGGGATATACAGTTTGTAAATGTACATTTCGTGGAAATAAAAAAGCGAATACTTTTTCCACCGGGCCGAGATGCTTTGTCCTCTTAGTTATTCTTGGGTCACTTTCTGCTCCAATTTCTTCGAGAATCCTTGCCGCTCGACGACCTCAGGCCGTTTCAATTTTCCTCCTTCAACGTGCCAGTTGTCGGAGTTTCGCATTCCACCGAGAAAAATGGTAGGAGAGAGAAGGAGAGAGAGAGAGAGAGAAAGACGAGAAATCCGGTTTTTTGTCTTAATAACCGCAACCACGATGTTCTCGCTTCCCGCGGCGGTCGCATAATACCCCGCAGAATAGATCGCTTCGTAGATTCAGCAACAATGAAGTCCGCCTGCCGCCGTAGAAATAACGACTCCTCTGTAAACCCGCCGGCGTGTTGCTCCATACCGTTTAAACATTTTACCGTAATTAAAAAAACAGCCACGACGAGCTCGTAGCCGTGTTTTGCAATTACGTACCACCGATTCGGCGCATTTTTATTTAATCCCCCTCGTCGCGGGACGCCGCGAAATTTAAAAACCCGCTCGCACGTGAATTTAATGAAATAACATTCTACGAGATTATCTCTGCCGTTAATCAACCGACGATATCGTCGTTACGAACAATCACACTCGCGTCACGCACAGGCCAAAAAATTAGACGTAGCGACGTATTATCGCTGCAACTGAATTTCTTTCCTTCCTTTTTTCATATTCTCTCCACTCCTTCTCTCCGTTCTCGTAGTATCAAGGTACGGGGGAGACCTGGGAAGATGTTTAAGCCGGATGTAGACTCTTTCGTCCCCTCTCGTCCTCCCCGCCCCTTTCTCTCTGTCCACGGAAGTTAATAGGTAGGAAACTCGAGGTAAGCCTCGTAATAAAGTGGTAGAACGTACGGTCCTTTCTTTCGTAACACACACCAGGAAATATTTGTTCTTGTTCCACCCGTTCTTTTTTTCGTCTCTCCTTTCTTTCTATACTTCAACCAAACACAGACACACGTTGCCTCCTTCTCGCGCTTCCTACTCACCCTTAAAACGATACCCTAGAACCTACAACGATTGCGAAATAATATTCTCACTCAGAAGATACGTCGACGTCGTAATTGCACGCTGTGTTTTCTTAATATAGCCCGATTACCGTTTCGGAACATAATAGACAGAGAATGGAGAACGTAAGTCGCGGTAATAAAGCGAAGGAAGCTACCCCCTTGTATCCATCCCCTCACCCCGGGGACACGAAAAAGGAGACACGGTCCCGCCTTCGCAAAATCTGCTACAAGACCGCGCCTGCTTCCACGGGGTATCCCGGGTATATTTCGTGCACCAGGTGGTACCACGCCGACGGTTAAAACAATTTGCCATAAATTTTCGGCAGCTAAGAGGCGAGAGGACGAAGGAGGGCTTCTTGAAGGTACGCGAGAACGGACCAAGGATTCCGAAAGGAAATCCACCCACGACCGATTTCACTTTGCCCCTCTTAACTTCCCCTTCGTCCTCCTTTTTTTTCACCAGATTTCTTCTTATTTCTATCTGCCGTTTCGTTCGTTCGGACAAGTAGCCATTTTTTACAAAGACAATTACCGCGGCTTGGCGATACCTTCGGTGAAATTAAACGGAGTTTGCGGGCTAAGGTCGACCGTTGGCGGAGAATAGGTGAAAAATCATTTTTGCGACAAGGCCAAGTTTCAAGCTGGCGGATCTTCCGAAGAAGAAGAAGAAGAAGGGGGTGAAAGGAAACGATGGCGGAACGACGAAAGTCAACTTGGCCTCGTTCGGCTCTCGAGGGCCTGAAAAACTGCGTCGGGGGTTTGGAAGCTGTAAGATAGCCAGTCTGAAGGGACAAGAAAGATTCATAAAACAAGAGAGATCCGGCGAGGGCGACATATTGCTGCACGTGGCATGTATTATGCATGAACGGTCGAGGCCCATTTTACTTTACCTGCTCTTACACTTTCCTTCCTACCCTTTTTTTTCTTCTCGCAGGTCTATTAATTCGAAAAATTATACGCTTTCCGCCCTCAATGACTTTAATACGAGACAAGAGGAGGAGGATAGATTTTCGTCAGACTCGTTCGTTAATATTCGCTTCCTTTCTGGCTGCAATTGAATGGAAATTGTGTAAAACTTAAGGACGAGCTTTCTCGTTCGAAGAAAAAAAAATCCCTCATTTATTGCAATAACCCACTCTGCTTTCCGTTCTTTATGTCATTCGGCGTGCTTTTTATCAAAGTTTATTAATTTCACGAAAAATAACGAACATCGTTACCGACGAGATTCCAGGCAAATGTCGAGAAAGTCGTCGCACTCGAGTTCTCCTCGATGTTTCCCTCTTTGTCTTCATACGCTTGTCTATTCGCATAGACGGAATTTCACGTCGCTCGACGGTTCCTCTGCGACAGTTAGGTCGACTCTTGCACGAGGAACGACCGAATTATGCCAGCTTTATGTCAAATAATATGACACACTTGGGGCGGTATGGACATTTTTCGAGATCCCGTTCGTTATGCAGGTGTACGATTCGCGAATTATCGTTGCAAAGACTTCGAGCGTCCATGATTTTCTGCATGGTGAACGTTGAGTCTCGTAGAGGTTAAAGTTCGCGGAGAAAATAGCGCCTTGATATGAGCCGTCGCGAAGTCACGATATCACGATCTAATAATAAGTCGATTTAGCCGAAAGATAATTTCATGGCAATCACTTTTCTGCTATTTACGTCTGACGTCACGACCAGCGAAGGACGGAATCGTGTAACCCTCACCTTGCTCACCCACGTAGAATCGCAGGGGATCGAGATAAGCCGACGTGCCAGATAAAGACACCCCTTTGAACCTGCCAGGAGTGTGCACGCGTTACCACGTTTACCGATCGTCTCTGTGGCGTTCCACCATCGGCGATAGTGGTTTTACTCGGTGTCTTTTAGTCGGTGTTGCGATCGAGTTCGATGTTGGCTGTGAAGCTTTGACAAATGAGATTTGTATGCTCGGGGTATTGGATTTGTCCGGTTCATTTTCAGCTTCGATGATGCGGCTCTTTGCTTTCAGACGGGTTAAAAGCTTTCGACCTGGAGGAGGTAGAATTCTACTTGAATTTTAAAGCAACCAGGTTACGATATCCGAGTAGGATTGTTTATTCATTGCCGTCGTAACACTTCACTTTTTTAATTACGATCAGACGAAGAAACTTTAATCATACTCCCTTTAACCGGTTGTGGACCACGCATATACGTGGTCGGAGAAAAAATTTAATTATAGTTTCCCGCCGGATGTGTACACGGTTGGAGTTGAAAAATTGAAATACGACCTTTAAAATATGATTACACAGATACTAATTTATAATTTCTATACAGTAACACTCTGACATTCTGATATAAGGCTGATCTTGGATCGCCAAATACATGATTATCTCTCAATATACAAAAAATCTCTCCATCCGCAAAGGGTTAACGTAGAAAAATGTGAACCGATCTCTCGTCCGCGCGGTGCCAGGTACCACGGGTGACGTTGAACGTTTAAGGGGTGCTCCGATTCGTAAGAGAATCACGAAAGTATAACATGCGAATACAAATAATATCTCCATCGCCAGGTTATTTCAGTGCCGTCGTTTCTTCTCGTTCGGCATAAAGATCCTCATTTTCCTCCGCACGCAGGATAAAAATCTCTTTTCGGCGGCGCGAGATAGCCGACGTTACGACGCGGTGACTCCGCCATCGACGTCGAACATACTCAGGATCGAAAGGCATCTTTATCGCTGTATATGTGTTCCTAGGTACGTTTATACACGTGTAAGCACGCACAAGGGGAGGGCTTCGAAGAGGAGAAGGTAAAAGAGGGACAGACACATGCAAGCGGAGTAAACTAGGGTTGATGCGAAACCGATAATGTCGTCGCGCTGCCTCGTATGGCTACGTGTTCGACTGCTGGATCCAAAGGCACCTATCTCATCCCCCGTACGGTATCCTCATCCTACTTCCCCCATGATTCCTCTTTACATCGGGACCGCCCTCAGCTATCCTTCTATTTTTCCACCCTTCGCAGTCGTAGCCAGTTATGCCACTCGCAGCCGCGACGAACAAATATGTATTAGATTTTTATTTGCCTCGTCGGATATTGCAAATGGAAAATACCGTAGCGGGTGCGGCATGCCGTTTCGCGTATATCACAAAACGCTCCCCTTTTCTCACCGGGATCCCCCTACTTCTCTACGTATACTTTCATTCTCTCTTGGCCTCTCTTGCGGCCTCTTCAAACGGGACGTCGTTTTTCGTTAGCTTCGGGTGAATTTGGAAAATAATTGAAAACTGGGCTTTTATGTGTGTCGAGGATTTGTGTAGATGTTTAAATACACTGTTGTGCTGGAAAATATTCGTGGTAGTTTAACATTAAGAACGACGATGCGCTGCGAGGGTGAAAGTGGGGTTGGGTCAATTTCTCCCTTAATACCCAGATATTTTAGAAATTAGTGAGCGAAAGTGCAAGAGAGTGAATGGTTGTGTCAGAAGGATGTGAAAATAGAATATAAGTAAGCGTAGGTGTAAAGGTCGACATAGGAGAGATTTCGTTGTCGTTTAACCCCTTGCCGTGCGATTTATTTTGTGACTGCCGCCAGAATAATTCAGAATTTAATTGGAAAAATAAATATTGATTAGTGATTCTTGCATATATTGTATAAGTTAAGTTAACATTAATATTATAGAAATAATTTTATCGTGTTGCGTCTCACTGATATTTTCAATTTGATAGGTTTTACAGAACTTGAAGATTTTCTGTCCAATTTACCGCATCATAAGAAGGCGTTTAATTGTGAGTTGTAGTAAGTCGATAGTTGTGTATCGCATTAGTTGTTAGCTGCGAAGAGTTATTAATTGTGTTGCGTTGATTTATAGTTGTAGACTCTATATAGTTATTATTACAATTAATTTTGTTATTACTGAAGAAAAGAAAAAGACTCTCTCTCTTTATCTCTCCCGACCCTCGTGGAATTTCCATTCCCTCGGGGTTGATATTAAAAATCTCCATTCTTGCAGTATCTAAAGATTTCAATGTAGCACGAGGATAGCATTATAAGAGAATGAGTATTCGATACGATTTTCTATTCTGATTTTAAACTTTCGCGAAGAAATGTGGACCATAAGGGAAATTAAAATGGACCATCAAACGATAGATTTGGAGCCTCGCTGCAGGTTTACTAGAAATGATTTCTTTCTCCATTGTTACACGTATTTTCAATTCGGGAATTGAAGTAGAAAACATAAGGAAGGACGACGTAACAAATACGTCTTTTGTAGTCTGAAATAACGTGCAAAGGTTTATTCCTTCTGCCGTAGCATCGCAGAAGGGAAAGGGACGCGTTGGCTCATCGCGAATGCGCCTCAAGGAACTCATTCATTTCGCGTTATGCGATGCAAGTCGCATGCATTCGCGGAACGTGCACAATACACCGTGGAGATGTTCAATCATGCGTGATGCCTGCTTGTATTCACGACACGTAATGCTCGTATTTCACCGGAATTTGATACGAATTAATACATCCGATGTATCTGCGTCATCACAAATATTGTTAAGCCAGGCAAACGTATTTACGAAATGCGCGCGTTTCGGGTGATTAGCCGAAATCTAAGTAAGACGAATCCTTGTCTAGAAATTCCACGGAGAAAGGTACATAGTACGGGCAATTTCGAAGAAATATTCTATATTATATGCGCTACACTTTTGAAACTACTCTTCCACAAAATTTGAAATTAATTTGCAAACATTCCATGGAAACACTAAGCATTTATCTAAATTACTGAAGAACCAATCCAACTGTGTCTCTCGAAATAAAATTCCAACGGACCACTGCAATCTCCCACAGTACAAAGGGAATTTTCATCAATGGAAACTTTCGAACAAAAATATTTCCATTTTCAAAAAATTACACCGTCGAGATGGAACAGAAAACGCAGGTAATCCAATACCTGTCAGTTCCACCGTAATTTTTCCATCTCCATTGTAATTACCGACACGCGAGACCGCGATACGATAAATCGCCAGAAAAACAACGGCGGAAAAAAAAAGAGAATTACGCGTAAAAGCACAAAGCAACATACCGCGAGAATGTAACAGCGTGTTTGCAACAGATTTTGAAAACACGGGGACAAAGAAACTCGCGATACCTTATCGCGAATGCACCCGGAGGATTTCGTTCCTCCCCATTAGGGGGATGAAACTCGCATGCACTCGAGGAACGAGGCGGCAACACAACTCTCCGAGGTGTTACACCGTGTCTCTGATGCATGAATGCATCCATAGCGAGTAACGCTCGTATTTTAGGCGAACTATCGTAGCCACGGCGGCGGGATGCGCCAAGTTGCGGCGGACGATTTACGAGAACGAGGAAATTTAGGGTCGAGACCCGAAGGTCGTGCCCGAAGACGTTCCTGAGCGACGAGAAGGAAACCGGGGGGCCCTGAGGGCGTCCTGGATACGCGTTTATATCTAGTTTCACCTAGGAGATAGAGAAATTTAGGTCTGAGGTCGACGTTGTTCTCCCCAATCGAGACTCCCGCATACTAGTAAACCGCCAACTCTCGGTTTTAGACGACGTTGGCTCAGCGGTGGATTTAAGCGACGAATATCTGGGGCTTATAAAGCCCACACTTTCGCGATACCTGCAAAACTACGATATTGCATGCGAGAGTAGAATGATTTACGGAAAGAATTTACGGTGAAATGCGTTCCCTCGGAAGTTTCGGTCGTTGATACTTAGCGGTTTTTAGGTCGGTGCTATTTGGCAGTTTTTCATGGACCTACTAAGAAACTTTAATACAGCAGCTATGGTCTTTGTATTTGGTATATTTAAATATACTAAATGAGAATTTTGGAAAAAGTGGAATCAAGAGGTGAAAAATATTATTTGTTAACACTAGAACTACCAAACCAGTCAAAATGACTGGTACACAATTTTTTCCAAAAATTTTCCAAGATTATATAGAATCTATCATCTTTTCCACCCCTGAATTCTCCTTTTTCAAAGTACTTATTTAATATATTTAAATATAACAGATTTAACGCCGGTAGTTCTAGTGTTAAGTAACTTTTGTTTTATAATATAGACGTGGAGTATTTACTGCATGGCTCCTTTAACATTTTACGGAATTTTTTGGAAAAATTCGGAACTGGTCATTTTTATTCTCTCGGTAGTTTTAGCGTTACGGTAATTCCGAGAGACGAAGGGTTAGATATATGTATCGAATGAGAAATACTTATATATATATATTATATTTTTAAAGTACGATATGGCTTAAAATCGAATTTAATGTTTTGAAAGTTCAAGGCATAGCTTAGTCGCAAGTATCGGAACTTGAATCGATGAACATCGTTAAAGATCGAACCTGCAAAAATGATCGAGCGCGTGTACACCGGGCTTTTTGAAACAGAAACTAATTAGAGTTTCTCGTCGTCATGAATATTCTTAACGATACGTCCAAACTTCCTGAGATATTATTAATATCACGTTCCTCTATCCGCGGGCACACTTCAAAGTGTCTTCAAAGTAAATGCCGTCTGTGTTGATAGGCATAGTTCATGGGTAGAGTGTGTCGGCTCTCTCCTCCTCATTATTATACTCTGTGTCGCCAACTGAAAAGCCCCAGCCATCGTCGGAACGGCGATGTCATGGTGGATGGAAAGTGGAAGGAGAGACCGAGGCAAAGGAGAAACAGGCTACCCATCCTAACTTTCAGGTAATTAAGTGCGTCGAAACTTGGTTAAGACTCGTAATTGTGTTTTATAAGGAGCCACCGGGATGGCTGCCGCTTGCCTCGTGGAAGCCTCTCGACAAAGAACCCCTTCTACGAAATACATGGCGTGCAAGAAATTTGTGGTAAACGGTCGAAAGACAATTAACGGCGAACGGGAAGAGAATACGACAGTGTCGATTTCTGGGTCGTTTTTGTCATCGAGTTTTTCTCATTCTGCATCGTCGGAGAGTATTGTATCAATGTTTCGATTCCTCTTTAGGCACCAAAAGACAGAGGATATAAGCTGGTTATAATAACGTTGCGAAATACTTCATCCTATACAGTGCATTATCTCGTAACGCATATTCTTGCTTCGAAACGGAGAAGATAATCCACGAGTCACGTTACACGACTGCACTTCAGACGAGTCTTAATTTTCTACGAGCGAAAGTTCAACAAAGGCTTCAAACTCGAAGCGCCTTCCTCGTTTCCCGTCCCGTCGCTTTTTCCTCTCGCATTTACGAAATCAGGAGGACCGTAAAAGGGTGTTATCGGCGCAGACGCGCTAATTAGTCGTCCACGGATGAAGATTTATTTGCATATCCTCCCTCGCGAAACGGTTCGCTCCGCGCTAAGGGAGAACGGAAACGATAAACGGATTGCATGCGTCAACAATAATTAGTCGAGGCATGAAAACACCGTCCGATACGCGCCAACGGTGCTCGCTTTTACCGAAAATAAATTTTTCAATGCCCGACAGGCTTGCAAAAAAAAACTATATATACACACAGGAAAAAAAAAAGAACGAGAAACGTATGGAAATTTATGTATTTACCGACGCGTACATTTTTCGCATCGCCTGCAAACAATGCCAAATTGCCGGGTAAAGCCGGCTCTTAACTCTGCAATTTTACCCGCAATTCCGCGCCAAGATGAAATTTTATCTGCCTCGCTCGATTTTTCCCTTCCCCTATAATTTCCACCGTAAAGATCCCCCGTTGAGCGGCGTCACGAACGATCGGAGGTTAAACGGAGACCGATGACGAACGGCCGGAAGTGACGAACAAATCGGCTCGATATCGATGCAACAATTAGCTAATGCATCGAGGCGCGCCGTTGCAACGGCCTCCGATATTGTGTACGAGTTGTACGATACGACGGAAGGGCAAATTCGCACTTCCAGACATTCCCGTGGTCCGATCTCTCGTGATAATTATAGACCATAGACTTCTATTTGACCCGTGACGCTTTTACCATCTCGTTTCACGTACGTCCCATCGTCCCACGCGAAATTGTCGAAGAAACTCAGACAGATTATCCCTTCGCCTTTCTTTTTGCAAATCCTCTCCCGATTCCTAGTCCTTCGCGGAGGATGAACGATCGACGAGGAGAATGGAAAAATTGCGCAATCGCGTGGCTCGTTGAGGTAGGTTGTAAATCGTCGGATCTGCCGAAAGAGAACCTTCGAGACTATTTTTAGGGCTCGTTCTTCGCCCAAGTGAATCGATATTCTCGTAGAATATCGTAAAAACCTGATCGATGAGAGTTCTCGAGAAGTAGAATCGCCGTGGGTGGTAGTTTTCACGAAGTTTTACCCCGGATTTTCGAACGAGACTGGTAGCGATGCAGATTTTAGGGGTTTCTAGCCATTCGTCAAGCGTATCTGACCGGCCCGTCGGTTCCGTCACGTCCTTCTCCGATCTCGCGTGATCGAACGCGTGCAATGAGTCGTTCCCTCGGCCCTTCTCGGTCACGCGACGAAACATGTCCGTTTTTCGTGCAATTTCGTTCGTACGTGTGTCTGGTCAGGGTCGAGGGACATGCAGAAAAAAACGTGGGGACGAATATGCGACGAGAAAGTCTTCCTTCGCGATGACAGATCGTAGGGGGTAATTTTGGACGCGGAAGTGAGAAATAATGTTCCGTTAGTCCTTTCTCAGTAACCGGTAACAGTTGTGGTCACTGTATGAGAAAAGCTTGGGGAGGAATTACTGTTACGACACTTGAAATTGTTACGCGAAAGATGAAATATTTGATCATGACGGGAGGATGATTCATTCGTTGTAACTCGACGCAAGAATTCGAGCAGGATACACAGATTTTTCTAATTCGTGACAGCTAATTGACATGGGACACTATTGATTGCTAGCTAACGTAAAGACATACAGTGGAGGGAAGGAAGGATCGAGAGGCATATTCGATGAGTTTCACACCGGCTTTAGCTGCGTTAGACTGCGTGTGCGCAGGCAAATTCGAAGTGAATACGTTCTATGCGGGTGTTCGGTGTAAAAATCAGAGAATATGCTCGAGCGGGAGACAACGGGGGACACATAACTTACGATTTACTCCGTGGAGGACCATCGTGGTCGTGTTTTACACAACTATAAAAATGTCCTCGACCAGCTCCACCGGTTCCCGAAGCGAAACTCGTGCGCGAAGTATTCGGTGCTCTCCACCCTCTCACGAGGTTAGGTCATTTTTCTCGCGAGGCGAAGGACTTCTCCGCGAAAGAAAAAAGAAAAAAAAAACAAGATCCAGGCTCTTCGGTTACGCGATAACGTGGTAAGGTAAATTCTTAGCACATCTCCGCGTTAATTGCGCAACGACGAAGACACCGAGAGACGCCTCGGTACGGGGAGAAAAAACAAGAGCGACCTTCTCGACTTCTTTTCCTCGGCACTACTGATTCGCTTCGCGTTTATTTTAATTCGTCCTCCGACTCATCTTACTCGGGTTGCGCTAATTCTCGTAATACGTGGCCGATCGAAGGGTATTCTGGTTTTTTATCCGAATCGAAATATCCGAGACAGCCGTCGACGAGGATTACGACGACTTTTAGCGTCAGGAGCGAACAATTTGTACCCCGAGACGTTGGGGCGTCGCGGTCGTCGCAGTGACTGGCGAGACTCGCGGCTACCCCCTCCAAAACCAACCCCTACCAGCGCTTCTCTTTCACCCTCTTCCATCCCCGCGTTCACCCCACCAGAGAGCTCTGCTTCTCCTCTCTCTATATATACCAATAACCTCCTGTCTCTCTTTTTCTCTCCCTCCGTCTACCTCTCTCCTTTCTTAACTTCTGTCTCTCTCCTTCCGTCTCCCTTTCCGGACTCCTCGTCCTCCTCCTCGTCGGTTCTCTTTCTTTCGCTCATTCACGAGTATCCTCCTCTCTTCCTCCGTTCGACGACTCTTGGTCCCTCTCTCTTTTGTTTCGTCGCCCTCTCTCTTTCCGTTTCAACCCCTTTCTCTCTCTCGTCCACCCTCTCTGTCTCGATCTGCCTACAACCCTCCCTTCAGACACTGGCCAAGCGAGTGGTCACGTGACCGTTAGTTGGGCCAATCATGCGCCGGGTGACGTCATCCACAGGGGTTCTCATAGTTTGAGAAAGAAGACCGAGCGTAAGGGTGCATTTGCGGACTACGGGGGACGTTCCGTGGGAGGGATGGACGGTCATGTGGTCCGTTCGATCTTCGAACGACGTGTGACGCAACGGCAGGACTGTCGATCCTTCGGATCCTTAGGGAAGGATTAAAGTATCGCCCGACTACGCTGGTAAACGAAAAACCCTTCTGCCCTTTGACTTTTCACGATCCTCTCTCTGTTTACCTTGCTCACTCGCTGCAATATCTTCGAAATCACGACATCTAGAACCGTGCAAAGGAAAATACGATGGGAAAATCTGCTAATTACGTTTCCATAGGAATTATGCTTTGAAAACTGCCATAATTTTTCGAATCGTACACCGTCGAGTCCGCGTAATCTGCGGGGAGGGATTATAATGGCGCTTTTTGACGTTTCACGACCCTCTCGCTGTTTACATTATATATTCGCTGCAACATTTTCGAAATCACGGCATCAAGAACCGTGCAAAGGAAAATACGATGGGAAAATCGGCTAATTTCGTTTTAGCAGGAATTATGCTTTGTAAATTGTCATAATTTTTCGAATCGTACGCCGTAGATTCAGCGTAATTTTCGGGGGCGGATTCTATTGGTGCCCTTTGACGTTTCACGTTTCTTTCTCTATTTGCAATATTTATTCGCTGCAATATTTCCTAAATCACGGCACCAAAAACCGTGCAATGGAAAATACGATGGGAAAATCGGAAAGTTACGTTTCAGCTGGAATTATGCTTTGTAAATTGTCATAATTTTTCGAATCGTACGCCGTCGATTTCGCGTAATCTTCGGGGTGGGATTCTAGTGGCGCTCCGTACTCGAGCGAACAAAACACTTTGACGCTTTGATGTTTCACGAGTCACTCTCTCTTTCGCTTCTCTAGTTACGAGGATGTTTTGAAAACCATAATGCCGTGAGTAATAATGCAAAAGGACAGGGACAAGAGAGAAGTCATTAATTACGTCGCGAAAGCAATCCCCCGTTATGTAATAGTCGAACGTAATTCGGTATTAAAATTTCTTCCTTTTTTTTTCACCCTTCTTCTTTCCTAAACAAAACGGAGAACGGTTAACGTGCAAACGACGTTATCCGGGGCCCTTAAAAGAGATCGCGGAAAGTAAGCAGCGCCGTCGAGGCTGTAAATTGCGACACGGAGGGAACGCATATCGAGACCCATTTTTCTCCAAGCCCGGAAAATGGGTTAGTGCCGAAAACCTTCCTGTTTGTATTCCGCTCTCGAGGCAGGTTTTTCCAGCGTCGTGTTACGAGGTCGTCGTCGCCGAAATGAAATTCCGCGCTGCATAGCCCGAAGGGGGCGCGAAAGCCGGTGGTAAATCAACGCTGTAGATGTTTTCTTCCGAAAAATTCTCCGCGGAAAATCGCCTTAACTGCACGGAGCAGCCACGATTCTGCCGTCAGGGCGATCGGTAGCGCTCTGCCAGATGTGGATTTACTGGAAAACTTTTATGCGTCAAAAAAAAGTCCCTCGTAAATCTTGTACGTCGTAAAATTTTCCATTCTTCTTTTATTTGCATTTCCTGCTCCCCACCCCTTCATACTTTTCCTTCTCTCTCTCCTGTCTATCTGAGTTTTCAGAACACGCCCGTAACTCGTCCCTTCTCAAACAGTCGTATGAAATAATGCGAGTTAATTCGCGTCGTAAACAGCCTATGAATATCTAAACGACTACGAAGCAATACGAGGAGAAAGAGAGGGAGGGAGATGGAGCAAAGAAAGAGGGAAAAAGTGAGAGAGAGGTGGAAAGAACTGGTGCCAAAATAGAAAATACGAGATGGGACAAAAATATAACATCGTTACGGGCATCGATTTCGCAGAAACGAGCGATCTGTCCGGGAAAGTGTCGCAGAGAAGAGATGAAAAAACGGTAATCGGTTATCGCGTCCCCAAAATGTCATCCAACGATCGATGACTCTATTAACAGGGGATACCGCGCGAATAGAGATCATCGGGATTATTTTAAGGACATTAGCTGCGATAGCATCGGAAAAACTCTGTATAATCTGTCAATATATTGACGTCCACTGGATACACTCGATTTATGGAACATACGCCGTGCTAGAAATAATATCGGCAGACAGAAGAGGAAAGAACGTGAACGATAAGCAGAACGCAAACAGGACGGGTGTATCTTAAATCCCTCGTCCTTTCAATCTTCCCCTCCTTTTCCCCCCGTACGATGCGAAAATAATTGTCGACTAATTTGATTGGATCATTTTATTCCGAATAATCTCCCACGGAAAATGTAATTACGCTTCCAAATAACGACCGTGTAATGATGTACCGCCTATCCTGAAAATTTCACACCGACGGAATTAATGTTATTAAATTCATAAATGAAATACCACCCTCTGTGTAGTCAGCGTGCACTCGTAAATTCGACGGAAAGTAACCTGGTAATTCGGAACGTCAGAAGAGGAACGCATATATGCGGTGGCAGGATTTAATTTACGACATCTCGGTCACCTGGTAGCATTTTTGAACAAAAAAGGAAAACAAAAAAATACGAGCGAACGAAGACGGAAAAGGAGGCAGGAGGCTGAGGCCTTCTCCCGGCTCTTTTGGTTCCTGAGAGAACCGTAAAAGCGTGCAAGCAGGAACGACGCGTAATTAAAAGCGTGTTCCAGCACTTAATAAACGTCCGCCGCAATTTAATTTCAAATCCATTTTACCACCACTCCTGTCAGCCTTTCAGCACACACTCAGATGATGGAAGCGTATCGGTTTTTCGTCCGCTCGAATCTGCCTACCCTCTCCGATATCGACGAAGCGGGCAAGGAGCGTCCAAGTTACGAGATTAATTTCTCCCCTCGAAAAAATAAAAATCACGTTAATCTTCAGCCTATCGTCGCAGAATAATAACCGCGACATTCCGACCGTGCTCGATAGGTTTTTTCATTAAAAAACGTTTCGGCCAGGGTATCGTTGCGAGGACATTGTCGCTTCGACGAGTCGCATGAAGGATCCTTTACAATTTTTTTTCTGTCCCGGCCATCGATCCTGACGAGTCCACGATTTTTCGATGGGGTATTCGTTCCCGCGATAAGGGTGAGTTACAAATTTCACTGTCCGACGATCGAGAAAAATCACGATTGCACGGATAAATGTGACGTGGAAATGTCTACGCCAGAAAATGAGCTTGAAAATAAATTCGTTGTTATCGAAGGTCTCGACGAATGAAAATCAAGTGTCGTTAAAACGCGCGCGCGCGGTAAAACGGAAAGCTCTTTAAAATCATTGATACCACTTGATCGTCGGTGAACGCGATGCCATACTTCATCCTGGAGAACTGTTAAAGCGATTGACATAACCGAAGGTAAATCAGAATTCGCTACATGGTTTGCACGATGCACCCCCCGCGTTGTTTGTCTCGCAGCAACCAAAACAGGTGCCTGATGACCTACACACAAATCATGCCGCGAACGCTATCCTGTGTAACCATGGAATATATGCACCTCTGCACGTGACAGGACCACGAAAAACTTGCTCCGTGCAACTGTCAGTAACCTCGTAACCGAGCACGGGCTTCACAAAGCAATTAAGTAAGCTCGATGCTCCGCGATGCATAAGTCAATACACCGAAGTTCGCGTGTCGGAGCTGACGGACTGATTACGCACCGTGGAAAATTCGACGGTGAGGACGCGAATTGGTAACGAACGTTTGTTCTCAGATTATTTAGTTTTATGTCCTTCCTGTTCTTTATCGTTCTTTCTGCTGTTTTCATATGTTTTTCAGCTTTAACTGCTACGGCCATTTCGTCCGGAACGTACTGTTCTAGGTGGGGTTTAATTTTAACTGTCAATGTGCCGTCGTTTCATTAATGTTCAGACGCTATAAAAGAATCGAGCTATAGAGTTCATTTGCGCAACTACTAGCGCAATAGTTTGGTTGAGGAAATCTCTGATGCTGGAACGGTAGATTAATCCCACGTAGTTACGGCGGGGGCTTTAAAGTTTCTCATAAAACGACACTATTTTATTAGTTTCCCATTTACTCCTATGCCACATTATTTGCTTAGTTTCTCGCAAACTTAACTTTCCGTAATATTACACCAACCCTATCCGTGCATTTTCCGCAAGGTATTCTGTAATCGTTGCTTATTACCAGAGACACTTTCAAGCAAGAGCCTTTAAAATAAACGAATACCTCGGAGTCGTTATCACTCGGAAACGCAGCCGTTTGCATTCAAAGCAAGAGGAAGTCACAAAGAAGATTCCGAACGTCAAGGACGACGGTTCGTTTTACACCGAAGACGTTTACTCTCGTTGCACGAGTCAAACGGATTTCCACGGAATTATAGACCTCGTTGAAGGAAGAAGGCATCGAGCATCGCCGAGGCAAAAGGCGCGCCTTGGATTTTTCTCTCGGCGCGGAAAAAAACGGACAAATCGAAGGGAGTCGAGAGTCGTACCTTCGCGATAACCAGCGCGACACGCCGTTCATGGTGTAGTCTTGCATATGCATACATATCTGTACCCGCCACGTTGGCGGTTTTATCGTCGCCCTTTTCATCGTTTTGCACGAGCACAGCCTCCCTCCGTCTCGTTGCATGTAGGTTACGCGGATTAATACTCTTGAGAGGAAGCGCGGCACGCCGAAGGGCGGCGGAGGGTACGAGTCGTGGAAGAACGAAAGGTGGGAGGGAAGAAAAAGGAGCATCGTCGATTCGATTGGATTTATTCCCGCCGCAAAGACTGGGAGTAACGGTGGCACAGGGAAATCGCGAATGAAAATAAAGACGAGAGATGGAGAAAGCGAAAGGAGAAGAGTGAGAGAGAGAGGGAAGCGAAGAGGGCGAAGACGAGAGTATGTGTGTTAGAAACGAAGAGGGAGAGGAATAGAAAGAAAGGAGGGTGCCTCGAGGGCATGCACATTTTTTTTTCATCCATTTAACGATCACCCAACGGTCGTGGTGCTCCCTGCAGCCGGTGAGTAGTGGGCGAAGGGGCAAGGGGCAGGTGTGGATTACGAGGATGTGGCACTTTTTAGCGATGAAAAAAAGTATGTCGCATTAATTAAAAGCAACGCCGACGCTGAACGCAATTACGGGACTCCACGACGCGCTGGTTCATTCGGGGCCTCCCATTTTCACCGACCAACCTGTTTCTCGCTTTTTTTCTTCATCTCCTTGCGCCCTCTCCCCCTGTATTTCACTTCCTCCCCCTTCCCTCCTCATCGTCCTACCTTCTATTTCCTTACGCTTTGGCTCACCTCGGTTGGCATACTGCGACTTCGAAAAAATCCTGACACGCTTCTTCGGGAATTATTCCGGGAGCCGGTTGCGCCGTAATTAATGTTCGACTCGACGGCACGTGAAATTCCTTCGTCAAAGTATCACGAATTCAACGTCACCCGAGACTCGTTAATACGCGCTGTAATTGAAATTAATGGACGCGGAATCTGCACTTTCCCAAGGAGACTCTTGCAACGAGCTTTTAAATTGATCTCGGGCCGAACGATCGATCGAATCGTTTTACAACTCCTCGACATTGACCCTCGTGTTTCTTTTTTCCTTTGCGTTTCATAAACATTTACGCGGCCAATTTACGTAGCGTTCTAAAGAAGATACTAAGAAATACTGTGTAACCCTTTAAACGTATGGCGTTCCAAGGGAAAATCAACTACCAGCTGCGTTGCGGTGAGTTCTTGCGGTGGTTTAAGCGCTTCGTGCAAAGCGCATTCCAGCGGATAAGATATTAGGGGGATCGAGGTACGTTATGCACCGTCTAACTGTTTGACAGATTGCGCACCAGCCAACAAAATGAATGCGTCATATGTAATGAAATCCACCCAGAATTTGCCCAGAAACCAAATTCACTCGAAGCATAAGTGCACACATACGCTGCAAGTAGTAACCACGTGTCGTGCCATTTACTCGACTAAAATCCGGGACGGAAGTGCAGCCGGAAGTCAACTTTTCTGAATCCTACGACTTCGCGATACGAATTAAAACCTAAAACTATCATACTATTGGTAATATTCAGCCAGTAATTGTCACCATGAGTTTCACCTGTACTATTCTTCTATGGCTTTATATTTGTAGCGGTTCCCGAACCGCTTGGGTTTTGTTTCGGCGATTTGAGGAGAGTGCGTACGAGGACGAACTTTATGTTCTTTTAATGTTTTGTATTGTTGCTTTATGCAATATTACGTCGTATCAAATATATATTCATATTCAATATACATAGTTCATGAAACCTGTGACTCTCACATAGGAGCCGTTTTCTTTGCAAATGGTGTAAGTCCATTTTTGATAAAAAGTTAGTTAATGACAACAATAAATGCAATCTGCTATGAACTTTTTATCGATAAACATGTCCCAAAAAAAAAAGCTTTCAAAATTTTCATCATTTTGTCAATACAAATTTACGTAGTTAATGAAACTACAAATATAATTACTTTGAAAGTAAGTCCACTTTCTGCAAACACATAACATTTAGTTCAAAAATTATACTACGTAATTTCTCTACATCACTTTTAATTAATACTTCAAAAACGATCGCGTTATAAACTTACATTAATTTAATATGTAAAAAACATAAAATGAGCGTATTACATATACCAATATTTTTCAAACCATTCAAATACAAACCTCTAAATATCTCCATATAATATAAAATGGACTTACACCACTTTCAAAGAAAACAGTTCATATTGTAACCACGAATTTGACTCGAGATATCCCTGTTCGACTGAAAATTCCAATCACGAGTCACAATATTCGCATTTCGTTGGAAATTGTGATCACGAGTCTGACTCTTCATAGTATTGCAAGGCCTTAAGGTACGCGCGATTGTACAAGGTGTTTAAAAAATATTTGACACGGCTTTTAAGACGTACGTGTGTCCGTGATTTCATTCTCGGTTAAAAGTTAAAGAACGAACCCAAAACGAGATCCACGTCGGTTTGTTTGGGTCTCGATATCCGCGGAGGTTCCGCTCGAAACGACGAAGACGAGAATGGACGTGCAAGGGCGAAGAAGGGGTGACCACCCTTCGACCGAGGGACGTGCTGCCGTGCCCTCTGGCAATTTCCGTCCTCGAATTGAAATGTTATTACGTTAGCGACACGTTCCGGTTTTTCCTCCCCACTTGCTCTCCACCCGTTCCACCTTCACCCTTTTCTGCCTCTCTTTTATTTTCTGTTTCCTGCCGTTTTCTCGCAAATCTGATTTGAAGCCGGTGCTCAACGAAATGGACGAGAGAGAAGGAAAAGAAACGAGGAGATCTGGCCGGATCTAATTCCGTCGGGCGAGGAGGAGAGCGAGAAAAAGCAGGCGAAACGTCGAATCGCTAATCCCGACATGCAGTCTCGTTCGGCATCCTCTCTTTCTCTTTTTCCCCTCTCTTCTCTCTCCCTCGCTTTCTTTTCTTTGCATACAGTTTCCTAAAATCGAATTAAATCCCGTATACATGATCTCGTTCTATGTGTGCACCTATTATGCGTCTACGGATGCAAGGAAAACCTTTGCGCACTCCATTTCGTGTTTTCGCTCTGGCGAACCGGCGAACCGAAGAACCGATACCGAGGAACGCGCGAGTTCTCCAAGATATTCGAGTTTCTCTCTATACTTCCGGCTTGCGGAGCCGCTTGATAAAACGTTAGGGAGAGATTTGTGTAAGTACCGAATGAGCTAACCGGAAAGCTCGCTGCTTGGAAATCGCTGATTCGAACGTCTTCGATCTATACTTCCGCCTCTCTGAATGACTTTAATAGCGTGGGAATGTAAGGTGGATTTTACGAACGAGGAAAGTATCGTGAATGTGTCGAAAAAGGTAGAATAAATTCTACCGGAAACCGCGGATTCGAGAAACTCGTCGTTTACGAAGAATTGACGATTTTCTTCCTCGTTGTTCTTTTGTATTTTTCGACTTTAATTGCTATGATTTCCTCTATAATTATGAAAAATCTTGCAGAGGTTATGGGGAATTGAAATGGTGATCACTAATCACCCAGAGTGCGAGACTATAACTCTATATTCGCCATGACACTCGAGTTTCTTTTGTTGGCCTTTGTAAATTTTTAAAGCGTGACTTTAATCTGAAAATGAAATACGACGATGTTTCGTAATATCGCACTGCAGGTGTAAAAAGTTAACGATTCATCAAGACGGTTTAAATCGCCGATTAAAATCTTAGAATACAGCGGATCAGTGAACTTCTTGCACGATTAAGGATCCTGTTATTCGAGCTTCCCGTAAAAAGCTTATAGTTTGTAGCTTAACGACCTCGTATTCCAAAGCATTTCTGGTCCGATCGTAAACGAGCAACGTTACACCATTCATCGTAAGACATCATACTTTGCCTGAAATTTATTCCCATAATTATTGCAGTAACGTTCCAGACGTTCACCGAATGTTCCATTAGGGTTTTAAATTTACACGACAACTTCATAATCCGCCATTTCTTACGTATAAGCTCTCATACTATTCTCTCAATTATAACTTATCAATTACTTAGCAAATCTAAGTTCCAAGATAGTTAACCCCTTGCACTACAATCACGAGTGACACTCATGATGCGCTAGATGCAATAGGAAATTTTGAAGTTTCTCGAAAATTATCAAATTGAAAATGTCAGTGGAACACCACACGATAAAATTATTTCTGTTATTAATATTCCGCTAAGTTCTAAGATATTTCAGGAATCACAGACAAACGTTTATTTTAGCAATTAAATTTTCAATTATTGCGGAGGCAGGTACAACAGAATTCGTAGGGCAAGGGGTTAAATGTCCTAAGATAATCTACAATTAAAAAACAAGGTATAGACCTATTTATACAATTATGGATTGTTCCAACATTACTTTCTTAAGGATTATAGACGAACAATAAATCCGTTATTTCTTCTCAAAGAAATTTATCTAACCCGTCCCATATCGCGGATAGTATATCCAATGAATCGTCGGTAATTCCAGTTAATTAATTCATCATTCCCCTTTCTCTTCGACGAGGTAAACGCTCTTATTGCTGGCTGCACGAAACCATTCGCCAGGAGGACGAGGATGCATTGTATCGCACCACGAACCTCTTTATCCGACTCGTCGAAAAGAAGGTGCAAAAGAAGGAAGGAAGGAAGGGGGTGAAAAGTAGAGAAGAGCCGTCTCTGCCGGCTGGAGGCAGAGTGTCTCGAAAACAGGAACATTCCGGTGGTTTAATGCCGACAGCGCCGTCCATCCCCCTGCAGGAAGAGGGCTACTATCTCCTGCTGCTCTTCTTCCCTTCTTTCTCCATTTTCTCACCGTGAGACCGAAAGAATCCGAAAGAGACGGACAAATCGGGGGTGGAAGGAGCAAGACCACTTCGGATACCGAGAGTTCTGCCGAGTAAAAGGGCGGATAAAGACGAACGATACGGTCCTATCTCGCGAGGAGAGAGAAACAGGACGAAATAGAGGAGCAAAGGACGAAAGAACAGGGAATGAGAGAATGGACAGACCTCGTGACTTTTATTGCAGCCCGGCGTGTTAATTCCGAGCACCCATAAATTCATCCCCGGGGATTGCTTCTTAACCTTCGCCATTTTGCCCGAGTTTTAGCAACCTGTCGAAGTCACCGCTAACGTACGTGATCTCTCTTTTCGTTTTTGGTGGGAGGAATGTCCTGATATAATTACGAAAACATTGCTATCTGTAAATTTAACAAGTTAAATGTTTCCAACGTAAATATTAAATTCAATCAAATTCAATCAAATTCTTCAACGTTGAATGTTTATTTTTAGTGAAAGAGCTAGGAGAATTGAAGGATGAATTAAATGTATATTATTACTAACTTGAATTTATCCCTAATAAAGAATAAAAATCAGTAACAACGGAAGACGTCGCAAAAACGTGGCACGAGAACGGAATAACTGATTACAAGGAAAAGACGAATTTCCCTTTCGAATTGGTAGAAAATTGTTTGTATTACGAGGCAAATGACGGACGAAAGGGGGGTGAAACGGAAGGGGTGGAAAAAAATACGGAAAGGAAATGGAGGCTTTCAATCACCCATTCCTCCCATTATCCGCACAGCCATTTCGATTCCTCGAGTTTCCTCCCTTTCTCTCCATCTTCCGCGCTAACTGTTGGTACATCGGCCGAATTACACTGGCGGTAATTCCTTTTAGAGGCATTAATTAGCTTCTGTTTTCCATCGCCATCAATTTTCTCCTCTCCCTGCAAATTCGAGTTTCACGCAGAATGCAGCTTACGAGTTGTGCACCGTTCTCCTTAAAATCTACGGCCGACGAAATTTAGTGGCCCGAGGATCTACGTGAATATGCTTCGAAAATTTCTCCAACGATACCCACCCACAAAATACGGCGAAATTCTACCAAAGCACGATTTACATTCGTACAAATATCCCCAACACTTGCGTGACCATTGTTCACTCGTAATTATACGGACACGTTCAAAGAGATATTTCGATTCTCCCCCATGCATTCATCGAGCGGACCCGGAAGGGAGGATTCAAAATAACTTTCATACCATACAGCCTCTCCTAAGTACGCGTCCATGAATTTCCACAATTACCATTCCATCCATCCCTCCATAGAAATCATATCGCAGAGCGTTAATTAAGGTTTTTCAAATAAAAAAAAAGGCAAAAATGCAGTCAATACTTCAATAAAATCAGATCGAAACTGGGCGGAAGATGAACTCGCGCGACGTGTCGCAAAAGGAAAAAGAAGTATGCCCGTCTCGGTGAAAGGCCTCTACAGGTCTCTTCACACTTTGAAAATCTGGCTTCGAGGGACTCCGCAAGCTTCGCTCTTTCCGGATCTCTCGTCAGGGTCGTTTGATATTCACGTACCGTGAGTTTTGAGGGAAACCTTATACGCCACTTCGATCCCTCGACAGGACTTTTGCGCCGTGTTTCCAAAGCCCCGCGGCAAAACTGGCACGGAACGAATCTCTCCGGCGACTATATACGTCTTTATATACACACGCGAGCATAGATCTACACAAACATACCACACGGACAAACAGGTACACTTATATACCTACCAACGAGGCGCAATTTGCATGCCCGTCCTCGTTTTAAAGCCTACCAGTGATTTCCGGCGTCATAGTTTCCATACCGACACGAAAACTCGACCCGAATACGTTCTCCTATAACCCTCATCGTTTCGTTGCTTCATTGGTATTGATATTTGTGGAATTAAAAGAATATCGGGGCGATATGGTCGCATATTTCCTTCGACTTTTGCGCGCAGTGACTTTTCAGCGCGCGGGGAATTGTGATTTTGAATTTCGCGCGGAATGAATTTGAGGCTGCTCGAGTCTCCGGAGAATTAAGTCTTCTTTTGTCTTAAATGCTACGGTTATTCTGCTTCAGATTTGTAGCTTTAGAGGTTATGATGTATTAAATAATAATTTAGGATAAGTTTCTGAGAGGTGACGGGAATTTAAACATAGCATCGCTAATTGGGAGTTTCAGTTACTCTGTCGGAATACCTTCAAAGTATGGTCGTAAAGTGGAGAATTAAATATAATTTGTAATGATCTATAAAATAAGAAGATTTGGGTGTCAAAATCCTTTAAAGGAAGGGAAGGTTACGCGGAGAATGAAAGACGCGAATATATTTTAGTTCGTTTCACTTTTACGGTGCAAGCTGTAACATCACCCTTATCGTGAACCGTCGTTGTAGAAATGCCATAGAGACTCATAGATACTTTAAGAAGAGGGTGAAGAAGTGCGCGAGAACAACCCCCTGGATATTTTCGAGAAGACGATCTTCTCCTACTTGGATACACATCCTCGCAATGTTAATAACAATCTTGCATTTTTAAATTATTTTTTATGCTTCATTCTTAAGTAAGATGTATAAAACTAGGTGATAGTTTAATTAAATCCGCAAATAGACCAGGCGTACCAGCATTCTCCAAATGGTGTTCCGTGAAAGCCTGGTGTGCCGTGAGCTGGAATTAAGGATTCCGAGAAAAAAGTAATTTTGAACTTTTAATTTGTTATTTAAAGTTGTCTGACCCGGAATCAGCGAATTTTTTTCGGTCTACGCTGAAAATTTCGAACGGCCTCGTAAAGTAGTACATTCCATAAAATGGGATGAATTTTGAATGAATTTCGACGATCTCCGTTATTACACGGATTGCATTAGACGTACTTACGTTTATTGGATAATCAATGAACAACGATCCAATTATTATTAAGATTCTCGTATCCGTTTAAAGCCAAGGTAAATATTCCACTTAAAATGACTTTTAGCAGCAGTTTGTTAAATTGCACCGTAACTTCAACTCGATCTTGGAATCCTATTTCTGACACCAAATTTTAATGTTGTAATACGGTTCCAACAAATTTTATGTAAGGAAATAATTCTGGATTTGAGAAGAATTGCAAACTAAAATTGTGTTTCATCGAGTCCTGGGCCGTCATTTTAAGGACCCTAAAATAATATCGTGGGAGGTTTGGAAAACTCTAATCCTCCAGACTAGGATTCATTTATATATTTTTCCTTTATTTATATTCCATAAATTTATTGCTATTCCATCTCTTGATATGTCTAAAATTTGTAACAAAAGCAATTATTGGACCGAAAATAAGCAGTGCGCTCCCAGTTTAGGATTCGAGTCACTTTGCGGTAAATCTTCGAAAAATATTTAAAATGGGTCTTTACTCAAGATCGAGTCCACGGAATTTTGGCGATTCGAATGCAAGGTTGTAAAAAATGTCGAGTGCAAAAGACAGTGGCCTACTTCGAGGAGATCGACTCACTGAAAGAGAGAGGGTGGAAAAAAAAGAAGGGAAGAAGAGACGAAGAATTAGCTGCGAAACGAGCAATGCCGGAAGTACGTTGTAGCAGAGACCTCCGGCAGGAAGCGGGGTCTTTCCTTTGAATGCGCTTAATTGCGAGAACAGTTTCGTTTCCAGGAGGGACCAGACGGAATCTGACGAGGAGCACGGAAATGATTAACGACAAAAGGCGCCGCCGGTGGATCTCGAAGGAAGGAGGAAAGGAGACGGCGAACGGGATGGAAGAAATAAATCTCGAACGTGAACAAAATGAACGGAACGGTGCAATTACTCGGTGGCTTTCGTAGCTATCGGTGGATCCACGAAGTGCCGAATGAAACATTCATTATCGGCTGCCGTTCGTTGCTCTCTAATTTGCATTTATTCTACTCTCACGGCAATACCGCCCGAACGATTAACCGTACGGCGTGCAACACGGAATAATACGTTGTAACGTGTTATTTGATTTCCGAATTAACGAATAGATCGCTCTCGAGAACATGAAAATAACTCGTTCGATAAACGCATATATACGTGTAGCCCACGATCAATCGGAAAATAAACACGTACCCCGGCGATGGACTCGGTCGATAAAATTGAATGGTTTATGAGTCATTCCATTCTGACAGATTAAACTACCAGGATAAGAGGGATTTATCGTTCGTTTATTTGCCAAACATCACGTTCGTTATCCGGCCGATCTCGTGCGGATCGGCGAGCCTTACGAAAATATACGCACGAATGTTCAAGTAGATTCGGAGCCGCCATAAGTTCCCGTCCGATACTACGACTGTCGTCCGACAAGACCGATTCCGACGTCTGTCGAATTTAATCAAGCGCCCGAATACGCGTTATCGGGACCAATGCGAGCCACTATCGTCAATATCAATACGAACCTTGCCTTGTACGATCGATGGGGAATAATTTAACGCGGGGTAACGTATCCCATAACTCCTGGATGGCCCTCTAATAGGGAGGCTCTTCGGGATATGGAGCACGCAACCGAAATACTTTTGCGAAGCGCTCCAGGAACTTTCGATGCACCGAATGAAAGGATATTAAAAAAAAAATTCACTCATTAATACGACGATATTAAAAAACATAGAAAATACACAAAATCGTTAATTAATCAAATACCAAAGTCACTTTTCCCCTCAGTAGATTAGAATTCAACGTGCATAAACATTTGTCACGGACAAATATTTTCCTACTGATCAACCGATACATTCGTTCAACCAGAGAGAAAAGTTTGGTAACGAACGATAGTTTTCTTACTGGAAGACCTAACGAAGGAAATTAAGAGAAGGATGATTCATCCCTGGGATGATACGAAACGGCATGGACAGGGACGAGGTTATACGTTTATTTGGCAAATATCGAGCCGGTAATCTTGAACCCTACCCCGTCAAAATAGCGAGATCACGGAAGAGAGAAGGAAACACGAGCGGCCGAGAAGACGGGCGGAAAAAGAAACGGAAAGAGATAGAGTCGAGAGGGTGGCCGAACAGCCGACCCAACCGAGGGGTGTGGGTGGTTGGTCTGACGCAGCAAACAGAAAATAATACCGGGGCCATTGTTCCCGTTTCGCTTTTCTGTCCCGCTTCATCCACTCTCCGCTAACATCGGGGGTCTCCTCTAGGAACCCTCCATTGTAGACTTCCACCGCTGATCCCTCCCTTCCTCTGTCACCCCCTTCAACCTCTGCCTCTCTCATCATTTTTCTCCACCCGGTTTCTTCTTTCTCTTCTGCATTCTCGTCAGTCTCCGAGCCCCCTCTTTTTTTTTACCCTCTCTGCACGAATGGCACACGTATTCCCATATTTTAGTCGACTCTAAAGAGGAACGAGGAGGGCCAGGAGGGAAATCCGCGACAGATTGGAGCATTTATTCGGCTCGAGAAAGGTGGAACAATAGTCCTTTACGAGTCGACACTTTCTCGTCGGATAAATCAATTTTTTCGTCTAGCCATTTGTCGTTCGAGCCTCCTGGGATAAGTATTAATGTCTCTACGTGATTTTAGGGAGTTTTTCATACCTCGTTGAGATTTCGTGCAGTGGATGATAGTCGGTTTTTCGAAATTATATCAGCACCGTTGTGTTTACGTCGCATCGTAATTCACTTTCTTCGTTAGTCGAAATTCGGATGCCGTGTTGTAATTTTTATGTTTTATAAACGAATTACGGAAATGTGTGCGCGGGGATTCGTTATTTAATGATTACACAGAGTTAGTCTGCGTGAAACGATATTTGTTCGCTGTTATTTTATACCCGATTGTAAACAAACGACGATAATAAAAAAGACAAATGCTGACACGAACGTGAATGATTTTATTCTTTTAAAAGAACTCGATTGATTCTGTCGTTTTTTTTTTTATAAACGGTAGTAACAACGGTAGATAGAAAAAATTCCCCCAAAAAGCAGGTTTATCCATGGTTGAATTTTTCAACGTTACAATGAAATTCATTCAAGGGTGAAATTTCATTCACGATTCTCGCCCAAGGGTTAATCTTACAATTGGATCACTAATTCAAACTCGTATTAGACAGGGCGAGCAATTTCTCCGGGATTTCGGATGAAATTGCAAACCCGACGCGAATCAGTTTTATCGTCTCGGCCAGGTCGGATATTACTTTTTTCATTTTTATGCCATATAAAACAGAGTGCGTCGTATCCGGTGACTCCACTTTGATCGGTGTCGCGTAATAAAAATTTGTAACCCATTTACGGATTCGCTTTCAATTAACGTCAAAGGCACCGACTGCTCGTCATTTTTCAACCTTCACCTCCGTTCGATTACCATTCCACGATGTGATTATTGAACCTCGTAAAGGATACCTCTATAAATTCACTGCCGTCGCTCTTTTGTTTCCACCTCCTCCTCATCCTACTCCGCCATCTTCATCCCCCTTTTTTTTAACGCTCCACGTCGAATTTCACGTGCATATCCATTTGTTTCGCTTCGAGGAAGAACCAAAAACAGAATTCACGCTGGATTGAAACGTTTATTCGATCGATAGGAGAGAAACAATCCGTTTCTCCTCATTCGTCGCTTTCGTCCGAATACACGCGCAAATTTGTACGTATGTTCACGTGGAATAGAGCGAATTAATTCGCGCATTACTTCTCGACTACGTACGTATTGAGAAATTAAAGGCGCACAAAAGGGGGAGAAACTTCGAGCACCATTTTTCTTTCTCGATACGTGCGTTCTCGTTTTTGTCCCGTTTCCAGATAATTTCGGGATACGTTTACTCGATCTCGTGTGACGTATTTTTATCGGTAAACCATACCACTAAGTTCCACCGATATTATGTTCCATCAGCAGATATCAACCAGCGACCGATAAGAGTAACAGACTCCCGAGATTCGATGAAATTCCGCGTTCCGACGAATTCGTGAAACTGCATGGTTTCATTGGAAAATCGGACACCGATTTTCTTAGAATATTTTCATTCTGCTGGATGTACTTTTGGAAACTACTGAACACTTAAGCTGGTAGTTGTTTCTATTTAGAACGATAAGTGCAGAGGTGAGGTAATTTTTAGTTTTAGAAATGCCATTGTAGATTTTTTTGCGGTTTTCACTATTATAAAAATAATAAAATTTCGTGTAGGACAAATCATAAGTACGTCGTTATAAAGTTATAATTAAAATATGAACCGCGAAATGTATTGTTCTACTGTACGGTGGGAAGCTCGTTTAAATGTCTTTCTGGATTCAGATGGATGTTCACAGTATTACGGTCGTGAGTAAAAAAAATTGGCTAAATGAAAGTTATTTTCAACATGGAGCCGACGAGGATCGATCTCCTGGCTAGCTAGGTCACCGAAATTTGCACCGCTAGATTTCTACTTAGGCGAATGCCAGAAAAAAAATGTACAGCGAAGAAATATCCACGCGAAATATATTAACACAAGAATTACGAAGCCAGTCAAAATGACTCCACCCTCATTTTTTCTACTTTTCTAAAACAGGAGAGCCATAGAGTAGACATTCTACATCCATCTTCTAAAACATAAATTACCGAATCAATCATCTTTTCCACCTTTTGGCTCCTCTTTTTCTAAAGTGCCTATTTAATATATTTAAATATAATAAATTTCACACCAGTAATTTTAGTGTGAAACGCAAGAATCAACATTATATTCGCAGGAATAAGTCAAAGTTTATATAAACTTTCAATTACTTATGGAACCATTTAAAGATGTTTTCCTACTCGATGATTTTTGTATTATTATTATTTGCAGAATATGCAGGAAATATTTACATACTGAACTGTAAAAGTTCTCGTCAATTTAACGATGAAAACAGCTGCAGAATTGGAGAGTCGAAACGTTGGAAAATACACTGGAGCAAAGAATAGTCCACTTTCGTCCAAATGTCAATCTCCATTTGAGACTTTACTCGGGATTCGAAACGAAGAGAAATGAAAATCATTTCCCACGACGACCTCCCCTGAAGTTTCTCGCGTAAATGCAACGACTTTAACGAAGAACCGAGCAATGACCGATAAGAGTGCAGCTAGCAAGCTTCCAAGTTCGATTCAATTCTGCGAACTTTCAGTCGTTGCCTTGTGGCAACCCTCCGCGAAGTGCCGTCGTCAAACTTGCATCCACTTTGCAGCAAGAGAGAACCAACGACTCCGCTGCGATCGCGACAATTCAGTTTTGACCTTTGACCTCCCACCCGAGCGGCACGTTAACTTTGCCTTAATAAGACGAATGGGAATGCTATTTTAATTACATCTATCTCTCCTCCCGTCTTCAATCTCAAATTATCACGGATGACGACTTTATTACGGGAGCTAATTTTCGTAACATTCGCGAATTAAGAGCAGAGATTTTTAGAACCTTTTAAGTTATTAATTTTGTAAGACGGCGAATACATTTTTCGCGTCGACGGAAGAGAAGACAGGCTTTTAATGTTTTTTATTTTAAGGATAGCCATAATTTTTTGACGCTCAGTATTATCTCTGAATGAACGAAAAGGTCACCACGGTCATTTTCTTTTGAGAATTTGCTGTCTTTGGGGAGCGGAAAGGTGATTATAGCGAAATATTTAATTTAGAACCTACACTTCCAGGTGGAATGCGAGCCATCAAGACTGTGATATAGTACATTAAATGAAAATATTTTTTAAAATGTTCACATAGCTGTTCATATTTTTATTATAGCGTTCATATTTTATATTTTATATTATTACATCTATCGTATTAATTTCTTTTGTTTAAAATACCGAATAAGTACTTTGGAAAAAGAGAAATTGAAGAGGCGGAAAAGATGATCAATTAAGCAATTTAGCTTTTATAACATGGCAGAAGAATATTTACTTCTTGGCTCCTCTGTTAATTTGGAGAATTTTTCCAAAAAACCGAAGCCTGGCATTTTGTCTGTCTTGATAGCTTTAGCGTTAATAAAGGAGCATGTCAAGTCTTTGAAAATTATCGCATCGATAATCCCTTGCAAATCGAGGTCACCCCATCAACGATAAGAGAACCACGTCCTCGTGGAAAGACAACCAGAAGATTTGTACGTAACAATAGGATCGAATCGTTCCGAACTCAGCTTTCCTCCCAACGTCGTAAAAATTGCCGTAATCGCCGGTCATTACACCGATGGTGAGACGATAAGAGTAAATTATCCTCGGATTAAAACTGTCCCGCGTGTAAGGGAGGAATGTCCGACAATTTCTAAGGGATCTCGAAGGATCTACCGGCGATACTCCATTTTTCTCGGTCCGGCCAACCCCGAAATAGGATATAGTCTAGAAACGATTTATTAAGATCCTCGGGAAAGTTCGTAGC
Source organism: Cerceris ruficornis (assembly GCA_963989415.1). Taxonomy (NCBI): domain Eukaryota; kingdom Metazoa; phylum Arthropoda; class Insecta; order Hymenoptera; family Crabronidae; genus Cerceris; species Cerceris ruficornis. The sequence continues at coordinate 17,617,501 of OZ022521.1, read as the reverse complement.
AGAAGGAAAAGCGCGGAATGGAAGGAAGGGTCGGCCTGGACATCCGCAAAAGAAGGATGACCGAAAGAAAGCGGCTTCTGTTCTGGAAAAGCTTAATGCTCCTTGGAGAGCCGGAAGGGGCAGTGATATCGTGGAAAATCTTTACAAACACGTACAGGTATAAATACTGAGAGAAAAATACTTGGAAATTTTGCGTACCAAGTGAACTTGTTGCTTCGAGAGAAGAAACGTGAACTTACGGGGAATTTTCTTGCTTGTCCTTTTGGGCTTCTTCGTTGAAAATTGTCGAGACTTAAGGGCGAAGAGGCACAGAGAAAGAGGAAGAGAGGATAATCGATGAGAGAAAAGAGAGTCACGCACCGACGACAGACCGTAACGAAGTAGAATATCCGGGCAAAGATCGGACGGTGTCGGATGAGAAAGCTTCCTATTAATATAGAGGGTCCTTAAATTCCCTCTCGCCTCTAGGCGAAAAGGAACCGACAGTGGCACGTTCGCGTAACGACCGGCCGGGGGTCTAAATCTTGATAAACAGCTGCAAAGATTGTTAACGTTCTCCATTATTTAGTGGAGTGGCGGAGTTCTCCCGGAAAAAGACCGGCGGAAAGGAAAGAATTAAAGAAGAATGGTGGAAAGGAAGAAAGAGGTTGGACTTTGGCCAGGCTTCGATTCGAGGCTAGATAGTCACGATCGTGGAAGACGGATCGTTTGGGCTCTGCAACGACAACATCGCCCGACTTTTGTCGCCGGAAACGATGACTCGTGCCAAGGAATGCGCATCGAGAGAAGAAGAGAGAAAAAGAATATGAGAAAGAATGTGAGAAAGAATGACTAAGAGTGGAAAGAGGCCTCGTCGTCGTTGAAACGATCGCGGTCTATAATATTCATGAGGTACTGTTACGGATGACGCCTCACGAATTATGCCTGTTCGTGTTTCTTAGGCGACACCTCTGGAGTGAACGTATGTTAAATAGGTTCACCCGAATTAAACCACGCACGGAGGTATTGTGTAAAATTTTAACTCAAAAAGAAGGCGAAAGTTGCCTTAATCTATGTACTTTATTTACACTGTACAAGTAAAGAACACTGGCCGAAGGACCAATGGTTCGGTGCGAAATGTGTATGTTGGATTCAATAGTTTGAATCTGGCTCGAAGGACCAATTTCCCGAGCTTAGTAATGATGGATAAATATCCGGCTCGAAGGACCAATATACGGATGTCCCGAGCTTGTAGATGTTAATATATTAAATTACGTCCGGATCTTAGTAGCGCAGACGGAGCCTCTATCGAGAACGCTTGATGTTATTCGGCTCGGATTTGTTAGAAGACTAAAGTTGCAAGCGCGTAAGGACGCGCTTCCGCCATTATTTGGCGGGGGCGATCACTGTTACGAAGCGGGAACGTTGCTGATTGGGAGACTCTTAAGTTGACAAATATTAATTTTGCCATTGGTGGGCAAAGAAATCGTTCTTTGCCCATTGGCTAAGAGCCTCCCTTGCCGATCGGCGAAGCCGGAAAAACCCGGCTCGCGTGGGGGAAAAGTCCCCGGTCAATACTTCTTGCAGGACAAAACTTTTCCTGAAGAAGTACTGACGACAATAGGCCCATAAAGCGCATTGATTTTCGAGTCATAAATAGACGACAATGCGCGGCTGCTAGTTTTTCTGCGAAATATGTAAATAATTGAGAAAGTCAAGATGCGAGGTTGGAAGCTACATCTGTGAGCTTCAGGGGCGTATTTTTGCTCCGCAACATGCCGCCCGCCTTGAACGGTCACGTTCAACAAAAGACTGTTACTTAACTACGCTGTGTTTAACGAAATTCTAAAGTAGCTAATACAAGAGTTAATGGGAACTTACGCTGTTAGATTAAGAAATATACGATTCAATGCAAGTGCTAGAGTTATCTGTTAACGCGTTGGTTCAAATATCACGATGTCACAATAGTGAATAATTCGGTTGTTTGTATCGATAGGATACACAACCCTTTGCTGATTTTAGCGTAAGTTCCATACCTTAGCAAGGTCATTCGAAGTTCACATTTGGAAAATTAGATCAATATGGATGATAGGAAGTCATTGGATTGTATGGACCATGATATGGGTTTTTGATTGCTTCACCTTAGATGCAAGTAATTTACAGTAATATGTAACTAGAGACTTATACATCTCTATATATTGTGGGTATTTTATGGAACCCATGCGCATAATTCTGGATTCTTATGAAGAGATCCAGCGTAAAACAAGGATAGACGAAAATAGACGTGGACGCACGCGGTCGAGATGACGCAGAAAGTATAAGAAAAGTCACATAGACGTAATAAACAAGTAGACGTAGTAAACGTATAGATAATTAGACGTAGTAGACGTATAGATAATTTGACGATTATAGTGTTAGTCGAATAGACGACTAGAAGAATAAACGTATAAGACATAGACGCAAAGATGTGCAGACGATTAGACGCGAGTATCAAGTAGACGAATAGTAGCGCTTAGACAGACGCTTGTATAATTATTATTAATCGTAGGATTACCTTGTGTTTTCAGTCGTATTTTATAATTTTAAATGTATTTGTAATAAATCCTACAGTATGTATTTGTCATTAACGATAACGATTATTAGTACGTTTTGACGGTCGTCTCTCGCGAGCCACAGAAGTGTGGCGATCTGTGGGTTACAAGGTGACAGATATCTGTCAATCGTTTCTTTCCCTTGTAAAACTGCACACAGCAATCGGTCCCAACGTTTCTCAATTTACCATTAGCCGTTACGCGCGGCGTTGGTACATCTATAGGTAACACAATAGCATGTGTCCTTTCTCGCGACTTTAGTGTAGAGACGACTACCTGTATCGTAGGTCCCACTAAAAATGCCTGGTTCACTAAAACTCTATTAGCTTTAGCGTTCGCGTCTAAGCTCGCTCGAAGTATCGTCGCGCAGCTGATTCCCTTTTTCCCTTCACGGCGCGGCAGGTAGAAATCATCGTTACCTTTCCTCACGACCGTTAGGCTCGTTCTACGAATTAATAACTGGTACCAGTTTAAGTAATCTGCGCGGTTCTGTGTAAGTTTCGCGATTGATTTTAATTTGTACCTTGACGCGCGGAATCTTCTACACGCGGTTTTATATGAGTCGTCCCAGAGTTCCCTCTTTCCGTCTAAGGGCAATCTCATTGCATATGGGCCCGACTGATCACAATGTGTGATGCAATAGAAATTAAATTTACGCCCTTCTTTACTGGAGAAGCACGGTTTTGCAAGCTGCTTTTTCCCAAATATCGACAATTGAATTTCTAGTTTCGCGTTTCTTAAGTAACGATGAGCCTTGTTCGGCAACAGCAGGTAACCTCCTACCTGACCCGAGGGTATCCACCCTATTTTTAAGTTTTGACCCGTGCTACGAACGGCCAGGTCATTTGAGAGCCTAATTTTCTCTATGTTAAGTACCTTGCGGCGACTATACCCTCCTAACAGCGCATCTACGTATGCTGGCTTATACAATTCTGAGGTTTTTACTACATATTCCTCAGATAGGGAGACGTCCCTAGTGTTGACATGCCACGGTATTTTTTCCGTGATGTTTAATGCATTTAGAAATTCGGCCTGACAAAGTAATTTAATGCTACGGCCATCTACCCCTTTCTCTACGCGATTTCTAACATCACTTATGTGATTTACGAACGATTCCTTCTTTACTAAAGCATCGCAGACGTGCGATTTGTTTATTAAAATATTGCAAACGTGCAATTTTTTGTTCCGATCTGCTAGTTGTATACAAGCGGTTAACGGTTCTATCTCCGATGTATCGATCGCGGTCAATTCTACCGACGATGTTCTCGACCCGTCCTCAGGTATCACCGATTCTGGTTCCTCGGGCGAACCCTCGATCGGCTTACCGATGTGCGCTTTGTTATAATGATTTTTGACTCGGTCCCACGCGGTAAAATAATTGTCTTCCGTCGCGTTAAAGGTTCCGAATACTGTGGCTGCTTTACCAGTAAGAAACGATTTTAATAATACAAATTTCTGTTCGGTTGATATTCTATCGTCTTCGTGTACTAATGAGACGAAGGTCTCACGAAAGGCCTGCCATTTTGAAATGCTACCGTCAAATGGTTCGATTTCATTTTTTGGCGCGATATTAATTTCTGAGAAGGAATCTATATTGACGATTGGACTATCTGCGATTACATTGTTCGCTCCTGCGTCTAAACACTCGGCTAAATATACTGCACACGCGAGATGTAAACTTTCGAACGCTTCCCATTCGGGAGTATGATTTGACTCATCGTCAAGCATCTCTATTTCGCATAATACTTCATCGTATTCGATACGGATCTGTTCTAATAAATCTATATGAGATTTTAAGACTGCTCGTGATGCTGATTCTAAATTTTTAATTACTTGGCTGAATGCGGTCAGCTTTCCGTTCATTATAGCGCGTCGCTTGATCAATGATGGCAATTCTGAAGCCATTTTATTGAAGGTTGAAGCAATCGAAGGATAACGCAAGGAATAATGTGAACTTATGACTTACGAGTTCGTTGACTCTGGATTCGCTCGATGCTACGGACGCGTAGCTGCGGATGCTGGTGACGGAGAATGCTCCGACTGTAGCCTTCCGGACGGGGAAAGGTCCCTTATCGTCACGGGATTCTCGTGGTCCTCTGCGTAGACTCGCCTACCGAATCTGGACCAGATGCTGCGGCTCCTTAGTGGATCCGACTGCGTAGTTGCTCTCAGGATACTGCAGCTCCTTGTAGTATTGCCGGAAAGATCTCCGACGGTGAATTTCCGGACGAGGAAGGTCCTTTGATCGTCACGGAATCGTGTTAGTCCACTGCGTAGCCTCGCGATTCGAGACTGGACTGGATGCTGAGATCCCTTGGATGTGTTGGCTCGAGTTGTCCAACGTGCGTTCCCCAATCACGTACTTGGGAACGTGAATCTTCGTAGTTGATTCTTGAATTGACGTATAACAGTTGTAAGTTGTTTCCGTCTGGTTACCTCCAATGCGTGCCGATAGACTCAGTTGATACACTGAGTAAGTTTGAAGATGTTTCCGTTCCGGCTGTCTCCGGAAGGCTGGACCAATGTAAAGGTCCGAGATATAGATGTAGTGGATTCACCAGTTTGAATCCGGCTCGAAGGACCAATGTTACGGATGACGCCTCACGAATTATGCCTGTTCGTGTTTCTTAGGCGACACCTCTGGAGTGAACGTATGTTAAATAGGTTCACCCGAATTAAACCACGCACGGAGGTATTGTGTAAAATTTTAACTCAAAAAGAAGGCGAAAGTTGCCTTAATCTATGTACTTTATTTACACTGTACAAGTAAAGAACACTGGCCGAAGGACCAATGGTTCGGTGCGAAATGTGTATGTTGGATTCAATAGTTTGAATCTGGCTCGAAGGACCAATTTCCCGAGCTTAGTAATGATGGATAAATATCCGGCTCGAAGGACCAATATACGGATGTCCCGAGCTTGTAGATGTTAATATATTAAATTACGTCCGGATCTTAGTAGCGCAGACGGAGCCTCTATCGAGAACGCTTGATGTTATTCGGCTCGGATTTGTTAGAAGACTAAAGTTGCAAGCGCGTAAGGACGCGCTTCCGCCATTATTTGGCGGGGGCGATCACTGTTACGAAGCGGGAACGTTGCTGATTGGGAGACTCTTAAGTTGACAAATATTAATTTTGCCATTGGTGGGCAAAGAAATCGTTCTTTGCCCATTGGCTAAGAGCCTCCCTTGCCGATCGGCGAAGCCGGAAAAACCCGGCTCGCGTGGGGGAAAAGTCCCCGGTCAATACTTCTTGCAGGACAAAACTTTTCCTGAAGAAGTACTGACGACAATAGGCCCATAAAGCGCATTGATTTTCGAGTCATAAATAGACGACAATGCGCGGCTGCTAGTTTTTCTGCGAAATATGTAAATAATTGAGAAAGTCAAGATGCGAGGTTGGAAGCTACATCTGTGAGCTTCAGGGGCGTATTTTTGCTCCGCAACAGGTACGTTAGTATGTGCATATACGTGCGATCGAACGTAAACGCAACGATACGCGCGGATATCTCTCGTTGAATTTCCATTCCAACGAAAGATTTCATATGGCAGTTCTGAGAGAGGTAGACGGTGAAATTTGTCAGTCGCATAGGCTCTCTCGTTCGTCCTACGAGCCGCGCCAAGAGACTACATGAAAAACGGAGAATATTACGGTGCCCTCAGCCGGGGAGTATATTTACCCGCGGACGCAATCACAGACTTCGTGCCGCTCACTTCTGCCAATGCGAGGACTGCTACTTTCACGATGTCGCCACGAGACCCGTATTGCCCATTAATGACGAAATATGGCACCTTCGTTACACGGGAATGCGCAATTACGAAATAAATCCGGGGAAAAACGACGGGTACTCCCACGCGAATGAGAAACCCGGGGAGCGTAGAACCGGCCGGACTATCCGGTCTTTCGGTCAATCGCGCCGACCGAATCCGATAGGTTATTTATATCGCGAACAAATCGCCTACCAACTAGCCCATAAAAAATAAGCCGCCGGATTACCACTTTGTCAAATTCCGATTCAATATTTCCGTGGTTTTAAACGTGCACGTGTATCGCGCGCGAGGTGGATTAAACTTTTCAGAACCCGACAATATCGCCGTGTACTTGCGACACATATTCCGCGATACCTATTCGCGAACGTGTTACTTTTTTTTACTGTAAATTGGAAATAGTTGCTGTGATTATTTGCATTTTTTTTAGGCTCTTGCAGCGACTGATATTATTGTGTGCAGTAACATGACGGGAATAATAACGTTGAAGGTTTTAAAAAAATGAAATTACTATAGTTATACATTTTAAATCGTATATATGTGTTTGCTAATAATCTCGTAAATACTGGAGTCTGGAACTCCTAATCCATTCAAACTGACATTAGTCATCAAAGATCAGTTTTTCCAACTTAAAATATCTAGTGTTTCTAACATGCAAATTACATGAATCGACCGAGTTTTTCTCTTTAAATCCAACGTTCACGATAGGATGATGTCACGCGAGTAACTCAGGAGAAATGAATTCAGTCATTGGCTACGTATGCACACAAGAATGAAACATTAATGGCGCACGGAGAAGAATGACACAAGATCGACCGAAGAACGTTCAAGTTATAACCGCAAGAACTCAAGACTATTCCGTCCATCAAAAACATTTACTCCATTTCGCAAAATAACCCATTCATCCTCTCCAACGATAAACAAATCGGTCAATTCTAAAACCATCTCCGCCGAGAGATGAATTTTCACGTATAAATAGCAAAACAAGTATCTACCACTCACCGAGAAAGACGTTCTCGTCGATGTCGTCGGCGTGTAGGTCGAGGTCAAGGTCGACCGCACCGTTGGTGCTGGGAGCCTGGTGGCTCCTCCTCGCGAGGTCCATCAGCTCGTCTCGAAGGTCCGAGTGGCCCGTGGCCAGAATTTCGGCCAGCAGGGTCAAATAGGGCGAAGCAAAGGATCGAGGGCTGGTAGCACGTAGGCAACCTGGTATCCAGAGTCCTAAAAGACCGTAAGGAACTACCGGCACCGCTCCGGTACTGACGAAGCCACCGTTCAGGAGTTCGCCGCACAACATAGGTGCCGCGATGATGACCTCAGCTCCTCCCCCGTGACCTTGCCAACGCCTCCGTGGAGATTAGCTGTGCCAACAGAATCGAGAGAGAGAAAGGATAGAGAGCGTCGAATTAATTGCGGCTCGGGGATTACGCGCTGCGAGTCAATTGAATTAGTAAGTCGAGAACGTCGTTTCGAGACGTCCCGAGGATAGCCGAAGGAGATTGAACTTTGACATGGCTTAAGAGGACGGAGATTTCGGTTGAATGTAGACCAGCGATTTTCAAACTGGGAGGCGCCAGGTAGAGACAAGTAAATGCAAAGGGAGGCGCAAGAAACTTAATGAAAATGTCATTTTCACATAATAATTTTAACATAAGAGCATAAGAATTATTTTATTTAAATAATTTGCACTTGCTGGCGGTGACAAGGGTCGGTGAATTTTAACAAATAATCCGTTGACGAATCAAGTGGGGGGATGCAACAGTATTAAAGCAGGATGGGGGCAATATTATATTTCTTTAGAGGTAGGCACACGAACAAAAAGCTTGGAAACTTTTGATGTAGACGGAATGCGGTACGATCGAAGGATGTGGATATGCTAAATACAAATAAGTCGAGCGAGAATACTCAAAGAGAACGTTTAAAAATATTGGATTAAATTTTGTAATTCATCTCCGAAAGGAAACCTTCGGCCACCGTACAATAACCCATAGCAAAGGCACTTGGTACAACGTGGAGAACGCGACCCCGGCACCGTCAGCATAACAAAAGAGTTGGCATAACACTGGATAGTGAGCAGCCGGAACAATACGATCCAGAGTCGGTGTGTTTCTGCGCACAATTATCGCGAAATGTGCGCAAATTAATACACCACACATTCGTCCAGCACGCACACAGGCCCCCGAATGAAATACGAACCGGCTACGACTGGCATTATTCGGACCGTGGGTGTTGGCGAGATACGAAAATAATGGCCGGGGCCGAGGAAGAATCGGATTTAATTCACCCGCGATGAACCATTAACCCGTTCGAATCGCTTGTAATATTTTCATCCCCGATTTCCCGGCTGGAAAGCACCGAGAGAGATTCTCGTTTCAGGACGTCCTGAAAACGAACCGATCGGTAGCGAATTAATTGGCAACATTCACGCGCACATTTTCACCGTACAAAATCACGAGAAGTTTCACGGCGAGGTTTACGAGCGCGGTACTTTCGCGAGGACAATTCGAGATGTTTGACCGGGAGAGCAGATTATACGGCGGACCGGCGTAAACGGAGTGTGACGAGCAGAAAACCGGAAGTGATCCAATAGGAGAAGAGGCATTCCTCTGGAGCCGACCACTCGTTGCTGTGGTACTGCAGTGACGTCAGTGGTAAGCCGCGTGGGTGTGGATCTACCGGATGATCTCACGTTCTCAGAGCTGTACGAAGAATCCGACTCGACCCATTCTACTCGCGTTGCAATCGAATGTGCGTGCGATCGGTGCACGGAGCGATCGGGAACGTGGAATTTACTGAAACGTGACGTCGTGATAGTGGGACGAGCGATAGGATGATGGCTGTGCTCGTAACGAAGTCTTTGGGAAAATTGAGAGGGCATAAAATGCACGGTGGAGCTGAATCTTTATTGAGAGACCGAGAGCGACCAATTCCTTTGTATTGCAGATTTTGGAGTGTATGTAATTGCATATCGGAAACTATATTATTACTAGTATTAGTATTTAATAGTATTAATAGTAGTATTGCTTAGAAGAGATTAGAGAATATTAAGTTTGCAAGAAAAACACGGGAAATCCCTTAAACTTTCATTATCTTATATACGTATACTGATAAATAAATATTTTAAAATATAATTTTAATATGTTTTCTATATCCCTCTACCTTCCAACATTCAACATTCGCACACTTTGAAAAAAACAGGAGTCAAGTGACAATGAAGATGATCAATTTAGTAATCTATGTTTAATTAGATAGTCGTGGAATATCTACTGCATACCTCCTCTATAAATATGGGGAATTTTTCGAAAAAGTTGAGAACCAGTCGATTTGACTACGTGGGTACTTCTAGTGCTATAATAATACTAGGATGAAAAGTAAAGACATTGAGTACTGTCGCAAAAGATTGGTACGACTGTAAACAGACGCAATGATAAAAGCGAGAACACCCCAAAACCACTACGGCCCTGACGCCGTTACGCGTTTCTTTTGCAGATCAGTGGAGTCGACCGCGCGAAGATCGGAGGCGAGAAATCCACGAAGAAATCGTTTCTCGTTACTTCGATCGCCTATGCACGAACAGTCTTCGACATACATATTTCATGGGTATTCAGATTACAGCGCGAGAAATCGCAGCGGAGTTTGAGTTCCTGAAATTCCTGATCGGAATTTCGTGCGCGGGATCGTACAATGGCGTAGCGTTACCGGGACACGAGGGCAACTTCTCCTTTGCGATCCTTCCTTTCTTAGGTTTCCTCGGGACTCCGTAACGTCACCGATCGACCATGAAATTCTCATTGATCGTGCTTTCCTCGTTACGCCATACGAATTCAAAATTATTCGACAATTTCTTCGAGAATTTTCATCAAAATAGCGAGCAATAACATGCGGCTTTATAAGCCTGCATGGATTCCAGGAGCATCGCTCGGAGTCCAGGAAATTGCGGGAGGAGAAAGGGCTAGACATGTAATATCATTTGCAGAGTACATGACTGGAATACTCCGGTGATGTTGCGAGTCGATATAGATAGAAAATTCTTCGGTCATCTTGCGCTATCGCTGCATCAGTTTCGTTAGAAGGTAACGCCGCGATGCCAGGAGGGAAAGTAGAGAAAAACGAAGGAGAAGGTATGTCCGATATACTGAGTTAGAAAAGTGATTTAATTTCAAAGATGCACATACTTCCACGCCATTGGAAGAACCGATGCATTCTACTGGGTAGAACGACGCTCGGCTATGCGCTATTTTTACGAAAAAAAAGAGTGCACCACGGATCGGACGTACACGAGCGGAATATTGCATCGGCGGATCGTTGGGAATTCTTGACGCTCAATGGTACCGGGTACCGGTTCTTTCGTTTTCCAAATTTCTTCGGTAATGAAAATAATTCCAGCCGTTGCATCGTCGCGCCGAGATGCGACGTCTTGCCTCGAAAAGTTCCGCGGAATGAATTTATCCGGAGGGCGTCGTTGTTGAATATGGATGATCGTTGTTTTCTTTATTTAACATCTGAATCGCGACAAAGCGATCGCAATCGTCGAATGCTTTCCTCGCGATTGCGTTAACGTGTGCATCGAAGTTTGAAGGAAAAAAAATGGATGGCGTTTTCAGGAGTTCTCTATTTCTCTATCGTCGACTCTCGTAGTTATAAACGCGTCACTTTGTTTCGGGACGAGCTAAACCGGCGATAGGCGGGAACAATAAAATCGCTCGTCCGTTAATATCCGCGGAATAAACGTGGCCATCCGTAACGAGCCGACCGTAAAAGCCGAACCTTCCGATCATCGATATTAAACACCACTTCGATTCTGGTCTTGTAACAAGTTTCGAATTGGTTAGCGCCATTATGTCAGGCGCAAATATTAGTAATACATTTCCCCTGTCAATACGACCCCGATATTTGCGCAAACTGTTCACCATAGATGGAAACATCGGAATATCGCGTAGATGTAAAATCAATGCTTTTATCGTACACCTCGGCGAAGCAGGGGAAATTGTAGATATTCTAACTCTGCCGTAATTTCGAAGTATAATCAAATTAAAAAATCATTAACAACCCCGTTATCCCTTATCGTGACCGTTTACCCGGGAAGGAAAATTTGTATCGGGCGAAGGTAAAATTAATAAAAGTTCAAGATAAATCGTAAAACCGTGCGAAAGGAGAACTTTTTAATCGTTACGATACGATAAAACTTACGAAAGCCGAAATATACGGTTTTCACGTACGGATTCCAGTTCCGCGGATAGGCACGCGATTCAAGTAACGTTCATGATCGTCGAATTACACTATTACCGGCAGAAATGAATCACGACCGGCTAGGAATACTGCGATACCGGTACTGAGAAGTTTGCAGATAACGACGGGGAACCGGAGGGGTTGAAGGAAGCCATCGACCAGGGGCGGCAGACGAACGGGCGCCGTGGCCACCTCTCTCCTTCCTATTTCTCCCTCTCCTTTATTCAACCGGCTTATCCAAAACTGGAACAACCCCTTGCTCGCCTCGGCAGAACGAAACGTATGAGCACACGGCACGAGATGTTCGTTCCACCTCCGTGGCCATTCATAAAACAAACTTAAATGCCGCTTTTAACGGCTAAACACGCTGTGATTTATAATGGTAGAACTCTCCATCCCCCTCTTTCACTTTCTCTCTCCCTCGCTCTCTTTCTTTCGCAGAGGGTTTCACGGTTCGTTAACACGACGATGAAACAAAATTGGGGCGAGTCCAAGGAATTTTTCGATAGCTCCTTCGCATACCGTTTGGTGTCAGTGCGTTTTAAAAGGAGCAAAATACTTTGGCGCCTGGAGGGGTTGTTTCGCTCTGGATCGTCCCTGGTATTTCTGTACTTTGTTTCGCGTATTAAATGTTCCTCGGTGACTGAGTGATTTTGAGGAAAGAGAGTCATCAACTGTCTAAAGTTTACGGATCGAAGGGGAGCTAGATTAACAACTTGTAAGTTCAAATTGCCGAGTGACGGTTGATAACACTAATCTACAAAATTCAACTTTTTTTTGCCCAAAGAATATTTATGCTGATTCTTACAGATTGTGTGACTCTGAACACGAATAAGAATTCCGTTTGCCACAATTGTGAGAGGGAAAACGACGCCCTAAATGCCCCAACTTTTGTGGGTATTTTCCTATCTATCTTAAAAATTAGACGCCCAGGAGGAATTCTATCAGAAGGAGGCGATAGAGCAGACATTTTTCTTGAGAAAACCATAATTGAAAGTTGCAACACAAGCTTCGTTTTCTGTTGAAAAATTGAAATAACTCCGCAAGACACAAGGTACTGCCAGTGATTCTCACAATCAGTGCAACCGTTTCACCCGCGCTAGTATTATGATATGTAGCTTGCTTTACAAGTACATTTATTGTTTATGAGTTATTTCACGACAATAACACTACATTAAACAGAGAAGTATAATTGTCAAATTTCATCATATAAATAAGCAATATTGTCCAATTGCATTCTCTAGTTTGATATAATACGACTTATTAAAGATAAAAGATGCTTGTCACAAAATAACCCTACACGATAGAGACAAAGAGATTACATAACTGAATTCAGCATAAAAAATACTATTAGAATTACATATTAAAGCTTTTGTGCCAAAAGAAGTATTTTATTTCTCTTCTATTAGTTTCCATTGACCCTTTTCCCTTGCCTTTGTTTTTCCATTGAAAAACAAAGTGTGTAATCGCAGTTGAAACAAAACTACTAAAATCCTTGTAAGAATTATATATACCTCAGAAACTCGTTGATTCTTTGCTTTGGTGGCTGAGAGTATACATACAAAGGCAACGGCAGAAGGACTTTGGTGGCTGAGAGCAGACGTACAACCGCTAACTAAGGGTTGATACCACTGTAGGGATGAATTACCAAGTAGCCCACAAAAGGAAAGGTATTTGATTCCGAATCTCACCTCCGAAAGTATTGTACACGCACTAATAAGTAAAAATGCTTGAACCCGATCACGGAGCACTGCTCACTCGTCGGCAGTCGAGGGCAAACTGATAGCGAGGCGAACTTCGAAACGACTTGTTATTGTTAGAGGACCAACGAGACGCACACCTGCTGAGAGCCATCGCCGAGGACCGCGAGTATGTTTTGACAACACGCAGCGGTCACCGTACTCGTCTGTCAATGAAGTGGAAATAATTGCCCTCGCTGCTCGTATTATTACTGTTGAGATTGTGAATGCAATTGAACAATACTGTTTATTTACATACCCAAATGTTTAAAATATAACACTTTGTTTAATGAAACGTTATTGTCAGAAAGTAACACATAAACTGTAGTGTTTATGCGACGTTGACGTCGGGACGCGAGACGAATTCGGCGCCTTCCCGTGACGTCGCGACGTGCAGAGAGCGGTCCCGGATGGGCCTGGAGCAGAGCGTGATCAGCCACGATACGCTGCGGATCTTTTCTTATGTCTTCTTATGTTTTATGTAATCTTGTGTTTTATGAGTGTCTTTATATTAGTTTCTCGTTAGAGTATATTATTAATAGTTTTGTTTAAATAAATAGTATTAATGTTTGATACGTTCTTAGAGTTGTTGTGTTTCTTTTAGTAATTTACGTATATATAACCCGCTTATTATCTCGGCCGCCTACTACAAAACAATAAATGTATTTGTGAGTACTGCAAGCTACATATTATTATAATACTAGCGCGGCTGAAACGGCTGCGTTGAGAATCACTGGCAGTAGCTTATGTCTTGCTGAGCTATTTTAACTTCTCAGCCGAAAACAAAACTCGTGTTGCAAATTTCAGTTGTGGTTTCCCATAAAAAGAAAAATGTCTGCTCTATCGCCTTCTGGTATTAGAATTCCTTTTGGGCATCTGTTTTTTAAAATAAATAGGAAAATATCCACAAAAGTTTGGGCGTTTTGGGCGTCGTTTTCCCTTTGAGCATTGTTTAAACATTTTTAAATGATCACAACATTAAAATAATATGCATCGTTATATTCGGGAGGGTTTGTAGAATCATTTCGTGCAAAAAAACATAAATTACTTCAACGGCTAACACGCAACAAAATTCTAAAAGGTGGAAATTTGCATTTTTTTAATCCTGATTTTCTCAAAAACGGAGTCTGATGGAGATAAACGGAATCCATATTCCTATTCAGTGTCACAAAATCTGTAAGAATCAGCATAGATAGTCTTTGAGAAAAAAATCGTATTGACCAGTCTAATCATCGTAGCACTCCACGGTATTAAATATCACGGTCGTTTGCGACATCATAGTTCTAACACAAAAAACCCATGTCTCCTTTATACCTAATAGTAAATTCAACATTCCACCATCCTACAATTAACATCTACGCAAACAATCACGACCCGACGGAAACAATTCTGCCGACCCAAATCCCCAAACAAATTCCGTGTTCGATCATCGCGAGTCTCGACGGTAGCGAATTTTCCTGCGCCGTTCGCGTTGTTTGCGCTACAAATTTCTCCATCCCCGTTCGATTCCCCGAAGGCCGTTGAACCTCGCGTTGCATTCGCAAAGTAGCTGAAGTTCGCGCTTGGGTCGATAGATATATAAACGAGTCGTAAGTTCCTCCGAACAGGACTCCGTGAGCACTCTTGCGAGCACGTACACACGGATCTTCGAGGATCGTTTCCACCCCCCTCTCGTGTCTGGGTAAACATCGTCGACGCGTCGTTACCAGCTCCAATCTCGGTTGCACCCGCGAAAATCCAACGGGACCATGATATCACCTGCCGGAAAATCGTGACGTCGTCGAGCCGTCGAGCTTATATGGTAAACTCCGAGGTAGACATCGCGATATCGCGTCGTTCAGCTACCCTCTGATAGCCTTGAGCGCCTACCCTTCGACCGAGGACAGATTCCATTTGATGCCCTGATTCGAGATAGGTCGTCCTCGACATACATGGAAATATATCTATCGATGTTTGCGAATATACGTATGTATACATAGAAATAGCAATCAGAGGCGAAACTGGAAATATCGGAGGGTGGAGAGACATACGGTGAAAAAAAGATTAATATTTTCATTTCACCTTCGGTCGTACCTCGCGATAGAACACATTCGATGGGGAGCAACGGAGAAGGTAGAATGACGAAGGATAGTTGAAATATATATCTTTTCATCGTTCGATACACGAAGCGATGCAGAGTACGTAATTTACACGATAAGAGAGAAAAGAGAGAGGGATAGGGGGAATGATATTTGCCCGCCTTCCAAGCTCTTCGGAGAAACGAAATCTGTCGAATCGAAGATGACTCCGCCCGACAAGAATCCCGTGTCATTAAGATATTTTGATTTGAATGCAAATAGGCTGCTAGTTCTCCTTATCTCCGTTTCTTCTACCCTTCGGAATACTTGGCGCCGTAAAGGGAAATAGAGCGTAGTCTGGAAACTGGGGTCGGAGGATTTCAATGGTGAGCAAGACAGAGAGGGGAGGGAGGATGAATATCCACGTGGAATTTTTACCATCGATATCTCGAGGATCGATTGCAGAAGAAAAAAAGAAAGGACCTTCGTTCCGACGATCCTCTTTGCGATAGAACGAATTTAACCGAATAACATTCCTCCCTGTGATATTATTCTATCTCATTCCCTCCCTCTCTCCCACTATCTTACTCCTTTTTTTTTATTACATCCACACGAGCAACTCGAGACGTTCGTCTCGCTTCCTCTGATCTCATTACGCCAACTTCCTCTCTCTTTCTGTCGGTGTCATTAAACTTTTTACGTTCGGGAATCTTGGAGGTCTCGGAACGAAAAGCCAAGTTAAAATGGATCTTGTCGTGTGTAGAGCACGGAGACAGGTAAGGTAAGACATAATTTACTGGTTTCTCCTTGTTACGCCGACCGCACGACGCCGTGTCGCCATGGCGTTACTCGTAAAGACGACAAACTCGACGTAATTTTATCCCGCTCTAGGTGCGCCTATACACACACACGCGATCCCTTCGTCCTTCGGCCAAATGAGATTTTACTTCGCGAAGGATCTTCTTCTCTACCGATACGCTCTAACGGCATCTACGAGGATCAAACGATTTGCGAGGAACTAACTCGTTCGTTAAGCCTGCTCTCTTTGTGCCCGGCATTAAGTTTTTCATGCCGGAACTGGCAGGTTTGGTTGGACGAAGTATCTACGTCGAAGGGTGGACATTCCTGTGGGAATATCATAATCGATTTCTTGGTTATCGATAAGTCAATATCGAGGATGGAATTGTCAGTACGTTAAAAATGTCGAAATTAAATACCGAGGAAACCGAATTATTTAATAGTAGCTGCGACAACGGTGGTTGAGGATGGTACTTTGAATTTTTGGTGGATTTTCAAGCGATATGGGCAGTAGATTCAATTACGTAAAAATTGTAAATTTTTGCTGAAGTTACCGAAGCATCTGAAATGTTTACAGGAATAATAGCAATTCTAGAATCCTAGATGTGAAAAGAGCCGTAATGCTGCTCAGCCAAACAATGGACTCGGATTAAGACTCCCCCGTCTCCTCTGACAAATTTCGAAATTACCATAAGTGGCAAGGCAAAGATTACAAGAAACGAGCCACTTCGTTCGAAAGTACTTGCCAAATTAATTAAAATATCTACGTTACTCCGAGGGAAACTTTCAACCGGAAGTATCCATGGCAATGAGTGTCGTTAAAGAAGCATGCTTTAAAAGTAACTTCCTCGACGTCCCCTCATCGGGGATCCTATTCGTGGAAAAATGAATAACACCTTCAATTCTCTTCGTTGCTTCATTTTCCGAACGATCGAGCCTTTTAACAGTGCAAACCTTGCACCGTATGTAAACCCAATATCGAGTATAATTAATAATTACGTTCCGTGTTTCCTTTGGATTCCCGATAATGAGTAACGTGACCTAGCTCCATTTCCCGACCACTGCGGGGGAGTTGCGCGAAATTAATATAAACAATAACAACACGAGGGACGATGTAACACACGATATCGCGCTCCGATTACTAACTAACAACAGCAGATTACATATAAATGGGTTTTGATAGCGCGATAGCATGGCAATAGGATTTTCGAGCGAGTCCTGGTTATCCCTTCGAAAGGAGAATTTACATGAGGATTTACACAGTTTGCTAGAGGCGGGTGAATAGAGAGGAGGGGATCTAGCGGGACCTCAATGTAAATTCAAATATATTTCGCGTATCATCCGGCAATCCTATAACTATAAACCTTCGGTGTATCGCTTTATCTTCCTCCGGATCGATTTACGCCTCTTTGTCTACAATGTTTTTGATTTTTTCACTTACCACGTTGCTTTGCTGCAATGTGGAACTATTGATCATGACGTTATAGTCATTCCGACTACATAAATATCATGGAAGACAAGTAAAGGAATGGAGAAGAAGCTTCATCGATTTCATCGTTTAAATTTTCCACAGACAAGAAAATCAGAGAAACGTCAAAGTGAACGAGTTTTCAATAGAAATCACTACTTAAGTAATTAAATCAGTAATCAGTAAATTAGAAATTGGTAACTTTTACTTGTTCAGACACAACTTCATCCAAAATAAATACAACGACGCGGTAAGAAGAGAAACATTTCACTCGTTCTATCGTAACTTCAGATATCACTTTAAAAATAATATATCGGCTCTTCAAACATTCGTATATTCATAAAAAAAATTTGTTCAAATGAAAAGGAGAGGTTTGAAGTACAATTATTCGAAAACGATGAAAACAACGGAGAATCAAGATCGTGTAAACTTACAGCGTCCTCAGCCAAAGGGGGTCAATTTTCCACGACAAATCGCCGGATCGTTTAATTAAAATTTTCGTCTCAATTCCGGAGCAGAGAACAAAAGTTAAGCAACGCGTTCCGAGCGCAAATTCAAGCTCGAGTGATGAGGTAAACCAGCAGGTAAAGCCGGCTAGGGGACAGGGTAGCTGGTTGATTGATCGCACGTCAGGTTCCAGCCAACCTGGCGCCAGTTCAGAGACTCTCAACCATGCGCAGGTGGTTTAGACGTAGTCAACTTAAAGGAACCTGCCCACCGAGTTCCTACTTCGCGACACATTCGCGAATAAATTTCCTCCGGCGTATTTTTCTTGGTAAATCCGTGAATTACGCGACTGCACGCTCCACGAAGGGGAGAGTACGGGGGATTTTGAAAGTAATGGGAGAAATTTAACTTGCTTCGATAAATATTTGTTGGGGAGTTAAGGAATTCGACTTGCAGAAATAAATTTGTCGGTTGGAAAACCCTCGCTTAGGATATTTTGTCCACTTAGGGCGTTGCGATGGAACTAGACGATATTCTAATATTTCTTGGATTTTTTTTTAGAAAATAAGAAGACAGGGTGAAATATTAGGTAAAGAGAAATGAAATGTAGGATACTTCGAGTGTGATTCATTATGAATTATTAAAATCAGGTCGATCTATTACCGTATACTTTGTGCCACTGGAAGGAATATATATTATGTATTTTCTTTTGTAAATGAACTGTTTCGCATTGTAAAACAAAAACATTTCATTTGGATTGATGGATATGGAGGATTGAAAGACATTACATTAGCTTCTGTGTCGCCGAATTCGCATTAATTTTAGAAGAGAAGGAGAGTTTTGGCTTGCCGGTCCAGTTGAGGGTTGCAACGGGGTGTTACATTATAATTTTGCGATACACGCAGAACTGGAATGTTGGGTTTTTAGGTGGGAGATAATTGTGGTGGATATTTGGGACGCCATATGCGAGGTGAGTCGGGTCTCTTAGATAAGCAGCCCGAAGCAGTGTCCGAGATCCTAGTTCGTGTCACGACCTTTCAACTCGTGACCCTTAGTCGCAATTTCCCTTCCATTTTTCCTCCTCCCTTAAAACCCTCTGCTACCGCAGTTCAGAGGAAGGCAATTCAAATCTGTTTCGAAATCAATATCAGTTTAATCCATCGTTTCAACACGATTCCAATCCTTTTTTAAATTTCGTCTAACGAAGAGATAATGACACGAAATTAAATAACGTTTTAGTGTCAATTTATCTTTCTCATTGGCCGGAAACTCTGTCAGATTTATTTTTCTTAATTTATCATACACTATACAATAGCCTTGGTTCTATGCCTATCCAAAAATCTAGACTCCGAGTGAATGAAAAATATGAACAAAAATAACTTACAATCATAATTGAATCCTTTGTTAGAAATACTTCAAAAGCTATCTTTCCAACAGCTTCAAAATATCACGAATCAAATTGTCATTCAAGGTAGACAAAGTCCCAAGTAAAATTCTCCCTACTTCTCAGTAGACGTCGCAGAAAGAAAACTGCAAGCTCCAAACGTAACCCGAAAGGATGCTCCGTACAAATCACAGCCCCGGCATCTCCATCCGCGTTTCTGTCAGTCACTTACTCGTTCTCTTTCTCCTCCGGCTGCATCCTCTCCCACCGGTCCCTTTATTTGATCGACGAGTGACGTTATCGTGGGTAATATCGGAGAGAGAGGCGACTCCGGCACTTCCGAGCGATCTGGCTCGCTCCATCAAACATTCATGCCGTTGGCCCGGGGCTGGTGTTGCCGCCCCGTGAAAATGCGCCCGATAAAATGCACCGTCCCTCCTCCGCAGGAACCTTTTGTGCTCGTCTCTCGCGGTACCGTTAATATTCCTAGATCTGACTTTCGTTTCTGTTCGAGCTGCTGCTACTACTTCTTCCTCTTCTGCATTTTTTCGGATTGAACACTAACCTACCAAGCCGATCAAAATGACTGGTTCCCAATTTTTTCTAAAAAATACCTAAATTGATAGGGGAGCCATGTAGTAAATATTCCACTTCTATCTCATAAAACGTAAATTAGTTAATTAAACATCTTCTTTACCTCTTGATTTCTCTTTTCCCAAAGTAATTATTCGGAATATCTAAATTTTAGTAGATACAACGTCGGTAGTTTTAGTGTTAATTGTTGTCTATAGTTATGCTATAATCATTTCGTTTGGGACCTGGTACTTTAAGTGAAATACGAATCATCAAGATTATGATATCAACAATGATTTAACACTAATTTAGAAAAAATATCTCAGAGATGCATTCTGAACCATCGTAGCTTTGAACCTACTGTTTTAGGTGGGTTCCAAATCACCTAGGCTAAGGTATATTAAATAATAATTTAGAAAGAATTTTCCTGAGATGACAGGAGATCTGAACTTGGTCCCACTGATCGCGAGTTCGAGATTTTCCCTCTTTACCAAGACTAGGATATATTAAATAATAATTTGGGAAGAATTTTCCAAAGGTGACAGGGGATCTGACCTTGGTCCCACTGATAGTGAGTTTGAGATTTTACCTCTTGACAAAGACTAGGATATATTAAATAATAATTTAGATAGAATTTTCCAGAGGTGACGAGGGATCTGACCTTGGTCCCATTGATCGAGAGTTTGAGATTTTACCTCTTTACAAAGACTAGGATATATTAAACAATAATTTAGGAAGAATTTTCCAGAGGTGACGCAAGATTTGAACGCGGATTCACTGATTGCGACCCCAAGTCTTTCCTTCCTGCCCGCTATAGTTCCCCTACTACAATACTTCTTCGACCCCTCTGCGAAATCAGCTGGCCAGTTAGAAGTCCGATAACCCGCTGTTTTTACTGTAAATATTGTCTCCGCAAACACCGGGCGCGCAGTGTTCTCGGTTGAATTTGTGATTTTGTAATTGGGACTCCGCGAGATAGGACGCGCGAGAGTAAAAATAAAATGCTCGTTAAACCGAGTGCTTGACGAAAAAATGACCCGTGGATTAAAGAATTACGTGAAGGCAAAGCCACGGAGAGGAAGACGAGGATGACGAGGAAAGAAATAGAGTGGGAGGGAGGGAAGGACGAGAGAGAAGCGAAGAGGGTGGACAGGAAGAGAAACTTTGAATATAAAGAGAGGAGAGCGAACTCTAGACCACTTCGTCACACTCGAGAGAAGACAGAGAGGCCACGGCAGCTTGTTCTAGTTTACGGTTCTTGGTACAAACGTAGAGAAAACTCGGATACCGTGTGTCCCACGTGGCTAAGAGGCTACTCCGAAATTTTCAGAAAACTCCGACGGATCTCACTGTCGAAATAACTCCCCACTGGCTGCTGCCAAGTCCTGTCTTCATTCGGCACATACTACCGTGAATTTTTACCCTCTGAGATCAGGGGTTGCGATGTTTGAACATCCCTTGTCGCGCGAATTTCGCCAAGTATTCTTTGGTATTCATGGACGAGAATCTTTTATATTGTTTCGTGTCAATTGCTGTGCACTCTCTAAACTGTATTCTTGGATATTTCAAATCGAATATTTCAATCATCGTGTTTTCCGTGATCAATTGACGAAGTAGAAAAGAAATGAGCGTTATAGAAAACTCGTTGGTCCAAAAAACCACCACGGTGCAACAATAGGCCAGAACTATTGCGACTCTGCGAGAATGAAATAGGGTCGAAGGTGGTTTAAAAATTTCGCCAAACCCCTCGAATAAACCGCGACCAAACCGATCAATCGAGTTCAATGACCACTCGTTAAAAACTCCAACAGAAGCGGAGCCATTTTTAATCACCGAAGGAATACTTAAAAAACTAAGTTTGACCTGGCATCGGCGCATACAAAAAGAGGTGGAAGAAGCATTCTATTAAGAAGCGCTAAAAAGCTCCTTTCCAAAAGCGTCCATACGTACAAAACGACCCGAATTATTCCAGCTTCTAAAATCCATCCAACAAGATTAATTTCGCAAGCAGTGCCGTTGAAGTTTCATAAAATTATGGCCGGACGCTACGGATATTCGTCTTCGAAATCACGGGATCGCGAACACGTCGACGATGCTTATCGGAAAATGCTGCCTCTGCAGACGTTCGTCTCAAGAATGCAAATGCTCCCGAAGTGGATAGTAATATGTAAATTAATCCCCAGCTGGTCGAAGACTCATGGAATCGATCCCGTTTTCCGCGAGTGTACCGAACTCCACGATGGATTCTCGCAACGATTAACTCTCCCGTTAGTGGATTAAATTACATTAAGAAACGTTCCAGCCGAAGAATACATTCTATGGAATTTACATCGAGAAATCTTCGTTCCTCGAAGATAAATCGTGACATGTGAATTCCA
This sequence comes from Cerceris ruficornis, assembly GCA_963989415.1. NCBI lineage: Eukaryota > Metazoa > Arthropoda > Insecta > Hymenoptera > Crabronidae > Cerceris > Cerceris ruficornis. The sequence goes on along the minus strand of OZ022521.1, from coordinate 17,595,093 downwards.
TTGCTATACGTAAATTTGCTTCGACGTTTGAACGCAGGAAATACGACGTATGAAATTATACAGATAAAAGTATAAATTCAAGATAAATTTCATTTGAAGATAGGAACGCTACGTTCAGATAATAATCGATGTCGGAGTTCTCGACCTTCGTTAATAAATCACGCACTAATTGCAAGTTATACAAGTGCAGAAACGATAATGCCGTCGACGTGTATTTCTGGAAGTCGAAGGAAATCGGGTCAATGTTTCACCACGTTGACTAATGACAAATTTCGTACGTCGATGATCCTATTGTCACGACAAATGTCGTTCGGTATTGGGAACGAAATAATCTTCATTCTACCTCGAATCCTTCCAGCGGTGAATCTGGAAAATCCAGATTAATGGCGGCAAGTAACGTTCGCCGTGGATTAAAATCCTCCATACCCGAAATGAAGACACATCGATGTTTTATAAAGAGCCGCAGAGTCGAAAGTGGTATCGACATTGATTGAAAGGCCAAGGGGAAACTTTACATCAAATTTCCCGCGTCGAATATCGGAATTGAAATTATTCAGCGCTACTGCCGGCGAATAAGTTCCCGCGGATCACGTGTAAAAACGTGTGTGTATGAGAATGAGAGAGAGAGAGAGAAAAAAAACGAAAAAAAAATCAACCGTATGAATATGTCGAGACAACGGGGAAAACAATTCGTCTCAATAATACCATACCGGGAATATCGATGTTATTTCATTGAAGAGGCAGTTGGCTGGGAATAATACTGCCATAAATCATTGGGATTCCGTGCAGTCAAATATTCTGTTCTGCCAATGCGAGGCGACCCTGTCGATTCGAAAGAGTATATTTATATTGGGCTTTATATTTTCGCCGAAATGTGTTTTCAAGCTCACGAAGTTTCGCCCATTAAAAAAATACTCGATCGCGTACGTTTTCGTCGTTCTGCACGACCAGTCGTTACGATAATGACGCTGTTGCGCGGTATTTTTCCGTTGTTTGTAGTAAAATCAGTCAAATGTGAGGGAATTAATGTACTACGATTCTGTGGGAAACATTGTTTGAATTTGTAACGGGGTGTTTTCTGAGATTTCGTGGGAATTCTGTAAATTATCGAGTCGATCGGTCTTGTCTCCTTTGGCGCTGTTCTTTAGAGATTTGTGGCACAACTAACTGTAATAAATTAGTATATAAATTTAGGTATTATTTCTCTCGCAAGGAAGTACAATAATCCATAAATTTCATATCGAAGAAGTTCATTGACACATTGAAGGAATTATTTGGCTGCCACCATCTTTCTCTTCGGGACTTATAATATACTTAAGTGTACCCAAATCATTTGTAAGTTTAGGTGAAATTTATCTCACAAGGATTACAAAGTTGATAGACTTTTAATTGGAAAGGCATAATGAACTCAATGTTTCTACAAACTTATTCGCGATTAAACGCAACGAGACTGTTTCTCGAACACCTTCAATCGTCAAGCTCGCCGTTCGATCGGATATTGCAAGAATAAGCGATAAGGTTTCCTCGTGCTGTAAGGCATTATTCAACGGAGAATCGGTTTGTGCATCTGCGCAAATCGGCGAACATGGTGTAATACCGGAGGAACAAGGTAGATTCTCGAAGCGTCAGGTGGTTCTCGAACCACGTCTAATCGATAGAAACCAGACTTAATGACAAGAGGAAGCCTTGATACGTGCTTGATGTCCGTCTTGGCAATTGCAGCCAGCTATACCTGGACTATCCAGAGTAATTCTCGATGATATTCGCTAACACGACATCATTGTACATCAACGGTAAATTTTGAAATTTTCTTTCTTCAAAAACATTATTTTCACGTACGTGAAACGGTCGACATGACTTGACTTGCCTCTAATCGATAGAAATTGAACTCAATGACAAGACGAAGCCTTGATACGTGCTCGATGCTCCCTTGACTATTGCAACTAGCATTAGCTGGATCATTGAGGATAATTCTAGATGCAATAGGAATTAGATAGAATTCTCCCTAAATAAACTAGATAGAATCGTTAAAAATTAAACTTAATGGAAAATAATCCAGCGAGCAATTAGCTGAATCATCGAGGCTGATTCTGCTTGCTGATTCTTAACGCGTGATGATTGCATTTCGGCAGAGAATTTCGAAATTCTTCTGCGTCGAGAGGATTCTTTTCACGTGCGTAAAAGTGTCGACATGTCGCGAAACTTCACCACGCCGAAAGTTTCCCGTGAAACTGGATTTTCCCGACAGCCGAGAGCGCCTCCTACATCTTAATAAAGCCTCGGGGTAAGTTTAAACAATGGATTTGGCAAAATTCGTGGCACTTTGTAGGCAAAGCGCGACGAGAGAGACGGTAAAAGTCAGCGTATCCCCCGGAGGACGAGGAGGGAGAATAATTAAGAATTCAAAATCGCAAAGACGAGATAATCGTTAGTTGCACGAAGATCGAGAGAGAATTTACGGTGGTGGAGGGAAACGGGTTGAAAGGGGAAGGAAAAAAAAAGGGGGGAGACGAATTAACATCCGAGGCGGGGACACTTTCGAAAGTAATTTCGTATTTAGAAGTAAAGAAACTCTACCTGGTAGAGGGACTCGTTACTTCGTGAAGTACCGTACTTTAGATATTCCTCGCACGTTTTTAAAGTGTCCCGTGTCAAAGAGTTCGTAGAAACTCTGCCGAGGAAGCAGCACGAGTCGTCGTCCACTCCCCAGAGAGGATTTTGCTGAATTCGTTTCAACTGGATTTCCTATCCCTCGGTCGGTACACCATACACGTATGAATGTATGTTTCCATGGATATATGTATGTAGAAACGTAGAGAGACAGTGACAACACAGAGAAAGGAAAGTCCGCGTGACGATACACAAGCGTGACAGGAACCAAGTGTGCCTTCATGAAACAATATTTTCGTTTCCCTTTTCGTGTGATCTGTGTTTGTTGAAATATACTCCGGGAGAGAAAACATACACCCGGTATTATTTCCGTCGAATCGGGTTTCATTTGCTCAGATTCGAGTCGAACTCGAGACTCGTTCTCTCGGAAATCCTCGGGCGGACGTTTCTAAGGTTTCAGGACAAAAAAATACCGAGGGAGCTTTGTGACGATGGGAAGAGAAAATGAGAGAGGAAAAGAAGAAGAGAACGAGAGAGAGAGAAAAGCTAATTTCCTTTTCAAAACTGTAGGGTAAAAAAGCTCGAATAAAATTACAAATTACCGTGAATTATTTGCAAAGTTTTTACAGTTCAAGTTACACGGACCTGGCCGCGTAAGAGTTTTTAATATCTCCGAGTTGGCAAAAAGTTATACTTTTTGCCGGCACGTTCTCCTCTTTTTTTTTTCTTGCCATACGATTGCTAAAACTTTGATGATATTGAGGTCGAGAAAACGAAGAGACAGCTGGTCGAGAGTAAAGGAGGGTTAGTATGGAATACGTGAGAGGACAGAGGAGGTAGAGGAGGAAGCAGAAACAGAGGGAGGCCGAGATACAGAGGTGGAGAGACTGAGAGTGAGAGGGAGAAGAAGGGAGGAAGAGAATAAGGGAGGGTTGCTGATCGATTGCGCCGGTACATGCACAATAACAGGGGGATGAAGTCATGTATCCGGGCTAAACAGCCCATTTGCCCCGCACAATGGAAGCGACGTTGCTGTGGGCTCGACTTAATTACCAGAGGCTGCCTTTGGCAGCAACTAGAGAGAGGCAAAGAGAGAGGAGGCCGGAGGATGCCTTATCGGATGCAGTCTACACCTAAGCTCCATTTAACCGACTCCCAAGAATGCAAAATTCACTGGAGAATCGATGACTTTAAATTGCGGATTAATTTACGTCCTCATAAAATCACCAATCTCGTCGATTTACACGAAACCGTTACACGACGTTCGCCAGGGACGTTCCACTCGATACAACGACAAACGTTCCACGTGTTTTACATTAAACTGTCAATCATACGGAAAATTCTATGAAATATCATCGAAGCCTGTTTCTATAGATGAAAAAGTAACACGCGGAGTACAAATCCAACCGATATTCATGCTATTTTAGACTTTAATGACAAAGCAACCAGATCCGCCGGTTAAGTAGAATGAAACGGTAGCCCGCAGCCAACCCAGTTCGACAATTGCACCGCAAAAGGTCAAAGTTACCGCGATGAGATTTTCCATCGTAATGAAACGTCCCACGAATATTGGAATTATATTTATGGTCAAGTTTCCAATGAGCGTTCGTTAAGGGACGAGATTATTAACGGAATTACATCGGCGATTAATTGTCGCGGTGCCGGAGCGGAAAAAAAAGGAGCATACGTACGCGCCATATTTTCAGAACTCGAGAACATTAAGCGCTCTCGCGGAGTAAGAAGCTTCCGTTAAAGCTCGAGTGTTTTTATAGAGGTACTTTCGTTACTTACGTCTCGCATAATGCTCGCGATGCATCGCGAAACAGAGCGGGTAAGAGTTTCCACGGAAACAAAACAGTTTTCCGATAGTTCCGCTACTAGCGCGAAAACGAACAGGGAGTATCTAGCCGTTAGTCTCCGAGTAACTGCCGCCGCTGGTATGTATCATTGTGCAAAGAGGATAAATTGCGAATCTGTGCAGTACTTACCAAAGTTTTCATAAAGTTCACCGCTTGGAAGAGGCCTCTGCATTAGACAGAATATACCTGCAACAGAAAGTGCACTCCGTTTGTGTACAAAGCAAACGTGTCTTCTTATGTTTTTCTAAAAACGAGATTTTGAGAACTGTGGTATTAAATTCTATTTAAATCGTTGTTAAATGAAAATTGTAGTGTAAGCCTGAGTGGTCAAAAATATCAGAATTTCTCTGACGAGATGTGTGAGACAAAGAGAAAACACTGTTCGGACGATGGTGTAAAAAGGTGTTAATTTTTTGGTCGATACAGAACGTAGACGAGATACAGAGCAGTAAACTTTGGTGAACCACAAAGTTAGTCGAATCTTCCGTAACGATAGAGAGTGAATAGAGCGCAATGAATTAAAGCGGTTAATTAAGCATCAGTGATTATTCATCGGGAGGAGAGTTTTCTGATAAGTGCGATCGAAATCGCTCACTGTCATTGCATGACATTTCGCTCGTGGCATTCGATCGTGCGGCTCGTCTTTGAAATGCCCTATGAAAATTCTTTCTTACGTTATCGATTTTAACGGCCATTGTATTTACTTCTACCCCATATTATTATTTTCAACTATCAGAATTATAGGCTTATTAATCATCGAAAACGGCAAACACCGAAGCCTCCCATTTGTTTCAGTTATTACATGGTCTTTTTCCCAAAAGACGAATTTATAGCTTCTTCAAGAACACATCTACAAAATTTGTTTTCTAGGTCAGTGGTCGGCAAACTCATTAGTCAAAAAAGCCAAAAATCAGCAGCAGGACGATTAAAATTTTGTTGAGTGCCAAATTCCTTTTCAAGAACCCGTCAAGAGCCATGTTTTTCGTTGTCGGTTTAAACTAACTACTAAACATTAAATACAAACAGATATTATACAAAATCTTGTTTATTGACAACATTTTTTGTGACCGACAGGCCGAACCGCACTCAGGTCGTTAAAGAGCCGCAATTTGCCAACCACTGTCCTAGATCATATACAGAAAATAATACTATCCTAACTAAATGTAACTGTCATGAACCTTTCAACCTATTCTCTCCCTTAACCTCTTGACGCCCTTGGCCACATATGTGGACATTTAGGTTTTTATAATTATAATTGCTATCGTTAATAAAAAGAATAAAAATTTGATAATAAATTATTCACTACAGAATCTCTCAACAAGAAAAAAAAGAATCTTATGGTTCGACTGCACTGACTGTTATTTCCGGTGTACAATTAGGGATATGAAAGTAGCTTCTATAAAAAAAGTCGTCCCTGAAGATGCTAAATGAAACAGATCGAGACATCCAAAGAAATATCAACCCCACCCGTTATTTCACCCCCGAAACATCTCACCTAAATTCTCATCACATATGCAACGACGTACGATCGTACGCACAAAATTTCCCCAGGTAGCAACGATTCGAACTTCTATTTCGCCCCCTCTACATCCATCGTATTACCTTTCATCCGGCGAAGACGAAAGAAAGTTACGGGGGAAGCCCCGACAAAACGAAATAAAGAGAAACATCGGATTCTCGATGGTAGGCGTGTGCCCGAGGACTGCTCTTTTATTCCGCACGCCGGTATTTGTCTGTGCGCGCGAAGAAAGGAGACAGGTGGATGTAAAAAAAAAGGGAAGAAAAATAAGGGAATCCACGTGTACACACACTGGTGCACGCGCGAGTACAAGTCTCTCGCGTCTCAGAACGTACCGAAACGGGTTCCCTGAGTGGTTTCTCGTGTTCGCCATTGCCATGTGCACACAACTATGGGCCGAGGGTGTGCACGTATGTACGTTAGGCACACGTTCCACATTTTCCGCGCGTACGTATTATCGTCTGGCGGGGGAACGCGTGTGCGGAGGAGCGACAAACCTGCGGAAAAGCGAAGTCCTCGAAACTGGCGTATCGACGGAATGCGCCACTAATTGAGCAATCGATTCGTCCGAACTTTTAATCGACGCGTAATCATTTAATACGGATAGCAGCGATGATGTTTTTAATTATGAGCCTTTCTTTTTTATATCGGCCGCGCCGAATGGTTTCGATGGGGATTGGAATTTTATTTTGACTTTTAATTGAAAAGCCGATCGAACGGACGCCGTCTTCGTTATAACGATCGAGTGGAGAGGATAGCGGAGGATCGCGTAGTTACGCAATTACAAATCGCTTCGTTAACAGTTAAATTGTCGCGAGAGTTTGAAGAGACTCGTGTATGCAGAATAGTTTCGTTCGAACACGTCGGGTTTTAACTCTCAAATTCCCTTCGCGTACTTTGCCCCGTTATCCTTCCCATCTCGTTCCGTCCTTGCTGTCTCCCTTTCTCTTTCTCTCTCATTCTCCCTCTCTCGACGCAACTACCCCACACCGACTTTCAACCCTTCGACCTCTGCTCCCCTTCCTCCACCGTTCATCCGGGGGCCTCGGTCAGGTCTGGTTCAAAGGTTCATCGAAATGCTCTTAAAAATCCTTCGACTCTCCGATACCACCCTCCGGAGAGTTCCATGCAAATGGGGCTTTAACGCGCAAAAGAGACCAGATCGAAAATAACTTCCTTTGAAATGCCACGCGCAACCGATACCAAGACTGCTTCTAACTCAATTAACTTGCAGCTATTAAATTCACTTGCTAGCCCGGCATTCTCCCTCTTCAATGGCCGCATCGGATTCCGAGTAAATAAACACGAAAACACGGTGGCGCGATTCTTAACGGAGAACTTCGTTAACGTATCAATTCTACTTACTTGCCTCCGATAATTTCCAACGAACCGAATTAAATCCAATATTTCACGATTCATAAAGTCACCGTGCAACGAATCGAACCTCCAGCGATCTAATTTACGGCCGAGCCTCTACTACGAATTATAAGCGGAAACTCGATTTAACGCTTTCCCCCTTTTTCCTACCCTCCTTTTCTATTCTTCCTTCCAACCTGTCTCTCTCCAGATAGGAAAATAATGCATTCGCTCTCCCAGCAGTCACATTCTCCTTCCTCGTTTATCTACCACCCCCGTTCTCTCTACAATCCCGCATTTCCCATCTCTCTGTCTTACCGTCGTCATCCCCTCTTTCTCCTTGCAACATCCACGAACCGATCGGGTTCTGTGTTCAGTCACCGAGGAGCAAGAAAGTGGAAGGAACACGTGTGCGCGAATGGCGTAAATGTGTGGCGTTATTCTATGGTGGAAAGGATGGCGGGGATGTACGATTCGTAGTAGCAGGGGGATGGTACGGGGAATGAGAAAAGGGGCCTTCGTGTCGTAGTGCATCTTTCTCTGATTTCCCGAGGGAGAAGTCACCGCCTCCTCCTCGGCAGTCCGCTTCTCCGTGTCCGACGGTGGAAGAGGACGAAGGATGTAGGAAGGAAGGTGGAAAGGAAGGAAGGAAGGTGAACACGAGATAGAGGCAGCCGGTGGATACACTCGGAAAAGCGTGTCCTCGCGAAGCATGATTTATTTTATTGCTCTTCGAGAAGTTAGCATAATTCCAACCCCGTCCTTCCGGCAGTTATTTACTCCCCTCGCCCACGTATGGAGGACGGTGGGGTGGTTCGAGGACCCCAACAAGGGATCAACAGGTACGGGGCTACCTAGTATCCCTCGGCCACGTCAAGATACCCTTTTGCAGGATAAAAACAAATTCTTTTCTGCCTCTACGCGATACATTCGATATCGTACCACCGGTTTTACAAAGGAGGTTGACAATTTTCGGTGGACGCGCAAACGCGTGGCTCGTTATTGGATCTAATAAGGCTGAGCTGGCATAATTATCCGGAAATATAAATGACTGACACACAATATTAAATTTGGATTTGCTTTAATTAAAACGATCATCAGCGACGGGATAAATTGAAAATTACGGAGTTCGATAATCCTCTTAAATGGAATCATATTATTACCCGGGAAATGGTAACGGTTGAAACACGACGAGTCCGATTGTTTTTGACTAATACAACGATAATAAATTAATCCCCTTTAATGGACGCCCGAAGCTCGCTAGTATTGACGTTTAAATCCTACCGTCCGTATCTCATACTCCAGCTTGTGTTCGCCCCCTTTGCAACCCCCGTACCCCTTTCGTATCGACGGTGCACGAGATACGAGAACAGTGCAAATTGATTTCAACGTGTATCTACAACTGAAACGGAGATGAGAAGAGTGATCGATAAAACCGAGAGAAGACGTTGATATTCTTTGCGACGCTCTCGCTGAAAACGAATTTCGTCTGGTGCAAAATATTGGAATTTTTTCAACATCTTACGTGTATCCATGTATAAAATATTTCTTTATATTCACATTGTATTCGACAAGCACTGCCAGTGCTACTTTAACGCTAAAACTACCGGCTTTATATCTGTTATATTTGAATATACTAAAAAGTACTTTGAAAAAAGAGAAATCAAACGGTGAAAAAGATCAGTTAGGTAGTTTTCATTTTACAAGATAGACTTGGAATATTTACTGTTCGGCTCCCTTATCAATTTCAGGAATATTCAGGAAAAATTGGGAACCGGTCATTCCGATCGCGTTGGTAGTTTTAGCGTTAAATTGTAGTAGTTAAAGTCAGAAATTAATACGGCTCCTCTGAAACGACGGAACGTCACAAAACTCCCCGATCATTCGACTCGCTGAGGTCATCGATGTCGGCAGGGAAAAAGCGATAACACTTTTACCAGCTCGCAATAAGCCATTCCTGGGTGGCTCTATATTCGCGAGATAATTTCGACCATCTGCTTTTATTATCGTCCCCGTCGTCGCGCTTCCCTTTTTACTCTTGTTCGACGATATTAACATCCCGGTTGAGAGGATACCGGAAGAACGTCAACCCGGAGCGAGTAATATACTCGCCCGACGCCTTTTCCGAATGCACGTAGCCCTGGATAGGGGGTGGTAACGGGACGGGGGATGGGGATAGTGACAGGGTCGTAGCAGGAAATTTCACGGAGTGGCGCAATAACGTTTCTTATGCCACGTTTCCGGAGTGGCGTGTAGTCGGAGGGTGGGCAACTTGCAAATACTCGCCACGATAGAGAGAGAGAGAGAGAAGCAGAGAGAGCGAAGAGAGGCAGGAAGAATGAGAAAATGAGAGAAAGAGAGAGAGAGAGACGAATGAAAATAGCGAGGAGGAGGTAGGAAATGCAGTCACTGTCTGGCATGCAATTAGGAGGTAGCATCACCCTAGAAAGCATCCCTCTCTTCCAATGCTCCTGCTGGAATTCTCTCACTCTTTCCTCTCTCTATCCTTTCATCCACCCCCTCCTCGCGTCTCGTTCGACTATACACAGATTTTCTTCCTCGCACGCTTTCCCGTAATCCGCGTCGACGCCTCTTCCAACACACGCGCCCCTAATAACGCCGTGACTGTGGAAAATATCAAGCAGCCATAGGTTGGAAAATTGGATACCATCCTCCGTGCTTAAATCGAGAACCCGCGAACGAAGATCGCGTACTATTAAAGTCGGATTATGCTGCTAACGCGCAACCATAATCTTACGGATACGCGAGTTCGTTCGGAGGAAGGGGCGGATAATAAAAATCGTTAGGCGCGTCGGTCATCCGGGGAGGATTTTCCGGTAATTTTGAGAAATATTTACGCTCGGAGGACAATTTGTAACAAAAAGTCCGGTGAGACCGTAACGAGGAAGGGACCAATGGGGACGTAGGGGGTCGGGCAGAAGTGGAAACGTACAAAATAGAAGGTTTGAAACATTGGACTCGCGAAAGGGTGAAAGAGAGGGAGGGAGGAAGGAGGGAGGTGAAGCAGATAGTGCCATTCGGTGCTAGCAACGGATTCCCGCGGGAACGGGAGGTAAACACTAACGGCAATCCAGCTTTTTTTCTACCCCTATTTTCCTTCTGCCTATCTATTTCTCGTTTTTTATTCGTTTTTCTGGTCCTGGCAGCCTCCCGCCTCTCGACGACGCGTAATAACGATAATAAATCGTGTCTGAGTGATTTAGGAGTTCATTTAGCCGGCGAAAGTTTCGCGGCGGAACCGGGGATCGCTCGTGGATTATAGAGAATAAGTCATTTCCCGTCCTTGTCAATCCGTGAATTAGCGACAACGACATCCGCACCGCGATGGCACTTGACAAATCGCGAAACTTTCCATCCGTCCGGGATGGATTTTTCTACCCGGCTTTGGCGCGGAAAAATTGCAACGTGCTCGACGGGAGTACGGGAAGGGTTGGAAAGGGACGGGAGGGTACGTCGTTAGAAATAGAGCGGAGAAAAAGTAAGCGATGCCGGGGCCCTTTTGTTACGGTCGAGCGGTCCTCAATAGGAAGTGAATTGTTTTATTCGTCTTGGCCGCTTGATATTGGAAACAATGCTTCCGTCGTGGTACGTGAAAACAAAAGAAGCCAACAAATATTGCCTTGCCGCGTGATATCAACCGTTTAAATACCTCCGTTCGAGATAGAAGGTAGAGAAATCTTACGAGAGATCGACGAATCGGGAAACAGGAAAACTAAAACTATGCGGAACCTCTTCCCCCGATACTCGATCGAGGACGTCGATGGAGAGAACGAGAAAGTGGAAGTAGGCTCGCGGAAACTCCTCCGATACGCGAGCGAACGAAACGCTGAAGCTCTATTTCCGGAAATTAACAAAGGTCATGCACGTATGGCGGCGGTACGTGCAGCAAACGAACAAGGGGACCCGGTAGAAACGAGTTTCTATTTCTCCATCTCCTCTTCCACCATTGGCTCCATTCGAGCCGAGCGAGCGCGAAAACAATGGCTTTAATCTTGCCGGGTCACAATGCACTCGCTGGTACTTCCTACCCGATAAAGCACCATCGTCCACCCGTCTTTCACTATCGAGAGGAAACACCGAGAATGTACTCTGGCCGTTCGCCATGGGACCTCCATTCGCGCCCGTGCTACACGTTTCGTTGTTCCTTGCGCTGCTAACTTGTCGTTTAAATCGTCAATTTCAACCTATCGAATTGCTTCGTGATTCTCTCCTCTTGCTCTCGGGAAATTTCGAATTCAAGCGTAGAACTCGAATCACGAGGAAGAGGAGAATCGGTTTGTCTCACCCTACTTCCCCATCCACCCTCAACTTTCGCGCGCTAATAAATGAATCGATCGATCTCCGTAGTCGGCGCGAAAAGAGGGTAGTCCGGGCGCGGCATAGTTGGCCGCGAGCAATTGCACGTGTGTTGCATCGTCTCGCGCATGTTGGTATCTACGTGTGCCTTATGGATTCGGGTTCGGCGTAGAAAGAGGAAGCGAAAGGTAGAGGAGCGAGGCTTCTGGTATCTTTACGACCTTCCAGGGACATAAAGTGGTGTTATCCCTCTGTAGCTGCTTCTCCGGTAAAGATGGTACCACGCACACCCGCCAGTCAACCGACGACGGCGCATTCACCTATGGCCAACACATGTATCCCATTTTCGTAGACTCTCGTGTGCTCCAGGAGCCCTTCTGCCAGTTAGTCGGCCTCGACGAGATGCTGGAACAGCGATACGGCCTCAGCCACCGTGTATTACCCTTGAACCGGCGGACGGTACAAGCTTCAATATTGTCGGACCAAGAGAGGATAAGCCGGTTTTGTCGGAACGAAACCTTTCCTCAATGGACGCTCGAAAAATTGTTAAGTCCCACAGAAGCCGTCGAGTTATTTACCCCTAAGATCGTCGCTGTGTATTGACCTTTCTTCTTCCTACTTTTCCCTTTCTTTCCTTTTTGCTTTACGGCCGGATATTTGTTCTTCGCCCGCGTGAATGGACGGGATTATGGCTCTGTGAATAGTGTCCTTTAATATGCAAATGCATGGGCACACACGTGCCAGCTGCCTCATTCGGAGCAACGTAACAGGTGTACCCTACTCGTGTGCGACTCTCGCGAGTCTACGACCCCTCTTGTTCGGATCATCTGAGATACTAGAATCGAAGGACGATCTTTGCGTGGTGGTTGAATCGGCAGAGGTGGTTGGGGGAGGATTTGTAGGAGAGAGGTAATTGTAGAATTATTATCGCATTTAGAGAAAAAAAATAGGGCTCTTCGGCAAAAGCTAGTCAGATCCGGAGACACTGCACTTTTTACATGTTACAGACACTAAATATTCCTTGGAATTAAAATAATTTGATATGCAACTCAATATCATACAATTTGTTATTTGATACGTTGATATACGTTGATGTATTCTCTTCTACGTTGATGTATTCCAAGCAGAGCCGATTAAAACTGATAAAAGCAAATACAAATATCGCCATCGAACCAAGAACCAACCGAGAACAAATTTCCGCGAAGAAGCGGAAGAAAGGTCCGTACTTTCATGCGCGTGTCGTCTGTCTAACGCAACAGTCAGAGGCATTTTATTCCCTCGACATCTGTCAGCAACAGTATTCCTATCATCGTGCCTGCTTTGTACACGGCCATAAAGTTACGTGGAAAATCGATTTTCCCTTTCTTCGTTGCAGCACCGTGGATCGTAAAGTAAGATCCATGGGAAAGAGTATTTCCGATTTTTTAAATCACCCCGAGACCGTCGATATCGTCGACAAAGAAGGATCTTCCTCGGCGTTTCCTTTGCCGCGTGTTCTCTTCGTTTCTCTCCTCCTTTCGTCCTCTTTGTCCCGCGTCTCGGTTACTTTTGACACGCGGGAAAAAGCGTGCGGAGAGAAAGGAAATGCAAAAGGAAAGAAATCGTCCGTCTCGTGTCTCTCGGGCGAGATAAGATCGGCAAAGGAGGAGCGCGAAGAGACTTTGAGTCGAAAGAAAGAGGAAAAAAGGCCGAGGAAACCGCGCAGCTGTGATGAAAATTGAATTTCCAGGTCGAAAGTTCTTCGCAGACTCGCTTTTGTTCCTCGCAGGTTGTAACGCCAAATGGGAATGTTTTGGTAAGCAATGGCAAAGGGACAAAGTCGGATAAACAGAGTTGCGAGGTTCTCCACAGTATTCTTAGAGTTGACGATGAAAGTAGGCGATGTTTCGTGTTTAAAATTTGTCAAAATTCTTACACTATGGTCCTCAAAGTATCCATGATTCGTCCGATTGGTGTTTCACGGTGGAAAATTGCCATTTCGGAATTTCTCGGTGAAAGGAAATTTACTGGATTTAATTTGCCACGGAGTTACTTTAAATCGCTTTTCCGCTGCAGCTTTCTTGGAGAACGGCCTTTCCTGAATGGCGTATAAACTCGTAACGTGACGTAAGTACATTTAGGGGCTAAATTACGTAGCATCAGGGTGCAATACGTAATTACGAGGCTGTTAGAATAAATATTTCACTCGGTCCCACTTCTCCGCGTAGGCTCGTCTGACGTGCAGGATTTATTCACTGGCCCCTTAATATCCTCATTTAGGATGAACAGTGTCTTTGAAAGCGTTCGTTTTATTCATCCGCCTCTTCCTACCGTTTTAGCCTTCATTTAATACGCTCGCATTAAATCCACGCGGTATTATTCGAAGGAATATCTACCCCGGATATTAATATCTTCCCCGGCCATTTTATTTGCAAACGATCCCGCAAAATCGCGCACTTCGATTATTCCCATTGTTTCGTGAAACGGCTTACAATATGGGAATACGGAGGAATTGGAAATTTGTAAATTTATTAGACGCAGAAACGGAAGGGCCTTTGAACGGCGACAATGGTGGCCTTAGCATTTCAATGGGAAGTGGGCGGATAAATTTGAATTTTTCAACGGGACGATATTACTTATCCGATATGGAAAAGTAGAACGAAGTATTTTGGCTCCCAACGGACTGCTCCTGGCGTTTCAATGCGGAGGAATTAATGGTGTCGTATTGTTCGTGCAGCGATATCGGTAATTTTTCTGACGCAGGGAATGAGAACAAGCTATTTTGGCTCGCAGCGAATTTTTCTTCGAGCACAAAGAGCTAATGGAATTCGTTACTTTTTTGCGAAACGGTATCGATAATTTTTCACGAATTAAATTGTATTTTATAACGAGTAGACTTCAACGTTTCGAAAGGACCGATATATTGGAATTGCTGGCGCAACAATATGCAGAATTATTCGCAAATGGAAAAACGTGATAAAGGCAATGGTTACTTAAACATCTAAAAGCATAATGAAATTAATAATTAATCAATGATAACGATTCGGTATTAACCCTGAGCACTCCTATGTCGAGTGTGGCTCGACATTACATTTCTTACGCTAACTTTAATGTCGAGTTAGACTCGACTTTATATAACGCAATTTCTAAAATAGCAGTAATAACAATAATAATATAATAATAACAATTTCTGTTGCAATACAACTTCTTACTGAAGCCCCCTTTTCTATATATTTTGCAAATTAATTAAGGAGTTGTTGGATGGTAACAAAAAATTAAGGAGTGCAAAGGGTTAACGGATAATACATTAAAATTGTTTCTGCAAGTACGCCGTTAATGCGAGCAACTTTGAAAATAGTAAATTCATCTTAGGATGACAAAGTGCAACTGCGAGCCCCATAAATTCAGTTCCACGGGGCGGTAACTACCTAAGGAAGTCCATAGGCATTTCAGACTTGCTATCAGAATTAAGTGTAAACCTATAGATTCGAGGAACCCTTTCGGAATCCTTATGGGGTCGTTATCGAAGGAAACGGCGCTCAAAGCGAGTGGCTTTCTGGTCAATAGCAGTTAGTGCCGCACGTGAGAGCACCGCGTAAATATTGATTACAGATAGTCCTTGACAAAAGTGTCATGAATAAGCACAAATGTCTCTATGCTTTGGAAATACCACGAATTCTATAAACCTGACGACATTATAAAACGTTTGCATTGCAAGAAAAGAAAATTCTTATTCTTGCCATTACAATCGTACTTTACGGGATATTTTCTTTCGGCAATTTTCATCCTTTGGCGAACTGCTTTGTGATGTTTGTCGAGGAGCATGATTTCTTCACCCTCTATGGACCCTTGTGTCTTTGAGGCAACATAAGGTACATTTGTGTTTCCATTTGTCAAACGCAATTTTTACCTTCGAAGACTACTGAAATATCATTTTTGAAAGTCAAACTTCCTTGGAATTAAATGCTTATGAATCATGTAAAAGCCTCTATTTCAAACATTCATGAATATGCTCTCGTGTACAGAGTCTTCAGAAGCAAAAGGAAATTCGGGCTAAAGAGGATTAACTACAATTTTTAATGATTTGTAAAGTGAAAAATAAATAGTATTAAACGAGATATTTTTCACAATTTTAATTTGTCGGATAAAGGAGTATGGAATTGACATTACAATTTTTAGGAAATTTTAGAGTGGAGGAAAAGTAACATCCGAAGATATTTTTTTACAATTTTAATTTATAGAGTAACAATCACTTTGACACATTTATCAACGAGACTCTCCTTGGATTAAAATTTTAAACAAATTTCAAAGTCAAAGGGAAATCTGACGATAAACCTGCTATCGTCGAATGAGATATACGGCAGTGTAGGTGAAAAACAACGAAGGTTCACGAAAAGCAAAATTTCCCGTTACCTCCGTATTAAGCGTATGAAATCCATTAAAGTATTATCTCCATAGAAATGCGCAATATCGAGGTTTGATTAAAAAAAGAAACGCAGGTTATACCAGGCAAGATGAGGCTGCCCTAAAATTTTTCTTCCCTCCTAACCGATCTCTTTGAACATCCAGACACGCCCTTCATCGACCGTTCCTTTCGCGAATTAAGCTCGGGATAAGGTGGTATCCGAAGCCAGTAAGGGTGAGAAAGTCAAGGGCAAGGGCGTGGGCGTGAAGCGAAGTAGAAAAGGAGGACGCACCAAGGGTGAAACTCGAACGCATTCCTTTATTTCTCGCTCGCAGGGGAAAAAAAGACCATGGAATAGGAAGGAAATAAATAATCGAATTCTCTCTCGAATGTTTCTGCAACGTTCGAACGAACATAGAATGTAAATATTTAACTTCACACCTTTTCATTCGGAAATCGAGAAACACGGGGAATATTGTTTCCTCCTGGTTAAAGAGGTTTTTGTTTAAATTAGAACACCGCATGGCCGACCTTATTTCCGACTCGCCCTTCCACGGAAAATAAAGAGATTTGATCTCGGATTAAATTTCAGATAAGACGATATTCGAAACTGACTGACAATGTTGAGCTGCGAGCAAGAGGGTGAAAAGTAAGGTCGAACAGAGGGTGTTAGCGTTTTAGCCTCTGCCTCACCCCTTTCGCGAAGGGTGGCTTCCTGGTGACCCTCTGCAAAGCTTCCTCCGAGAAATAAGCCTTGAAATTTTACGAATTCCAAGAGGCTGACTGTCGTAAAGGTCACCGTAAATTCATCCCTCCGACCCACCCTTTCGTGGTGCGTTACAAAATCGGTCCTTACAAGCCTAGTTGGCTATTAAAGAACGAAAATACGAGTCGTAATGTTTCTTTAGATCGCCGTTAATCGGTTGCAATAACGATGACACCGTTTCAATTCGTTACGACAGAATTTTCTATCCGTAAGTTACTCAACGGGGAGTTATGCTCTGCTCGAAAGTTAACGAAACACCGAACGATATCGCGCGTTATCATAAAAACTTTATCTGTACGTAAAAAAAAGAAAGGAAGAATATATTTTCACTTTTCCATCTTTCGCATGGCAACGTTTCGCATCGAGTTGTTACGCACTTTATTACAATAAATAAGCCCGTAAAGAGCCATCGTGAAAATGGTTAACGAACACAAAGGCGATAAAGCTATGATTCCTTTTTACATCGAGCTTTCCATTTAACGCGAAAGCAGTTATACGACGAAGTAACAATGACAAAATGGTTTTCAAACTGTTTTACAATACAAAACAACTTTGATAACCCGTAGAGAAACGTTCGAATCATAGTTTCGGCAAAATCGCCCCGAGGAGAATCATCGGGGCGATGGTTCGATTAATCGAATCGCGGAATTGGTCCGCGATCGGCGAGCAGAAAATGAACAGAATTTTTATGTAAATAAAGTACGAGTCTGGCGTATCGTTGATTTCGTTGTAATTAGGAAAGTCGCTGAGTAATTTAAAGAGGAAATTCTTGATGAAATCCGGGAATAAAACTTTGCTTGTCCACAAGTCGACGGTGCTTAGAAATGTTCTGTGCGAGTTTAACTCGACGGAAACTTCGGCAATTACGATGTCGAAAACCCAATTAACATTGCCACAACGTCGCGTATTTTCAATGAGAAACGCACGTTGTAACTTTATGAAAAGGATAGTTTTACATTATTCCATGGCTTCCCTACTCTTTTCGTCGTAGAATCGTTCAACCGAATTTCAGTCGAGCGATGTAAGACGAGAAGAGGATACGAGAGAAAACGAAGAAACACATTTTGGGGAAATTGGAAGACTACGGGGATGAACTGTAAACTAAAATAATTGTTTAAACCCCGAGAACGTGTCAAGGAAATTACTCGAAATGAGGGAAAAAGAGGTAGAGAGAGAGGAAAGAAGAACGAAGGAAAAAGGATCGGCACTGTGCTCGAAACTTTATAGTTTTCTCTTAATTAGAACCCCGACCGGTAGGTGTATTACACGAGCATCTTATCCTTCGTGACCCGCATTCTCCGTTTGAAATTACCCCGTGAATTTACCAGCAAGATAATGCGTGCTCGAAGAACGATAAAAGGGGAAAAGGAATTCTACCTCGAAACGAAGCCAGCCTAAGAAGTTTCGTTCGCGGTGACCTTAAAAATTGTACTCGCTTTCTCAGATGTCGGGAGCGGAGAATTTATTTTCCCATCTCTTTTTTCCCCGAGTGATGTTTTAATTGGATCATACAGCTCATTTACCGACGAGAGGAAAAGAAAAACGAGAAGAAGGGGGAGAACGGAAAGAAGAATTCCATCTGTCGAACTTATAAACGATCGCCCTTCGTCCCGATTTCATTTCACGAGCCGTCGCACATTTACACGTTTCTTCCTCTCACCCTCATAATTGTCATAACTTCCTGCATTTTCTCGCCCTCTTATATCACTGCTACCGTTCGTCTCTTCTTGCTTCTTCTCTTTTCCTCTTTCTCCCCTTTTCCCTCTCTCCTCCCTCCACCCTGGGCGTTTTCGAGACGCAAGGAAGAAATAGGAGAAACGGCACCTTCGAACGACACCAATGCCACGAAGGAAGACATTACGGATAAATTATCGGGAACGCTTCGAGAAGATTGATAAAATATTCCCGACCTTGCGATATTAGAGAGCGGCATCGACCAATAATTTCTAAACGGTGATCTAAAATTTAACTGCCAACCGACGATGAATTATCGGCCGATAAATCGCGCCGTCGTTATTCTACGTTTCCCTATCTCGTTACACTCCTGTATCGCGTTCCTTGGAAATTTAAGACTTCCCTGTAATACGTGCGAAGGAAGATCGTTGAAATATCAATTAGTTGTAGACTTTGCAATGCATCTCTATCGAATATCGGTTTATGAAATTGTAAACAAACGTAGGGTCAGATTCCGCGGCGCGTCCAGGATGCTTCGGTGAAAAATAAACAATTATGGCGAACTTGGACGTGGCGATGTCGAAGCAGTCATTGATGAGCTATTTTTCCTCTTAAGTTCTACATTTTTTATCTCTACTAGTCTGCTAAATATATCGTTCATCGTCGTAAATATCTTATTCCTTAATAAAAATTCCACGCAAAGTTTCAAAGACTGAGTCTGCGGTCTATTTTAACACTTAACACGTTGAACGCCATGAGGGTCACTGCCAATCGGCGCTATTGAATTCAATGACTTTCAAATTGTACTATTTACGAATTGTCTAATACATTCAATATTTAAATGTTATCATTAAAAAGGTAAAGTCCTGCTGGCTACACATATACTTGAGCCTTTACGGTTTCTGCTACGTGAAGCTGCGATTTTAATAGAATAAGTTTCACTTCAGTAAAAATAACGAAACCAGCGAAATAACATACAAAAGGAAGACACATATGTTTACAAAAATCTAACATAAACACGCTTTCCTCAAAAATGCGCTCGTACCACTTTGAAAAGTAACGGCTCATATAAACATTACGTGTAACATTACTAATGATTATAACGTAAAGCCAGTAGTACAGAAATTAATAGACAATCAGAACAAAGAGGTACATCGAGTCATTCTGTAGAGGCGGAAAAACAAAAAGGAAAAGGTTAAAGAGTCTGGCAACACGGGCCACAGCATAGAAAGAACGGAAGGTCGAAAATTGCGGGAAAGTATCCGCCGGTGGAATTAAAGTATAAAATTTGACAGACAGTAACGAAAGCTTACGACGGGGGTTGGTAGGAGGGTGTTAGAGGGAAGTAACGAATTCGAGGAAATATTATGTTCACCCGGCGGCGGAGCAAAAGGTCGGCCAACAAGGGAACGATCCCGGGTTAAGGTCAGACCGCGCGGCGGCCGATTCAGGGCCGTCCTGCTAGAACTGATCGCCGAGCGTGCAAAGATGTCGCCGAGGAGGAGTAAAGAGGAGTTACTCTAACAAAAAGAGAAAGAGAAGAGAGTAGTGGAGTATTGACGTTGTGCCGCTTTTAAATATTGCATCCAAGTCACGTTCCAGGACCGTATCCTCTCCTCCCTCGTCCCTCGCCCCACTGCCCACCCCACCCTGAGCCTCGAGTCAACCCCCTACCTCTTTTTCCAACCCCACCAACGGGGCGGCTGGGCCGAACGTCGCATAACTACCGCAAGGTTTCCAGGGAGACAAAGGAAAAGCTTGGAGAAAGAAAACGAGTGGCGAAGAACGGAGAAAGGGATGAAGCAAGATGAGAACGAGAGAGAGAGACGAAGAGAGAGAGAAACAGAGGGCAAGAGGGAGTATCCGAGGACGGAGGGAGGAAAAAACATCCGTGGCCGGCCTTTTCCCTTGGTACGGCGTAAAAAAAAGAGAGGAACGAAGGGAGAAAATAAAAAATAATGCACGGGGAACGGTTCTGCCGTTTCTGCGACAGACACGTTCGACGCTTCGGGAGAATGAAAGCGAGAGAATGAAAAGAAAGGAGGTCCGCTGCCTAGAAGCAAAACTGTGCGCGGTTGTATTCCCTTTGTCGCTTGTCCTCTTTGCCCGGACGACGATCGTCGTTAGAGTCATTTTCTAAACGATTTATTTACTTGTGCGTCGGAAGATAAGTAGGCACTTTCCAGGAAGAATGTTCAACGAGGAGGAAGATGGTATTGGAGGATTACTATGCGGTACGTTGAGAACGGGCGTAAGGAAGTTGCCCGAAACGGCGGGTAAGTTTTACGCGTAATTTAGTTCGCATGGGTATCGTACGTGTTTTCAATCAATTTAATGTAATTGAAGTAGAGCGAAAAGCACGCTCCCGGTGGAAAATTTCATTTCGCGGATTACTTCGCCAATACGTGTAAACAAATCTAAATGGAGGGAATGAGGTAATAAGCGACCTTACGATTGACACGTCGAATAATTTGTTTTTCCTGTCTGGAGTAGGTCTCGACCGTACGCGAGAATGACTGCAGGTACTTCCAAGTATCGACCTGCCGCAATGAAAATATATAAAATTCTGAGTTCCTTCGCCGAGACTCTCGACTCGAGACTGCTTGACTACTAATCCGAACACATCTTCAGACTCGTGCACAGTTTGTCTTATCAACCTCGGAAGTGTTGTTAAGCGTGTCAAGGGCAAAAATGGAAAATGAGATTGTAATGGCGGTGTTTTTCCGTTCGACCCCTATTTTTCTCAAGTTCGAATTTACCCTTGCACGTCGCATCGTTCGGTTCGCTCCAATTTATCGTCAAAGGAACCTCTCGATCGGAGTACATTGCAGATGACAGTTTTATGAAATTTCACCTACATCGTTTAACGTGTACTTCACCGAATGACACGACGTTGAAAGGTGCCCTTATTATCGTCACGCGAACAACGCGAACGTCTGTCTCGCGCGGGAATGACAGCACAAAACGCTAGCCACTCGATGAAAATGATCAAAGTCAACGTTCTTTCTTTATCCCAAGCTATTAATCAAACTTCGGTCTTTAAAAATTTCCCGCGAAACTACCGCTCGACACGCGAATGGACCTATAGAATCATCCAGTTTAAAGAGACGCTACGTTCAAACGTACCGGGAAACGCAAGTTCCATGACAGCTTGGGAAATCGTACGAGAACGTCGGCGTTGACCTTCAAACATGCGATAGAAGAGAAAAAAGGACTTACCCTACGGTGCGGTGAGCATTTTCATCGTCGGAATGATCGAAGACCGCCTCTGGCATCAGCTGATTGTCTTCTCTTCGTTCACTGGGTCGTCGATGGTTCACTTTTTTACGCGATTCTTCACGAAACGAGGAGAACGAACGCGTTAAATAAGAGAAGAAAGAAAGACGCACGTCACCAACGTCACACGAGAGAGGAACGAAGGGAGCGACACGTAGCGCCAGGACGAGGTTAGAAACGCCGCCGAAAACGCTGCCTGGATGCTTCGTACTCACGGAGAGCAACGTCTAGTTCGCCTGGAGGTCGTTGCGGCGCTGCCGAGCGAAGCGCGACCGCGTTCCTACGATCCCCCCACTCTCCCGTTTCGTGCCTCTTGCCCGCGCAAACGCTATTGGCTGCGCCGTCTATCCCCACCACGCCGCCCAGCCGGCTACGCTGCTTCGTTTTCGGCCGTGCCATCGTTCGCTAATTTTCACGATCGGTCTTTTGTAAAAACGGACAAAATGACTTTTCAAAACGCCTACTGGACACGTTACACGTAAGACTTTTTTCTACGTATCGATCGAGTATTTGACAAAAAGCCGGCTATATGAATCGCTTTCGAGCACGATTGAATAATTGTACTTCAATAGGAATTTGATCTATCGGTACATCTTTGGTTATATTTGTTACCTTTGAAAGGTGAGGTTGTTGTTTCATAAAGTAACTAGGAACTTGATGAATTATCCAGTTGAATTAGTTAACGTGTATGGAATTATTGAAGTTTATAGTTTAACTGGTTACTTTGTGGAATAACGACTGTCCTGCGGTTAAAGTGTGTACTTCTGTTATGTCGCGAAATTACTACGTGGTTCATGATGTACCTAAATTATGCACGTTAACGATGGAATACTGTGAAGTTATTCTTTATGATAGGTATCTGTAGAGAAAATTTCGGAGTAAAAGGTATTTATTTTATTTGTATGACACAAGGATCAATATTCTCATTTAATTTTAACTGTAACTATGTGTATCGACAGTTCATTTTGACTTCAGCGGTGAAGTCACGGAGTTAAGAATGGTAACGCTAGGTGCGCGGTAAGAAGTCTGTTAATCCGTTGCATTTTATTGTCGCGTGCCTTTGTTTCAAAAGCGCGGATTACGGTGCGCGCATCGAAAAATCGTATTACTTATAATCGTGCTTACTTTCCGAGGCAAAGAAACGACTTTCGCGGGTGCGGGCGAGCAATAAAGTTTAATATCCTTGAACAAACTTCCCATAGTCACAGCCACGGAAGCGGTCCCCGCGATTACCAGCGTGAGAACGACGAAGAGAGCGAACGTGCCTGCGACCGAAATACCGGGGAAGATTTGAAAACGCCTGGAATACTTCGCGGATAAATCAATATCTTCGGCATGTCGAGCGAAGCCGGTGGAATCGATATCTCCGATGGGTAAGCATCTTCCGAATCTTTCGTATCTCCGAGAGTTTCGTTTCGCATCGACTATTCTCTTAGATCAGCGATGGGCAAACTTTTTCAGGATCGCGACAAAAAGAGAAGACACAACTTTCGCGAGTCATAATTCATTGTAAAATTCAATAAGGACTCGGAAAAATATTGTTTTTTAGGACACTCATGGCGAAATTGTCTATACTGTTATTGTAAAATCTGCAGCGGTCGAATATAACCTCTAATTGGACCGCATTTGGCCCGCGACCGTAATTTGTCCATCGCTGACACAGATTATTTGCAGTTACCGCGCTGCCTTGGAGAAATGCATTATAATCTTGCAATCTTGCCGACTGATTGGAAAACATCTGCATAATTTGAATAGACTAATTTGTCTTACTCTAACCCTAGATCTACGGCGGCCAATAAATTGATACATTCTTACTTTATCATAAACATTTATAAAGAAGCAGCACAGTAGATATTTCACGTGTATTTTGTAATATACAAATTACTTAACCGGCAATCTTATCTGCCATTTGATTCTTCTTGTTTTAAAGTACTTATTTAATATATTTAAATGTAACACACTTAACGCACGTAGATCTAGCGTTAAGAGACACATAAAAGTTTACAGGTTGTCTGCTGAATATTAATATTTGAAATTTTAAAACTATTACGATATCTATGATATATTGAACTGCAAAAGTGCAAACATTTAAAGAAAATTGCGCAGCGAGAATGAAAAATCACGAGAAACTGGCGCGGCATGAAACGCGTTCGGGCAGAAATTTCGTTTTATTCTACAAACAGCATCGAGTATTTTGTTTTACGTTAAAAGATAGAAATTGATTGCCGTTCTTCTACGAAAAACCGTTCCGAAAGCAAACAAACTCTTTTTATTTTCGCTCGTTTCGAAATACTCGTTAACCTCTTCGTTATTAATAAGTGCCACGCGCATGCGCGAATTTGTTGAACCACAGGCGCGAAAAACGAAGAGAAGTTAACATATAAACAAATATTTCTAACGACTTCTTTACATTCTAAACAAAACTACGAACACTCGTCAAAAGTGACGAAAAAAAGACCTTTAACCTGTTTACAAACGAAAACGAAGTAACCCTTCGTTTAAAACCGCTGTTTTAACAATCAATCTGAATTAACTCGTCCCCCCGCACTCTGTTATTTCACTCGCAATAGCCATTTATCGAAAAATGTACCATTGTCGCGTATCTCGGCATCAGTTGCTCAGAAAACGAGTAACCCGGCCGACAAAAGAAACGAACTAAACCGTCGATCGAGTCTCTAACAAACGGAAAGGGAGAGGAAAAAAGGCGAAGAGGCCAGGACGCATACCGGGCGAGGCGTTCTCCCGGATAATCGAAATCCGGTTAATGATTATAATGGACAATAGGTTCAGAAAGCGTGGCACGAGGCGGTATGTGTAATTGTGTACTTGCCAGAAGGGAGGGCCACAAAAGTGAATCGTAGGGTCGTGGCACGCGCTGCCACGACAGGCGTGCAAAAATCAATACGTACAGGCTCGTACTCAAATTCGCGTATATCTTGCATTCCCTCTCTAAATAGGTTTTCACATCGCCGTTTTGTAAAGCGCGAATTCACAAGAGCCGGGTATTCCGAGCACCGCGACGAGGTGCACGGTCGTGCAACGGTCTTGGCGAGTCTTTAACGCGGAGTTAAATAGCGTTAAATTCGAACAGCGTAAAAATAACGCCGCGCGTTTCAACCGAACCGCCGAGACAAATTAGAGAATTCCGTTAACAACCGCGGGCAAATCATGGACGAATTATGCCGGAGTACCGCGGCCCCTTTGGTTTTAATCGCCCCTCGGCTTTTTGCAATTACTCGACACGTTTTTTCGCGACGGCTTGATTTTGTTTGCACGCTTCTCGATTCATCGCGACATCCCGGGAATTATGGAGCGTTTAACGCGCCAAATATTCTACCTTTGAGAGAGAGAGAGGGATGGGTTTCCTTTTTTTTTATCTGTCTCTTCGAAGAGACGAATTATTTTGTGATTTTATAGCACGTGCTTTTTCTTCTACCCTTTTTTTTAGATATATATTTCAAAAGTGTCCCAGGTTCCGCCACTTGTTAATTATTCCGCTGGACAGTCCAGACAGAAGCGATTACCCGTCGAATCGTGAAAAAAAGAGTACAATTTCCCAAGTAATTTTGCGTACTGCGGCTCCAGTGCACGTTTATTTATTAAAACACTCAGTGGCATGGACCTCTTTAAATCACGCGCATCCCTCGAGTATCCTAGCTTCTCTAATATTTATTAATCTCATTCGTGCTGACCACTCTTGGCACAAACACAGGCATTCCGCTATCGGGCGAATGTACCTACGTTCCTCTGGAATCAGTTTTCTGCAATATTAATCTCTCATTATTATCGATCCACGATCGCGAATTTTGCCGAACGATTTATTCCCGGGGATACATATCCATCAAAATATCTCTATCGTACGAATTTCAAACTTACTACTTTGCTGTATCGTATTGTATCACATTCTATCCTATTGTATACATCACTACGATCGTTCCATTGTAGCAACATCGATGCTGCAATTATTCGCAACAATTCATTTTCTCCAAACAATTGGACTTCTCTGTTTTCTGCCAAAATATCTTTTCACAAAATGCTTTTGTACCGAAAAATCCAAATTCTAGCATTGCCGATTTTGACCAGTTAACTGCGGAATTTATTTTAAAATCCCTCGCAGGATGCGGAATTAAAATCGAGCAGCAGCGTGTACACACGTCGAACGAAATGCAAATGGTCCTATTATAAACTTTATTTGATAAGAAATTTACTCGTTAACGTAGTAGAGCTCTGAATCGACGTGTATACACGTCGATCGGGTTAAACCTGCAACATATTAATATCACAATCATCAGCTACTTCGACACATACCGACAAGTCAGATAAATACCTCAAAAGAAGAATAATAAGAGTCGAAAGTAAATTGATCGCCTTAATCACCTCCAATCCGATCACGGTCTCCCAACGACTCACTTAAGTCGTTCATCGATACGAATGCATCGTTCCACGAGCTCGATAAAGCCACCTAACAAAGACACGAGGCCCCTACACGAGAAAATGCAGCGTTACAAATCGGTGCAATTTTTCTAAGAAATTACGAAGCCTGCAATTTGTCCGCCTCGTTGATTCTATCGTTAACCGAACCGACGTAAAACGCTCCGAGCATCGCGCACGCCGAAGCGCAACCTGTTAGATAACTGTAAACAGGGCTGCATTAAAGTTACGTAAAATTAATTAACCCCTTCCCATGGCCGACAGGAAATTAACAGGCATTGTATCGTCGGCCGTATCAATTTATTAGGTTCGCGTCGGTTCCGTAGCGTGAAAGCGGCCGCGGACATTAAACGATTATATTTTCGAGCTACACGAGCGAATACACGGGCGGCCAAGCCTCGGACAGTTTGCACGTCAAAGTTTACTAAAGGTTCTTCAGGGCCGATGCACCGAACCTTCCGTTCGTACCGTACACGCTTCTGCCGGCGATAGCGTGTTCGTTATCGTGCGCGTATAAAGACTCGCGTACGTTGGGATACCAAACCACACGAGTGCACCTACGCGCATCCACCTATGCAGCTATAAATGCACGTGTCTCTGTTGAAACGTACGTGCCGGATATAAGTGTATGCAGGAACATATACTTCCGTATACGCGGGCAGAATGGGGTGAACCAAGGCGAGCGCATTAGGGGTGGGTGATTGTAATTTCACACATGACGTAACGCACCCCCTAGCCCCCCTTTCGCTCGTCACCGCTACCCTCTTTGCGCCGTTTCGTGTCGTTGGTGTACAGCTATGGACATTGAGCTGGTTTTGTAACGTGGGTGAATCCATTGCAGGTGATTTTTTGGCTTTGATCGAAACAGGTAATGGTGCTTGGTCATCTGACTTTAATGGCAAACATCTAGTGCGAATTGTTGGATAGCGACTCGATGAAATATATTTGCAAGATTACCTCGAAGTGACTCAGATAGGACACTGCTTATTTTCGGACTGGTTATCGCTTTTCCTAATTATTTTTAACATGAAGTATGTCATAGCAATGTCGTCCGACTTGTGAGAATCCTAGTCAGGAGGGTCAGAGTTGTCCAAACCTCCCACCACACTATTTTGGAGTCCTTAAAAGAACTACCTAAATTTCGAGAACTACAGTTTTTAGTTTGCAATTCTGATCTGCACACCGTTGATCTGCGTTTCTTATCACTCTTGTATCCGGGAGCTCAGAATCTTTTTCTTATAATAAAAATTGTTGGAAACGTATCGCGGAAGACATAAATTGGTGTAAAAGTGGGATCCCAGCAGAACACTGTCTTAGAAAGTAAAGTAGCTGGTAAGCATAATCCAGGAAAAATATCTTTGGAACTCCGAAGAAGCAGAGGTGTAATTTTGAGTACAACAAGACTCGACGGAAGATGAGTCTTTGCCTGATTACGGTGCCATAGTTGCATATTGTTTTGCCGTGCTTCTGTTACTTCGATTGTCCCGATACTCGGTTAATTATTGTTTGTCGTACCAAAGCTTGTTGAGTTCCACGCTCAGATTATCTCACCGTCTATTTACCTACACCAAAAACGGATTTTGTGGTTTGACTTCGTGTATTGCAGGACGATAACGAGGTTGATCCGAGTATCCGAGGTTGGGGTAAATTAGCATCGGAGAGAACACTTCGAATCTGTTGTTTGCGTGGGTACAGATGATAAATATTCTTTGAAGATTTTAAAGATAGAAGCTACGTGGGATAGGACTCTTGGAAATGTTACGTTGTATTGTAGTACAGAGGTAACAGAGGGATTACATTGGAAACATCTGATCGTTAAAATTCAATGTCCCCCGCTGTACCGTGCTCTTGTATGTACATACGTGTGATTGCACACGCCGCGGAAAACTCGCTCCTCTATGTTTCTATCCCGTGTTCCTGTCTTCGTTGTTCCTCCAGCAAGTCTCTTCTCGTTCTCTTTCCCCAAAACTAAAGCACATTGCCTCCGTTTCCTACGTACCAGCATCCGTGGGACCGCAACACTGCCTACAGTGGCAACCACCGACGATGGCACGATGCTGATTAGAATTTTCGGCTGAAAGCGTAACAGTGATATCTGTCGGGCGTGAGATTTGTCAGGTTCCACGGTATGAGATTAATTTTAGGTGTTTGGCACATTGTTAGGCCTGCATCTTACATCGACTGTTTTCCGTTCATTGTTTAACACTAGCCGTACCTAAACTTCATGGATACTTATTCTTACCATAGCAGATCCTCTGACGGATTATGAAATAACGATAATATCTTTCTGAAAGAAATGCAGAAGACTATCAACTTAACCCTTTGCACTCGGAGCCATCCTTGACGTTATCTATTAGCAACTCGGCGGCATTTTATGATTTGCTATCTTGGGCTATTTCAAAAGAAAATTTCAGAGGGACATGCATTTCTTAAAATGTTGCGGTGCAATGAATTCGTCCTCCGTAATCACTGATAAACTCGAATATCTCCTCAGAGGGGGCAACGGAGTGATATGCTAAACTTAACGATGTCCCCTCTGACGGGACATTCGAGTGCAAAGGGTTAACCCTTTGAGGACGATGGACGCGTATATGTGATCTGAAAAAAAATCTCATTATACTTTATCGGTTCATGTATATACGGTAAGAGTTGAAAAAGTCAAAGATAACTGTTGAAATATGATTCCGCGAATAGTCATTTACAACTTCTGTACATTAACACTCTGACTTTCTGATAAAAAGGTATTTCTTCATCGCCAAATAAATAATTATTCGTCAATAGACAGAAAAGTCTCCGCCCGCAAAGGGTTAATATAGGAAATAGCGTACAAAACAGTATTTGCTTAATAGCACAAAAAATGATATAGTTTCATTTCATTGAACCGGTCATTTGACTGGCTATGATACGATTAGCGTTAATTCCGCACGAGCGTCTACGACAAACGTGTCCCTCATTTTGGCGCATTTATCGCCATCGAGCTTTCGCCTGTACCCTCGCGGAACAATTTCGTTTCTACGTTCTCTCGTTTCCTCGGATTACAGCCCTTTCCTCGTTGATAACAACCGACGTAAAGTTTCCACGCTGATTAACATTTCCTACCTGCAAGGACCTCGCTGTCTCGCGAATAATTGCAAAGAGTCTCGTGACGTTATCCAGGAAAATGCCGACGTATCCTCTCTCGCCGCGATGTCTAATGAATACGGAGATCTCAAGAGCCGAGACAATTAGCGTTGCACTTTTACCGACGACGCAATCACCGTCGTAAGTTCGTCGTAATACGGGGATATCGGCGATATGATTTATACTTACGCGAGTCCCGTAAATTCGTGGAAAAGTTACGGGAATCTCGACGGTCCCGAAGTTGCCGAGGACGCGTTAAGAAGTTGCTTCATTAAACGCAGTACTCTCGGGTAGGATTATTGAATATTCCTTTAATTAAATGCACTTTATCTTGGGCGCACCTTTAGAAATTAATTCCTACGTAAACTCCGCGTAACTTCCCGCCATATTCGTACTCCGCATTCCCAGCCGTTTCAGCAGCCGCGGAGTGCACGTTTCTTTCTGCATAACTGCGCGAGGAAGAAGAAGAGGGACCGGCGCGATTCGCCTCACGGGTGGCCTTAAAAGATTCAAAAGGTCCGTCTGTACGTTTCTCTTTTGCGTGCTATCTCGTTTCAGCTTATTCTCTTCCTATCTCTCTCGATTCCATCTTTCTCTCTCTCTCGTCCTCTCGCTTTCCTTGCTATCTCTTTCAGTGATATTTAATATCACCAAACTGGCGTTAGCCATAAAGGGGAAAAGGACGTCCAAGGGGGCAGGGAGGGCGTGGAAGTCGGAGAAAGAGAGAGCGAAGGAGCAGAGAGGAGAGAGATAGACGGAGGGTGAGCGGAGGCTTATCAAAAATTAAAATTTCATTCGGGCAGACCGAGCTCCACTATCTGGATCCTCGAGGCGGTTTAGAGCTACCGGAAGCGAAAGTAGTGGTAGGAGGCTACAAAAGGGGGGTAAGCTCTAATCGTGAGAAACTAACTTTCTCTCCTAGCCTTCGAGAAAGTTCCGTCGAACCGTCGTTTGGTCTTACACCCCCCTCGTTCTCCATCTCCGCCTCTTCCTCCACCTTCTCGCGTACCCTTTTGTTCGAATTTATTTCCATGCCCCTATCCCTAGATTTTAAAGCCGCGGCCTGGAATTTATGACCGCTCCTCCAATCGATGGCTCGTTACTCGCCCTTTCGATTAGGATAACTTCTCGTGCCTCGTAACTCCTTTTTCTCAATCGTTCTCGTAAGGGCTCCCGCGATTGAATTTTAATGCCGATTTTAAATACCACTCTAGTGCGCCGTTTGCGGTACCTTACATTTAATTCCCGGCTCCCTTTGCGATGCAAATGAAGCCTCGATCGTGTATACGGTTATTTTAAACGTCTCATTCGTGAGATTCCTATGTCGGTCACGGGGAGGCGGAGGAAATGCAATTTGAAAAGCGTCCCGTTACCGGGTCATTTTTAATTTGCAAGCCGGAGTACGAGACGAGCACCAGGGTCGTTGTGTCGCGAGGAGTACCAATATTCACTGCGATAATAAAAGCTCTCGGATTACACGAATCCAATTCGTCCCGATCGACGGAAATATCTTCTCGGGGTCGAGTGCTTCGTACGGATTCCAGGAATGACCTTACGACCTAAACGTTTCATCGAGACTCAAAATAATTACAGGTAACCCACCTATAACACGGTAGATAGGTTCCTAGAAAATGCCGTGTTTCGTGAAACCGTGTTGTATGAGACCCAGAGCCAGTACAAAAAGGGGGGTTACGTTCCAAAAACTTATTAAAAACAAATATTTTTTTTACTTCTACATAAACAACTTAATTTTTATTGAAAATATAAATGTATGTAAAACACAAAACAAAAAAAAACAAGAAATATTATTTTAATTTTACGCAACTTTAATTTAATAAATTTCTTCGTCGTCACTGCTAAGTATAATCAACCGAGAACGTTTTTTCGGTGGAATGATATCGTCCTCACTTTCAGAACTTTTTTCTTCATTTAAAGTTCTTGCATCTTCTTCCCTCTTAAAAAAATTTGTAATTTTACTTTGCTTGCTGGTTCTTACCAGGTCATTGCAAATTTCTCGGTATGGAGCTAGACAGTTTTGCTGCTCCTCGATTTCCTTATCGTGTTAGAGCGAAACCGTGTTATAGGACGCCGTGTTGTAGGAGGGTTCCCGCAATTTATGAATCGTGTTATAGCGAAACCGTGTTATAAGATGCCGTGTTGTAGGAAGGCTACCTGTACTTATTTCACCCGCTCAACGTACACGTACAAACATAAACATAAACGTTTCGAGGGCACGTATCGTCCATGGAATAACGATTGATTAATTCGAACACAGTGTACATGGCGTTGTACATTACTCGAGAACCTTTTACATCCATTAGCGCGCTTTTATCTCCAATTTCGACCACCGCCGATGGTGGTATCGGTTGCCGGCGCGACATGGTGAAAATATAAACGCGAAAAACAATGAAAAAAATCGTACGATCTTCGGCGAACCTTTCTCACACCATTTTCGTGTCCCGATTTGCACGCCGAACATCGAACGAGGTGGACCGAAGGGAGAGAAAGAGAAAGAGACACAGAAAGGGAAAGAGAGGCCGAAACACGGCGAGAGTGAGACAAACGAGGGTTGAACGGCCGTTTGCAAAATTATTGGGTAGAAAGAGGAAAATCGGGGTGCAATCCGTGCGCGGCTAGCCACAAATACCGAACGCGTATGTCTGTCCCTTTCGACCTCGTTCTCTTCCGCTTGCTTATTCTCCCGTCCCTCTCGTTCTCACATCTCGTTGACGCGTTCTCTGTTTCTCTGCTCATCGGATTTCCTCGTCATCCTCTCTCTCTCTCTCTCTCTCCGCTTTCTCTCGACTCTGCTCATCGGAAATCATTGCCACCCCGCCAATTGTCAGCTGGTGGTACGCCGGATTGGCTCAGGCGCAAACGCGTTACCTGGCTTAACGGAGAAGTAGACTCTAGGAAGGGCTTACGACGCCTTCCAGAGTACGATTTTGTTTGCTTACTTATCCGGCGACGGTATTTCTATATCTGGGTATATGTATTTGCGTGAACTTCTTGAAGTAATTGGAAATTTGCAGTTTGAGATTTTACAGAAATTACTTGGATGGTGGAGGTAGGAGATCGAAGTTTGAAAATAATTTAGTGGGGAATTAAGAGAAACGAAAGAAACACTGTGAATAATTTACAGCGATCTATCGAAGTATCGAGTTTCAAAATTTATGTAGGAATAGACTCTAGTAAAATCACCTTTTTATATCTATTTTAATGATTTTAACATTTCTCAGGAAGGAAACTTTCCGTGACTTTTCCAATAGAAATTTTCCATTTCTAAAAGTATTCCCTAATCGAACGAAGCCTTTCACACATTTCCACTCTTCCCACAGATTCATGAAAATCTTGGAGCCCACAATTGCAGCGATTCTTTCCAGATACAGTAGTTTTATCGTCTACAAAAAAACCTATTGTTAAGCCACATCAGCGAATCCCTTCTTTAACGTCGCACCATTTCCCGCCGTTGCGTTTCCACCCTCAGTTTTCCTTCGGTCGTTCGTCCTCCTCTCGGTCTCTATACTCATCGGAAATCATTCCCACACCACCAATTGTCAATTGCCGGTACCCTGAATTGGCTTCGACCCAATACAACCGAGTTCCCGATTCTGCGCGGGGACAATCGTATTATCCGGATTGTCCGGAAATCCGTCTGATCGAGACAATCGATAGAACCGATGGACCTAACAGTCGGAGATGCGAGGCTCTCGTAATGGGGCGTGATTCGTGACCCCGTGAGGCGATGAAGATCAAAATTTCATTGGCGAATGCAAAGATTGAAATTACGTCGATCAGTTATGGGTCGCTCTTCATCGATTCCACTGCTGCCAGTAGAAATGGACAGTTATGATCGGACATGGTGCGAGATTTTTCGCATTCTCGATGAAATCGGTTCTCGGTGGGAATTGAAAATAGGTACTGGCACGGTATAAACGTAGAATACGATAGAAATAGAATAGAAAAAGTTATTATGGAATACTAAATTAATAATGAATTACTGATAAAAAGTATAAATATTTAATGGAGAAAGCTTTCTTTTCCTCGATTCGTAAAAGCAATATTTACTCTTGGTTTTTCCTAGGTTTTATTTTTGTTTGTCCATTTCGAGCGGCACGATACGATGTCCATTCCCTTCATGACAGCGCAATCTTTCTCTGATTCTGAAATTTATTTTTCCCCGGTAACGAAATTGGCGCGGAAAAAGAGAGGGACTGGATTTTACTGCGAAACGTCCATTTGCAGGTTCGCTTTTTTTTTTTATTCCTCCAACCCGGCACGCGTTCGTCTCCTTGTTGAATTATCGTTACATTCTTCGTTCCACTTTCCCGCGAAACGTGTTTCCGCGGCATACGTACTTTCATCGTCGACTCTCCTTGTTCGTGCTTGAAAATACAATTTATTTAAACGATATTTAAAGCGGCAACGTCGAGTCGGGTATAAAAATCGACGAGGCGATTTACGACCGGAGAAAATAACGCCCGCACGAACGCCCGGCATTTAAACGTTGCGCGTAGGAAATTTGCATTAGCATTTAAAGTATAAATCGGCTTGTTGTACCAACGGCGAAAACCTTCCCCGGAAGTATGCGTTTCTCGGAGAATTCGCCGGAAAATGTTCGGCAAGAATTCCTCGTGGCCGATGGGGAGGATAACTCGTCCCCGAAGTGCAGTAACCTCGGCAGAAGAGTCTTGGGCCCTCTCTAGCATCGCACGAAGGTCTTATGACCCGTGCAAAATGAATGCAACCCCTCCTGCAGGCTGCATCCTTTTCATGCCCCATCTTTGACTTTCTCTCTTCTCCTCTCTTGTACTCTTTTTCTCCATCTTGATCTCTCTTTATCTCTCTTTCGCTTTCTCTCTCTCTCTCTCTCTCCCCCTCTACCTCGCCATCGTCGAGCCACCCGCTAAATCGAGCATGTCCGTAAAACGAAATACGAAATTTCATTTGAATCTTCGGCCGTTTCGTGCCGCTCCCTCTGTGCGCTCTTTCTTTCCTTATTTATTCTTTATCTTACGCCGAAATAGGGAGCAACGGCCTGATAAAAATATTTGCATAGAGATTGTACCTCGACGCGAACGGCGATTCCTTCGATGCAATTCCTTCGCGATACCTACCCCTCTCTCCTTCCCTCCTCATTCTTCCATTTTGCACATTCTCCCGAAGGAAATTATCAGGCCGGAAGGAGATTCGTCGAAATAAAATCACTTACGAATTTCTCCGTCGACCCGGTCGCCGTAGTAATTAAATTTTCTGCACAACAAGAGGGCCGCGAAGATCCAACGAAAGGGCACAGAGGAAACGGTGATGGAATGCGCCAATGTATTTTCTAGCACGGTAGTTTCGCTCGTTTCAGATGTGGAAAACATCCCCCTCGATGAGACGATGCGGTTACGTACTTCCTCCCTCCTCGGCTCTCTCCTTCTCCATCCGCTTTCCTTCCTTTCCCATCCTTCAGCCACCCTCGTGCCACCCCCCAACCCCCTTAACCGTACTTGCGTATCCCGAACAGGTTACAAACGACGGGCACGGTATTACAACCCGCAAATTACACCCCCTGCCCCGACTGCCACACGAATGTGCGAGCGCCCAAGACTGCTGGATTACACCCCTGACTGCGAAACCTTCCGCCAGAACATCTCCCTACCTTCCTCCAAAGCGGAACGATCCGGGTTTCCGGGATAAATTAGGGAGAAGAATATTAACTGCCGTTAGGGAGACAATTATTGAGAGCCGGTAACGTGTGAAAATACCTGCCACTCGGTAAACTTGCTGCTAAGAGAAAGAGAAAGGAGAATTGGTTCCATTTTTTTTCGAAGTAGAACATCCTGAAATGCTGACACGGGCTAAATAAACGTTTATGCGGACTGGGAAAAAATAAAAACGGTAACTTTTATGGAAGCATAGGTTTGGAAAATAAAAAATGGCAAGTGTAACGGTAAAATTAATGTTCTTTTTTGACACTTGACATGATTGGTATAGAGCGAAGTTGATATTTCCAAATGTTTCTTCATGGAAAAGCTAAACAGATGTTCTAGCTACCGTGTAGCTCCCAGGTTCGAATTCTACTTATCCCCGTAGAAAGTGTCGTTTCTTCATTCGTCGCATGAGAAAATAAAAATAACATAAAAAGTAGCAACGATTGCGGTATAAAAAAGACAGGTAACGCGGAAGCATCGACGTTCGAGAAGAAATTTTACACCAAGATAAATGGGGTAGCGGCGTAATCCCCCGTGTAACGTAAACGTCGCGGCAGTGTCGCCGGAGGTGGTCCAGTGCTCCTTCCTCCTTCATAAATTACAATATTCGCGAACCACCTCTGCCGTTTGCTCGATGCTCGTTCGCGTCACAGGGGCCGCGTGAAATTCATTAAAGAATTAATGCCCGCGGATTCCCCAAACGATGAATTACCAGCCGTCGCAGTTCTCCTTTAATTGCTCGGATAGAACGTTTATCGGACGACGCTATGCGTTCCTATGTTTACCCCCGATAATGAGGATAGATCGAGGCTGAGATCGATGAAGGCTAAATCGGTACCACGTTGGCATTTAGCTTCACATTAAATCGCTACTCTCAGGAGAAGGCTGACCGAGGCTCGTGGAAAATTCATTTTCTCCTAACTGTTTCAAGAGCGCAGCTGCGCTAAAAGGGACACGGAACGTTAAAGCGTAGTCGCAGGGAAACGTTAGGCGTTTCATTGCCGCGAAGATGCCGGAAAGTTCTTCCTTCTTCAACCTATCCCTTTCTTCCAACGTTTCGCCGGTTTCTTTTTTTCTCGGGCGTAATTTCACGTAGCGCGGTTTAATTTTCCGGAATTATGCGCCCGCTGGAAAACGTGCGCGTATCTGAAATCCTCATTTTCCCTCGGGTGATCCTTTTCGCCTTTTCGGCCGTAATAACGCGGCACAAAGAGCCCTGCTATTACGTCGTTTCATTAATTAATTTACACCGGCGCAACACTGGATTACTTGACGACCCCACGGACGATACCTCCCTTCTTTCTCCCCGGGGCGAGGCTGTTTTGAAAAAGCATTAAACGAAGAAACGACATTACCGGCTTTCAGCGTCCTGCTTCGAGGCTCGCCGATATAGTTTTGAAGGTAATGGACGATTATGGTGAATGCGGAATGCGTGGACGTTCATGTCGTGGATGTGGTAGCTGTAAAAAGTAGAAGTTGCACTTTCAGTGTCGACTAGTTATGAATAATCGTTAAAGTCTTAGTGGTTTTCATTATCTATATTACCACATTGTGTTATACTATTTATAATGACTGTACCGAGCATAATTTCCATGCTTCTGGCTTTCTTTCTCAACCCTTTAAGGTAGTTGTCGTACAATGGGCATAGTGTCAGAAAATTCTAAATTTTAGAATACTCATTGAGGACATGAATTTATTCTTTGAATTGCCGATACTTAATTCTTGAATAACAAACTTTCTTCACAATTAAATTCTCATGAACCAAGTCACAAATTATTATGATTTATAAACATAACAAAAAATGCGAGTTAGACGCAATTAAAAATCCAGATCCAGAACAGCGACCACCCTTAATCCAAATTTTCTCTTTTCCCACGTCTTTCAAAGTTGCAAAACGCAAAGAAATATTTTTATATTTCACGAAGGAATGTTTTCTGTAATAACACCAACGTCTCACTTTAATCCTTCAAGACTGCAAACAGAAAAGCATAAAAGGCAAAAATAGCTGATAAGAAAGGGAACAAACCCAAAGTGTTTCAAATGCGAAGGGAACGTAGAGGATAGAAAGGACGAGGGAATTTCAAGGAGCGCCTTTCCGTAGCTGCAATTCTTTACGGAGATAAAAGGGTCCGCGACAAACATCTACATAGGTCCTCGCAAAATTTTTGCAGACGGCAAGAACATTACATTTTACGAGTGCGACACCCCAGAGACAAACTGTATCCATGGGTATATGCGTGCCCGTACGTACGTCCTCCATATTTCATACCCTGTTGCTTTCGACGCGCGTTACCAAGATCCGTCTGCCTTTTTTTGTCGCTAAACGAAAATAACTTTCCGTCTGCTTGCACACCGATGCCATGGAAATACGTGATAGAAAATATGTGTCTTTCAAGATACTTTGAGAATTGGCCGTCTCGATGCTCAAATGGAGAACGCGGTTATGGGGGAGGTCGAAGGAATTTTTTAAGAATTCTATAGAAGTATTGATCGATTCTAAAACGTATAATGGGACAATCGATTTAGATGAATAGTTTATTTGTAATTGTTAAGAAAAATTTAAAAATTCTTGTTGGAAAATTAAGTTTGAAGATGTTCATCAGTATAGGAGGTCATTGACCTCTGAGAGTTCCTAGGTATCTGAAAGCCGTTGATTTAAAGAATGGAATGAAATTAATTTACTGTCAATCAGGCTATTATTTTGACACATGATTTAAGGTAAATGCTGTTACAAAGGGATTGAATTTATAGGCTCAGAATTTGTAAATATTTCGGGGTAAATGAAAGTGGCAATTTTTTAATAGCTTCTCCGCGAAAGGACAAAGTCGTAAAGCATACTTAGGACGTGTATTAAATAGTATAGTTTATTTCCTTTTTTTTTAGTATTAAGTATTTATTACATACAAGCATTTATACAATACGAAGTATTTTTAGACATGACTGATGATATTTAGCATTCTCGATAAATTTATGTTTAGAAACATTCTTCTCATACTCTATTTGAGATTATTATCATTATCGTTATTATTATTATAGTTGTTATTATTATTACGTGTCCTTATAGAATAGTTTTAGTTCGACCGAAAAGAGTAATTCGAATAAATAAACTCGATAATATAGTCATTGAATACTTCTCCCTTGTGGGGCAATCTCTATATATTTCTTCTTTGCTTTCTTTCTTACTTTATTACTTTTTAAAGATAAAAACGATCTGCATGAGAAGTTATCCCTTTAACACGTAAAAGTGCCTTTTTTTCTTTCATCGATGATCGAAAATTTCCTGCCGATTATCATGGGCACACGATTTTTAAAAAGCTTAGGCAGTTTAGACGATCTGCAGAATCTCGTATCGCGTCTGTACAACAGTGTGCTACAAATTCCAATAAAAATAAACATTCATTATCGTCGTTATCATTTAAAAATACATCGACTTTCCGTCCCAAGCATCATTAACAATTTCACGATACAAAAACGTCACGGTGTTTCACTATAAACATCGAGAGGATCTTAAAAATGAAAGGGCAGGGTCACAACATGATAATTTCGTAATCGTGAATATACCAAGTGACGGGCCACAATGCAGCAGTGGTGAATTTCAATTAGAAATTGATAATTAGCTTACAACGACCAACGTATACACTCACGGAAGAGCGGGAGGGAAAATCTGCATAAAATCGTACGTAGCACAAAGATTAAAAAAAAGGGGAAATAATTAAAGAACAAACAGCATACAACGTTTGGTACGCTAATGATAAGGTGTCAGGCATATCAATAACTTGTTTCCTTTTATTCGTGCTGTTCTGAAAATCAGGATAATTGAAGAGGATCGTCGGATTATCCATTGTTATAAAACAACCTTATAAGACAGATGGTATATTATGCACCTGCGATTAGAAGCAAGTGGTAAAACACAAAGCATGCTAATGATATTCCGTGTACGTAAATAGTATGCCACAATCGGAACAAATGTTTCATGTCGCGGACACCAATTACAATGTTTGCTCGATATATATATGTATATGTAACATCAGGCTTTAAAATTATCATTTTCTATCTGTATTACTATATAGTTTCGATACCACTATATAACGAATAGCCACTGAATAAACAGAATTTACGTTTGCTCGGCGGACTCGCTTTGTTTTTTTTTTTCTTGACGATTTATTATCGTTAAACTCTTTTTCTCTCGTGATTCGCAAGCACCGTGTAAAATTCTCATCGTATCTCGCATGATAAAATCGAAAGCTACACATTTAGGAGGGAAAATATTTACAGATAAAGTAAAAACAAGTAATCGTCGGATTATCATTATCTCACAAACTTATGCAGTGGCTATTTCACAAAGCAACCATCGTCACAGTCGTCGTCGTCGTCGTTGTCGTGGTCGTCATCATCACAGCTAGAAAATTTATGTTAGATTCACGAAAACGTAACAGTAATGAAATCTAAGTGGATACCTAGAGTACCAATATTTAGGTGAGTTTTCTAAAAAAATGAAGAGAGAGAGAGAGAGAGAGAGAGAGAGATAGAGAGAGAGAGAAAAAAATAATAGAGGAGGCGGGGAATAAAAGAGAAAAATACGATAAAAACAGTAAAATTGCTTGACTAGTGAGCGCACGCCCCAAAAATGTAGTATGGAAGAAATGTGTGTGTGTTATGTTATCATTTTTTTTTGCTTCTCTTTACATCATATCCCAGGATCTTACTAGGTATGATTATACATTAGGTTTCCATTTTCTATATTCAAATTCTATAAGGTAAATATTATTACTATTCTCTTATGTAAGGGCATTTTCATTCTCCTCGTCGTCATCGACACCATCATCATAATCATTAATCATCATTATCGTCGTCGTTATCGTCATCATGGAGCTTACCTCCTACGTCATTTTGGCAGATACAGTTTCGTGAGACGTTTACGATCGATTAACAATCTTGTGCTATGTGTTTGTCAAGTCGTTTTAACGCATTCGTGTTAACGCGTTACGTATAACCGATGCGTCGAATTTTTCGTGAATCGTATTTAAAGACCTCGTCCCGTTCCTCTTCCGATTAGAAGGTATAGTTTCGAAATGAAAAAGAAAGAAATAGATAATCGTAATAATAATAATAACAATAATAATGAAAAAGAAAATCGAAGAAATACATCACGGCACGGGGCGAGAATGGATGAAATTAATTTAACGAGAATTCAATACAATAAAACACCTACGCGTATTCTCAAATCATACGTTATAAACAGGCCTTATTCCCTTCGAAGGTCCTCTAAAACATTAGATTCGTATATCCTAATAGCATACTATAACAGACTGAGTGCCTATTTGCTGTTGCATAATATTATTAATTAACATTATATATTATTTTACATATCTCGTGATAACGTTCAAGGACAGGGTAGTCTTTCTGACGTAGTGCCTCCTTTGTTTCATTTTCCTGCTTTTCTTCTCCTACTTAGATTCTCCATTTTCTACACACATATCGATAGCGCTTATTTACATTATCATAAACGACGTCACCTCAAAGGTATGTCCTCGTTGCTTGATCGCAAGCAACTCAGTATTATTTCAATCCCATTTTTTTTTTATTTTTCATCATCTTCCACTCCTCTAGTATGATTAATACGTGTATTATGACAATAGATCTGCAAATAAAAAAGAACAGTTTCGTTGGAGAACGTATCGAGGAATATTTGCGAATATACTGGAGAACATATTGGAGAACACCAATTGCAAGAATTGGTGCATCAACTAGCAAAAAGGAAATTATCTTTTAGAGAACGTACCTGGTACTTGACTGTTGTCTTGTGGCTTGTTATTGATAAAAGAGTCCTGGAACGGATTGACATTGGCATTAGCAGCGGTAGGCATGAACGTGTTGCTCATGGGGGTGAAGGGTATAGCTGCCGGATTTAAGTTGGAGTTGAGGGTGTCCTCGTTCGCCAAATTTGGTGTCAGTTGGAGTATCGGACCACTACTGCTATTACTGAGAGAGTCGAATTCCGATAGGTCTAACAGGTTGTTGGTCACGTTGTTTTGTTTGCTATAAAACCAGCCAAAGGAAAAAAACATACAAATACTAAATAATAGGCACGTACTAGGATCTACCGATTGAGCGCATTTCGAATAATTGCTAAGATGAAATTAACACTCTAAGTTGGCTAAGCCAATTTGCAAAAGAATCGGTAATATTATCAAATTTATACTTGAAAGAAACTATCCTGCTATTTGATATTGTATATACACAACGACAGAATCATCAAACTAAAGCTATTTTCTTCGACACTTGGAAATTCTGACAAACCCTCTACGAAATCAATGAAAAATTATACGGTTCACTCTGAACCTTGCTTCTCCATTGATATCAAATGTGCAAAGTTTGAAAATTATCAGAAGAAACTTTCTGTAAAGCGAATATCCATCTAGGGTATCTATTTTACGGACTTTCAATTAATAACGCGTTCTTATTTAAACTGTTCGTTGCTTCGGCACTATAATGCTGACTAAGAAGTTTTAAAAGGCAGCTACTAGAGTAATGCTGATGAAGCTATATAAGAAGCAATTTTAATTTACTTTTAATCGCATAATCCTATGGCGAAACAGTACGTAAAACACGAGTGACGTACTACAGAAATTATTTTCATCCTCGTCTAATGTACACATAGGCACGCGAACAATTAATTCAGGAGACATTCTATGGTATTACAGTTAGAATTTTTAACACGTAGTTTCGCATTTCGGATCATTATTTCGTTATTATGTAAAGATACGTAATAATAAAACATTCATGCCTTGTATCGTTCGACATGGGTAATTTTCCTATAGGAATCGGTGGAACGGATCGTGTGAGAGACACCTTCTTACAACGGAAGAGTG
The DNA here is from genome assembly GCA_963989415.1 of Cerceris ruficornis. Taxonomy (NCBI): domain Eukaryota; kingdom Metazoa; phylum Arthropoda; class Insecta; order Hymenoptera; family Crabronidae; genus Cerceris; species Cerceris ruficornis. The sequence goes on along the minus strand of OZ022521.1, from coordinate 17,553,210 downwards.
ATGTATATATATGTATACATATTTACCAATAACGTGTGAAGGTCACAAATAGTACATAGCAAAAGTAGACAGTAAGTTGACACGTACTGCTGGATGATATACACAATACAAACATAAAGAGAACATGTAAATGTAGAGCAAAGAAAAGTACAAGCCACAACATATTTATACAATTAATTCACAACATGCACGTAGTGGCAACAAGAAACAAGTTAATAATATAAACATCGCGTATCAGGCATACACAATGGGCTTCAAGTAATAAGTAGCTAATTGGAGGAAAGATGCGATATATCGTAGCTCATCGAACATGATTAATTGTTTTTCTTTTCTTTTTATTTCTTATGGGAAACAATTGCTGTTTGCATTCAATTTTCAAGAGCGTTTGAAAATTGTCGACTGATAAATGTTACTTCATCTTCGATGAGCCCGTGTAGTATAAAATTACAAACAAAATTTTCAGATGAGTCATTAAGTTTATACTATTCATTCATCTTTACATTATGTACACTCAATTCATTATCGATTAGTTTGGTAGTTAACGCTATAGTTTTTTGTTAGTGATTTTCACATTTCCATGCTTCGTTTGAACATTACATTTCATCTTTTATGCCAGTAACATTGTTTTAAAAAGAATCGGCATACATTCAGAAGTTTGTCTTTCAATATCTTTTTCTTTTGAAATATACATATACATATATATGTCTACCTAAAAATAGTATATTTTTTTTTCGTTAACTAATATATACGATTAAATATAAATTATAAAATATATATGTATATATATGTATGTATGTAAGTATAATAATAGATAATACAATATACATTCTCCATACCTTTTTATATTACCAGCGATATATCTTAATGTTTCGTGTGTAATTTGTTAATTAACGGATTAATCGTGCGAATAGATATTTCATTTTCCTAATAGCGACAAGTATAATAATTCATTATATCTGTCAACCTTTGCTCTGACTACTTTTGCAATGTACAGTATACGTAAATCGTTCCGCTAAATTGTAGTTTCGCGTAAAGCAATTAACTATTGATCTAAATTAATTTTTAAATAGGCAGTTCCTTCCAATGTGATTCATAAGAAAGCACAATAAACTTTGTTATTTAAATAACTATGTATAGTGTACATATATGTATAACATTGCTTCAAACATAATTGATTTTTAGTAATAATACGAATACTGCAAAAAACATCTCAAACAACAAAATTCATTATATGTATATATACACATGGCTTCAACGACAACTCCTTCGTATAGCGAGTGTTTATAAATACATTCATATTCATATATCCCAGAATTAATTAATGTAATATTATTATCATTTGCGTATCGTCATGGGAATTGTTTTTCTTATTTTTTTTTTCTTTTTTAAACGTTTTTGTAACGTGAGCATTTTTTGGATACTCAGCCTTTGGTATTTAATTCTGGACATAAAATGGTACGGTACAATTAATGTATACTTATTAATGTGGCACTTCTTCTAATTCTATTTTTATATCCATCTGGAACCCAGCGTTCACTCTAGTCATTTTGTTCGTATAATTGTTTCGTTTTTTACCGGTAATAACATACGCACAGAATATCTCAATTATCGTCGGCTAATGTAGCCGGCAAATCAGTGACACATGTATACGATAAAAGCAACGATACAAATTACGCGGGTTACTTTAAAATTGTAGATTAACGGTAATATCGGAATAAATCGTTAAAGCGGCCATTTATAGTCCACATTAGAATGTGCGTGTATATTATGCTCTTTTCTGTGAATCTATAAACACCATGAGTAAATAATAAATGACTAGAGTATCAACCCTGAACATTTAAAACGACAGAGTAATTAATGCATCCATTGAATAATTATTATTTTACGAAGAAATCCATTTTCAATAATCGAGGGCCAACACTGCTACTTCCATTTTATCCAATAATATTAATGCATATAGATTGCAATAGTATCGTAGTTTCACACGTAACGCGTATAATGACTTCAATTAATTTGCTGTGGAGTCTTTTTACTTTAGTATTATTTTTTTTCTGCTTTTTACTGTATTTGCGGCACTCAGTTTCAGCTGATGAATTTATATGTTCACACATATCTATCATTCTGAATCACGCTACCAGTCAGACAATACTTCTTCTTTTTTTGTAACACGTACATAGTGGCTAGTATTGTGCAGTTTTTTGTTTTGTTATATTAAGATGTGTAAACTGCAAGTTAGAGCAGATTACAGTGATAGCCATAATCCGTTTCGTAGGGCGTTGCGAGTGCAATTGATAAATATAAAACAAAACGTCGCGTATTCGTATCAAAACCGCAAAAAAAAAACAAAAAAAAAACTGGGCAAAAGTATAAGCATCCGATGAGAGAAACAAGTTAAATTGTCGCCTATGAAGGATCGTTGAGAGGACTTGCATTTTATTTGTGGAGAAAATATAAGTCGTCGTATCGATGCTCCCGCTTGGTGTTGAAGGGAACGAAGGAAAAACGTGAAACCGGGAAATTTATAATGCGGGCGTATCGTACGTGGGTGTGTGTAATCGATGATGCTAACAATAAATAACGCTAATTCCGAAGTAAGCCTTTAAACGGGCATTGATGCAGCATTATTGTCGAATAATCTAAAATAAATGAACTTACAATTCTTTGAGATGCTCTTCGATGTAATCATTGAATTTTTAACGATGAGAGAAATCCAGTTATATGTTGGACTTTCGTTTTGTTATAATCGGTTGGTAGACGTCAATATGTAACTTTTATGTTAATGTATAATGTCTCCACGAATCATTGACATTTAATCTTATATACTTACACAGTGGCATTGTCCAGTGTAATTGATTGACTGTTGATACCATTTCCGTGATTTGTATGATGACCGTTCAACTCTCCTTCGACGTTACCCTGATTATTATCCAATACTATTTTACTTTCATTAATGCCGTTACTATGCGTGCCATTGCGCACGATGCCTGACGTTGTATTGTTTTCTGTATGATGAGCTCGCTGTTCTCCGCTGATAAATTGTTGGGTCGCTTCGGAAATAAGGCTCGCTGTCATAACGTCTTCGCCTTTGCTACCAGGTGCTGGTTTACTTTCATCGCTAGGACTGTCTTCCTTTAATTTATCGCCGTCCCCTCCTTCTCCCTAAGATTTCCAAATAACCATAACAACATGCACACGCATACGTACACGATAAAAGAAATAATTCTCAAGTATACAAAAGAAATTCATAATACCTTCGTAGGTGTATTAGCTTGATTCTTTCCCCGAGTTCGAAGCATAATAGCCTCCACTCGTTTGCGTCTAGCGAGTCTCTCTTCCTCTTCTTTTTTAAGACGCTCGGCCATTTCGATTCGTTGTCTACAACGATGTTACGGACGATCGTTACGATACTCTTTCTCAACGTACGACATACAATTGATTCGATTCATGCGACATCAAAGGAGAATTCTCACCTTTCAGCTTCTTCCCTAGCCTTTCGCTCAGCCTCTTCCTTCTCCTGTTTCTGCCGAGCTTCCTCTTCCCTTTTTCTCCTGTCTTCTTCCTCGCGACGTTTTGCCTCCTCGATCGCCAATCTCAGTCTCTGTTCCTCGGCTTCTCGAGTCTCATTGGCCAAACGAAGGGTTTCCTCTTCCAAGCGACGCTGTTCCTCTTCTTCAGCGCGTTGTCTCTCGGCTTCCAGACGTGCCTCTTCCTCCTACGTGGAAACGATTGATTCAATTTTTACCTTTTATCCTGTCCATGACAGAAATCGACAATTGTCACAATCTATAACGTACCAATCTTTGACGTTCGAGTTCGGCTTCTCTTTCGGCCTGTTCTCGAGCTAATCTTCTGCGCTCGGCTATGGCTGCTTTAGCCTCCTCTTCCGTCGTTATTCGAATCTTTGCTATCATCGATGCTAAAAAGGAACGGAAGTCAGCATGGAATTCATCTAAGGAGAGTTTCACGTAATACCGTACCTGACATGTCGACTTGCTCGTCCAAATTGATCTCAGTTTTTGTTTCGGCTTCCGGCGCTTTTTTCTCCTGCTTATTATCCTCCTTCTTCGTATTCTTGGGAGTCTCCTGAGACGGTACAGAGGACAGATTTTCTTGCATTAAATTGGTCTCGTCCTTGGCTTGCTTGGTCGCTGACACGGGATTGGGTTCTTCGATAATCGGTGACGGCTGCTTTATTTCTACGATTTCTGCCTCCACGGCGGTTACTTCCTCCTTGAATGAAACGCATTGGAAATATTGTACATCAGCTTATTAATGAATAATTCATAATGAATAACCCCCGAAATATCCTACCAGACACATAAAAAAGCTACATTTCTTTTTGCAATGTCTAATATAAAATTAACTCGGCGTTGCAGAACTCACCTAAGACAGTAGGTACTAAACAAAATGCCCGTTGCAATTAAAGCACAAAAAAAATCGAAATAAAATTACCTGAGTCTTTTCAGAGCCCTGATCCTTCTTCTCCTCCTGCTTGTCCTCCGACTTGGCATCCTTTCCTTTGGTTTGCTTGATCAATTCCACGGTAAAGTCGCGAATAAGCGGTGTATTTTCGGCACCCGGGCTCTGAAGAGGCGTCGCTTTTGGAGTCGATCGCGGTGATGCCTTGGCGTTCTTCGTCAACTTCTCCGTCGGTTTCTTGATCTCCGTCGCTTTAGGCGTTGAAGGTTTCTTTGGAGTGCTATGGACCTTTGGCAGTGGTGGTTTAGAATCCTTCGTCAGCTTCGTATCACACACCAAATCTACAAACATTAAGCGTCCTCCTCAAATAACGCCCATCGAAAGGACCCCCGCCCGAAAACATCTACATACATCCAGTATTTAAATGTGCAATCTCGAAAATAGTAAGATAGAAAACTAAGAGAAACTATATAAATAAAGCATAAATAAAAAGAGGGAATCAATTGGGAAGAAAATCAAACGATAATAATCGCCGAGTAGAATTAAATAAAAAAAAAAAGGAACAAAAAGTAGCAATTGTGACGAAACATCTTCCGGAAAAGACTTCGCTGCTGTTCTGTGTTGGTCCCGATCGTGCTAGCGGTGTACAGTATGTTTATTTTAACAGGAAACGATGAAACATCTCACGAGGAATTAAAAACATCAAAAAATCGTTTCAGCAAAAGTTGATTAGTACGACGGATGACACCATACATTGCAAATTACAATTCTCTGCTCAAACAGCAAAGAAAAACTTCAAGATATTCTCCACAAAGATAAATTTACCTATTAAATATTCGAACCAAAGTATCCCCTAAACAACCGATCGCTCATCACAACTCCACCGATACTTTCCGTAATGAAAGCTCCCAAAAAAAGCCTCTCTTCAAACCGCGTAGAAAAACTATTAAAAACCTATAGTTGATCTTAAAGTCACCTTGACCCACAAAGAAATAATTCACCACATACGACCTCACCCTTCGTACCAAACAACATCGATCAAAACACCTTTCTCTTAACTTTATCCACTTAACGAGTAACTCAACCGTTTCCACCTAAACGAAACATACCTTATACCACCGTCGCACTTATCGGCCTTCGTGTACGTACGATCAAGTAGAAGAGAAGAGGTATAAAAGTAGGCATGCTCACTGTGTCGTTCTGTGACCGAAACACCGGTACCGGCAATAGAAGCAGGTCGCGGTCGACGCGGAGCAGCTGTACGGGGACGCAGATTGACGTTACTGCTGCCCACACTGCTGGCGCTTTGCTGACTCATGGAGCTGTGCGGTCGTGATGGGCTGTTCGGTGTCACCTCCCCGCTGCGGATGCCTACGCGTACCCACCCAAGGTGAACATCTCTTCATTTACGTTATATACACTTGGTTTTGCTTTTTTTTTTCATGTATGTGCGTGTACTTGTGTTTGCGTTGGTTCGCAAAAGGAAGATACGTGTTGAGCGGGGGTGTACTTGCGCGCGTAGGATTGTGAATATTTTGGAGAACGCGACAAGTAGATTCCGGTTGTCGCTGAAGGTTTTGGTAACATACGATAAGACGGAGGCACGATGCGCGGTCCGACGAGGATTTAGGAATGGGTTTTGTATTTTGATGGAGTGTCTGGCGAGAAACGTGGGTCTCCTGGAATTCTTAGTGACTTCAAAGAGACCGGATGACAGAGATATAACGAACTTAGAGAAATTAGGGTACAATAAGCACCGTCACCAAAACAGAAGAGAAACATAGGTGTATTATCTACAATTCGTGTTTGTTGATTGTGTGTACGCTTAGTTTAGCTGTGAAACGATGTAGTACGAAGGAAAGGTAATAACGATGAAAAAATTCAGAACACATAAATGAAACGATTGAGAGGATTACAAAAGAATAAAGGTAGAGCGAGATATGTATTATTGCACACTAAATACGATTGTATTGTTTTTGGTACAGTTCGAGAGATACGATTGTACGTGAATAATATAATAAGATATATATAAAATGTGTCGCTTACCAATAAACGTTAGAGCATACCTTCACCTCTGGTACCGAAAAGCCGGTGAGAACTGTTGCGTCTTTAGTAGGAGCGTTTTGTTAATCAACCGTTTGCGGGTTTACTTAACGTCAGTACGTAAAATGCATGCAATCGATGAAAGTCGTGTTTGTTACCGTCTCGCCCGTCGAAGGGACGGAGCTTGCGCAAGCGTGAAACGCTTCCGAGAATCGTTTGTTAGTCTCGATTAAATAAATATATACACACGAGCTAGTCAGAGAAGCGTACACTCGTCCGACGTGAAGATCGAAACTCATTGATTTACAGCGGCTCCTTTATTTTTTGGCGTCCATGCATGCACATGTGCACCCAACTCAAAATCATGTCCACGCGCGTCGATATGTCGATGAGTGCAAAGTAATTGTGGCACATAGAGAAAGCGCAACAACGATCCTTGTATATCGTTTCCTCGTACAGATAGAAGAACCCGTCCCAAAAATGAAGAAACAAAGAAATAAAAAAAAACAAGAAGAAACCGATTGTGACAGTTCTATCCTAAAAACCGAGTTAGCATGAATTAGTACAAAGCTGAATCTGCGAACATTTTTCGTTTTTAATAACGGTAAGAACATTTTGAGAGAACAAAAGAAAAAAAAAGTAGAGTCGATGGAACGTATTTACACGCGGGACAGTTCGATCGATCTCTTACAGCGAAAGAGCGATAAAGGCAGGTAGAAAGAGAGATGAGAGACAGAAAGGTAATAGAAAAAAAAAACAAAGAGAGTATGAGATACAAAGTATATAAATGGTTGAGTTGAGTGCACAAGAACGGTCTTACCTTGCTGCTGATGATTGTGATGATCGCGGGCTTTGCGACGCAGCCTCTCGGCCCTGGTTGCTCTTGGCATCGGCACCGCGCCCGGTAACGTACCCATGCTACGAGAGTTATCTGAACGTTTGAGGCTCTTGCCTCCGGACGCAGCTAAATGTGACATGCTGCGACTCATGCTAGAAGCGCTCAGAGGCTGGCTCTGTCGTTCCGTCAGCGTGCTAAGTTCTGTCGGACGTTTCCTAGGCTGCGCCAGTTGGTCCAACCTGGACATGGAGTAAGTCCTACCTGGCGAACGTGTGAAGGCCTTAGCACTGGAACTACGCCCGGTCGTGGGTGGTCCATCTCGTGGTGACGGAATAGTCGGCATCAGGTCGGTACGCCTTCTGTTCACTCGTAGATACACCGAGCTTGGTGTTCCGGGGGTCCCGTCGCTCTCCTCGCCTGAAAATACGTGATTCTAGCGAGTTACGTGGGTAGTTGGGAATATTTCGAAGCGAACTATAAAACTGCGAAACATGTACAAAAAAAAATCTCAATAGTACGACGACAAAAGAACAGAAGGACATAGAACATGTCGAGACAGTAAGAGTCGTGTGTGTAGACTTGCATTCCCTGTTTCGCTACTGCGCGGAGATCTTTGCTGGTATACCATGCTGTTTTTGCGACGAAGCAATTAACGAGTGCGTAGAATTCAACGTGAACTCGGCTCGTTGATAATCGGAAGCGGAATCGGCTGAGGAACACGATCGAGAGGACGGCATGCGAACGAAAGTTTCGTTGATGAAGTAACGCGATGAGCGGAGCGGTTGAGAAGCGATACATGCACCAAATACGAAAAATTGCTAGGCGATTTCCATGCATGCATAACAGACGTTACGTAAAAGAATGATTCTATGACGTGGAAACAAATGCGTCGCGGAAACGAAACGAGAAAATTCTTTTTTCCCTCTGTAACGTGAGGTGGAACGAAAGACGTGGCGGTACTTCTTTTGAGATCCATATTATTTAAAATCGCGCGAATCGATTGATACGGTTCGATAGCGAATTTTGAGAATTATTTTGTACGTATGTAAATGTGGTGAGTGTATGCTTGTATCTGTAATGAAAATGCGGATACAATGAAAATACGCGTACAGTTTAAAGAATCTTCCAGTCGAATTCGCGCGTTTGTCCGACTGAAAGATATGCTCGTTTATGCACCTCAGCTTCTCAAGACATTCCTTCCGATCGTGAATATTCTAATTTAAATAACCAACTACAATGTAATCCTAATAATAAGGAGAAGCATCTATCGCAGAATTTCCCTCTTATTACGAATATTACTCCGACGTGGTTAGTAAGCATCCCATTAAAACATACACTATCGTTAGTATTCTTAATCTACATCATCCGTATAGCATTTCGAATTGCACGTTAACGACGAACGTTGCACGAAACCGATCGTCGCTCAACAATCATTCCTCGGCTAATTGCAAACTTTCCATTCGAAAAGTGAAACTTCTCGAGTCGAAGATAAAATCCTCGACGTACGCCGATCGGCCTCGTGTAACGCTCGAGGACGAGACTAACGTGTGATGTGCGCTCGTTAAGTTCTTTTATCGTGTTAAATGAAAGTGACATGCTTGCAAGAGAGAAAAAGAGAGAAACAGAGAGACCGATGAGCGGTGAAGTGCGCTAATGAACGAGAGACAAGGATATATCGACAGCGCTCATTCTGGGACAACAGAACAATTTCCCCGTTGCAGACTTCTCAGGAGACATCACTGGACTCACCACTGGCAGCCCGTTGAATCATCGGACGCCTAGTATCGCTATCAGACTTATCATCGATGGCAAAGATGTCAGTTGTAGGAGGCAGAGAGAGGCTGGCTCTCTTATGTTTGGCAGGGGTTAAGGGAGGATCGGGGCTAGAATTCCAATTGAACACCTCGTACATGGACGAGGACATTCTCATATCTGCAAAAAAACCATTCAACGCTGCAGCATTAGCCACTGTCCAAACACTTGTTTCTCTTATTTGTTTTTTTTTTTTCGTTGAGGGCTGGGCTGGGCTGGTCGTCGATTGACACAAGGGTGGGGTAGAATATTAGCATGAGTTAGATTATAGTGCGATTCACAGATACTTTAAGGTACTTCTCGTTTGACAGAGCCACCACCAAAGCGAGTAAAGATAAGAGTGAATGCAAAAGGGTTCCGTTATAACGGGGAGGATTGCGATCTTTGATCTATCTTCTTTCATACGTTGTATTTAAGCCGACGCGTTTTATCCCTACTTCGCTGAACGCGGATTTAAGATTGTACGATCGAGGAAATTGAATGTGGTACCCCTGGGTACAAGATGATGAAGTGAATTTCTTCGTTTCACTCAATTATATGGTATGTACAGTGAGAATTCGGTATATCGCGGACGGGAAAGAGATCGGCAGAAGCAAAAGCTTATCGGGTAATATCTAGCATTCCACATTTCATTTCTTCGACTGTACATCGAATAACGCGTTCGTACAATTGAAGAGTCAGTGAGGTGAAGATGAGGTGCTCGTTGTACGCGAATACGTAGAAAGTTGAGTGGTTTATTACACTCGACAAAGAAAAATACAACTGGGTCACAATTGACTCGATACTTTCTCTACGATTATCAAAACAAATACGCTAAAACGAACGGAAAGGTGGATCTGGCTACTGTGGAATCAATCGAACGCTTTGAACTTACGCGCAAAATAAAACTCTGCTGAGAAATTCCGAGATATAAATACGTAAATGATAATTCAAAGTATACTCGACGAACACGAAAAATCAGCAGAATCTAAAAAAAGAAATGCTAGTGAATCGAATCATCCATGCTTCTTCAACATAATATATCGCTAAACACTCATGTAAATCGTGTAAAGTCTCATGAAAAGGAGTGTCGGTGATATGTGTGTGTCTTTCGCAGCAAGAATCAACGCAAAAAAGTATAATCGCCATGGCAGACATCGGTCGATTGGCGAAGTAAGCGAGATTCGCGAGTCGCCGAGAAACCGGCGAATTCGCCGGGTATCTCGCGAATCGCGACTCGAAATAAAGGTGCAAGCTAATAATGCACACGCAAACCTCGTTGATTATTCCGTGTGTATTTTCCGACACGATGTGCTTCCATGCGTTACGCGCCATGGCACCGATTGCGTAACTAAAACGTAATACTATAAGCGTTGCGTGTAAAGAACGCAGTGAGAAAATAAGCGGCCACCGTTGCTTCTTTCATCCATTGGCCATTCGACGCTTTCAAATGCCATTCTTAAAAAGACCGCGTCTCACGGGGAATTTCTGCACGGCAACATAAACATCCAATTTTACAAACGATCTAAATATAAATATGGTTCGATGAGAAACCTGAAAAATTCAAATCCAAATATCCGAACGACTCTCTCGTTATAATCTCAATTATCGCGAGACCCGCTAATTGTACCGTTCGAACGTACTTTATTTCACTGATACCGATCGCGGATTAATAATACGAACTTGCTGATTACAGCGAAACCACTCGACGTAACGTATTACCAATTTATTGCATCGACTGATAAATCGAACCCCGTAAATTTCACGTATCACGAACGATCTTTGACGCGATTAGTTGGCGAACGAAGCGATTTCTTTTCATAGATTCTTATTCCGTACGATCCGGGGAAAAATTGCTCGGAGAAATGTTTCAAGGTTCACCAACCTTCGCCAGGTTTCCGGTCGAGACCGCCGGCGGAAGTAGCTCGTTTCTTGCTGCCGTCGAGCTCTCTTTCGGAGGACCTTCTGGTCAATGGTTGAGCTGCAGGGAACATCATGACGTTGGTGGTCGAAGTGGCTCTTCGGGTTCCCCAGAAAGTCGAGCCACCGGTGTCGGCGGGCTCCAACATCCTCGGGGTGGAACTACCGAATGCAAAAACGATGTGCGATCTCTCGTTCTTCTTCTTCGCCTCTATACGCGCCTCTCTCTCCTGGTTCTTCCGGAGGATGGCCTCCCGTCTTTCCCTCTCTGCCTCGCATATCAGCCGTTTTCTTTCTTCGACTTGGTTCCGTCTGAAACGTTGAATTTTAACGCTAAAACCATCGGCTTTAAATCTGTTACACTTAAACGTACCAAAGAAATACTTTGGAAGAGAAGGTATTAACCCCTTGCCGTACAATAACCTGTGACACTCGTGACGCGGTGAACGGAATAAGAAATTTTTAAGTTATCCAAAAACCATTAGATGGAAAATATTAGTCGGCCACGAGATGACCAAATTATTTCTGTACTATTGATATTGCGTTAAGTTATATCAGAAATCATTGATAATTTTTTATTTTAGCAATTAATTCTGAGTTATTGCGCATTCAGTAAGAAAAGAGATTGTAGGGCAATGGGTTGAGAGGTAGAGTTATTTTGTTGAAATGATAGCAAGTTAAACTTTCCAAGTGCACGACGATAGCGAAAAAATTGAGAGTGACTTCTTCTAAGGAAGTATTCCTTATGCGGATACCCCGGGCAATTTTGCCGGGCTTCTCTGCGGTGGCAAAACAGTTTAGTCTAGTATCATATTAACCAGGTCAACTTATAACCTCATAGAGCACCTAATCTTGTAACGCGCGTTTAAAATACATCGATATTCCTCCACGTCTCTTTTCAACCATCGCCTCGAACTTTGATAGAAACCGCTTTCCAAGTAAAATGTTAAAAGTGAACAATGCTGAATAGAAGACGTTCCGATATCGGCCTTCAACTTGCTAATCTTTCAATTATTCAAATCATGCCGTTTCATTCGCGCAGCGACCTTTACAATCGCAAATTATCGTACTAACGGCATTATTTGTAGACTATAGTTTGTACGTTGCACGTAGGTAGATTTAATACTCGTCGGAGACACGGGGAAAGAATAGAAACAACCGAGGCACATCGCCAAGCTCGATAGGTCTGTTCTCGTGTGTAGGCGGTAGCACGAGGCCTTAACCATCAAGAAACGAAGGAAATACGTCGTCACGGTTCTCGAGGAAACGTAGTAAGATTCTAAATTACTCCTTGACCATTGAACCGAGCATCGAACCCATTAATTCAGCGTGCATAATGGCATGCAAAGCGAAGTTCGTGAATCCAGTGCAAACACTGCAAGGTGCACAATTTAGTGGCTGCTTCTTCGACTCTCAATCATTGATTCTATTCCGTCGTACGAGACAGATTTAACAACCCTGCAAAACTATTCTACCCTCGAGAGTCTTAGATGCCTCGAGTACTAATCGTAGTAATCCAACGAGCCGAAGGTCCCGTTTTACTGCCGATTCCTCGCGATCCGTTGCCTCTTCGACGTTTAAATTACATTTGGGCACACTCCATCGAACAAACCTATTAAGCAATCTTCCCCAACCGCGTCTATCTTCTACGCAAAGAACATCCTCCAACTTCCGAGTCTCGAGTTATCGCACACAAGGAACAAAAGTTTCGCGGACGTAATTTGTCGAGTTTAAAGAAGAAGAGAAAGACGAAGGGAAATAAGGAAGTACCAACCTGTCGTTGTCACGCGACCTGAGTTCGTCGATGCGCCTTCGGCGTTCCTCCTCGCGCTGCTCCCGGAAACGTTGAGCGGCGAGGGCCTGCTGTCTCAGCTCTTCCAACTTCCGCTGCCGCTCCTCGTTCTGCCTTTCTCGGACGAGTTTCGCCCTGTCCACGTCTTTCGCCATTCCCATCGACTCCCGTCCTGAGAACAGCCGACAGGACGATCGATTAGCCTTCCTCGTCGCATAATAATAATGCTCGCACATCCTACTTTAAACCGCCTTAAACCGTTCATTGTTCCCCTAGGTGTGATAAGATTTGCTCTAGCAGGGGAACTTTGGTCCTTCGGGGATCATCGTGGGTGCGAATGGTCGTGTCGCAGTTTCGTAATAAATAACTCCGTTTCGAGGCTGTTTCCGTTTGTTTCTCTCTGTTTCCGCGACTTTGTGCAGGAAGCAGAAGAGATTTGCGTGCTAAGAATTTGTTGGGTTTGCAGAATCGGCTGATAATTTTTTTCGCGGTTTATAAATCTGCAGGATTTTTATATATTTTTTTACACTGTGTGCTAGCAAGTATAACAACGGAAACTTTAAAAATGTAACTAAATCGTTGACTCGACTGGACGCTCATTTAGTTGAGCAGATACTAATACAATATTATCATAATGCATTACGTTAACATAAATTATACACGTCTCTTAATACTTCGTCGAAAACAGAGAAATACACTAACACAAGGCAACTTAAACCTCGCAAGAAAAAAACTCTATCATAAACTTTCCTCGTCTATTAATTAAAACGTACAAAATACAGCATCGAAACGAGTCATTTCTTACAAAGCCTCGCTCTATCGTCAACTATTCAAGGAACGATTGCAATTTCGTACGAAAGGAGGGTCGATAAAAAGCTCGATCATCCAAACGTTTCGTCGATTAAACGTCACCGCGATTCGATTCGCCGTGTCATCGTGACACGTGCGAGAAAGGGATTTCCTCGATTTCGAAGCAATTCAACGACCACCGATTTCCTTCGGCGATTTCGCCGGACTTTTGGCCAAAGAGCGGACGGAAGAGCGAGGGAATTATAATTGTTCGTTTGTGCGTGTGTGCCCTTGAAAGGGTGATACCTTCATCCTCGTTAGAACGATCACCGTCGAGGGAGTCCTCGTCGTAGATACTTCGCCGGCGCTTCACATCTGTCGAGAACAAAGCGAGAATATGTGCGTGTACATACAGGTGAGATCTGAGTATTTGGAGCACGGCTCGCGCGTTAATCGATAAATTTGCGAGCATGCACCTGCGGCCACTGGGGACACGCGTACGAGGTGTTTCGCAATGCGTGGAACTGCGTGAAGATTACAGTGTTGCAAAAAAAGACCGACTATTTTAACGGCTTCCAAATAACGAGCGACACGGAGGCCGAGAGCGGATAGATCTGCAAAAAGGGAATTTTAACTTGATCCAGTGAGAGACGCAATCGGATTTGCGACGAAAAAGTCAATTGAAAATGTGGAATCGGAGTTTACTACGTTGGACTTCGTTTTTGAGGAATTCGAGGTCGAATATTCGCAGGTTACGTACGCATTTTACTGTACTTCAACTTAATGGGTCTTCTTACGTCGGATTACAATGACTTCCTTTTGCGAGGAAGACTTATCGATTAAAGATAGACGTTAAGACATGTACTTTGTCATTCTACTTTCTTTTGATTGTAGAATACTTCTATTTTAATTTTACATTGTCAATTTTGAGCACTGAGCACTCGTTCAAACGTAATTTCTTTTCTTTCCGTCTCTAAACTGCAATATACTTTTAGTAGAATGAAACCGTCATGGTCAGACACAAAGAAGCAGACATTCCGCGAATATTCGGCGTCAAACGTTTATTCCACATTCTCTATCCTCGCGAAACACATCATTATTGCATCATTATACATAGTTAGCTTCACGATTTCCACTGGTATTACGAAACACCCGGTATATACCGAGAAAAGTATTTTATTAGGGCATATTTAAAGCCGCGTATCACGCGTCCATCCCCGTCGGCTGATGAACATGCGTCATGCACCCGCGAAAAATATGTTTTGCCACGCGAAAAATGAGTAGGAGGCAGGGCAACAAAATATTAGAGGACGGAGGAATGTCACAAAATTGCATTATAAACGAGAACATTCGGTTTTGTCATTCTCCGCGGTTCCAGCAAAATGGTCGGGAATTTCGTTAAGAGGAATAATGAAATTAAGAGCCGGAAAGAGGACGTTGTTAGTGAAAAACTCGCCATGGTGATTGGTATACACGTTGGAAGATATTTCAGCAATTAGAGTATCGATCAAATTAGTCCACGCGGTTGCTAATTACTTTTCACCATCCGACGAAGTTTCTTTCGTGCGTTTCAACGTCCTTTTTCAGCCTTCAACCGCGAAAGGCAATTAGAACTGCAGGTGGGAATGCATTATCTTCCCATCTGACGTTTGAGCGTTATGGTTTTTGTCAAAAGGAGGTCGACGTTTGCACGATGCCAGGGCATTTCTTTCGCCCTCGCGATCAATGCGATTATTATGGACGAAAGAAACTGGGGTTTGCCGTAGACACTCCGGAGAAAGAAAACGTTTGATTTATACCCTCGAAATTGCGTTATGATAATTCGAGGGTTCGCGCTTCGATACCTTTAAAGCATTCGCACAGATGGAATTTAGTTCCTTCGCTTTAAAGTACTCCAAAATTGAAAGTAACGATGAAAGCATCCGTACAAAACTGCCGAGTCGTTTTCATCGCATTTTTACTGAAAAATTATCTCGACAATCCTCCCAGGAATATGTTAGTGAAATGCAATTAAGGTTAAAGTTAAATCCCCGAGTGGTGAACCCCGCGGTATTTCATTCCTCGGTAAGTCCGACGAAACTGTTGATCCGCTGAAACTATAAATATTAATAAATCATTTAACTAGGTCGTACTCGAGGATATCGTTAATTCACCTAAATTCATAGGACGTATTTAATTTCACCGTTTGTTCCACGTTGACCCTGTCGTTTTCGAGTGCACACACTGTCGGGCGCAGAAACAAAATCGATGAAAACATTTGGCTCCAGTTTGTTAAACGCTGTTAAACGCGATCCGTTCAGCGAAGGAACACACGGGTTTTGCGTGCATACACGTTTGCGAATACATGTTTGCGAATGCACGCGGAAATACACACAGAGAAAGACAGAGAGGAGGAGAAAGAGTGAGAAAGAGAGACAGAGAGAAGTGGCAGATAGAGGAAACTCACACAATTGCAAACCCGCGTAACTGGATGCGGTCATTTCCAATTTCATCGAGGGATTACTATTAATACGCGCTCGTCCGTGGAGCATTAAATTCCGTGCAAATATTCCGACGAATTTGGCAAAGCACACCGTCTGTTATTTACCGAGTTGATCATTACCTGACGAATCGGGATAGACGTCATCACCTCCAATCTGGGCGAACCAGTGCATCGTTTGTTCTGCGGAAGATAAATTCAAAAATTTGCTCCAAACAGATTTCTTGGATTTTCAAATTACTCCTCTGAACAGAATCGGTACTTTCGCTAGCGCATTCCAGTCACTTCTACCAGATTCGACCATCTATTTTTGATAGTTTTCATTAGACATTACTTTGGCGCGGTAGAATTCAAGACAGATCTTATAAGCTGATGCACGAAGTGTATATTGAAATTTAAATTTTAACTCGCGCTCTTTCAACGATAATACGTGAGTGTCGTTTTAGTATTGAACGGAAGAGCAATGAGAAAATTATACGGTCGTGCACGATATGTGATCATATACTTGACTACGAATTTTTTTACACAGACAGCGACATTAGCCATGATAAGGTAGTCAAGCAGATTGTGCACGATACATGAAACATTACAAACTGTTCGTTAAAGAAACGTAAAGAGAAATGATAAAACTCGAAGCTAAAGTTAAACAGAGCTCTAAAATATTTTTTATTATTTTGCATCCTTCTTCCATCAAGTTCTGTATATTAGAAAGTATCCAGTGATATAAAAACGAGAAGATCTTCACCCCATAAATCGTAAATTAAAGCTTCAAAGAGATACGAGCCAGCGTTCGTGACACTTTCGATCCTTCAAATACGATTCGCAACGAACGTCGTTTTAATTGCAAGCCGCCCCGCTTATTTTTGGCACCGGCCGATCGCCGGGAATCGCGACACGTTTTCAACGAGCGCGTCGTGGAATGCTTTAGCAGCCGATGCTGCTTCCGGTCGCTGATTGCAAATGTCAGAACTCGGCGGGAGGCGCGAATGCGAAAGGAAGAAACGCCTTGACGCGCCTCGTCCTCGACGACTCTGATA
Organism: Cerceris ruficornis; assembly: GCA_963989415.1. Classification (NCBI taxonomy): domain Eukaryota; kingdom Metazoa; phylum Arthropoda; class Insecta; order Hymenoptera; family Crabronidae; genus Cerceris; species Cerceris ruficornis. The sequence continues at coordinate 17,536,102 of OZ022521.1, read as the reverse complement.
ATTGAAAACCGAATAATTCTGAAACGCTCGTCGAACGAACGTACTCGTAATTATGAGGCAAGTACGTGTGATTTGATAAAAAAAAAGAAAAAAACCTGAGTGAGAAATAATAATATACCGGGCGAGAGGAAATACGAGTTAGGGTGACGATGCTTTTATGCGGTGCATTGTACCGAAAATTTAATTACCGTCATTTTTTTTTAACTCCGATTCAATACAACTCTTCAAAACGACGCGTGTTTCATCGTGCTTCTCGCGACGCATCGAATTATTATCAGATTTTTATTTAATCCAATTAACAAACTACGCTTCACACTTCTGTTTTTAATTTAACCAAAATTTTATCGTAGCATCTCCGACTCGAATATCTGACGTTCGACAATGCAATCATGTTACCGTGAAAAATCAGTCCAAACGGCAAACGCCAGGCCTCCGAAAGGCGTTACAAATTACGTGTAATTATCGATTACACCGGTTGCACCCCTTTGGCATTCCGACTAATTGCCTTTCAGGGTGCAGGCTTTTTTTCTCGACCACCCTGCCAGGCATTAAAGAGCGATGGGCATCCACGATGTCGATTCGATTCGTTTCCATCGTGCGACGATCAGCCTCGGCGAGGAGGACGACGAAGAGGAGGAGGAGAAGGAGGATGGAGGAGGCTTCTCTGACTGCTGCCATACCTGCCAATGTTGTTTCCGGCTGCTGATTGCAAATGTCAGAAGGGGGATAAAAAAGTGTGGGAGAGCAAAAGGGGAGACGGCCGTAGGCCGGTTGGTGGCAAGCGTTGATGGTAATTGGACGTCTCATTAGCAATGCGGATGCGGAATCGAACGGTGAAAGGGACAAGGGGAGAAGTGTGAAAAAGGAAGGGAAGAAACCTCACTTCGCCAGCGACAGGGAACAGGTAGAAGTAGGAGGGGTTGAAAAACGTGTCGGAAAGCGTTTCGACTTTGCGGATAGTAAAATTCCGACCATCGCGCTCGAAAGAGGGCTATTGCCAAAACGAGTCCACGGTGACGAGGATGAATGGACGTTTAAAAAAAAAGAAAAAAAAAAGGAAGAGAGAAATTGCAAACTCGAGCTTCGGGGCGAAAATAGTAATTGATATCGATGCTCCGTTTAGATCGCTGAGATGAAAACCGATACGATTCGTTAACCTAATTCTCGTCGGAATTGAAAAAAAAAGACAGGAAGGACGTGACCGAGAGGAGGCGGATGGAAAAATGGCCGTCGTTTTGCGCACGTCTTTCGAAATAATTAAGCGGATGCGACGGTAGAAAAGGAGCAGAATCGGAGGGAAATCTTTGAACGACGATTTAAATTACACAGCGGTCTCGATGCGACAATGAGGCCCGGTTTTTCCCGCGAAACCGGTCGAAAAATGTCGAGGATCCTTCGACGATGGATACACACACGTCGCCCCTCTATTAATCTCCCGTCGCATGGAAGTAGGTCGGAAAACAATGAAAATCCAGCCTTTTCATCCGGTTCTGTAGGCCTTGCCGTGAATTGAAATTTTACCGTGAAGAAACTCAATTGCGGACCGAGAACTTGGATCGCGATATCTCCTGCTATTTCTGAAACATTCCTTTATCTTCGCGGGGAGGTTTCTCTCGCGGATTTGAAACTCGCTGAGGGAAGTCCGGTCGTTCGAGAGACGCATCGCGACCTTTGACCATTAAGCTGTCTTTTGCCGTAAAGTATCTTTTCTTATCGGGGCTTTACTTAGGTCCTTTTATCGAGGACATTTGAACTTGCGAATCTTCACGAGCTTTCGAGTCGTAAAGTTTGAAAAGTAGCATTGAAAATGTAATTGCACCGAATTTCTGATTGGAACTTTCTCAGGATGCCTCAAAATGCCGGAGTGTCTCTATATTTCTAAAGTGCAATTTAACGACGAAAAGTAGTTCGAGGATTAATCGATCTTTGTTACATTTCGATTAACGTTCAGCACCGATTACAGCAATTCATCCGAAAGAAGCTATTAAAACATTCAGGCGATGCCTAATTTCAAGCTTCCCCACTCAAAGTAAACGTCCGCATCTGCTCTAATAATCGTTTCTTTTCTTGGAGTCTAAAAGTGGGTCAGAAATAAGCCGTCCCAAATGGACTTCTTCACGGACGAAGTTTTCCCTCATGAACAGCATTTCGTTGCCTGGATTGCATCATAAAATAAAAAAAAAGTAAATAAAATATAATTTCCTTTCGCGTTACAACGATTGCCGGGTGAAAATGAGCCTGATCTTTCGAAAGGCGGAAAACGGCGCGGTTGCTTTTGTGCAAGCGTCGGAAAGTTTTCCCTCTCGCGGAAGAACGATGGAACAAAGACAAAGTATTCTCAGTCGAGCAGTCGGATACGGCTGTTGCATCGGTGTCGATAAAAGTTCGCCGGGATCGTTGCAACTTGCCGCGTGCTCCGGTTGAAACGAAAGACGCAGGAACACGAGACGTATCTTTGTTTGCAAAAGACAAACAATTCCAACGAAACCCAGTGTCACTCGTCCGCGTTTACGTGCGGGGAACTTTTCCACGATTATCTTCAATCTTGGTGAAAAATGGCATTGAGGCCGGAATGTATTTTCCCACGGAAAATGAAACGAGAAAAAAAAGGGTGGAGACGAAAGAGAAGAAAGTGAGAAAGAGAGATAAAGACAGATACGTAGATAGATAAAGACAGATAGAGATAGAGAGGGACAGAAAGAGAAGGAGTCAGACGTTAATTTCGCAAACGAAACACAATGCGCTCTTCTCCGAGGTCGGCGCATCTTACCCCCCTGCTGCAATCGCAAGAACGAGGAACCTTCGCTTCCCTTTCTCTCTCGTTGGCTCTGAGCGTTGAAAAATCTGTCAGCAGATACAGCCAGCGAGTATGTTAATCTTCCAACATTTGGAAATGGGTCGGAAAACAATAGGAATCCGTTCTTGCCATCTGTCTTCTTGGCGCGGTGTTCTTGCTGTTTTTCCATCCTCCCGGCACTTCTCCAGTCGACAGTGCTCCTCGTTGCTTCCCTCATTCCCTAACTCTTCTCTCTATTACTCCGCATCCTTCGGTGGCTCTTCTTGCACTTCTTTGCAATATTTGCACTCACAAGGGGATTCCGATTTTCATGAAACTTTGCATAAATATTTATTAGACCTGCCTAAGAAGATCGCTGGAATTCGTTCGTGTCCGTTTTCAACTTTCAGGGAGATATCAACCCCTTTGTCCGAACCGCCCTTTCGTACTTGTTAATCGTAATCAACAAAATATATCACAAAATACTTCAAATAAAAGTTATACTGTTGCTTGCAATCCATAAACTTGATGTTTTGGAAAATTGAACACCTTGGTCCCTCTTTTTTGAAGAACTTTATTGTTCTTTTCGATTCGATAAAAGCGTCTTTTTATTGCGAATTCAACGACGTAGACAGGGCAGGCAGGAGAGAAAACCTCCCTTAAATAGGTACCTCCTTTGGTATCTCCCTTAAAGTTGAAAACAGGCACGAACGAATTGCAGCAATCTCCTTAGATAGGTCTAATAAATATTTATGCAATGTTTCATCAAAATCGGTGTGCATCAGTTCCCGAACTTCCCTTGTGAGTTCTACCATTCCTCGCGACTGCATAATGCCGAATGCCTTCTATCGCGACGTCGAGAGACAATCAGCCACGATGCCACCCCCGTTTGGATATCGAGGGATGATTTATTATCGGAAGTCGATCATCCCCGCTTAACGTTTATTACGTTTCGATAATCCTCCGATATTCGCCGTGAATTCCCTTCTTCTCATTTTTTATCCCCCATTCCTGCTAATGCACCGTCCTTTCACGATTCCATCATGCGCAGCCTCTTCTCCGGCGTATAACAATGCGTAATTGTTTCGTCGAATGTCCGCGAGGATTCTTGAAAATTGCAACAACAGATTCCCAGATTCTCGCTTCGGTTAAGGTCACGAGTTTCCGTTAATTCTCTCGATACGACATCTTGATCGTTTGCCATCTCGAAAAGTTCATTATAATCGACGGTAATTCAAAGTAGCTACTGCATTTTCAACGATTCCTTTATATTTACGTTACAAGTATTCAATATTTGCCCCGATTACGGCAAAAAATTCGATTCACATCTAAAATACAGTATTTATTCTATAACATATAATATTCTTATACTAAAATTGAATGAAAGTACCATTGTAATTCGATATTCGTGATTAGCAGTGGTCTCTACCCATCGTACCCCACGCCAGAAGGGTTAACGATCGAGTACCTCTTTCTAATTTCCAAGTACCCGGTAATCGTCGAATTGGACTCGATTTCAGCGCGACTAGAAACGGCAGGGGTGAGAAGGGTAGACGATTTAACGCGACACGCCGAGTGGCTCGTATTCCATTTTAATGGTGCTACCGGAGTCTGTGGATGACGATCGAAATTGTCCTGGTTTCTCATCCTAGTACCGGCAGAGTGTTCTACTAATATTTAACGAGCCAACGAGCCCAGCGCGACTTTGTTTCTATTTCCACGACTCCGCGATAATTGTCCTACCTCTTGACCCACAAATCGACGCTTTCCCCGAATGACTTTCGATCGTAGAACTGTGGATTTTTCGCATTTCCCGCGTCCACACAATTCTTTGCCGAGCGAACAATTACAGAAACGTTTAAATAAACGCTGCAGATTGATTCGCAATTTAAAAGTGTAATCGAATCACGCGTTTAAAGAGAACGTCTCACGGGGCTTACTCCAAAGCACACTTTTTTTTTTCAAGCTCCACTGGCTGCTGACTTTTCGTTATTCTTCCGGACAAGTGCGCCTGTTATTATCAATTCCGCCAACGCTTTTTCACGGTTGATTAAACCGTTGGCTTTCCGAGCACAAAGGATCCGCTAAGCCAGAAGAGAAGGGGATGGAATTAAAACGTTATTAAATCCACTTGTCCCTCTGCGGCGTATGCGAAAATTGCATTCGTTATCCGGGAATGCCCCAGAAATTCGCAGTTCAGATTCACGAGCCTTGATTTCGATTCGTTTTCCAAGCGGATAGTATTTACGTTACGACGAACACGGAATCGGTATTGAGATATTACTTTATCGTATCTACGATTTCTCTCGCCCTATTCTTCGTGGAACGGACGACTTTTGTACGAGGGTTATCTTTCAACGGTACACTACGAGTCTTTAAAGTTGCAAAGAATTTTCAAAATTCTCTCGACGATACTTCCGTATGTTACGGTAGAAATACAGTTTTGTGACAGTCCTCGGAATATTTTAATATGGAAAATAGCTTGGAAGATTTACAGTAAGAAACAATTACACTGTCAACTTCATCCCGTTTGCAGGTCGAAGAAACTTTCTCGACTTGAGCGATTAATAATTGAAAAAAGAAGTTTCTTTCGGATAGAATCGCGAGGCAGATTTCGTCGCAAGCTAATTCTCGAAGTATAGTCTCCCAGCGAGCGACACGAAACCGTCCCTCGTTGACATGCCACGGGAGAAGATAAAAAAAACTACTCTTCCGTAATTGAAGAACTACTTTCAACTACTCTATTTTCCTCGAAACATGCACGGACCGCGTAGTACGTATATTCTACGAGAGAAGAAAAACGACGGAAAAGCGGGATGACGTTGGAAAAATCGAGCGAATCCTGGAAGTACCGCTGGATCCGTTCGGCTGTGGTGTTTTTTTCTCGGGAATCGAGACACCGTATACTTACCCTTCGAGAGAGAGTGGCGATTGTGTGCAGAACTGGACCTTTGGTTAGTTTCCTCAGGAGCGGCTCCAGCTGCAACAAGCGATTATACATTTGCATCATGCCGTTTTCGGTATGGTTATTGGGAAAAATTGATGGAACAGCTTCGTAAATTACGATCCAAAAAATATCGACTGCTTTAGGTTCCTAATTCCTCTGATGGTATTCGAAAATCTGCAGCTTCACGTGGGTTTATCGATGACACAATTCGTGTAAAGTAGATAAGGGAATAACAGGATATTAACAGTGCCCGGTATCAGTACTTCCCGGAACAAGCGTTCTCCAATTCTCCCCCCTTCTGCGTTGGCCCCAGAAAATCGTACAGGTTTCCACATATTTCGATTTTTTTTGCAATTTTCTAGCAATATTTTGCGCTAGCAACTGGCACAGAAAATCGGCGCAAAATCCCGAGATATTTACCCCATGAGAAACTTTTCCAAAGCAACGCGAAAGTTCTCCAGTTGCCCCTCGTTCGCCTTCGATCCCATAGAACCGTAAGGTTTCTAAATATTCGAATATTCGTCGCAACTTTCTATCAACATTTTGCGCTAGAATTTGCCACAGAAAAGCTACGCTAAGCACTATTTTTGCGCTAGCAATTGCCATAGAAAACGGTCACTAAATCCCCCGATATTTACTCCATGGAAAACTTTTGCAAAGTAACGCGAAAATTCTCCGATTGCCCCTCGTTCACCTTCGGTCCCATAGAATCGCAAGGTTTCCAAATATTCGACTATTCATGGGAACTTTCTATCAACATTTTGCGCTAGCATTTGCCACAAAAAAGCGTCGCAAAACCCCTGATATTTGCTCCACGAGAAACTTTTCCAAAACAACGCTAAGCAACATTTGGCGCTAGCAATTGCCATAGAAAACGGTCACAAAATCCCCCGATATTTGCTCCATGGGAAACTTTTCCAAAGGAACACGAAGGTATCCATTTGCCCTTCGTCCATCTCTGATTCCATCGGTCGTTTCCAAATACTTGGAGGCATCGCGCTCAGGTCGACCCGATTGTTCGTCAAAGTTTCTGGTAAAGGGGGCACGTAGAACGGGATCCTTTGTAGAGGTATCTATCGATCCACGGGTAAGGCAAACCATTGCTCGTCTACGTCCTTAACAAGCTTATTAGCGGTGTCTTCATTAGCCGGAGAGTACTAATAAACTCATTGCATCGCCGAGACATTCATCTTTCGAAGAAACAGAGCGCGAACGTTCGTGCCGTTTATACATACGTCTGCGGAGCAGAGAGCCGGTGATAAACCGTTGGGAAAACGAATGCTCACGATGCGAAGATACAATTTTCGAGACAGAAAGACGTCCCTCGGAACGGCGCATCGCGAAGGAGACTGTTAATTTGCACGCTTGTTGCTTCCCCGGAAAACATATTCCGGTACGAGTAAACGGTAAAACGAATGCAATACTGTAAAGTAAACTGAGCAAAAAAAAGAAGAAAAACGGTTCGCCGTTACCGTCTTTATATATTCTCCAAGTCACGTATCAAAGAGGAAGAATATGTCAAAGGCTGAAAGCATTTCACCTTGGGCTTTTTTTTATTTGTGGAATTAAATACTCAAAGTATGTAAGCCAATAGCTTTAAATATTATTTTACCACGAGTATAATATTCGTTTCAGGTCCATGAAATTTCGCAGAAATAACGGCGAAGATCCCAGAACCGTTTAGTAGTCCAAATGGTTCTCCATTCTCGTAACCACCCCGTCGTAACACAGCCTCAAGACGGTTCGCGTATCGTCGTCCTGTAATTTACTGAATATCGCCGCAATTTGCACATATTTCTCGGGTTATTCCGCCACGAGATATAAATTTCATATTCATTCGCACGTTTATCCGACACGAGCGATTCTCCGGTGCATCCCGGTGTTTTATAAACTGCCCCGGAATACGCTCAATAATACAGCGAAATTCCGACGTGTCTGATTTATTCGTCCACGACAGATTGATCGTACGTTCGTGCAATTCTCGCTCCCTGGTACAACGGAACTCATGGCACACGTATTTTCACACCCTGTCGGGGCAAAATAATTGAATTAATCTTGATCAGGCGCGGGACGATTACACGATACGAACGCATATCGAAACATCGTCGTGGCCAAGGATTTCTATTCGTGAATTCAATTACGAATATTCCTCGCATAATAAACACACGCAGGATACACAAATAAGAGGCATTGTAATTTTCCCCTTTACTCGATGTACAGCAAATATTAATTAATTCGTGTCCCCCATAGAACGCTGGTTACCTGCAGATATCAAAATCGAAAGGGTCGTCAAAATTCCCATTTCGCGGTGTCGATGTTGCGAAATCGCTTCCAATTTTCACCCTCGGTTTCGATACGTATCTGCAATATCGCATCCGGGCCGCCTTATTTGTCACGAGTCAGCTATCTCCTTCGTTTCTTGATTCTCTATGCAAAAATTCGTTTCGTTGGATGGTCAAACTACATTTTCTTCTTTCGACATTTCCAGATTTCACGAAAATCTTTCATTCAACCATCAAAGAAATTCTCTCCGTTACATCTACAATGAACGTATTTCCATCCATGGTTTGAAACGGAATGAAAATTTACTTCGAGTTTCAAAGATAATGCAACGATAATCCATCGGCTTATCCAACGATAGGTACGATTCGATTCACCGTACGCGGAGCTACCAGCGAAGGGAAATAAACGGCTTATTAACAATGGAATTCACGGCTTATCCGCGATGCATCATTATTACCGTTTCTAATGTATCACGCGAACGCAAGCGCCGGTGATATTAGGCACGGTATAAGCTCGTACAAACGACGCTGACGTTCCAATGCGAGTCCTCTTTGATGATGCCAATTACGCGCAAGAATTCCCTTCGGTAGCCGTGCAATCGAGCCACGGTGATGCACGACGTGTAATCATTAACTTGTTAAACGCGGCACTGGAATCTCCTACGCGATGCCGAAGAAACAACGCGTCAAGAGCGTCGTTTTTGTGTGCTCTTAGGCTTCGTAATATCGTAATAACCGTCTCGCGGAAGAAGCGGAGATGAAGTACGGGGAAAACACGAATATCGTCGGGTTATCTGGGAAATTGTTTTGCGAGACTGTTAAGAGTATGAGCGGTTATTCGAACTTTTAACGGTAAATGGAATTTTGTTGTGTGCAACGAGGGATTTGAACTTTAATCGGGTTGTTTCTAGATTTTGGGGGAACGATGATTGCTTTACCGAGGATTTATAGATACGTTTGAGATAAGACTGACTAGTAATTTTGACAGTATGGAAGAATTATCTTTTAAGTATTCTATAATCAGGTATATCAGTAATGATGAAAGTGGCTCAAGTGATTAATTCTGCGTTTCAGGAATTCAAGAATATAAATTGTAACTTCGATCTTTCAAATGTCTGAGTTAGACCGATAGAATGCAAACAGTACTTCCAAATTTCCTCGGGGACTATTTAAGAACAGCTGTAAAATCTTACTACTCTCCTACTCTAATTTAATCTCAGACGAGTCACCAAAGATTATCGGTACCCGTCTCAGAAGAAACCGAATAGATTCCTTTAAAATGAATTAACAATATCGTAGCCTAGAAACTTAACTGAACGCGTGTAATTAAAAAATAAGTGATCAACTTTATTAACTATATATAACTATAAAAATGCAAAACTCTTAGTAACTTTAAAATTACTCTAACTCTGAATCTTTCACTGAAACTCTCTCCACCCACGCTGTGTCTCTCGCTCTCTGAACTCTCAACTCAACTGCATATTCTCAACTGACTCTTCCCAAATTCACGTACGCATTCACCTTCGATACTCTTCCTCACAGCATGCATTCTTCGTCTTTCTCACAGCATGCGTTCTCTGTTGCACTCACTCATTTTCTCCTTATCCATAGACTAAACATTAATGCTGGCCCTGACATCCGTCGCCTTCCAAATCACGTACTCTAAACATCCACTCCCGCTTATATACAAACCATCCACCCTCACTAATTCCAAAAATTAATACTATTTATGAGCGTAACAAATTCCGTTCCTACATTACTTTTAAAGAAACCAAAATAGTCGACAATAGATCCGAAAGCAAGGTGTACGATATTCCTCCCTCGAAACGTCGCAAATTTAAACTCAGTATTGAAAATCGGTAGCAAACACCGAAGAATAAAAAGCTGTAAGCTCATTTAACTCTAAAAGAAACTTCAAAATTGATGAGGTAAAAAAGGTCACCCTAATCGAGTTCCATCTTCTTAAATCCGGCCAAGTGCTCTTCGAGGCGTATCTCTCGAGAAATCGTATCGGAGCTGTTGCCAGTTCGGCGAACGGAAGGAAAATCGGAGCTATTAAGACGTCGCCATCCCGGATCGTCGCTCGGTGATAATGAATACGGAGAGAGGCCGCGATTCTGACGAACGCCGAGCTGTAATTTTAATGGAATAACGAAGCCGACGAGGACGACGCAGGTGATTATTCATAAAGCCGCTCGGCTACCGTCATTTTTCTCGACGTGGATGTACGAGCGCGCATATACATTTATTTCCGAAGAAAAGAAACCGACGTTCGAAGGGGGAAGAAACATGGAAAGGGGAATGAAAGGAATTCCTCACCGTTTGTCGTACGAAGCTTTGGAAGAAAAGTGTTCGTGAATGAACAAAAGTCGTCGGCTATTTTTTTGTTAAGCACTGACATTGTACCGTTAATCGGCGATGCATTAATATTCGTTAATTCCGAACGGCGAATTAACAAGTACGGTAAAAAATGAATGTGAGGATTCACGAGCGAATGGAAAAATTATGGACAAAATTAAATGTTGGTCCTCGTAATGGAGAACGTCGATGATCCAAATTTAATGGAGAAAATATTTCAAAATATTACCAGCTTTACCATCTCGTGCCGAGTAATTGAATAAAATTATTAATTATTTTTGCACTCGCGTAATAGCAACATCGGTCAATCAGAGCTTAATTCTCGTAAAAGAGTATCGATCATGCGTAATTAAAAGATCCATACTGTCCTATCGGCGAGAATAGATTAATTGCACTTTTTGCTTCACTCTGGTCTTCCAATATGCGTACGTTGCTTTCTAGGTACATTACCGAAGTGTTTTTCGCGGCGAATGGAATCAATTCGCGAAGGTGTGTTGCGAACTAAAGTCGCATTTACGTGTCAGCGAACAAAAGAGACGGAGAGAGAGAGAAAGAGAGAGAGAGCTGTGAGAAGGAGCACGATAGAATAAAAGGAAACACCCGAAGGAATAAACATGAGCCGTGCTAGTACTCGCATAACGAGCAAGGGAGCTTTAATTTTTCACCCCGTACGAGTCAAAGTCCCCCTTCGTGCTAGAATAACCTCGTGATTCGCTACTTGCTGCAAAAATGTAGCATTGTCGTGACCACCGTGTGTTTTAATCCTTTTTCAACGAGAAATGTTTATGAATAAGTACAGCAACAAATACTGAAGCTATACTTGCGTCATAATAAGAATAAATGATCGTTGAAAGCTGCTCTAAAATAGAATTTGTATGAGATATGTTTAAAAGTGATCTTTTTAGATATGTCTAATAACTATTTATGCAAAGTTTCATCAAAATCGGAGTTTATCAGTTCCCGAACATCCCTTGTAAGACACAGACCCCCTCCACACGTATATATTCACTTCAAAGATACTCCGAGGGTGTACAACGACGTGCACGAGATTTTTCAGAAACAAAGGGCACTTTGAGCGTGCAATAAAAACGAGAAACTGTGTAAATCGCTCCCTTTCCAAACAATATACATTCTCTTTCAAAAAGTCCGCTGTAAATTTTCTCCATCAAACGCACCACACATTTATTCATCCCCCGAGTAACCCATTCCGGGTTATTATTGTTCATTTGTAACGAAACAGAAACAATAACTCGTAAAAGTTGTTTTTGTCGGTGTAATCTAAAACTCTGCACCCTGGAGCGCGGCCAAGATCTTGGATACATAGTCGCGGAGTCTATGAGGACAGATTTTCAGTCTCGCGCAATTCCATCGTCTTGTATTTCTCCTTTGTAATAAGCGCCACAGCCTCGGTTCAAAACTTAGTCATAATCATCAGTCTCGTCGGCATGAAAAATTGTAAAAAAACGCTACTCGAGCTTCACACCGGCTCTTAAACCAGCTACTTCCGGCGCAGTCTGTGCACTTTACCGCTGCCGTCATCAAAGACGGTCCTGATATCCCGACGCACCATAAAGCCGGTAATTGTCGGCCGACAGTAGCGCCGGGTGGTCCATAAATTGCCGCCGCGGACAAAGGGACGTTTCGCGCCCGCTGGCTCGTGCTTTGGTGCTCGTGCTTTCGAGCCTGTGCTTTCGGCCAGTGCTTTCGGCTCGTGAGATCCGCGAGATCGCCGAATTTCCCTGCGTGCAATTCCAATTTACGAGGGTGCATCGCGCGGCGAGCTCGAACGTCGCAATGTTCCGCAGTGGCGCGCCGTTAATGCGAGCATCGCATGCACGCTATCTCTCTCGGACGAACAAATTTATTCGATCCGACGGAGCGGGCCAACTCCGAGTCATTATGCCCCGTGGTGTCCTCTCGGAGAGTATTCTTGGGGCCCGCTTGCGTGCGCTGGAATTAATCGGAAGTATTTGTCACGGGGACATTTATCCGTCTGTTGGCTTGAAAAAATTTTAACGATCCCGGTAACGTAGTTGTGTTTTGTCGAGGCTTAGACGTGCTTTCAGGGTGAAAAGTTTCAGTCTGGATGGAAGATATTCTCTTCTCTTAGAGCATGGAAATTCAAAGAGGGAACTTAACGGTATTGAAAAGTATTCACCGTGTCTCCTCTTCTCTTAATCCTTTCGGCACCACTGGATCATGTACCAAAGAAAGATTGATAGCTACTGTTGATTCAAATTTTTATATGATAAATATGCAAAAAATATATATAGTCTCATACATAAAGAGTTAAGCTCCGCAAAGAGGACGAAAGCTTTGCCCCTTTTCCCTAAACTTCAGCGCGCATGCACCCCATTCACCTAATATGAAAACACCGATTCATACATTAATCTCCAAACGACCGATCCACCTTCATTACATTCTTCCACTTCCACGTGAAATATCACATACACTCCGGCGTATCGACTGTACCCTCGAATCCCCGGCTCAACGTAGAACCGTTCTAATCCGGGCACACCGAAAGGGTTAACTCCTAGGATCGTTTTGCTCGTCTCACCGTAGATTCCAAACGACACATCGGATACTCCGATTGCAATTTACTCGAAGTCGAGCAACTGGCGAGGGCAATCGATCGCGCAAAGTGATAACTCAAATATCATCGGAGACAGACGCGTCGCAGAGAGAAAGAGACGAAAAGCGGCGAGTTAATTCTTCCTTGTTTCATTTCGTCTCCTCGTTTCACGTCGTTGCAGGATCACCTGATTATCCCGTCCTGTCCGCTCTGACGTGCACTCGAGAGCGTTCCAAGGACCCGTCTGCAAATATCAACCGTTTAACTAGTTGGCAAATACGACGTAACGCGTTTATCGCGCCGTTAGCCCGACCTGCGGCCTCCGGGGCTACCTGCGATTCGATCCGAACGATGCGCCAAAACACACAGACCCTCGATGAAAACGTATACGCGCGATGATCGATGATTAATTCAACGTCGCGTATGCGATTTATGCAAATAAAGCGCGGCAGGTGTCTGGCATGCGCTTGCTGTTGGGAAAATAATTATATCGACGACCGCGGAACGACGGTTCGTGGCGATGGACGTAATTAATTTAGAAATCCCCGCGATTAAAGTTACGCTCATCGAGGAAGAATCGTTGAAGAGACGAGGTGAAACTAGCGGGATTATCGTTAACGAGTCGAACTCCCCGGAAATTCATCGGCGCTCTCGCCGTTTAATACGCGCAGGAAGCGTGGATGTTCTGTAATCGTTTCCTCGCTGCCAGGAAACGCGACGAGGATTCGCAATTTATCATCGAGTAGCACCGTGGAATCGAGTGTACGAATATATATAAAACTAGAGTTAGAACGTAATAGAAGGAGAAAATCATCGATCGCAGATTGGATCGTTAAATTAGCGATCTCTCTTTCTTGCTAATTATATACGACGGGAAATATCGATAGATCAAATCGCAGATACTAGACGTTACCTGTATACGATCCGTGACAAATTGCACCAAAGAAGAAGGAGAAACGTGCAATTCGTCGACTAATCGTGCCACACCGTCGCATTGACGAATTCCTCGCATCCATCACGATCGTCGCTGCCTGTGCAAAGCGGTGGACGTGTACGTCCGCCAAAAGCAAATTGCAAATGCTGCCGTGTTTCGCGGACCGTCCTTAACGTCGTTACACGACGAGCGAGGCGTTCGAAGACGTCGCGACGGAAAGTTAGGTCGTCGCGGGGAGTTTGTATTGGCCGGTTTATCGAACGAGAGGAGAGTTAATTGCTCGAGGGCGCCGACGAGGATGAAATTGCAGGTACTCGCTCGCTCTTAAGTTCTCGGTGTCCCGGGTAATTATCGTCGACACGGAGCCTCCTGCTGGTATTGCGAAAAACCGCTTAGATTGCTCCACGTTGCCTGGAGGAGTTTCTGTAGGACGCGGGTTTCTTTTTGCTCCAGTTCGAGCAACGTCCGTCCTCTTGGTGCTTGATATTAAATTATCAATCGACCGAGTTCCCTATTACGATCGAGTTTCTCGTCGATGTCTCTCTCACGTTGAAACGTAACGGTTGGAAAATGTAGACGAAACTTTTTGTGAAAATAATTGATTTAAATGGTCCACGTGACAGTAATGTTGAAGATACGGTCGCAGGTTTCTGCCTTTGATCGATCTATCGAGAACTTTGAATTTTAAGCGGATCTCACCTGACAATTTTGCGAATCACCGACGTCACAAGCACTTTTATCTTTGATAAGTCGTATAATCTTGAAGTTGAGAATGCCATTGAACAATATTGCTTAATTGTATGATGAAATTTCACAAATATACTTCTCTGTTTAATGTTGCATTATTGTCGTGAAGTAACTTATAAACAATAAATGTACTTGTAAAGCAAGCTATTTACATATCATAATGGTAGCGCGGGTGAAACGGCTGCGCTGAGTATCACTGACAGTATTTTGTGTCTTCTGAAGCTATTTTAATTTCTCAGCCGAAAAAAAAACTTTCAATTACGGTTTCCTCCAGAAACATGTCTGCTCTGCCCTCCTGGGCGTTTAGTTTTTCCGATAGATAACTTGTTGAAATGTTTATACCATTAAAGTAATATTCATCGCCATATTTGGGGCAGTTTGTAGAATCATTGTTTGCGAAAAAAACTTGAATAACTGTAATGTTTAAAAAGCAAAAAATTCTTAAAGTTGAGAATTTAATTTTTTTCTCAAAAATGGAGTATGATGAAGCCAAACGGACTTCATATTCGTGTTCAATGCCACAAAATTTCTAAGAATCAGCATAAATGTTCTTTGGGCAAACGAAAAAGTTCAATTCTGTAGACCAGAGTGATCGAACGGCGTTCGCCGTTTATCGATACGCGCTTTACCCTCGTAATTGAGACACGGTATCGGCAATGATCGACAGGCTCGTTTCTCCTGCAATTAATCGAGAGAAACGGTGCACTCCTGTCGTCTCAGCCGAGCCAGCCAATTCTTCGGGAGCCGAGATGAAAGCGGAAGATAACAGCAAGGGAAAAGGACGATGGAAAAAGGAGGAAGAAACGAAGGAGGGCTTCCTCCGGCTGCACCGGTAATTATCACGAAAAAGGTGAACGGCATTCGCGACGTTGTTCTGCGCGTCTCGATTTATCAATTTAACGCTCTACCGGACGTCGTCGCATCTTCCAGAGAAAAAACTTCCTCGGCATAACGAAAACGAAAAAAAGTTTTAATCCACGGTGAATGCTGCCATCCGATGGCGGACAGAATCGTCAACGCGGGGGTGAGTGCGCACCGCTGAAATTGGAAGGCCAGTTGATTAAGCTTTTTTCTTCTCCCCGTTGAATTCTCCGCGACCTGTCCACGAAGCGTAAGATTGTACATTGCTTGCGACAAAATGTTCGCGAAGACGTGTTGGTCGGTGACAATGAAAAACGAGAATCGTAGGTGGACTTATGGTCGGAGACGGAGGCGTAGCTCAGACAGAGGAATTTTTTCTAAATTTTCACGGCGATGTGCTCGCAGCAGGTGAAGCTAAAAGTTAAAAATAATATCCTAGCTGCGCGCTGATCGATGATATGCAGTTTATCGTGCGAGCAAAACTTATCCAAACTTCTATTTGCCTGTAGTCAGCCATCTTTGTAATATGATCGGGAGTATCGAAGACCGTCGAAAGCAAGACAGTCTTATAAAACCGTACATGATTATCTAAATCTAAAGCTATGCTTCTAATTTCACGGATCGTAATACCGATTAATTAGCCAATTTCCGTATCGCGCAACCAGGATGTTTTTCCTCATCGCGCAAACCACAGGCGCAGAAAAATTGCGCGTCCCTTCCTCCGTTCGGCGATTTACTTGTCACGGAATTACACCAGTGCGGTTATGATTTCTACGAAGGAAAAAAGGAAACGTCGACGTGTGCAAGCAGGCTGGCTATCTCGCGAACAGTTAGGAAGCTACGTGCGATCATTATTCTCGCAACTACCGTAAAGAGGAGGCCTAAAAACGAGGCAAGACAGCTCGTGATGCGCGCCGTGACATTTATCTACGTTGAGAACGTCACGCGTCGGGGACAAGCGTCTACGGTGATAAATGATTTAGCCGGTCAGACGCGTCTTCGTGACACGATATTCCCGCAAGAACACAGAAACGCCTGGCCGCAATTTACCCGCAGCGTGGATACCCCCCGTTTCTCCGGCTGCGCCTGACGTTAAGCCAATTTGTATCTCTCTTATTACCCCTGCCAACGAAATTTCAATTTTAAATCCTTTCGTATATCGTTAGGTACATCGACTTTCGTGCGGTTGCGAAAGGGGAGAGAAAGGGGAGAGAAAAGGGAAGAGGGAGAGATCGAGGGATGGAGGAACGCGGCAGAATGATAAATAGATGGATAGGCAAATGGATAGTCAAATAGTTGGAGAGGTAAATGAATGAAGAGATAGATGGGTAGTTAGGTAAATAGATAGGTAGACATGTAGATAATCAGAGAGAGGTAGAAAAACAGAGGTGGAATATGAGGTGTCAAGCTTTAATTTTCCTTTTGCGAGAAAACCAGTGTTCTCTCGCAAAGAGAACGTACGCGCTGGAAAAAATATTCCAGATGATATTCATTAAATTACCATTTCTGCAACGGCCGGATCGGAGTGGATGAAAGTTACGTCTCCGATAACAAAATACACTCCAGAGGGATATCGAGTTTACCGGAGGATGGAAAGGAAAATTGATTGGGTTGGAAAATAAAGAGATACGGGGGATGCTGCGTGCGCGTTCGCCGTCGCAGGTGTCCTGACGTTTCATATTTGCAATTTTACGTCGATTCTTCGACTCGTAATTCCATGGAACTTCGATACAAAAATCATTAAGAAGAGGACACGCTGTAGTAAGATCCGAAGAAATACTTTTTCACGCACCCTTCCACCGGACCGACATCTGAGAAACTCCAACGAAATTATTTAGCCGACCCGTCGACTGTCAGACGGGAGACGTTGAACGCAATTACAGTTTAATCGGATAGACGTCAGTTTCGTGTTCTGATATGGTTTAATTTTCTGACCGACTGTGTCACGCGTCCGAATGCATTGTCCTTCGAGAAGCGTGGAGGTAATTTCATTTACAGCCAGCCTGCTGGATATTTGATCCCCGGCTCATTTGCATCGGCTAACCGACCGTATTTCGTTGCAACGCGTACGTAGGTGTTACTTTAATTTACAAATCGCACGATTGCATGCATTGCACGGGTAAATTCGGAACACGCTTTCAATATTTAGCCGCACTAAACATCGCGGTATATCGATGTCTTCCATTAATTTCCTGATACTCCTGACTATGCATCGTTCTTGTTTGTTCATCGCTGATAAGCAGGCAATTTAGGTTTCTACATTCGCTCTTTTCTGTACGGCTATGCCTTTTGCCACCGTACAAACACTGTGCGAGGAATTGAATCACGAATACAGTAAAAAAAATATCGAAGAGGTCTCTATATGTAGGAACGGAATTTTTAGATTTGCTGATTTTAATTTCTAGAATTAGCGAATGTGGATGGATTGTATACAATCGAGAGTGGACGTTTAGAGTGCGTGATTTGGAAGGCGACGAATCCTAGGGCTAGCGTGAATGTTTGGTCTATAGATGAAGACAAAATGAGTGAGTGCAATAAAGAATGCATGCTGTGAGAAAGAGTATCGAGGTTGGATGCGAGTGCGAATTTTGGGAGAGAGTCAGTTGAGCTGAGAGTCTAGAGAGTGGAGTACAAAGTGCGAGTGGGGAGAGTTTTTGTGAGATTTATATTATTCAGAGTAATTTTACAGTTAATTAATGGTTAGTGAGTTTTGTTATTTTATATTATATATCTTTAATAACGTCAGTCACTTAGTTTTATTTACACGCATTCAGTTAGTTTTTAGGCAACGATATCTTTATTTAATTTAAGGGAGCCTGTTCTTTTTTTTCTAAGGCGAGTATCCTTATTGTTTGGGAGCTCGTTCGGGGTTTAATTAGAATATATTTCTTTCTTCGTACATTATAAGTTCTCTGGTCCACGTTTACTCAGAAATACGGTACTTTTCGTCGGTGCTCTACCATGGCGAGAGGCTCAAACGAGGACGATCGACGCATGGACAAAGAATACGTCGCGGAATCGATGGGAATAAAAGCAAAGATACGATAATCGCAGGGTATTGCCGATGGAAAGAGGAAAGAGCCATTTAAATCGCGAGAGACAAAAGCCCATGGCACCGGAATGCACTTCCCGTTCGACGGAGCGGGAAGAAAAATTCAGCGGACGATAATACGGATATCCATCGCACCATGAGAAGAGTTATTCGTTACGAAATGAAAGCTGCGAGCAAAGGCGAGGGACCAACGGGGCCGGGGATGGTTGGAAAAAAGCGTCGAAACTATACGCGTATCGGTCGCATATTTCGAAACAAAGGCTGGCTTATCCCTGCGTCGGTGGATCCGCTTCTACGGACGTATCTGCGCGAGGAATCCACCCACTTCGCACCCTCGGCAAATGACAAACACACTCGCGGAAAAATACAAACGTCAACCCATCCACGCGCGTCGCCGTTTCCACTTTCTGTGTGCGCGTACGAAATTCCGTCGAAAGACCACTTTCCGTCTCGGTGCATCGCGCGCCCGCTCGGCAATATTCGCGGATTTACCTGTTTTTTTAAACGGTTCGAAGGTTCCCAAGGGGTCAGAGGGTGAAAGGGAAAAAGGATATAGTCCTAAGGAGAGATCCGTAGCCTGGTAGCACTCTGGTCGCTTCGTCTCGCACAAACTCGGTTAACCCCTTGCCCTACAATTACGAGTGACACTCGTGATGAGGTAAATAGGATAGCAAATTTTCAAGGCTTGGAAAACCTATGAAATTGGAAATATTAATGAGACGCGACGAGATAATATTATTTCTATGATATTAATGTTATGTTAAATTATACGGTACATCAAGAATCCCCGATCAATTTTTATTTTAGCAATTGAATTCTCTTGAATTCTCACAAGAGAAATCGTAGGGCAAGGGATTAACCGTCTCATCGTGAGAGCGCAAGGAGTAGAAGGTGAAATGACAACGAAAAATTTCATTCTCCCCCGCAATATGAATTCTCCTGATTGAGAGAAAACGCGCAAACGTTAGCAGTAAGTCACGTAAACCACCCGCGAAAGGAATCCTCGATTGCCGTCATTCCCGATTTTTTATACGGCACGGATCGGACCGAAATTGCCCTGGCTTTTTGCTCAAAGGGGATTCTTGAAAAAGGGGGATATTCTCGATGAGCCTGTCCATTACCCGGTTCCCACAAAGGGGTGACCTCCCCCCGTCTACCTCCTTCCGCTTCTTCTCCCGGTCTCATTCTCCGTTCTTTTGTCGCAGATTTCAATTGGCAAGACGCTAGCCCAAGAGAGGCTCCTTTTTTTTCTTCCTTACGGCCAAATCACGGGGACAAAAACGGGTCGGTCCGAAGAATTGGGTCACTCGATTAAAAACAATCACGAGGACCGCCTCTTCTCGGCTTCGTTCTTCTTCTTGGATCGCGAGAGTCCAACCGGTGGAGAACGGACACGCAGAATCCGGTCGTTTCGCTTTAATTATTCCTCGCCGATGATTAATTTTACACAACGTCGACACCCGACTGTCTCTGAAGGGCAGCCGCGTGTAGTTATTTCGGAATAACGTCGACGAACGCATTGTTCCTCGGTATGTTCCATTTTCCTTCCACGGAGGCCCTTTGTAAGACATAATTGCGAGGCCAATTGTCTCTGCCCCGGAACGCGTATTTCTCTCCGGAAGACACGCGAACTCGCGAAACCGCGCGCTTGACCTACGACCTCCAAGGGGGACTCGCGAGCATCGGTGGTTTGCGCTTTTACAGTCGTAAGAACTGCTGCGTCTCGATATTCGAGGACTGCTAAGAAACTAGGAATTGGCTGTTCTCAAACGTTGATGGTAATAATTCACGATAGCTCTTTGATGTGCATAGCAGAGGAATATCGATATAAGCAATTGCTTTGCGTCGAGTTACAATAACTCGGAAATTAATTCGTGAAATAAAAATTCCTCACTGATTTCTGATATGCCGTATAATTTAACGAAATATTAATAGTATAGAGATAATTTGATTGTCTCGTAACCCACTGATATTTTCACTAGTTTTTAGTAAACTTAAAGATTTCCTATTCCACATCACGAGTGCCACTCGTTATTGTAGGGCAAGAGGTTAATGACAGTTTAAATATCTGCGATTCCATAAAATGTAAAATTTCACGTTACATCAAAGTAAAATGACGTGACTCGACGAAGATTTCTCCTGCTGACTTCTCCTTTAAACCCGAGATCCCGCACCGCAGAAAATCAAACGAGACCGAACGGGATTGCTTCCTCGCTTCCTTTTTCTCGCGGCGCCTCGGCCCATTGTGATCAAGGTCGTTTATCAAGTTCCGAACGAGATCTCCTCGACGATGGAGAACAATCGGAAAATTTGTCGGGTCATTAGCATCGTCGGACGAAGGCGTCCGTCGGTCTGCCATGCCAGCCAAGTTCGGCCGATTCTGTCTGCCGTTCCACCTGCTATCTGCATCGACCGTGATTAATGATATCTCGCGGGTTCATAGATGAAATCGCATCTCCTACTAGACGAAAACGATCGTTCATACCCCCGGAGAGCCGATAGTCGGGCGAACCTCTGCCATTTCGACTCTCCTGACTCTTGAACAGATTGCTCGGAATTGATTCGCGTCTCCTGAGACTCGATTAAATGTCCGACACAATTACATAATAGTTCTGCCATCGTCTATACGATATCTTCAATTTTCCATTCTGTTTCAACGAATCTCAAACTGGTCCATCAACCGGCGAGTCTTTCTAATATTAACGCTAAAACTACCGGCGTTATATCTACTAGAATTTAGATATACCGAATAAGTACTTTGGAAAATGTCAACTCAAGAGGTGAAAAAGATGGTTAATTAAATAACTTAGGTTTTATAAGACAGAAGTGGAATATTTACTTCATGGCTCAGCTATCAATTTAGGGAATTTTTAGAAAAAATTGGGAACCGGTCATTTTGACCGGCTTGGTAGGTTTATCGTTAAATTGACAATATCCTGCGCATCTTTTGGAAAAATATTATCAATATTTTATATTCAGTAAAATGATTCACCCTGTAAGAATATATACACGCAAAGTGCCGGTACGGTTAGCGTTAAAAACGTGCCATACGCGAAAGCCGTTATAGTGGCCTACGGTAACTAAAAGTTTAAATTGTAAAAAGAAAAAACATTGTACATTTCTTTCACGCTAAATGTTACTTGCAAATTTTACGTGCTTCCTTCTCATCGAGAGAAAAAAATTCACATCAACGATATATCTTCTCTCGGAAGGAAAAAAGGAAAGAGGAGAGAGGCAAGCCGTAAATATGCAACTCCGCATCTACGGAAACTCGTCGCAAGGGCTCGCTCGGTGTACGCGAAATCTCCATATAAATTACGGCCAATCACGTCGGAGCGACACGTCCCACGTTGGATAAAAATCTCGGAAGACTCGGGGGCGAGCTGTGCGAACTTTTACGAGATCCTCCGATATCGAGGCATCGAATATCGCTTTGGACGATGTATAGGGTCAGCCACTGCAGGGAATAGACCACTGGATGGCCAAGTATCGAGCAAGTACGATTGCTGATTTTACGTATGATTGGATCGCAATATCCCGGCGCACAATAGCCCGCCGTCGTTTCAAATCGTTTACGAGAGAGAGCTAGTGTCGATACTAATAACTATGGTCCGCGATTATCCTTCAACGGAGCTATTGCTTTCGCGAGTAGATTCGAAACGGACGGGGGGAAAATCATTTTCGGATAGGCGAAAATTGCGGGGAGAACTGCGAGGAAAAAAGGTCGAGAAATGTTGGTAAATATTGGACGTTTCGATCTCAGCGGATTGCGATTTGTTTCTGGAGAACGAGGAGTCGATGAAGTTTGTGGAGATTTTTTATTTGGATGATGCGATATTTGCGAAGGCTTGCGAATGGAAATTGTCGAAATTCTGAGCAAAAGGATATCGCGTGGTAAGTCCTGGTGAGAAAATAAGTTAATGGACTGGCCTAGAAGATCCGTAAATGCTCGGGAGATTAAGAGGGCCGAAATAACGACTGAGAGAATTTAAGAACGGCGGCGTCTCGTTATGAATATTGCTCCGTGGTAAACCGGAAAATTTTATTTTCTGCCTACAGCGGCAGACGCGAAATGGAAAGGCTATCATGAGAAGTGAAAGTTTTTCCATCATTTCGAGAGAAATTCAAAGGATATTTTGACCAGCATCGCGAATCTCGTTGCCGAATTATGACATATCGTCTACTTCAATCTCCAGCTTGCAGATTTTACGATACGTGCAAGAATTTGGGTCAGAAGATATGAACTTAAGATAGCATGAAGTAAAAAATAAAAATATTAAAAAAAGACACCATATAAAGTATTTCCCTCGCAATTTGACTTGCAATTAAAATATCGTTAAAATCATCCCCTATGCTGCAGTAACTGCACGCTGAGACTACTTTACATCTTTGCCAACAATCCTATCCCAAAACTGCCACCCTCATACCTCAATCAGTTTCCAAATGCGTACGAAACGAGTGCGTGCACGTTGATTCTGAGGGATTTCATGCAGAAGGAGGATCCCAAAGCTGCGGGCCGAGTTACGATGCAATAGAATTTCATTACAAGTTTCACGTAAGCCACGAGAGCCTCCGGGAGCAATATCAGTTGGCACGAAGTTGCAGGTAGCAAAGGCTCAAATAGGCCAGCCTCTTATTACTCGCTTCCACCTCTAACCCAAAATAGAGCAAAGAACCGATCGGCCCACGATCATATGGTCGTATTCCGACACCTTCGGATGTGTGATCCTTCGAGATGAGGAATCAAGCAGAGGCTATCGGGAAAAGAAGATATGTCTCTCTCTCTCATTCTCCGGTTGGAAGAATTAAACAGAAGAACGATCCCGAAGGTAACAAGATTTTCCCTCGGAAAGGTGGAAAAACTGTACCACGAGATTACTCGAATACGTCAGAGGATAGATTTTGCGAAAGGACAAACGAGAAACGAGCATCGCGTAAAAGGTTTATTAAATTTTTTCCCCGAGATGGAAGGTTTGCCGGAAATGAAAATGTCAAGGCAATCGCAGCGAGGATTGCTCGTCGATAACGCGGAATAAATTAGCAGATAATTAAGTGGAAAGTGGAAACCAAAGGGCAAAAGAATATGGTGGATTCTGAGAGTTTTTATAAATATCTAGGAAAATTCTCTTCTCAAAGTTTCGGACGAACGTTCCGATGTTATTTCAAGTCATCGTAATGATCATGCGACACTCATTGTGCCGCTTATTCCGTGAAAACGAGCGGGAAACCGTAATATTTGTGGTGCCGGCTGGAGAGCCAGAAAATAAGAAGTGCAACGGACTTCCTTTCTCGCGCCTTTTTTACCGAGTAATTGCAACCGGAGTGCTCGATAAGACTACCAGCTTCTTTTGCCTCTTTCTTCTCGCGCAACCCTTTAGCCGTGAGTTTTCGTAGAAAAAGAAATGAGAAAAATGCAAAGTCGGTCAAGAAATAGTGGCGAGAAGCAAAGCCGAAGGTACAAAGTCTTCCGACGTTTCATCGTTTTCCATCAACGTAACGACGTCATCGACGATAATTCTCCAGATTAGCTCTGCCTCTCTTAACTACAGTTCATGTAGAAAAAACTAGAACAAAAAAACCTAGTGGAATATGTCCCCGTCGAAAGCGAATTCTCCTATTCTCGGATCGTTAAACGAAAGCTTATTAATCTCCGGGGCAATCAGTCGTCGAAAATCGAGTTGCAATTTTGATCCGCGAAGCGACGAAATCGAAAGAAGCTCGTCGTTGCTCGATTTACCGCGAAATGAATTATTTAGCAGAGGAATGGATGCGAGCTCGTGCGACCGATCGCGATAAATTGGACGATTTATATCAACGAGCGCGACTCGAAGGCGCGCACGGGAACTCGTTAACGGAGAGAGATTTAACGATCCGTTGTTAACGAGCCGACCGAAACTATCGAACGACTCGACGAGTGGATAAAACAATTATAAATTCAACTTGCCGGAAATTTTTTTCCAAATACGTCTAATCCGCGATAACTCCGGAGCGAGAAATCCACCGCCTTCACGGCTCGCCGGAAATTAACGAGAAAACGTCGTCGGATGATCTCTCGTTATCGATACGAGTGGCTGGCTGACGGGACGGGTGAAAAAAAAAGAAGAAATGGTAACAGAAAAGAAGAATTAACGATAATTATAACGGAAAGGGTTACGCTGCTCGGTGAACGAGACGAGCGATAGCCATCTGTGTCGGTGCTCGGTGAGAACCCGCGCAAACTCGTTTTTAGCCGCGATTTGTTATTACAATTGATGCACATTCCCGTCTGCCGTACAACGGGACCATTCGTCGAGTTTACTGTACGGGCTATTTTTTGCACGGTTTTTGCCACGGTTCGCGGTCGAAGCGATTATGCGGCAATTCGGGCGGTTCGACGCGAAAAGCTCGTTTTAATCGAGCCATTAAACGAATATTTCGCGAGGTGGAAAAAAGATACGTTAACGTTCGGCCCTTCGTTCGTCATCGTACGCGGTCCTCCCGTAGGCTTTTATGCATTTTAATGATCGGAATAATGTCATGCGAATACAGAAGGGGAGCTCAGCCGAGTTTCTCACGCGATCACGCACTCCTGCTCGTTCAATTGAATGTAAACGAATGAAAAATCACGACAGCAGCTGGAATTAAGCGAGGCTAATGAGGCTTTTAAAGAGGTCGCTGCCATGTCGAGAGGAAGAGGTCAAAGTATCGTGTCGATGGAAAAAGTGAGAAAAACTTTGCCCTCGATGATGGTATCGAGCAATCGACCGATTTCGACTTGAATAGTTGCACTGGAGTGAATTAATAATACGTCTGTTTCTGTGATGAATTTTAACTTTTTACCTACTGTCGCGGCGCATTGCCGCGAAAAATACTTTTCCAATCAGACTCAAACACGGATACTTTCTGTATGCACTGTACCTAGGTACAGTCATAAATCGTGCCACATACAAACCTAGGTACGGAATTTGGCGATGCAGGACGAGAGCATGCAGAATCCGTTCCCGCGTTTGGCAGGAATTTTCCATCCCCTTCAAAAATATCACTATAAGAAGGCCCAGAGCATCGGATCGGCCTCACTCTTGCCGAATATTTCAAAACAATAACGCTACTCTGACACTCGCAGATTTAGAAACATTTAGAATAACCAAGTACTGAGGTCACGAATGAGAATGCCAGATTTAGTCTTACGTAGACTTCAGGTTTATTATCGGTGTAGTATGTAACCTGGTGGCGTTAATGAATGCTCATGACAAAACGGTCGTCCTTTATATCCCGTGTTTTCCGTAGGCCTTGCTCTGATTCGTCTGGAGCAGGAAAAATATCCATGAGGGGGAAGAGGTTTTCCAAGTTGGGCTCTGCCGCGAAAACTACGATCCTCGTGCCTACAGGTTTTATTACGAGCCATACAGAAGCATCTTTCGAGTGCGCGACGAAACAGCCACTGAACGCCACTGTAGTGGCTTTCGTGTGTTTTTCGAACTCGTTACATGAAAATGTATAAATAAATTATAATCTATTCATGTATACCTCTATTCCGATGCAATGCTATCGTGGAACCTTTCGTGCACAGTGTATGCACAGTCCTCGTCGAAGCTTGCCGAATAGAGATATAGTGTTGCGGAAAGTCCAGCCGCAGCTACAAGGTTAACGTTAACGTTGCAGCATTGCATTCAAAACTGAGTAATTCAGGTCGAATTCCTCGGTGCGCACTGATAGAAAAATTCTTAAGAATGCAATACATATCATAGACTCGGTACTTCGTAACAGAAAACGAGGCAGAGAAAAGAAAGAACAGGAAAGCTGCACGTAAGGTCTGCTCGAACAACGGACTACCCTCTCCACCGGCTCTACGTTACTCTCCGAAAAAGTACTTGCTCCGAATTCTATTATTCGAGTATAAACTCTACAACACTGTCAATAAATACAACCATACTCGAAACAGAAGCCTCGGGCATTAAAATCAAACATCCACCTTTCTCCTTCGACTCCGTAAGTGACTCCAGACCGAGCGAAAACTTAATAATTCCCAAGCATTCCTCGATGTCAAATAAACGTCGACCCGGTTGCTCCTCGGCCTCCAAATTCCCGACATTTCTGGAATATCTCCGGTGACAGCGTTCCTCGAAGAATGTCGCGCTCGTTCGAGCCTATTCTCGCCACGCTTTGTCAGGTTTTGCATGCTCGAAATTCGGCGGAAGAGCACAACAGCCTGCCGGAAGGAACGCCAGACTGTTACACTCTGCCGGACCAAGGTGCATCGACGTTGCGAGCACTTCCTCGAAGAGGAGCCTTCTTTGACGTCGAGTCCTCCGTGCTTTCGACTGCGCTTCCAGCCGCGAATTCGACGAGGACTCTCGTGAATCCTTCGCACGAGGGAACTCTTCCCTACGGGGGAAACGAGAGTATCGTAGCGAGAAACGACGAGCGGGAATGTTGGGCACGTCGCGAACTTACGAAAGCACAGGGAAGACACTCGCTCATGGAGTTGGATTTAATTAAAACAACCGAGAGAGCCGGAGAACCCCATCCTGTCGTCGGTGTAATTTTAGGCAGCACTTTAAGTAGACGGGAGCATGCTCGATCGACGCATCGGGGGTGCAAAGATTCTGCACCCTTTCATGTGAAACGACGGTGAAACGGAGAACGTGCTATCTCTTCGATTGTGAGAAATATATTCTCCCTTTTCGAGGTTTATTGCACACGGCACGAGAACCGATATCTCGCGGTCGTCTTCGTCGATATCGAAGCAATTCTAAGGGAATCGGAATGTAAATAACAATTTGGAAGACCGAAGTATTTGAATGGGAGTGAAAACCGCAGGATTGCGGACACGATCGTTCGCCGGGAAGAAACGAATGGAGAAGACTGATAAACGTTTCACGTCGTTTTCTCGATGATGGCGGAATTAAATTAGAAACAAGGACGTCGAGGTGCCCCTCGCGTTTCCAAGTAGTTGCGCCTGCTCGTAGTCAGACTATAGGAGTTCTCGCGGGCCAGCAGATGTGTCTCGTATAATCAAGCGATATTTATCGCACGAACGTGTTTTCCACCTCGTGCTTTTAAATGACGCTAAACAACGTACCGAGGCGTTTCGAGATAACGTGAAAAATCTCCTCGATACGACGAGAAAATATCGCTATTCCTTGAAAGAGAGAGGCTATTTTAGCGACAGAAGGAACCTTGGCTCGATGGATACTCGAGAGACCTATGAATCGAGAGATCTCCTCTACATTTCCTACGTACAAACCCCACTAACCGGAGGAAGGAAACTATTAACGAAGTGCATCCTCTTATCGACTATCGATTCGCAGAAAAGGTAGCTCTGCATCTCGGTATTAAGTGCAAGGAACTCTCTCGAAAATCCCCGGATCCGTTTGTAATTAGCAATTAGCATAAAACGACTCCCGAAAGTTCGTAATCCGGGAATCGGGATTCAAATATAATTACCAAAGTCAGCGAACGTATCGGCGTTAATTTACAACGGTGGCTTTAAACACGCTCGGGAAACGTAAGATCCAATTTTCCAGAGTGTTTACGAGCGATTGCTCCAAGGCAATGCCCCGTCTCGCGATGATGAGTTCGATTCAGTTGCCTTCCATTTGTCGGCGGAAAGCTACAATAACTTCCCCATGATCAATTCGTACCTTTCCACTGGTGCGTCAATTTATCGCATGGGGTCGACGAGAGAATCCTCGAGGATTAAATGGGTGGGAATATCTTCTCCGTGACGAACATAGACGGAAAAACCACTCAGGACATTCGGAATCGACGCAAGAACGAGGCGTCTCTCGTTATCGATGCATATATAATTCGAGTCTGCCGAGAGAGAAATTCTTAATTATCGGTTCCTCACGTGTTCATTATTATATCTCTTGCAACTAAAAAGGCATGTGTCAATGACGACCAGGGGTCTTGGCAAGAACAGCGGTGTATCAAATCGATGCAAGAACCGCTCGCAAAGTGCTTACAAAGTGCTCATTAAGAACGTGTTTGTCACGCTTGACACCGCAAAAAACGGTATCGCTGTGGAAGATGTTCGATAAGAAAAGATCAGGGGACAGACACTGTTACAACGCAATCTGGTAATTACGTTAACAGAGAGAACGTCAGTACTATTTTACTCTTCGCGTTTAATAATTGAGAATCGCGAAAGAGACTTTATCAACGCTAGGTCGACGATATTTCGCATGATTGTGCGAGTGTGCGGCTCTTCTCTGAAAGTACGGTGCAATGAGATTAGAAATTAAAAGATTAATATTTTCGACCCTTTGACGACTGCGGACGCACATACGTGGTCTGAGAATAAATCTGATTATAGTTTATTGACGTATGTATACACGGTTACAGTTGAAAGCTTGAAAGCATAAACACTCTGACTTTCTAATAAAAAGGTGAGTTTTGATAGCCACACAAATGATTATCTTTCAATATTCAACAAAGTCTTCGTCCACAAAGGGATAATTGATTTTAAAAGAACGTTCGAATTGTAATAGTAACTTACTTCCCACTCAGAACAGCGAGAACTCTTCCACACCTCTCGCAAGGCAAGTTATCTATCTCCTTAGATTAGTTTAATAAATATTTATGCAAAGTTTCATAAAAATCCAAGTGTACCAGTTCCCGAATTTCCCTTATCAGATTCAATATCTAGACTATGAATCCTCCTCTTAAAATTCCAACCCTCAGATACAAACTTTAATTTACATCGAATTCAATAAACATATTTTTGTATTACGAGAATTCTTTTCGACGGAAAAACTCGCCGAACACAGCAACCCCTTTGAATTGATGTCGCGGTTTCCGCTCGTATTGCGAAAGAAGTCGCGCATCGGTCGAGATGTAAACCATTACCGAAATACAACGCTCAGGAAACTCGTTTACCTCGGAATTCAGGCACGCGAGCGCGTTTATGGCAGCGCAATAATGACATTACGCAATATAAGTTTAATTGCTACTCTTCCGAGCTCGCTCCAATTAGCGGAACGATGCCATTCGTCGTTCTCTGGTATACGCAGACAATGTAGGGGAAGTGTACTGTACAATGGACTCTCCTTTTTCGTTGAAAACTCGAGAATGGAGAGGAGAGAGAGAGAGAGGAAAAGGCAGATCGTAACCGACCGCCGCTGCTCTTCATCCGAACCATTTTCCGAAAGAGTTTCAAGAGTTTCTAGGAACATTCCCGGTATAAGAAACAGAAGTCTTTTGATTCGGCACAATGGGGCGGTGAAAAAGAAGTGAGAAACACGACGGAAAACAAGCCAGGCAGGGGATTTTTAAGGGACGCTAGTTATGATTAGTTGGCTGGGACGAATTTTCTACTTGTGGCACAGTTTCTTCCACGTTGCCACGATTCGCCCTTGTTTCGCTGTCTGGGACTCCCTGGTTCATCCACGTTTTAGCATAAATACCTGAACTTTCGACCGACGTTGCGAGTCTGTCGGATGTTTCCAGGTATACTCACCTGAAACAGAAAAAAACGAGGAAAATTAAGTGATTGTTCGACAAATGAATGTAGCCTACGACGTCGGGTTAAAAGTTTTCATTCCTGTGGTATCGAGAATCGAGGTATGGCCTCATCGCGACCGTCTAGACTCTTTAGCGACCTGAGTGCGGCTCGGCAAGCCGGCCACAAAAAATGTCAATAAATAAGATTATTATTATATCTGGGTGTGTTTAATGTTTAGTACCTAATTTAAACAGACTCCGAAAAACACGGTTCTTGATAAGTTCTTGAAAAGAAATTTGGTTCTCAAAAGAATGTTAACACTAGAACTACCAAGCCAGTCAAAATGACTGGTGCACAATTTTTTCCAAAAATTCTCAAAGTTTATAGGAGAGTCATAGGAGAAATATTCTACGTTCAACTCAAAAAACATAAATGATCGAATTGATCATGTTTTCCGCCTCTTGATTCCTCTTTTCTTAAAATACTTATTTAATATATTGGAATATAATAGATTTAACGCTGGTAGTTCTAGTGTTAATCGTCCTGCTGCTGATTTTTGGCTCTTTTGACTAAGTTTGCCGACCACTGGCCTAGGCTGTTTAGTTTAGGCGGCTGTTTATAAGATACGTGCTGCGGAGACCCTGCGATGTTTATGTTTAAGAAACGCATGTGCGTGCGTCTGAATGAGTGCTCGGATGTATGAGCACGAACGAATGATTAAGCGGAGCGAATGCCTTTTAGTTCTTCATAAGCGATCAAATGATTCAGTTCATAATTATATTAATTTTGTTTCACCATTTAGTATATAGTTTTAGATAATAAACTTCGTTTTACCTTATAACATCAGGTACAACCAATCCCACATTCCTTATCGTAAGGGTTTCCTTATAATATTTTTTATAAAACATACCGTATGGCAATGTGGACGATTCGAAGCTCTACTAAACAGCATTAAGTAGAGCTCTACTTAACAGAAGTCAGCGATGTTAAATGAACAAATAACTGCTAGCTTGTCTGCTTTTACTTCTTACCATCCTTGAAGCTCAACAGAACTATTATGTTCTGCGACAGCTTCGAAGCCAAAGACTGGGAACTTAACTAGGGCGCCTGAGTTTAGCGAACATAAAACTGCAAGTCTCTCGTAAAATTACCATATATTCATCGAAACCGAGAATAACTAGAATAACCAACATTCGCAGACACAAACGTTCCAAGTACTCCACCACAATCCCTCCACCCAATTCCTTTTTTCAAAGTCTCCACGTTCTTCGTTACTCCCCGAATCACGGAACCCGGTAAATAACCCAGTTACCGAGATATCTCGCAGCCCGAAAGTATCCTCGAGAATCTCTCGGTATCTCTCTCCCTCGTGTTTTCCTTTAAGCACACAGACCACTCGATTTATTCGCCGCTGAAGCTGCATCGCGCGCGAACCTTCTACATCGGTGCACAAAGCGCACCCCGGCACTTCCGTGGAATTATATACGTACCACCGATCATTTTTAACCGCCGTTGGAAATTTATCGCGGCAGCGGATAAACCGACGACCGTGCAGCCTTCTGGGCTTACATTTGCGTCGCGAAAGCTCGTAATAGCTCGAGAGACGAGCAACGAAAGGAGACGGAGAAATCGCACGTGCGATGAGCAAACCCACGAAGAGGGCCTCGAGTGTTTCGACTTGGCAATCTTCGCGGTAGCTTCGATACTCCGGTGGAGTTGGAGTGGCCCTGGAGGAAGGAAGAGAGGTTTCCACCTCTCGAAAAGCGGAGTCGGCCGCGCCGAGGAAGCCAGACCATAGTCAGCGATTCGTATCGTCGACGCAGACACCTCTGGCTATCGATACGTCACCGACGACTGGACGTATTGCCTTACATTGGCACGGCTTTTCGAGGCAAACCGAATATATCCGTTCAACGAGCCATCCTCCAGGCACGTTTGCAATTTCGAGAGCTGCATCGGCTTCGTGCGGGTATCTCTGAGATTTATAGAACATCGACTATCGTCGGCATTTTTTTTTTGCAGTTCAAAGTATTTATATAGATCGCTCAAGATTTAAGGACGTCTGATACACGTTCCTAAATGTGCTTGACACTTTAACACGGATATCCACGAAGCGTTACATCTCGATCAAGGAATCTCGATACCCTCGATATCTGCCGTTCGACCGTTGCAGAATGCCACGTCAGGGCAAAGCGATTTCGCGTTTCTTCTCGCGTTAAGCTGCTCGCGAAATATGTACGCGATGAAAATGCTGGAACGGCCGGCGGAAATAACGCTGGGTGTGCAGTTAGCGGGATCGGATAAGATTGAAAAAAATCTGGTATAACAGTAGCGTAGGTACAACGATGGGTATCGATTCAAAGGTGTTCCTTTCCAGTGCGCATTTTACTTTGCCATTTCGCTCGCACTTCCCTGCAACTTTTGACACGGCAAGTTTCCACGGCGAAGGATAAAACGACGGAGGATTCTTGCGTAGATCGAGAGAATGAAAATTGACGTAGATGCAAGAGAGAGAACAGATCTCCATAAATCGTTCCAAGCTGCCCGTTTGTAACCCATAGCGTTGCATTTGCACGAGAAGAAGCCCAAAGAAGAGAGATACTCGCCTTACGTAAATACGCTCGCCAAAGAATGACGACCAAACGCGCTCTCGTTCCAGCTGGAAGAGAAAATTTCCTCGAAGCCGAGTACTTACGTACCAACCCCCGTATATACACTCCCGGTGGGGAGCAATCGATCATAATCCCTCTCGAGTCCTCACGGAGAGAACACGATGGAAGTTCAATAGAATTTCCATCGTAGAGTCCGTGAAAGCAACGCGGATAGTCGATCTCGGACCGTTCACTCTCGTATCCGGAGTTTCTAGATTCCAATGGCTGTGGCAAGTTGGAGGGATAAACCGAGGAACGGGCAAGTTGATCCGGACGGAAATTGTTTGCGAAACGTCGAAAGACCGGGCCGGAGGGTCTGCTCGGTGTACGACCTAATTTTAATTACGATCGTTGCACCGGAGAGTGCCGACGATCAAACGAGCATTAACCGTCGGACGCGTTTCCCCGCGTAATTGGAAACTTCGAGATGGAATTCTTGCGCCGTTGGTAACGAGTAAACTGACATTCTGTTTCTTTTGACCGTGGGATAGGTTGACTCGGAGATGGTGTACGAGGTTAGAAATGAATTTTCATCGACCACCTTTAACGAGAGTAGCCTCGAAGAAGCAACCTGCAGCGTCGTCGCCGAAACGCTCGAACGAGAGAGGAACCGAGTCAAAAGTAGCTCCATAAATATTCAACGGCCACGTTCCGCGTATTTGCATTCCAAAGACAACCCTTCGCGGATCGACCGGGGTACTTCGTTCGGTCCTTGCACTCGAAAATAGAAATTCTCTTGGTAGTAGGGGTGCAAGGAAAAAGTACAAGGGTGGACAAGAGCAGCGTGATGGCAGTCTTCGGTGGGAAGGGCTTCAGCATCGGGGAGACACTAAATGCAACGGGAAACCTCAACGAGAGTCCCGATAGTTCCTGTTCGTGCCGCATTGCAAGACCGCATTACCGAACAGGGCACGATCATAATTCACGATCTTGTATGGCCCTCCAGTTCCGTGCACGATATTCCGGGGGTGTAACGACGCGTATGTAAAGCGTGTACGACACCCTCTCGCTCACGCCACCCTTTTCGCCTCTGCGCCCTTCTCCCGTCGCATCCTCCCTCTGTTTGTCGTGTTTCCTCCACTCCGTTGAAACAATTACGGCGATCAATGGCGAGCAGTGGTCGAAACGAAGGTATCGGAGAACCGATAGAGTTTGGGGATAATGTCGAGGCTCGCAGAGCCTCTTTGTATTCCGACGTAATCCTGTAGGAATTATGAGATGGGAATCGCTATGGTAATCGGGGATTTGCTGGAAAAACTGGAGGATTTGATGTAACTGTTTCAGCGAGGGTGACTCGAGAGGGGATGTTAGGAGATGTAGAGTAACGACGAAGAATCAATGGTTGAGGGTTGAGAATGATGGAAGGAAATGATATTTAGAAAGAGTGCATAACTTGAAGAAATGTTATCGGAGAGATACTTTGTAGACGACGGAGGAGAAACGATGGAAATGAAAGTTTCCACGTTTAATTACAACGTGATTCGACTCTATAGAGGGTATTCGGTAAACAGACTCTTCTCAAAGCAATTATTCTCCACGCGATTCTCGCAAGGTTTGCACCCGCGAAAACAGTGGTTGCGTAACGGAGAAAAATTTCCCAAGTAATTCCATCGTGGTACCTCTGGCGTGGTATTCTTCCCCTACGATATTATTGATTCCCGTCGCCGCATTCGCGTTGCTTCCGCATAATCCCCTTCGCGATTACGAGCCAAAATCGATAGCCGAACGTTCAATAAAAAATTGTTTGTCGCCAAAAGTCTGTCGCCAGAAACGGCCACCCTCGAAAATCGCCCCGGTACATCGAGCAGTTCGATACTTCACCAAGTATAGGTGGATTCCCGAAAATCTGGATCGACGGTTAATAACTCTCTAACCGAGATCCAAGTTCCTGCGAGGAGAAGAAAAAGTCCGCTGAAGTTGTCCATACATTTGGCCAAAAAACTACGAAACTTTTTCAGTCTCGGTAGCTTCCACAAACTTCTCGGATTCTCGTTACATCGTGCAAACAGGCCCCTCGGTATATAGCTTTGCATACTCGTCGGGGATCTCTGAGAATTGTGCCACTTAATTCATGTAAAAGCAACGTGGTGGTTGCAAGTGTCGCGGCGAAAATATTCCATTTCGATATAGCGGATATTGAATAAAATTCTGATACTTCCGATTGGTACTCTCAAGTTCAAATTTCGGACTATTTAACATTAAAATTACGAAGGTGATAAAAAATGAACCGGTTCTCAGTTTCGTCGAAAAATTCCTCAAAGTAGTAGGGTGAGCCGTACGGTAAATATTCCACTTCTATGTCACGAAAGCTAAGTTACTTAATTAATCATTGTTTTCACCTCTTGATTTCTTTCTTTCCAAAGCACTTATTTAGTGCATTTAAATACGAGCCGTTTACTTTGAAAGTGGTATAAGTCCATTTTTGACAAAAAGTCAGTTACTGATAACAATGAATGCAATCTGCTATGAGCTTTTCATCTATAAACTTTCCCAATTTTCATCATTTTGTCAATGTAAATTTACGTACTTAATGAAATTACAAATATAATCATTTTGAAAGTTGTGTAAACCCACTTTCCGCAAACACATATTTAGTTCGAAAACTATACCACATAATTTCTCTACTTCACTTTCAACTAACGCTTAAAAAACGGTCACATTATAAACTTAACTCAATTAAATATTTAAAAATCATAAAATGAGCGTATTACATATACCAATATTTTTCAAACTATTCAAATACAAACCCTTAAGTATCTCCATACAATAAAAAATGGACTTATACCACTATTCAAAGAAAACAGCTCATATAATAGCACCAATTCTAGTGTTAATATTTCATAACCTCGATGATTCTACATAATCCTGAAATACTGTAGCTCCTAAGTGAAAAATGGTGAGAGTAGTTAAAGTCCAAAATACAGGAAGAACAAAAAGGGGAAAAAAAGATTCGTTCGCAGAGGACTTTCTAATGGGACATGGACTAATCGAAAGTTGCTTATCCACGGTGGCGTGCAGCCGATGGAAGAGCCGCAACGAGAATGGATTTCGGACTGAAGTACAGTTGGATGTAAGCGTCAATAGCGAAGGAGCTTGGAGAAGGCCGATAATGGATTCACCGACACGCCTCCGGGTAGTTCGGCCACTTGGACCGTTCGAAGGCTGCTTTTGTCGGGTGAGATTCTTCGCGATTTGTCCGGCTTTGGTCGGTGTTATCTAGAAACGGGCCGAATTCCGAGAGCGGGAAACGATAGGGAAACTCTCGGCGAAAGTCGATGAAAGGAAGGAAAGTCATTGGGAAGTTTAATAATGGAGGTGAAAGAAAAGGGGAAGGAAGTTCGGGATCGGGCTGCTTCCTGCTAAAAGACTCTCGAATTCCGTCGTTAAGAATTTATGCCCCGGTTTGTTCCTTTCGGATCTTAGACGAGGATTTGTTTTGATTTTGTAGCTGAACTTTCTCTATGTTTCGAGGAGTTGGCAGTTATTCGACGTTATGAAAGGAAAGGGCAGCAATATGCTGGATATCGGTAGCGTTTAAAGACTCTGTGCAGAGTTTCGTTGAGTTTGACTTTTATTCAGGACAATTTACGTTATCGTATATCTCGAAGTATTAAGACGAGGTCAAAATTGATTCTATATAGTTGTATTAAATAAAGCGAAAAGAAATGTTTTTTCTTTCATTTGTCTGGTGTGATATTTCGAGAGTAATTCACTATGAATTATTGAAACCTGGGCAGTGTATCACAGCCGAGGTCCACTTTGCGCCATTAGAGGGAACAATTCTGTAAATTTTTTACAAATAAACTTCTTTTGGCTTTATCTAATATATATTCCATACATACGTCAATAACGAATGACCCTCGTGATGCGGTAAATTCGATAGGAAATTTTTAAATTTTGGAGAAACTATGAAATTCAAAATATCCGTGAGACGCGACGCGATAGAATTATTTCTACAATATTAACATTACCTTAACACTAAACCTACCATGGCGGTCAAATGACTTTTTTTTGATTTTTTCTAAAAATTGCCCAAATTGATTGAGCAGCTATTCAGTAAATATTTTAGGTGTATCGTATAAAACAAAAATTACTTAACTGATCATCTTTCTCGCCTCTTCAAATCTCTTTTTCCAAATTACTTATTCCGTATATTTCAATATAGCAGATATAAAGCCGGTGGGTTTAGTATTAAATCGTTCGAAATATCAAGAATCACTGATCAATTTTTATTTTACCAATTCAATTCTCAATTATTGCTGATGCAGTCGCAGAAGAAACGCCACCGTCAGATCTAATCCTGTCAATTCCAAACGCACACTCCAGTTGTTCATCATACGTATCTGTTATTGGTATCCTATCATCCTTTCCCACATTTTCACCTAAAAATCGGAACAATTCCGTCGGCATTTCCGCCTGAACGTCGAAGCGTCAGACGCATTCTCGATCTGCCTCGAGTACGTCGAGATGCGAGTGCAACGAAGTTAAAAGCCTCCGGGTGTTCGGCTTCGCGAAAGTACTTTAAAACCGAGCACAACTTCGCCAACGTATGCAAACAGACCGAGCACGAGAGCACAGGGCTCGACCTCTCCTTTTTTCCAAGTTCTCTGCTCGCGAGAGCGTGAAGCGTATGAGAAAGACAAATACTCGTCGAAATGCCCTGATTTTTTCCACGCCTCGGTAACGACGACTTAACGAGCCTCTCCTAATATTTATCATTTACGTTCGCGCGTACGCACGTAGTCGTCCGCGGATCGTAAAAATGGAAGGCGCGTAAACATGAAACTTTAGCTGCGATCGTGTTCGTCGTATTAGGAATCGCTGTAATGATGTAATCGACTAATTAGGAGAGAGGTGGCGCGCGAAATAAAAGGAAAAGAGACAGGTGCGAGCGAGGAGGTAGTAGTAGTTTCTACTGTGACACATGTCCAAAAAAACATTTATGTGCATAGGCAACTGTTTTTAGAAATATCACACTCTAGAAAATTTTAAAATATAAAATTGAAATTATCAATAAAAAGTCTATTAGACTTGTTATTGATAATTTCAATTTCATATTTTAAAATTTGACATGTTGTAAATCATTTAGCAAACATTTGTTTATATAGTACTACGAAATGTATAATTGCAAACGAATCTTCATGCGTATACTAATTTCCCACGAAATGCTCCCAAGCCTCCCCGTCCAGGCGGACACACGCGCGTCAGAGTGTCCCGTCCGCAAAGGGTTAAAGCAAAATCGGAATCCACCAGCATCCACCTTCCAGAAAATACAGCAAAAACCTGTACTTCTCGCACGAATTAATCTGATTTGTATTACAGTCAACCCTCCTGTATTTGTACCGTGGTGTAAGACTATCGCATAGGAGGTTTGACTGTACCAAACGGCCTCGGATTTACGAGCGCACCCGGAACTCGATCTTCCCCCTAGAATCGGCGCTCCAACGAAAAAGGAAACTTGACGCAAGAAAAAAGTACCTTCGTCGCCAGAAGTTGAGGAGTTGTCCTCTGGTTCGGGCGACGATCCCGGGGACCCTGGAGATTGTCTACCGAGTCTCGAGTCTGGCCTGCCGTACTCGAATCCTCCTCCTCCGCTTCCGCCACCTGATCCTCCGCCTCCTCCTCCACCACCTCCTCCACATCCGGTTGTACGGTTGTCTTCATATTGACGACTCTTTTCGGGGGATAACGATCGCGAATCCCTCGTATCGCCGGAGAACGAGGACGAAGAGGACGATCTCCTGCCGTCCCTCGTCTCGTAACAGGACGATCTTTTCCCGAAGTCCGTTGGCATTGTTGGTCGCTTCCTGAGGATTCCGCGTCGGGAATACGTTTACATGTCGGCCGTTCGCTCGATCGTCGTTAACGAGTTCGCTTAATTAAGAAAATTGTGTAGATCCAGAACGTGAAGCCTGAACGATCGTTTTTATCTTCGTCGGTCGCAATTAAACTAATCGCGGCGAGAGGATCGTTGATTTGGAGAACGTTTTTCATCGACGGAATTTCCAACGACAAGAAAATCAAGGATCACGCTCGCGAGAGACACCCTTTTCAACCATCAAAGAAGGACGAATAGGGATTAACTTGCAGAGAATGAACGCGAAACGAGCGATTTCCCATAGCGGTTACACGATCGGTCACGACGATTCTATCGGCGGCTGCTCGTTACCGCAAAAGTATTCCGTCCGCTCGTCTGTGATTTCTCCGGTGCGCCAGCGCCCCTGACATTTAATTCCCTCGATCCTCTCGATCTCAAAATGTCGCATTCTCGATCGAGTTACATCGATATCCGAGTCGCGACTGCGTTGCGTAATTGCGACCTAACTGTAATTAAGCTCTATCTCGTCCAACGATTTCGGTGTACCGTTGCAATTCCACGTAAATCGAGTTATCCGAACCGACATCGAGATATTTCACCGTCCGAGGATCGGCAGTCTAACGAACGGTAAACGTACTCCCTGAATTCGTTCGAGGAGGGTGGCGATCTCCTGCCGGTGAAATCGCGCAGCTCCGTCGACGATCCGGTAGACGATGTTGACTGCGACGACCATCGTTTTCCGCTGGTCCCTGAATCTCTGGCTTCGTGACAGGTGTCACGGACATTTGCCAGGTCAACGTTGGCAGTAGTCTTTGCCTCTTTGGCGGGAGATGGCGGCGGAGACGTTGGTGGCGATGGTGATGGACTTCCTGCACGACCAGAACTGTAGCACACGGCTGCCTTCCGCAGAGTCTCCCTGCACAGCTCGGAGAACATGCTGCCTCCCCCATGGCCGTGGCCCTTTCGGACCACCCGACTTTTTCTTAGTCTTCTTCGTCCACTTCGTCGTCTACTTCCGCTTCCACTTCCCCTACCACTTCGTCCTCCCTTCACACTCGCCCGTTTCCACCACGATTCGCGCTTCTTCCGCGGACACGTCCGTCGCGATCACCACCCGGACCGATCGTCTACCATCCTGTCTCTCTCTCTCTTTCTCTCCTTTCTCCCAAGGAACCGTCACTCGTGGTTCCAGCCTCGAGATCGACCCTACATCTCGTCCTCCCTCACGCGAGCTCGCTTCGGTTGTATCTAGATCTGCAACTCTTTGCGTTTTAAAGAGAATCCGTGAAAGATTCTTCGACCTTTCTCAATCGACAGGCTCGTTTCTTGAACTTCTATCCATTGAAGCACGTCCCTTTGGACGTCTAAGTCGAGAAACTAGCGTTTAGAAACCCTTGGAAGAGAATCCTCGTAAATAAAGTCTGAGCGGAAACGAAGACGAACGAAGAAGCGATACGTCCGAAGATGTCCGTCGTCTTGGGAGAGCCTTCGAGGGTGAGCCTTGATTTACTTCCGCCCCGGGATAAAAAATACTTGGTCCCTATGGACGTATATCCGGCTACACGTGTAACTTCAACTCGGTAAATACGTTTGCGTGGAATCGAGGAAACGAGAGGGTGCGCCGATCGAGAAGTTGGAGCAGTTTCCATAAAGTACGAGCGCTCTCGGCAACCCGAGGCGGACGTTCCGGCACGAAAAGCACGGGGACGAGCGATATGTCGGTGGAAAGGGTGTTAGTTAGCGAGGAGGCACGACTCGGAAACGTTAGGTGGAGGGTAGGCCGTAATAAAAATGTCTGGCCGGTTGCCAGCCGTTTGGAAATTTACGGGCAACCCTCGCGCCCGCGATAGACTCGACAACGTGGACTGTCGCGAGGCCTAAATAAAGTGCGGTGCACTGCAACGCGATGGAGAAGATCCATTGTGCCGAGGGGTCCTTCCAAATTGAGCCGAAATGGCGACCGAGGTGTCATCGACGCTTGTTCGTTGAAGGGATGTGGGACGGTGTTTAAAGATGCCTAAGAATTTTGTCATTGGAAATTAGCAAGAAACTGCACCTGTTTGTTTTACGATGTACTAAAAACGTTGGCAAGATTGCCAGGAATGTTTCATACGATAGAAACGAAACGATTGCAAATTAGATCCACCTGCAGTTGCAAGCGAAGCCTAAATAACGCGCGGTGGACTGCAGCTCGATGAAGAAATTTCATTTTGTCGAGGGGTGTTTCCAAATTGAGCCGAAATGGCAACCGAGGTGCCATTGATGCCTGAGAATTCCGCGAAGGATTGGGAATTAGCGCTCGACTGGACGCGTCTGTTTCACGGTGCACTAAAAACGTTGGTAAGATTGCCAGGAGTGTTTCATACGGTAGAATCGAGACGATGAGCGATTAACTCCGTCTGAAGCTGCGCGCGAGGTTTAAATAAAGGGTGGTGCACCGCAATGCGCCGGAAGTCGTTTCGCGTTAACCCAAAGCGGCGAACACCGCTGTATCGAGGTTCCGCCGTGCCACCTAAAGGAGAGCGATTCACGGCGATACGCGAGCGCACAAGTATCGAACAATGATGAAGAAAGAAACCTAACTAT
Organism: Cerceris ruficornis; assembly: GCA_963989415.1. Lineage (NCBI taxonomy): Eukaryota > Metazoa > Arthropoda > Insecta > Hymenoptera > Crabronidae > Cerceris > Cerceris ruficornis. Next base: position 17,495,093 of record OZ022521.1, on the reverse strand, counting down.
CCCAACGTAAAAACGCGGGAGATATTAATCTTCTGCAACGCCGAAGGGTTTAAACGAAAAGAGGGGTTGAATTTAATGGCAATCACGGCACTGTTTACTCTCCCTGTCTCCGTAAAAAGGACGTATTTGAATTCCATTCATCGTCCTCTCTTTGCCGAGGTCAAATGCAACGGGAGCTCGAATCAAAGAAGATATTTGCATCGCGTAAATAATGCGGACAAGATAAACGCAGGTAGTACAACGAGGTATACAGGGATGCCAGGAACATTCCGTTGCCCTCGACAACCTGGCAGTTTACTCTAGCAGTTTCCGAAGGGCATTCGCGCGTTAATTTACGAGCCGACAACCGGGATGCTCCGTATTCGAAGTGGCATTAAAATCAAACACACCGCTCGAGCCGCGTTGACGGTGGATTTCGACGAATACGTTTTCAATAGCGCGAACCATCGATGCGCATCGACGGGAAACAAATATCGCGATATCGTTCTTCACAAGCATCGAGGATTCGTGCTTGAAATTATGCTCGGGATTCCTTCAATTCCGTGGGGCGAAATTCAAAGACGATCGCGAATAAGGCAAAGTAAACGTCCGCGGCGATTATGCTGGAAAGCGGGAATACCAGGGGCTCGTGGAAAGGTCGAGAAGGACGGAGAGTGCAGGAAGGGCAGAAAGGGCATACCAGGGCAATTGAGACGTTTGTCCGTTCATTGATCATCGTCACGAATGTCGTCTCCGGCGGCGTGCCACTTGCCCGAGAATTCCGTCCAAGACAATAGGTTTAAACCGCTTACGTCGAGTCGTCCCAGTATCTACACCCAGCGACCTCGTAATATCCAAGCCGAACGATCCTTCCGAGACACAATAGAGATCGCATAGTTGTAAAGGGCAGAAACGCCCATCATCCAACCCGATCGTTTTTCTCGTCCCTGAGTTATTCGCGCGCGAACTGCGCGGAATTTTACGCCGCGTGCCTTTTCCGTGCGGCGTAACAGCAACGCGGATTAATTATGGCCTCGCGGCGAAGTGCAAACAATTCCAACGAGGGAATGCAATTGCACGCCAGTCAAACTACGCCAACCGAACCGTCATTCGACGGTCAACGGTTGTTCTGCGCTACAAAAACGTCACGGTACGGTCGTCCTGTTAGCTGCGACCGCCATCGGCTGCAAATTCATCGATGCGCGAGACGATTATCGGATTATCGCGCTTCGATGTGAACGAGCTAACGAGGATAACGATGAATCTCCGATCCCACGGATCTGGCACGCTCTACGCCAGCTGTGCTCGCATCGACGTGGATGCGCAAACGCGAACGACTGACCTTCGCGAGATCACGGAAAATATCCTTCGTTCCGAAGGATTCAGGGGATCTCGGCCTTCCGACGACGAGGACGACGACGAGGACGACGTCGATGACACTGGCTCTCAACGTTGCCAACAGTTTCGGCAATTAGAGGAGAACCGAGGTGGACAGCGAGGACGATTTAACCGCAGAACGACAGGCGTCCGCAATTTTCTCGATTTCGCTCCCGAGACGTGTTTTTCCTTTCGATCGATCGGAGATGCAATTTTAAAATAGCAAGCGGCGGTATCGATGAGACGGAGGAACTTCTGCCGGGGTGATCAACTTTTTACCTTACATTTGAAGTTGAACGGATGGTTCTACTTGCAACGACGAACGATTTTTGTGAGAAGTTCCAAGAGTCGGCACTGTTGGTAATGGCAATGCGATTGAAAGTTTTGTGACTCGTGGCAAAGTTAAAGAGGAAGGAAAATGATGCGGCATTAAGTAATAAAAGGGGTGGCGGAGGAAATACTTAGGAAACTGTAGAACTCTGTTAGAACGGAGAGCACGGAAGGTTTCGTGCCTGGCGGTTGAAGCGTTGGAATTTTTGTGAAATTCCCTTCGACAATTCTGGCGCTAGAGAAATTAAACGTTGACAAAAAGAGGAGACAATGGTGTAGCTTTCGTTTCATCGATGCTGGCCAATTCACGCGTTCGGCTAAAAACAGGCTCATCGCCGGCGAGCCGGCAAACGAATCATCGAGCTTCTGTCAGCCTTAGAAATGGAGCACAATAGCATGCAGGTTTCCTGGCATCTGACGTTACGAGCTGCTATCCTCGTTTTCGAACGAAACGTGAAACGCGCAATTCATTTACCGCTCTCTCCGCGCAAAATAAACAGTTTTTTGCCAACAACGAAACGTTATCTCATCAACGGGCGTGCATCTTTAATTACTCTTTCAATTTCCAAGAAAATTCTACACCAGAGTTCCGGAATAATTGCACTCAAACTACTGTACATTCTGTTGCCTCGTATCTACCATGTAATTGCTGATACAACGAAGAAGAAAGGAAGAATAAGTTGAAACATTGCGACGTTATTATTAAAGCGTGTTACGGCTAATTTCCCAGGAAGTTTCAACTTTGCCGCGAAACGTCCATTAAAAAGGGCCTATCGTTGGACGATCTTCATCGTCCAGCCGATCTAAACGCACGTGCCCGGATAAACGAACAAAATTCCAGCTGCAAAAAACGTACAGCCACGAAGGAAGGATGCCACCGCAAGTAGATCCCACAAGCCCAAGCTAATTTAGTGGCCCCTATTATTTTGCCAGGCACCGTGAGAATCGCTCCTCGCTCCTCCTTAATGCCGGTGCTTAAGTGCGCGAAAGATAAATCATTCTGTCTTAACGCGACCGTCTGGGTAATACCTGCCGGTGTTACTTTATTTGTTAATTTAATTGGCAATGAACGAAATTGCAGAGCAGAAACGAGAATGCAACGTACATTCGGTGGATACTTTTCGTCGTTGAAGATGAAACGTCCGGTGGAAAAGGCGAAGGGTAAAGTCGTGCTTTTCACGAAGATTCGAGGTCTTCTTCTTTCACAGCGTTTCGAGTGTCGGGACAAGTGGCACGGATAAGGAGCGCGCGATCTAAAATTACGAAACTCATTTCCATCGCGATTTCGTCATACACCTGCTAACCCGAATATCGAGCCGAGCTCGGTTTTAAGTAGCTTCCTAATGGAGAGAATTAAAGGGAACGATCTTTAAAGCCGAGCAACGTTTAGGTGGCGAGGGTGGAAGTTGGCGAATTCGAGAATCGTGTTTACGTAATCCAGCGGGACATTCGAGGTTTGACATCGATGGAAATATTTCTTCGATCTTCGAGATCGATCGAACGAGGACCAGATGGCTATCGCGTTACCATTTTTTTCCTTCGGCAAAGTTACAGCATCGTTGCAAGATTACAACGGAAAGATTACACTCGGAAGAAAAGTTCATAGACGGTGAGCAAATCCCAGCCACGTGATCGGAGACTCCATCTCGATGATGTATCGCGTCCTCGCGCGATATCGGAAGTCTCGAAAAACCGTGCAGCCGATGACAAGACCCAGCAAATCTAATATCGAGTCTGCAGAATACCGAAGAAACCTTCTACTCCCCTTCGTCACCGAAAATCCACGTTCTTCCTCGTCCCTCCGAACGGCGGAAGTTCCAAACGAAAATTCACCACTTTGGAAGCACCTTGCGAGTTTGAACGAGAGACGTTGAAATTCGCAGGAGCTTGGATTTCAAGGACGTTCGAGAACGAGCCTGTCGGCAGCCTGGAAGAGCCGGTCGATCGGTCTTCCACGGTTGGAATCGTGATCCACGTAGGGTGAGAAGCGCCGAGACAAAGCGACAGGATATCCAGCGTCCATAGGACGTTCGCGCAGGATGAAAAAACGAACGGTCCCGAGAGGGAAACGCACCTCGTCGACGACGCGAGAGGACAGAGCGCGCGTCCTCCTCGTGGCGATGCGGCACGTCATCCCGACCAGCGGGCGGACAAACTCGGGCACAGAGAGAGGCCGAACACGCACGAGTCGGATCACCTGTACACCGCACGGTCTTCAGGCGAGAACTGAGCCCGCGAGAGAGGGAGCAGGAGGGAGAAAAACGCGGAAGATGAGAACGAGAGAGCAAGAGAACGAGAGACGGCGCGTCGCGTCGAAGCAACCCCCGTCTGAAAGTTGGCCGTGGTGGAGGAGCGGCAACGAGCATGGAGGGGGATGCACGGAGGGTCCAACACGACGAGGTCCAACGCGCGCTGCTCGGTTAGTACGAGCGCGAAGCACACCGAGGGAGGGAATCGGTGGGATTCGCAGAGGGACAGAGGGAATCGGAGGGATGCGGCGGAGGCCGATGGAAGGGAGGCTACCACCGACGGAGGGTTGCTGCCGGCGAATCCACCCCCTGCCCTTTGCCTCGAGCAACGCGACGCCTCCTACCTCCTCTTCCTAGTGGCGCTGCTGTTGCATCGATCAGCCGTGCGCCGCCACCTCCGACACTCCCGAAATGGTCAACCCTCCACCTCCGGTTGCTCCTTCTCTCATGCTCTCCTTTTCCTTCTCCTCGTCCTTCTCTTCACCGGCCTCCAGCTGCCTTCGTCTCTCCTCCTCTCCTGCTCCTGCACGATCTCTCGTGCAGCAGCAGCGTGTATCCGCCACCTTCGCTTACTTAGCCGCACCGCCTCTGATTCTCCATCGTCGATCCTTCTTCATCTCTCTTTCTCTCACCTTCTTCCTTTTCTATGCCTCTCGTCGCGAAGCCTTCCGCTCGTGTAATGTTGATTTATTATTTTTCCTGTCCACGTTTCCCGTTTTCCTCGCACTTTACCGCACCGCAATTACCCACCGCGGCATCCTCCGCCGGGAGGGGTGGACGTTTTCGTTGCGCGACGCTGATCGTTACCCGCGGTCGACCTTGAAACGAGGAAGGAGGGAAGCGCGAACTTTCGGTTCGACGAACCACTTTCCCAGAGACCAGCCATCTCGGTTTCGACGATCGATCGTCGATTTAACCCGATCCAAATTCCCGTGGCGGAGCGAAGATACAAGGAAATTTTCACCCTCGATTGAAATGCTCTCGGAACATCCCCTGAGGATGCTGCGCGGTAAAAAAAAATCTTTTCCCTCGAAATCACGGGTAACGTATCGAGAATGACCTTGACGCGGGGGTGGCTGGACGTGAAATAGCCAGCTGGGAATTCAGGAGGGTCGTCGAGAGGAAGAAGAAGGATCGAAGGAGACAGCCGGTGGGGTGTTTCTCGCGGCGATCCTCTCGTCGCATCGTCTACGACGAAGTTCTCGAGGATCGATAACCTTGAAGACCTTCGTAAGAGCCGCTCGGAGGGTTCCGCACGGCTCCCATGACGGATTATGGGGAATATCACCGTGCGGATTTAAAGCCACACGGAGGTATCATCTTTTTCGAAGGATCTCGTTACTCGAATCGCTGAGGGCTTTACGAGAGTGCGGGAGGGATGGAGGGAGCGAGAGGGAGAGGACGAGGGACGATAGAAACAGGAAGGATATAACGGTGGACGTTAAAGAGCAGAATGTTTTCCGCGTTTACTGCCATCGAGAATTTTTTGCAAGACCGACCCCCTTTTTTTCACCCGCGCGCATATTTACCTCGTAAACCGGCTGGCTGCTCGTCCTTCTTTCGGATTCAGGTTACGCGAGGAAAACTCTTTTGTAAAAAATGCACTTCGCGGATTAAACGGACGAAATCACTTTCCTCGCGATCCCGTAATAATTAATGAGTAGTCATCGCCGATCCTGAGTTTTAAAACGCGCGCCAAATACTCCATCAACCCTTAACACTAGAACTACCGTCGTTAAATCTATCATATTTCAAAATATTAAATAAGTACTTTGAAAAAGGAGGGGCCAAGAGGCGGAAAAGCTAATCGATTAGACGATTTATGTTTTTGAAGATTGACGCAGAATATTTATTCTAAGACTCTTCTATAAACTTGGAGAATTTTTGGAAAAAATTGTGTACCAGTCATTTTGACTGCTTTGGTAGTTCTAGTGTTAAAGTTGCAACGAAATCGTATATCGACTGCACGACTCTCCGTGCCGATTTTTTTACGATACGACTGGAAAGTCAGAGACGAGAAACTCTTAGGTCAATTTACGAAGTCTCTCCATTCACCCCTGCCACGCTCCTTTCGCCTCTTTCGTACGAATGCGCTCAAAGCGTTCGATCGGATTAAATCCTTCCCCCGGAATTAATATTCTCCCGTGCAAGAGCTAACTAAAGAACGTTCTTAAAGCACGTGGAAATCTAGGAACGGGATCGCTGTGTGCGCGCCAATAATTCCAGCTCGAAAATAAATTTCTCTCCCGCACCCTACGATCCTTTTAAAACAGTCGGCGTGTAAACGTGAGCCGCGCTTTATTCTCGGATTTTTCCACCGGCAACTCTGACTTATTGTTCTTCCGTATTAAGTGGAAAATTAAAAAAACGTACCTATAATACGAGCAACAAGGACAGCTTGGCCTTCTAGATAATGCGCTCGCCTCGAATCACGTCAAATCCGTTGATATCGCCTCGAGCCTCGCGAGACGCGCCTATGAAGACAAAACCCCGTCGATCCCTCGCGCACCCCCATCGGCTACTCTGCATTGCTCTCGTGAGTGACGTGACCGCTATCCGCATACGCGTCTCCATGAATTCCTGGCGCGTTTCAATGTATCGTCTCCTCGGCAACGTCCATTTCGTGAAACCGAAGCGCTTCAACGAGTCCGAACGCCTTCGGCATCGGTGTGCAACGTTTAGAGAATATGCTCTTTTCTTCGTTTTCAGAAACAAACAGCCCCCAGCGATGTTGTCGTTTCAGTTTTCCATCTCCCGTCGACGGATTTCTCGGCATTGTTGAGCGAATTTAACGCTCTCAGGGCAAGAAGGAATGTTGCGTTAACAAGAAATAACAGGACGATGATGCCCGCTCGGTTTAATTACCTTCGTTCCATTCATTTACGATATACCAAATATTTACTCGCAAGGGTTTCGCAGTTTCCGAGTGTTCATTCCACCGCTCGTTACTCCAGAGAGTCGAGAGATCACGATCGTCGACGAGGGGGTGAATGTTTCGTCGTAACGAGTTGGACAGTTAATGGAGTCGGTTTGTCGTGTAAAATGCATTTCGTGGCGGACGGTGAATTCCGACAAAACGATTCTCCCTTCGATGTCGGCTCTTTGGACGATTAAAAGTGGTAGTATTCGGTGGTGCTTTCGAATGTCACGGAATCTTGCACGAGCCTCGAGTGGTTTGACGCTCGAGCGCAAGAAAGCCGCTGAAAGTCGAAGTCAAGTGGCGAGCTAATTATCGGGGAGTAATTCGAATTCTGTTCGGAAAGAACGACGAGGTTTGTCAAGGGGCCAATGCGATTCCGCAGCCGTCTCCTCCTTCTCCTCGACTCTGCGCGCGGAAACGGGAAAAGCGTGCGTCGTACAAACACCGAAACACCGCCAACTTTTTTCCTCTACACGGCGCTCTTTTGCCTCCACTTTCGTAGCTCTCGTTTCGGGCCACTCTTGCACCGAGGTCCCTAGCCGAGGGCTCTTATCGCGCTAGGAGATTTCTCCGTTATTCTACGTTCTTTGCGAATAACTTGATCCAATACTCGGCGCAAATTCGATGCAACTTTTCTGTAAAATCGAAACGTTCTTATCGACTTTCTCGATCTCCGTAACTCTCATTTTCCAATGACTCAATTGTACCTCGAGCAGAACGTATTCTAAGTAATGTGTGCTAAAAATTAACACTTGACGATCTATCGTAGTTACCAATAGTCCTGACGCCGGGCATGGTGGGATTATTATTTAGCTTTCTCATAAGATATTGTGGGAACGGAATTTTCGTACCCGTAAATAGTATTAATTTTTAGAATTAGTGAGTGTGGATGGCTTGTATACAAGCAAGAGTGGGTGTTTAGTTTTTAGTTATTAATTCACTCAATTTTTCCAGTCGGCATTAAAAAAGTTAAGATACATTGTTGAAAATATTTTTCAAGCATCTTCCCTGCACGCTGATTTATCGAAACCCCGATCGAGTTTTCTCGTTTATATCGTACTAAGTAAAAGCGCGAGTGCAACGACTTATTTAGAACAAATCTACGATCTGTCGACGCTCAATGGATGCTCGTTTTCCTTGATTTTTATCGTTCAGACTTCTTCCGTTCCTGAAATATCATGTTTCCGCGCGATTAACTCGCCGTAGCTTCGTCGTGGCCCAAATGAGAAGCGATCACCGTGTATATTACAGTAGGATCGAGAATGAGGCACGACAATGGTAATAGGCGCCTATGGTGGGAGTTTAGATGCTCTAAGCGAGATGCCTTCTAATGGATAGGATATTAGGAGGATTGAGGAGATCTGTGACGAGAGACGGGTATCGAATGCACGGATTGCAGAGTTCAATGGCCTCAAAGCTAAAGCATTACCGTCTACGGTAAAGTGTAGGTACTACGAAGAAAGTATTTAACTTGACTTGTAAGCGTTTAACACTAGATTTACCATACCAGTCAAAATGACTGGTACACAATTTTTCCAAAAATTCTCCAAATTCATATGAGAGTCATAGAATAGATATTCTACGTCCATCTTATAAAACATAAATTGCCGAACCAATCAAGTTTTCCACCTCTTAATTCTCCTGTTTTCAAAATACTTACTTAATATTTTTAAATATGATAAATTTAACGCCGGTAGGTCTAGTGTTAATTGCCAAGATAGACTGTGGCCTTCGAACAACAGATTATAATAGTTTGCAAAGGTAGAAAACACCTTTTGTTACTCCAAAGTCATGCGGAGCGACAGAGAATTAAGTAGGAGCAACGAGTCTATCAAATAGTCTACGACAGCTAGCTCTACGACTCTCAGAGATCCATTCAACCGTATAAAAGTTTACTGTAACAGCTAAAGACGTGGATGAAAATTCATTCAGACGGAACACGTCTTTCGTAGTCAAAAGCTTCGAATCTCCGTCTCCGCGACGCAGCCTTTTGCTCGACTTTCAAACAGCCACGCATCGACAGCCCTTCCAGTACTTCTCCCACACCTTCTCCACACACGAGGAACTTTCCGCCATTATCCGTGCGCGTATCGACGACCACGTTCCGTTTCAATGGCATCCCAGCGAGCCGAGTGTCTCCTGCGTCCTTCAATGGATTCCCGATCTGCTTTTCCAGTCTCGTTCGTCGACGTCGGCACCCGGAGGTCGCGTATTAGGCGACAATGCGCGCCTTTCCTCGACTTCCCTCGAATTCGAAAGGCTCTCTTCGTAAACGGAGACTAAACGCTTCCGTTTATGCTCGTCGAGATTTCTTTTACCTTTCGCCGCTGCGAGCTGGTTCCTGCGTTGGCTCAAAATTAGATTCTTTCAAAAATACTCTGCACAGAGGTATCGCGTAAGCGAAATTTTCAAGTACTGACGCGGAATTTGAACTCGGACCTACTGATTAGCAGGGCGGGCCTTTAACTTCATGCCCACCATAGTCTAGTTCTTTGGCCATTTGAGTCTACGGTCGTTTCGCCTAGGACCTATTGTTTAGGTGGGTGCTGAATCACCGAGGATACAATATTAAAATAATATGGAAAAAAAATTCTAGAGGTGAAAGGGATTTGAAGTCGGACCCACTGATTGGAAGTTTCAGGCTTTAGTTCAATAGTCACCATCATAGTCCCTCTCTTTGGTCATTTGAGTCTATGTTCGTTTCGCCTAGAACCTATCGTTTTAGGAGAGAATAGAATCGCCGAGCATACAATATTCAAATAATATAGAAAAAAATTCTAGAGGTCAAGGTGTTTGAACTCGGTTCCACTGATTAGGAGTTTCAACCTTTGGTTCAATAGCCACCACCATAGCCTCACTCTTTGGTCATTTGACTCTATGTTAGTTTCGCCTACGACCTACTGCACGAAAACACGAAAGATTGCCTCTGGCCTCAGGTTTGTTCTGATTCGCCTGACGGACATCCCTCGTTCTGACGTCATTTTCGATTCTACCGCATGACTGGCCGATAAAGCCGCACATTTGTTGCGTCGTCATGGGAACGACGAAAGAAGTGTTGCGTTTCGGTTGTCATTAGTCGATCTCAGGTTTCCAGGACCGATATGATGGGGACTGGCGATGCGAGCGACACTCTCCTCTTACCCCGTGCCTTGTTTCAAGTTTCGCTATTATATGCTACTGTTTTAGATGAGAATAGAATCGCCGAGGCAACAGTGCACATAACATATAGAAAAAATTGCCTACAGCTAAAAAGGATTTGTGGTCGGATTGTCTGATTGGACGTCTGATCCTTTAACTCCATTCTCCCCACCATAGGCGCACTGCTCGCGATTTATCGGCACGCTTTTCGCGGCTTCTCGATCTCGTTAGCAAAAAAGGTATTCCCAATGCGACGTCCGGCGATGCGGGCCTTGGAGCTCGGCCAAAATAATATTTTGACGAGATTCTCTTTCCGCGAGCACGCTCCTCTGCGCCCGCTCGGCAGGTGCAAAGTCAGGGGGATTAAAGGGAGATGAAAGGGGGTTGGAAGGGGGCTGAGAGAGGGACGGAGACGAAAGGGAGGATGAACTCGGCAGAAATTGAAATTGCCTGGTACGTGACCCTACGAGTGCATCGGTCTTTCTGCTCAAGTAGGACGAGTGCTCGCTCAAGTACGTAAATAATGGACGATTCGCTGCTCAGACAAATCGTGATACGCGGCGATTTTTATTCCGCAGAGCGGACAACTTCGCGCCAAGAGCGGCTTTAAGAGGTCGCGCTTTCTCGATTAATATCGCTATTCAATTTTCCATGGTCGAGCATGAAAGTCGAGGGTATGGCTTTTGACACTCGCCTGTGGCAAGTTTTTGAGGTTTGAGGGATAGAGAAAGCACGGTCCTTTGACTGGAAAGAGAATAGTCATATATCGTGTGTCTGGTGGTTGTAAATGAATTTTCCTAAAGTCGCTGTGACGAGAATACAGCCTCCAACGTGAGAATACTTTGAGTTCAATGCTAAAACTACCAAAGCGATTAAAATAACTGGATCTTCTAAAAATTTCCCGAATTGATAAGGCAGTCAGGCAGCAAATAGTCCATTCTGTCTTGTAAAACATAAATTACCTAATTGCTCGTCTTTTTTACCTCTACATTTCTCTTTTTCCAAAGTACTCTTTCGGTATATTACAATATAATGGATACAACGTTGGTAGTTCTAGTATTAAAATAATTAACGTTAAAATATCGTGACACTAATAATTTACAATTCATCTAAATCTTTAAATCTGCGAAAATTCCATCTTACAGTAATATTTACAAATGTACAGAGGAACGAAATTCGTAACTTATTCAATCCGGACGCATAATATAGAACGGATCTCACTCTACCCTGTCGATCCGTTTCCTAACATCTACGAACTTGTCGAACATCCAGAAATTTCGCCTTCTGGTACGTAGAATCTAGAATATTAACCGTCCAATCCCTTCTCAAGAATACGTGCTCTTCCAGTAGAAAGTACGTTCATTGTTCCTCCAAATTCCACAGCCGTTCTTCGATACACCCTAGGAACGTGTCTCCAAAGTCAAATTTCGTACGTCGAATTTCGTAGAGAAGTGCAAGATAAAAATGTCGATAAAACTGCATTCCGGCGTGCATGCATCAAAATTGATACCGCAGCGGCACCGGCACCGCCAGCGAAATATTCCGGAGCGTTTCACGAATCACAAGAGTGCACTGATGAAATTGGCGGCAGCCACATTTTCCCTATATAAAACGCACACGATGGGCGCGCTATGAACTCGGTAAACGAATTTCACGTAAAAGCACGAAGAGTTATCCGGCCTAGTCGATCCCTCCTCCTTCACGATATCCAGACTCCTCGATCCTACGTCTATCCATTTACGCTCGTCCGGAGGAAGCATCGATTACCGATGGGGGAGCTTCCGAGACGGAGCTTTTAAGCTGAAAAACTTCGCCGTTAATTTATTCTCATTTTAAGTCCCTCCGTGTAATCGCAGCCTGGCCGATCAAATCTTTAGAAACGGCGATCCTTAACGATTCGAGCTTGGAACTGTAATATTCTTATTTTTTCGACTTCAAGTGCTATGGTCATTTTGCCTAGAATTTTCCGTTTTAGGTGGATTTTGAACCACCGATGCTATAATGTATTTAAATGGTCGCTTAAAAACAATTTCTGATTGGAAGACCGGGCATTTAACTCCATACCGATAGCATGCGACGTTTCTCTTTCAGATGAATGCAAAGCTGATATATCGTGCTTTAAAACGTCGTTAAACGCCGTTGGAGTAAATGATCGTAACTCGTACAAGAATTTTTCTCAACAGACGTTGCCGTCTGGCATGATTAAAGCAGAAGTCAGCGATACAGGTATTTCATTCGATGCTTTGATCGAGAGATCGTCGCGAGACGTCGAAAGACACTTGTACAGGGAGAGAGAAAGGGAGACGATTATCATCGTAAAAGTTGGACCAGCATCCGCTGGAAAACACCCTGGAAATGTTTCCACCAAATGGCCGGAGCTACGCTGGCAAAGCCGTGTTTCCACGTTGCCGGCATTAACGATCGAACGAATCGCTCGTTACCGCATTCCCCTTTATCGTTTTCGAGATTTATGTCAAGAGTATCGGAGGCGTCTCACATTTTTATTCGATCGAGATAACACCGGGGGCTTCTTTGTTCCGGCAACGGTACAGATTCGTAGACTACGAGTTATCGAGTTATCATTTTCCGTTTTAAACCTCTCGGTCAACGTCGCGGAGAAGAAACAGCTCGAGTATCGGTAGAATATGATTTCGTGAGGAGTTACGTGTCAAAATGATTCCCTGTTGGGAAGGTGGTCACAGAATTTTTCTACGTTTGTGCTCCCACGCTCTGATAATACCTCTGACTGCCTTAAAGCCAGCTGGAGTGCAAGGACCGGTTTGTTTGTCAAACGTCGAGTAAAAGCCTATCGTTGCTGTCGATGTTAACCCTTTGTACGTGGATCCTAAATGGATTGACTTTAGGCTCCAAGATTCTGTCGATATTTATCTCTCGGAATCTTGATTCGCTGATTAGAACCGGCGAGGATACGAGAGAAAATCGAACGGAACTTATTAAGCTCAAACACATCAACATAATTACAATAAGAATATTCCTACCTCCGGCTAAAAATCAACCCTTCTAAAAGCAGCTCCAATCAGGTCAGAGATGCTTTCCAATTTACAATCTGCAGGTACAGCAGTTTGTAAATTCCAATAACTCAAAACTGCAAACAGTCCACGATACCCCGGAAGTCATCTCACGCTTAATAAATTCCACGATATACATATATGCACCGCAAACGGCATTCGCGTTTCAACGATTTCAAGAAGATTAGTTCCGGTTCCCACGCATTAATAAGTGGCCCGTTTCCGTGGAAAGGAGCAAAACCGAGACGTATCTCTCCATTGGCCGACACACGGAGTAGACTCGATGGAGGTTTGGCGAAAAAGGAACCGCCAGCGGGACGACGCTAAATCTCCGTGCAGTCCGACGTCTTTTTTAGCTCGCAGCATGCTTGGAACCGTACCAACCGAGCCCCGCGGTTCTGGAATGGGAAAAAAGCCCGGCATAAATGGCACGAGGAGAAGGAAAAATTTTATTACTCTTCCTCGGGGTTTTCGTGAGTTTTCCACCGGAGACTGCGATCTATTCACGGATTCGTGGCTTTCCTTCGACGGCAGGCGAGAATTTTTTGTCTCCTCTCGATGGAACTGATGGAGACGAAACTCGATCGGAGGGATCTGAAGTGTATCGTGCACGATTCGATGCTTTTATTGCTGCCGTTGGTAGTTACAGAGTGATGTTTGCAAGCAAAGAGCGACTAATTTCAGTCTTCGATGTTGTCATTTATTTTTGAGCAGGTGATAGTCTTTTATTTTAATACTGGAACTATCGGTTTTAAATGTATTGTATTTGAATTTAGTAAATAAGTACTTTGCAGAATGAGGAATGAAGGGGTGAAAAAGATGATCAGTTAAGTAATTTTTCTTATAAGATAGACCTGGAATATTTACCGTATGGCTCCCCTATCCGTTAGGGGAATTTTTAGAAAAAATTGAGTGCCGGTCATTTCGACCGGCTTGGTAACTTTAGTTTTAAGCACTTGAAATTTTAACAAGATAATCCGACGATGTTTTTGCAAATTGAATTATTATCAAACATTCAGGCACGATTGTTTATGTCAAAATGATAGACCTACTTTCGTAAACGGCGTAGCCCTGATCGAGAACTCGACGCAGATTTAAAATTCCAACCGGCAAAAAAATCGAAGCCTCAACGACCGTAAAAAGCATGCCTGAATTTTTCAGCGAAACGTAAAGCGCGAAACTTCTCGCAGATTCGATTCCAAGTAAATTCGCGACTGCGGGGCCAACTCGGAAAGTGGTTTGCCAGTTTCCCCCGTTATAGCACCGTCGAAAGTTTCACATTTGTCGTCATTCTTTTCCCTGGTCACCCGGTAAATGCTCCACGAAGGAAGTCGAATAAAAGAAAGAAACCTCCTCGGATTTCCGTCCGTGAGACGGAAGAAGGCAGCGTTTTCTCACGGTCGACGCGACACGCGTCTATCGGCTCTTCTCGATTGACCGATTTTTCTTTCCCGTCGTCGACAACATTAATTATCTCTATCACCCTTACGGCCGACCGATCCAGTGTAAAGGCAGACGGAAACCATGGACGAATTAAGGTTGCTTCTCGATACACGGCCATTATCTTCAAATGTTAACAATTCCGCGTGTTTCTTCGTTCGATACCACCTCTCGATTTTAGGTCCGAGGAAGCGAGTAAACCGGTTGGATGGACGGATTAAATGCAGGTATTATCGTTAATTAACGTTTTATCGATAGTGCTCTTTTTAAGACGTACGATCGTCCCTTGGGCGCATGGGATAAGGATATATCCCTCAAGGGGTATAAAACGGAAGGTTTCCCGAGGGAAGGACGATCAGTGTGGCCTCTCTTGGCGAAGTGCTATTGGACGAAATCGGCGAGTCGTTTCGCTGATTGACGTGCAGAGGATAAAATTCTTACGTGTGGGATTGAAAGAAATAAGCAGAAGGATCTTGCGATGAAGGAGATTTGAGAAAGAGATCCGAGGAAATAGGTTCGGAATGATTTAGAAGGTTTAGCGACCTGTTTCAAATACGCGAACGATGGAACGTCTGAGTGTCTCACATTTTTATGGTCATAATACTGCATATTGTTTATATACAGAATTTTTAATGTTTTCTTTTTCGATTTTATAATAATGAACCTTTTAATTTTTCTTGGAGTATCGTACCTCAAAGAATTCTGCACGGTGAATGCATGTCTCTTCTGAGGTTTACCTCAGAGATACAGAAATAATGGAACGGTTTTTGTTGGTAAAAAGAAAAATCTGGGGTATCGACTTCTCCGCATCGACGAGAAGCCGAAAATTTTCGGCAAAGTACTCGACGCTTCGTGATTACTTTTCTTACGAGCGATCCCTTTCCCTTTGTTTCCAAGGTGGTGAAGTTTGCGTCGATGAGTCGACGCGAGTGTAAAGATACGACTGTCGGGTGCTTTTGCCAGTCGAGTTTACCCTCGAAATGCCAACGAACAAATGAACGCGGTAATTAAAACTTACGGCGCGCATCCTAATGTTTTTCCTCGTTCTCGTATTATCGATGCGCGCCTTTCGTCGCGACGAATAACGATTCTTCGGATGCCTGCAGAACGATGTGCGTTGTTTAAAAAATTTCTCACATTCGTAGTCGAACGTGTCGAATGCAAATTGAAATTAATTATGCGCCTCTGACAACGTTCACTGTTGAACCGATACGTTATTGTCGTATAAGTATAATTAAGCGTCACGAAAAATAACTTCGAATTGTAAGCTCGCATTTTTTTTTAAATATACACCACAATTTAATTTTTCTCACCGACGTCAAGATCGCTGAAAACAATCCCACAAAACATACGGTAGCAGCGCTAGAAAGTTCAGACGGTAAAAAGTTGCAAACAATTAACGCAACGCTCTCTACTGCTTCAAACTTCACATTCACCGTACCGTTTTGCCTCCCTCGTCGAACATAAATGCGAATGTAAACTTTTTTCCGAATATTTTACAAACGCGTCGCTACGTACAATACCTCAGCCTTTTTTTTACATCCGGCGTTCAAAAATCATTCTACTCCGTGTAATTCCACTCGCGGTCGGAACGTTCAAACACCAAAGTCCTTTCACCCTGGTAATCCAAAAGCTCGGAAATGTTGTTTTTTTTTCAACAGGAACAAAGAGAACGTCGAGAGATTATCATTTTTTGACAAACGATACGTGAAGCAGACCCCGGAGTCAGATTCGACGGTTGTAGCTCTCTGGGTGAAAGGTCGAGCACGCGGCCGATCCAGGATAATCTTCCGGTGATCCGTTTATGCCGTGGATTTCGATTCAACGCGAAATGGTCCCACGCGATATTGTGTCCCCGTTTGCGATTCACGAATTCCTCGACTACGACAATACCGGGATTAAGGTGCACAAACGAAGCATCGGCCCGTCCCGTTCTCATTCACGCGAGTGAACTTACACGCTCTTCTGATATGCGCTCCGGCGAACGGGTATCTTCGCCTCCACGCTGCTCTGAATGGAGAAGCAATCGGAATAACGCTCATTCCGGGAGAATGACTCGTCGACGACGCAGTTCTCGTTGATTCATCCGGCGAGAAATCAATCGTCTTGTTGAGACCAATTGAACGACCGGTTTCATACGTGGGATAGGCTTGATTTCATGACGGTATTGTTTTGCATTTTCTCTCCGATATACTCCGATTTTGAAGAAATTTTGCATAAATATTCATGCATATTTATACGGGCTCGTAGCTCAAAAGCTCATTTTTGATGGAGTAAATTTGGAATTTAAGCGAAATTCGGATTGAGCTTTTAGTTTGAGGTATAACACGTGAGCTTGCGAGCTCCAATTTCACCTTCAAATGACCTTAAAGACGCCCGAGATTATCGGCTGGAGTCACGAAAATGTGACATTGCTCAAAATCATATGAGTCTACGTTCTCGACGTTAATTTTCTCGGAATTTGTTTTTGAACAAACACTTTGGGTACGACAGTGGCAGGACAAGCAGAAGACAGGCAGGAGCGGCAGAAGAGACAGAGGGAACTGGCAGGATAGACAGGATAGAGACAGGAGAGGTAGGAGACAAACAGGACCTCCCTTAAAGAGGGCCTTCTCTTGATATCTCCCTAAAAGTTGAAAACGAGCACGAACGAATTGCAGCTTTCTTCTTAGATATGTCTAACAAATATTTATGCAAAATTTCATCAAAATCGGACGGTATCAATTCCCAAACTTCCGTTGTCAGTGGAAAATCCTGTTTGACGGCGCCATACTCAATTGGACGCAGACGCGAAAGGGTAGGAATTTGCAGAAAATAAATTAAAATCAGCGCATCCCCCGTTACGTTCCACCATAAAATGAAGAGTAGAAATATACGGTGTTTGCCTCGGTCGGAGCACCCCATGAAGTACGACCACTCAGCGGGGGTATCGACTTCGAAACCTGCTGGGAGAACACCCGAGGGAGAATAGTTTACGAGATTGAAGTTTGTTCAGAAGCAAGAATCCCTCTACTTCTTTTTTTTCACGTCTCGCTCCTTTATCTTTGACGCATTTTCCAAAGCATTTCACGCACATCCTTCACCGAGGCACGTGAATGGAGGAATACTTTCGAAACTACGAAGCGTTTCTTAACGAAAATTAATATGCATTCTCGTAACGCTCTTGCTAATTGCCACTAAGAGATTTATGATCGTTATCGCGTAAAAGTCCTTCCGCATTGCTGAATGTATTAGAAAATGGCTCTGCATCAATTTCAGCATACTTTGCGGCTCGTTTTGCCAAGAAATTTGAACGGAGCCATTTCGGTATTTTAACAAATTGAATTACCTTCCGGATGGTGTCTCAAAATAACGATAACGAAATGAATCTTTCGTGCAAACAAAGCGCACAAACCCACAACTGGAAATAAAGCCGTAAACGAACGTTCGGTAAATGCGGGAAGTCTGAAAAAACTTACTAAAAAAGCGACCTGTTAAAACACGAATGCCAAGAGACCCTCGTGTGGATACGTTCTCGCAATTGCGCAAATATCCACGGATAGCCGACGTAGAGTAAACGCGAATATTGGCGGTCTGTGGAATTACCACGCTTCGCGATTACACCGGCGGATATTGTGTCAATGGAGTCCGCTAATCTCAGACCTCTATTATGTCACGTCGTTCCCGAAGAAGTCTCACGACTTTGTAGATGCAACCGAACCCTTACCGATGAATTATTCATCGGCGTTACATTCCAGATAAATTTCCGCGACGTGGAAATTACTTTCGCGGTCGAATCATCCGTGAAAACGTTTCCGCGCTGCTCCGTTCGCCGTTGAATGCTCCATGATAGAATAGAAATTCAGTAGGTTCAACCAGAACGATTGCCATCGCGTTTTCTTAAATGATATTCATCGAGAATGTCCGAATATTCCAGAATTCTCCATTTAACCATGGTAACAATGGAAACTTAAAACGACTCGAGATGGTTCCATGCTCCATTTCGAATTCCACCGTCTTCGTCCGAAAGTCAATGCAGCAAGGGTTGACGGAAAAAGGAATCGTGAACTCGTGCATAATGCGATTGCACCAAAGGCATCGTCCTAAGGCGATTACAACGACACCCAAAGTCGATTTTTCCCGCGAAACGTCGACGATCGTTTCCGCATCGAATCGTCGTTTAACATCCACTTAGAATATGCAAGTCGAGGACAAGTCTCACGGATACGACCGTCGATCGTTCCTGCCAATCGGCACATCCGGCGATGTCAATCAGAAAGGCAAAAGTCATTTCCATGGGATCTGTCGGGATGCTCGCGATTTCCATGGACGACTCGACACGGGTAGAAAAGAATGGGAGATTCGCGATATTAATCGCCGTGCGACACTTTTTACGAGCGGAGTTAACGAGCCGTTTAATTTGCTCGTTGTTCGGTACAGTTACGAGAGAAGATAGATTGTCACTCGAATTGTTCGTAGTTTGAGAGAGCGATTCGTGTTTCAGTCACATTTTTGTCCCGCACTTTAACTTCAGCTGCTACGACATCGTTGCTTCACCCCTTGCCCCACGATTTCTTTTGTGACTACGTGAGCCATAATTCAGAATTAAATTGTGGAAATAAAAATTGATCAGTGACTTCTGATATGTCGTATACTTCAACATATCATTTTAGCCAGAATATAACGCGACACTGAAATTTTTCATAAAGATAGTTAGAAAAAAAGTAATCCCAATTTAACGCGATCCATTCATTTCTCGTAAAAGAATTCAAAGAAAATAAAATTAAATGAGATAAACGTTTACTTAATCATCGGTAATATCACAAGTTACATTTGTTACGTCGCGCGGGTCAAGGAGAAGCTTCCTTGGCGACACCACTCGCGAATAGTACGCGAGATGGATTAATTTTTAGGAAGAAGTTTTTGGGAGATATATACAGTCTTGTATTTACACTTAATATATACAAAAGAGCCTTGCGCGACTCATGCAATGTGTAAGTTAATGAAAATAAGCCGTTGACACGTAATGGTCAACCGGCAGCGTAACGTTATGGTCGAGAAATGTGAAAATACAGCGAGAAAGGGCCGTCGGAGACGGCCCTTTTATTCCCAAAAAGTTGGGAAGAAGGGATGGCTTGCCCTTGGAGAGGGGTTTGAAAATTTGTGCGATTCTTGGAAACGTACGATGCATGTACGTTGCCTAGACTTCCAAGAATCGCACCTCGCTTGCAAGAGGCCCGGTTTATGGTCGTACCTGGGCAGCGGGCCTGAAGAAGCTCGCGGTGATTTTACGCCGCGACAACATTCATGTCAATAAAATTAAGTAATGTAAAATAAAACTAGGTAATAAGAAGAATTGTTACTTTCCACTATCTAGACTTCGAAGTTAGCGCGAGTCAATTTTTTAACGGGAAATAATTAGTCAAAAAATATCACGTTATATTCGGGCTAATACGGCAATATTAACACATTGAAGTCTGGTGACGTTAATTCACGTTATTTGAAATTTCAAGCAACAAGGTGTGTGCATCATATAGTCGAATAATAAAGAACCGTTATATTCAATTCAGTGTTATATATAATTATTCAGTGTTATTCTATAATTTCAACAAAATATGCGGGAATTCCGGCTACATGCGTTTCATCACATACCGTCTTCAATGTGTTAATGGCATGAAAACAACTGTATCCTTCCGTATTCCACTAATTTTCAATTCGACAGTTTTTGGAAAACTTCTAAATTTTTTATTCCATTTCCGGCATCACTCGCAGGAGGTTAAAACCTGCGATTTTAGGTGGCGTGGATATGATATACAAAGTATCTCGTAGGAAAAATTCACCAGGAACGATGGGGATTTGAACTCACGCCCACTAGTTAAGCGTCCAAGCTTTTATCTCCGTATGCACCATAGTCCACGAGAAAAAATCGTCCCCGATACATTCACGGCGCCGGGAACAACGCGAATTCTGAGTCAGCGATAAGGCTATCTTAATCTCGCACGATTATTTGCCGCGGAGGACGTCATAAATTTTGCCAGGTAAAATATGAGGCAAGAATTACTCGCCGGTGCCGATGACTGATGAGTCGGCCAAGCTTTTTTTTTATCGGGTGCACGTTATCAGAAATTGAACGGCAGGAAATTTGACCGACGCTGAAATGTGGAGGTGCACGCAGTATTTACGTATGCACGTATTTATATTTGTTTCTTAAAGTACATTTCACGTCGTATCAATTTCGTGGGTGTGTTTCAATGGGCAGAGAATTGATAAGAGGAAAAAATTGGTGGAAGAGGCGAAAAGTCTCAAAGTAAATGCAAAAAGACGTGTTTGTGTTTGCACGTTTTACACTATGCGTTTGTACGGGATTTTCGCTGCGAATTTAATACGTCTAAGGGAGCAGTCGTGTTTTTAAAAATTATTTTTCACGGTGAAGTGGAAAATAATCTGCGAAAAAACGCATTTCGCGCCTGTAAATCCTTCTTGGTGATGCACGTATGGTGTACGAATTAGAATTTATTTGACCAAACTAAATATTTGAAGTTACGACGATTCTGTTATTTTTCTGGTTTCCCGAAGATAGATCAATGATAAAATTTATATAAAACATAGAACTCAATCAAGAATTCGGAAAAAAACCAAATGTGAATTTATTCTCTCTGCCTCGGGCGATGGTATTCACCGAAAGTCACTTTCCTGCCCTCCTTTGTCGTTTTTTCTCATTAAAATTCATCGTTTCCACCAGTTCTGACTCAAAAATTACAAAAATTTGAGCCGCACGACGCACATAACTCCGTAGATCCATACGCTCTCGTTCCAATGTACCAAAGAACCCGCAATTCGTCGCTCGTTTAACGCCTCTAACGAGCCCCTCGCGTTTTTGCAAATTACTTTCCACGATAAACAGGAAAGCCCTCGGTGCAAAAAGACGTTTCGCAGTTTGCCGTCCATCCGACGTCGCGTTCCTCCCATCCGCTTATTTCCAGCAGTATCGCGTCTGATTTACAATGGCCATGGTAATAAGTTGCTAATAACTTCTCCTCCGATGCGAACGAGTCGAGCGCCCGTTAAGGAGGTCTTTCTCTCTTTTCTCTCAGTTCTCTCTATCTCTCTCTCCGTTCTTTCTGCATGTATCTCCTTTCTCTATCTTTCTCTCGGCGACTTATCGACCGGCACACGTATAATGGGTCGAACTTTCCGAGGAATTGCCGTCAAATATTCGACGAGCATGAAATTAATTGCTCGTCACGGCCCGCATCCCCTTGTGTCGCACGGGGACGAAGACGTCGACGAGCAAGTGGGGAGATAGAGTGTCAAGGAGAAGCCCTTCTTCGCGCTCGCGAGATACTCTCGTCTCTCCTTCTCCTCTCTCGCACACTGTCTCTCTTCCTCTCTCTTCCGAGGCTTCCACTTGATAAAGTGCATATGAAACATAACGAGAACGCGAGATGCGCCGCATCCCCTCGGTGGAAATTCGCGTAGGCGCGTTATTACACCCTCTTGGGGGAAGAGACACGTACGCCGGTGGATCGACGGTGTTATTAGTGGAAGCACTCGTCGTTGATCGAGATAGACGCGACGATGAAAAATGCACAGCGGAAATACGATGCACCGAATTAATTTACCTCATTACTCTCCAACGACTCGCGGCTCGAGGAATAACGCGGGAAAATTCATTCCTTCGACACCTTTTTATCCGATGCCCTTCCGCGGGACCATTGGGGTTCCGTCAGATGGAATGGAAGGTTTAATAAAAAAAAAATTGTTGATTGGAAACTTTGATCATTTAAAGTTATTCGATTTCGATACCTTGCATTTCGTGCTCGTATAGAGAAAATAATTTATACGCGTACAGTAGAATTCCATGGATAAATTTAATTTAAAAAAAAAACCCGCTTGGAGTTCAATTAAACGGCATTTTCACTTTGTGCGATCAAAAAAATAATTAACTGGCATTGCACAAAGTTCTCACAGCAAACGTTTACATGCCGCAAATGACATGGTACCATGATTTCGCTAATTTATTTTCGAATCTCTGGCTTTCGAATATTTTCCACGATTGACGGCCGATCGTTGGAGGACACAGAGATTTTCAAAGCAGATTGTTTATCCTCGACAGGTTTGTAAAATGAAAGTCGCGATTCATGTGCGAACCGCGAGGATACGGGAAATTCGTTTAACGTCACCCTCTTATCTTTGATCATCAGGTTTCCTTCGCACGTTCAACCGTGGATAATCTTCGTGGTTTTTTTTTTACGTACCGCGATTACCCAGACGCCGTTCATAGCTTCTCTTTATGCCGGTGTACTCACCTGAAACAGAAAAGGGGAGAACGTGTTGGTTATTAAAATATTCTCGTAATTCAAAGCTATAAAACGCGGCACAGGTTAATGTGCCGCGAGTCGACGACGAGTGTAAAAATTTTTACGACGTGTCGTCGACTACCTTCGACTCTTTCTTCGACGAAGATGTCCTTTCATATCGGTTTATCGATTATATTTGCCATTTTGTCAACGTAACGATATGAAAGTTCATGGAATTGTGTTGGATAAATTTCATATCTTGTATACCGGTGAAATTAAATTACCGATGTATACTCTACAATGTTATTGGAGTATTAAAAATTTGTGCAAATTCTTCGGTGCGCAAATCGATACAATTTAATATTGAAACTGAAATACGTGCATCGTGTAACAGCATCGTGTAATTATTTCAAGGCAATTTAAAGAAAATAATATTTGTGCAAATGCTATAATTTCTATGCTGTGAAAGATAGGCTCGTTCTATCCTTTTCTAAACTGAGCAAGAACGAACAACGAAGAAACAGCCTTCGAAGCAAATGTCCTCTGTTTTCTACCGAGTGGCGGTAATTTATGCGAACGTGGCCGATAATACGACACGTCTGAAATTCTATGCCTCGTCGCGAAATCGAACGTGTGCGATTAAGTTCGCACAGACGGAGCGCACTTTGGCCGCCGCGCCTCGCAGCGCAGAGGTCGAAGTCGTGAACTCGTGCAAAGACAAAAAACGATAGACCCGGTGATCGATTATCGTTTACCTCGCAAAATGCATAATCGTTCCATCGAAAAAGTCGAGAACGTCGGCGTTACGTGTTACACGTACCGAGTGTTTTACAAATGACTGTTTTTATTCGCGACAAAGTTCTGCGACGAGCAGTTTATTAACGCGCTGGTTGCCACATCGGATTACGTAACGAGTCGATATTTTTAAACGTTACGATCTAACCGAACGCCTTCGGCGAAACATCCGAACTCTATCAAAATGTTTACTTCTCTCGCAAATATAGCCGTTTCCTCAAATTGGTAACGTCTTTCGCTCGCAAATACACGGCAATTCTCTTGATTCCTTGTTCATTGGAGGAACGAGGCAAAGTTCATCCGACGGATAGCGCGGTAAAGAATTGTCTTTGTGTTCGTTGCAACATAGATTCTAATTTCTAGGTGATTCATTCGCCACTTATGATGAGTATTAACTTCCAAAAGGAAGAAAACGATAGCGACGGTCTTAAGTTCAGCTTTGAAAAACATCCTCGCCAATACTCGTCATAAATGAAGTCTTTATATTTCAAGAAAAAGGTTTTCTCGTGGATATTTTAACGCTGGAACTACCAGTTTTATATCTCTTATATTTAAAATCCCAAATAAGTACTTTGGAAAAAGAGAAATCGAGAGGTGAAAACGATGATCAATTAAGTAATTTAAATTTTGTAAGACACACGTGGAATATTTGATGCAAGGCTCACCTATGAATTCTGGGAATTCTTAGAGAAAATTGAGAACGGTCTTATTAGAGATAAACCTAAGAATTTAACGTTCCAAGCAGGAAACATTTTCTACAAGATCTTTGAACTTGGGAGTTACGTTAACGAAGAACGAATATGTTGGAAGCCCGTTACGGTAGATCGCCGGACGATAATTGTTAATTACGAGATAAATCAATCTACGGCCCAATTAATGAAGCCATCGTGCCGATTCACGCAATTCCGGCGAGCCATCTTCCTCCGTGTCCTGGACTAACGATTGCCCCGATGATGTCCTGCAACATTGCCATTTAACCCGTTTTCCTGCCCTTCCGTGGCTCGCTGCAGGAACCCGTCGAAACTTTTCATTTCCGATTACCAATACGTTGAAATATCGACCATGGCCTACACGTTTTCCTCGTCGATGAATACGTCGGGCGACCTAATACGAGAGATAACTAAGAAAACACGGATATTTCGATGCACGCCGCGAACTATCGGACTTTTTGGTTCTGAATGCTGCACAGGGTTGTGTTTGAATTATTTTTTTCCTTTCTTTGTATTTATGCAGATATATATGCATTTATGTATGCATCTACGTACGTGTGCATACACGTATATTAAAAGTGGAAGGAAATCTGCACACGCCCGCATCAGCTTTGTCTCTTGGGAGTTTATTTTTGACCACAATTGCGACTTTTTGTTGCTTTTATATTTTCGACCTCAATAGCGCTGCTTCTACAGTCGAGGACGTACGATTTTCTGCGAGTTTTCAACCATCGAGGCTATCGTACACGCGCATACCGCTGATATAGAGAATATTTTTTTTTGAAAGTGACAAGCAAGGAGATTTAAACTCGAACGGCTGCGCCGGAAAGTCGGATGATTCTACGCCTGGCAAACACCGGAGGCTAAAACTGCGAATTTCGAGCGCAAAGTAGAACATTTCGAGAGGAGATAACTCACGATTCGAATATTCGTCTTTAATGCACGCTGGAATATTAAACCAGCGAGCTCGCTCGAAGATTGAAATTAGTATCACGATTAACGACTCGTATTTCGCAGGCGTTTACCAACGTCGGCGAGTGAAAGCAGCTTATTTTTCGCAATGCCAAGTATATACCTCGCGATCGCAATTAATCGAATGGCGCCTTGCGCCCCGTGAATTCGTTTGCACTTTTACCACGGTTTACACGGAAATCCGAGTATAATGGAATTTTAATTTACATCGAGGAGAGACGACGACGTAGCCCTCCGTGAGACCGGCCGATTCCGGACGTCGTGTTTCCTAATTGAATTTGCGCACGAGTCCTTCGTGGACCGAAAGCCCGTATATGGGACGTCCTTGCAATTTAACCCTTCGTCGGGTTGTGCTCTATAGTTCTCGAGGGCTTTAATTACACGCAAATCGAAATCCCTTACGAGTGTGGACGAGATGAAAGACAGCAGAGAATAGCTCTCGATCAAACGTATGCCGAATCTTTGCGAGTCGCTGTACGAATTTCCACGCTGTTTGGAAATTTGTACAAAATATGATGCAGCATCGAGAATTATTGGAGACAACGGAAACTTTGAGCAAAGATACCGATAATTTGGATAGAAATTAGCAAAGAGATAATTTGAACCACAAGACCTCAGATAGAAAAGACTTAGAAAATCAAAATACGAGGTAGAACTCTGAGATGAAGTTTACACCAGCTTTCTTTGAAAGTGGTGTAAATCCATTTTTGACAAAAAGTTAGTTAACGATAACAATGAATGCAATCTGCAATGAGTCTTTTATCTATAAACAGTTCCAAAAAAATGCTTCAAAATTTGCATCATTTTGTGAATACAAATTTACGTTGTTAATGAAATTACAAATATAATTACTTTGACAGTGGTGTAAGTCCACTTTCTGCAAAGACATAATATTTAGTTCAAAAATTATACTACATAATTTCTCTACTCCACTTTTAACTAATACTTTAAAATTGATCACATTATTAACTTAAATCAATTTAATATTTAACCGTTTGAGTGCGGCGAAGCGCTATCGCGCTTCTGTTGTGTTGTGCCAAAAATGTGTAGAAGCGCGATCGCGCTGCTGCATGTTACTACGATATAATTTTCGCATTCATTGAGAGCAGGATAAGACGACTTGCGACAGTGTGAGGAATGCAGTAAAAAAAATGGTAATGGAATTAAACGATCCAACTTAATTTGCGCTATATATGAAAATGGAATTCATGGAATTCGTGCAGCAAAACACTCTTGTAATAAGTGATAATAAAAAATATTATTGTTGGTAAAAATTGCTTTTTATGTAATAATTAGAGTTAATTATAACCGTTTCTATTATTTTCCAAGAAAAATAACTACGCATTTCATTCCGCACTCTTAGCATATATACAAGAAAATTCTTCAGCACTCAAATGGTTAAAAAACATAAAATGAGCGTATTACATATACCAATGTTTTTCAAACCATTCAAATACAAACCCTTGAATATCTCCATATAATATCAAACGGACTTACAGCACTTTCAAAGAAAACGGCTCATATAATAAAATAAAGACTGAGCGAAATGAAAAAAAGTCCTGAGGCAACCGATACGAAATGCTAATGCATTTATGACATCCACCGATCGGAATCGTCATCGAAGACACGATAAACGTCCGATAAACGGCGAAAGCGCGGCGTATCGCCCGTCGACGTTTCAAACCTCGACGTTGACGTATTTTTTGGTGCGTGACATCAACGGATCTATTAGTCACGGGCCTGACGATGAGTATTCTCGCTTAATGCAGCCGCGTGTAGCAATTACGAGGCATCTGGAAAGGAAAAGACGGCTCTCCGTTAAGGACAAACGATGTCGGGTGTAACGTTACTCGCCGAGCGGCCGTTCATTAACGTTTAACGAGAAAAATCCAGCGGAGTTGCCGCGGGCCGGCCCGTTACGTTTAGAAAACTGCATCGCTCCACTTTTTTTTCCATCGTCCTCCCTTAATTATATTCCGCCACAATTGCGGCGCCATTATTTCGTCGTAAATCGAGAGCGACGCTCTGCACAATCGCGGCTCGATTTACGAACCCATCTGATATTCCAGTGCGAGGAATATCGGGAGGAATATTAATTGCGGGTGTCGTAATTTGGCCTTAGACTCCGAATACCGTTGGTGCAATGTCGTTCGAGGCGTGATCTCATGGTGTATGGGCGATGATTGCAAATAAATTTCGAGGATAACGTAATTCGATTCGCTGATCGGATTAAATTATTAATACGATCAATCTCAATTGCTAATTTGATAAATTAATTTGTAAATTTCAATTCGTATAGCTTTCGGTAATTTTGCTTTATTCCGATCGCTCCGATTCGACGTCGAAGGGATACGGTAGCTTTGATCGGCTTTGAGATAGAATATCATAGATTTGCGTAGAATTTGAAGCGAACAATTACTTCTCATCCTCAACGGATACCCTCTTGCCATTGCACCCTTTCTCATCTTACTCATCTCTACCCCAAAAAATCGCGCTTGACACAAAAGACCAATCGATATTCGTCAACGATCCTCCGCTTCTATAAAAACTATTATTGGCCGTCGATCGTGAAACGTACCTTCGCGAAAGTGCACTTTCCGAGGCGATCGATGCTTGGTGTGCTCGTGAATCGGCAGATCATGAGGGCCGAGATTCTCCCTCGACAGGGAGCTCACGAGAATCCCCCTCAAAGTCGCGAGGGTGCTGCTCGGTATATCTCTATTCATATCGTCGGCTCCCATATCATCGGAATTTCACCAACACATCGGCGCGCACATCCTCGAACAGAGCGGCTAAATTCGCGCGCACACGCGTCACAGTTCCTTCGCTTCCGATTCGACAAACGGCGGCCGATCGGTTTGCATGTTTCGCGACGACAGTCACGTCTTGAGGTTGCCGATGCACGAGGATAGATTCGGAGATACGTGGCGCGCTTCGACGAATACGAAGCGACCCGTTCTCCGCTCCGTCGTCCGGTTCCTCCTCGATGCGCGCACTTTTAATCGTTGCCCGAGTCGTTTTTCTCGGTCCGACCTTCTCTTCGTTTCTCTCCTTTCGCCGTTGACGGATATACCTGTTGCTCCGACGTTTCTCTTCCCTTCAAAAGGGACCTTTCGCCGAGGAAACTTCGCCTTGTCGGAATAAACGACGTCGGGAAGCGGAATTGCTTCTTCACAAAACACCGCCTTCCACGCAAACGACGGACGATCACGAGGCGCGTTGCGTCATCGTGCAAACTTAATCAACTGTTTAGCGAGAGATAACTCCCGAGGCGTTTAAAGGTCGCGACTCAACCGATCGCACGAACGAGTGCACGCGAGACTCGCGAAATGCGGTGACATCGAACTCCACCGATTTCGTTTTCGTGATCCGCTTCCGTGATTTCGTTCCCGGAGAGAAGGAAAAAAAAAAGAACTCCAACGACGCTGCCGGAATACTTCCTACGTAGAAAGTACCTTTCTCCTCGAACATTTAGAAATTCCTCCTTTCCTACACTTTTCTCTCCTCGCCACCGACGACGCTCGATATTCACAGACACATCCGACGCACCACAAACGAACGGCGAGAACGTCTCGCAATTTTTTTTCACTTTGAAGAAGACACCTCTGCGTACCGAGCTATACGACAATTCGAGAGACTCTCTTCCGGGTAGGTAGAGAAAACGAAAAGGATCGATCGCGTGGACGTTAACAAAGACGACGCACCTTTCTCAAGACAGCCTCGAACGAGCTACGCGACAACGATTCGCGAAGTATCGATTTCCATGCGCCATCGCGATCGCGGTAACGAGCGAACGTCTCGATCGAACATGGCTGAGTGTGTGACTGACTTACTCGAGAAGCCACAGGTCCCTCCTTTGCAAGTCTTTCTCTCTCTCTGTTTCTCTCTTTGGCTCTTTAACCGCCTCGTTCCGTCTCTCTCTCCTCAACAATAATCTCTCCCACTCTGTCCGTCCGGACGGACACTCGGGGAGAGCTCGGTAGATCGGTAAGTAAAGTACGTACATACACCTTCGGCAAACCGCTGGCTCGCACTCCGTTTGTCGCTCATTTCGCGCAAAGAGTGGGGAAAAAGGTGCTCTGCTCAGCGATACCCGATTCGACGTCGATCGCCAGCAAGTATGTAACAACTTCGATTCCACATGCAACTGCATTCGAGACTTTTCGATGCCGAGGTCGCGGCATTTTTCTGCGCGAAAGATTCTATTTCGATCGGCGTGCACGCGCCGATGAGTATCCACGTTGTAGAATATTCGTTCTCGATGAATTGGAGCGTTGCAGAGGCGATCGTTCATTCGCGAACGATAAATTCCGGTGTTTGAGTTACGGCGATCCTTTAAAGGGTAGGATTTAAGGTATCCTTCGGTTCGGACGGTGAATCGAGGTGGATATCGCTGTGGGAAAATTCCTCGGACGAGAATCCCTATCGATTACCACGGTCTACGGAGTAGACGGCGAAGCCTGCATAACGTGGTGTGTAATTTGTTAATTATCGGGTAATCTTATCGCCGCTCGCGATCTCAATATGCGCATCCCACTTCCGCCAGGTGCGAACACGTAACGCGCAAACAGCCTTACAATTTCTCGTAATAACCTACGCCACGAGTTTTCGGATTTTAAACGTCGATTCCGAGAGACTCGTTGCTCGATGCTCAAGAATATCCTCTTTGATTGGCGATCAACACTAAAACTACGAAGGCAATGAAAAAGATCGGTTATCGCTTTTTTTAAAAAATACCCAAATTCATGGAGGGAGTTGTGCGGCAAATATATCTCTTCTATCTTATAAGAGAGTCTGAAATAAATTATTTACTATTCAATATTCAAAGAAATTTTGCCATTCAAAGGTGTTAGGATTCAATCAAGTACTTTGACATTTCAATTTTTAAAATTCAAAAAGTGAAATCGACTTGGCCTGTGAATGGACCATACAACGCCGGTAATTCTAGTGTTCACGAACGATCGAGAGGATCGTTTAGTTTAATAGACCGGTAAAATATTAAATGCCCCGTTTTTCGTGCCCCGATTTCATATCGGAGTTTCGAGAAATACCGATGAAACATTCCGATCGTGTTTGTCTTCCAAGATAACGATAACGAGCGGGCCAAAATAACGTACGTTTCCCGGAAGCAAATTTAAAGACGCGAACGTCAACGACGTCCGGGATTTCGTCTCGAGATAAAATCGAGTAAAAGTCAACCGATCCGTTCGAGGCACGTTTTATCGCGCCAAGTAGGCGCGCTGGTTCGAAGGAACGACGAAAACGGCCTTAAAAGGAAACGTCCGTGGGATCTCTCGTTCTCGTTCGGAGCTCGCCGAAGAAATAGGACTAGGATCTTCCAAATATACCATGGAATTCAACGAGAGGAGAATCCCGTCGTACTCGGTGGTTTTATCTCGTCGTTGGCTCCGTAGACTCGAAATAAATCAAACGGAACGAATAGCGGAGAAATTTTGTCGCAGTGCGTGAAACTTTCACGCCGAACGAGAGACGGAGGTAACTCTCATCTTTTTTATTGCAATTTCGAGAAATACGAGAGAGTTAGCTCACTTTTTACGTCGATTCGCCAGAGAGAAGCGCGTCTCTCGAGTTTTGTAAACAGTGCAACGTTTCGGCTTTCGAAATGGGATCTTACACTTAACACTTTACGGACCGCTATTGTTTGAGCATCCTACCCACTTTAAAGGTTTTATTTCCTCTTAGATTGCCTAAAGAAAATTACAATCTCTTTGAAAATAACAAATGCTTCTCATCGACTCCTTAACACAGTTCCACTACAATAATAAATAATAAATTAGTGATTACGGTGGTAACCGATTAATAAACTAAAAGTCTAAAAGCGTTGGTGACAAAAAGTCTATTCGTAGGCTACCGGTCGGTAAAATGTTAAAAAGGGTATACAGTCAGCCCTCCTGTAACACAGTATTCTTAAAGTGCTGGTTCCATATAACCTGGTACGAATTACTCTGATTTGTATTATAGTCAGTTCTCATATAATAGTTTATTATAGTTTCTTTAATGAAGATAATGCATTTTTTTTACCGTGAAATGAAAGTATAATGAATTTCTCTGGGTTTCCTTGAGGCACTCTGCTCTTTTTGAGAGGCACCATCCGCAGAACGAGAATCTCTATCTTTCAAATTTTTAAATTTTCCCTCGCAGGAGTACAATAATGCGGAACAACATTTCCGACAAACCACCTATAACGCGGTACTTTTACAACGCCATTTTCATATAACGCGGTACGAATTAATCTGGTTACAGGAGGGTTGACTGTACCACGTAAAACGCAGGTGAGTTCGTAAATTTGCCATGCAATTTTCTCGCCGATCGACAAAATTTCCGATCCACCGAGGCTTCGATGGTGTTGTTAAAAAAAAAGAAAATCGTTAATAAGCATCTTCAGCCGCGAAAGGGTTAGAACAGCGGCACATCGATCTCGCTTGTCCGATAGATAAATCTAACCAACCGTATCGGAATTAGAAGCGTGACTTTCGATCCTCAAAAAAGCTTCCATCGTTCTCCCGACTACGTCGCCGATAAACGTTTTAGCATCGTGTCATTGTACCGGCGTGGTATCTCTTTGTAATCTCGACCCACACAGGGAAGCGTTCATCCGTGAACGGCGTAAATCATCCGTAAAACGTGAATCGGCCGTAAGTAACGATTCCGATCTGACCGGGAACCTCCGGAGCCTATAAACGAGAGCGGAAGCGGCCAGTCTTTTTCCATGGCTGGCCAACGTGAAGATTCTTTTTCGGATGACGCGTTAATCCCTTCGGAGCTGGGATTTTAGAAGTGGACACGTTTGTAGCGATAAAACGAATGCTCGAATGAATATTTATTTTACTTCTTTTTCTTTATTTCCTTTCGTTTAAGCGGGGATAGGTCCATTTGCAAACGCGAGATACGTTTGAAGAGGATTTGCGGAATTTGTACAGGGCTACCATATATTTTAGTTGGCTCGTGTTTCTGATCGAAGACGAGGATCTTTGTGAAAGGATCGACGGAGAGTTAGGGCTGATTACAGGAGAGATTAGCGAAGGTGGAGGGGCAGATAATAAATAGATAGATAGTTCAATAGGTAGATCGATAGATAAATAGAGAGATAGATACGGAGAAAGCAAGGGAAAGAGAACGAGAGAGAAATTACACGACCGAAAATGGTGCGCGTACCACAAAGGGAACGCGGACCGAGACTAGCCAGACACACTAGAACCGGCATACAATATGAACCAACAAAAGCCCCAGTATCGATATCGAAGAGAGGGGAATGAATTTACCAAGCACAGAGAACAACAAGACGATTGAAACTCCGATCACTATTAAACATATACCTACGTTTTGTCAACTCCGCCTCGGGAGTACATCGGTACGAATAAACTTTCGCGGCTCGGATTACACAGTTACACGTTTCCGCCTTCGCCGTCGTCAATGTCGCACTTTACGAGGTCAGTATTTGCGTCCCGTTAAAATTAGCGATATCTCCGCAACGGAAATAACAGATGCGTTAAATTTAGATTTTTTTTCCCATCAAACGATAATTAAAGGAAAGCAAAGGACGCGTAACTCGCGAAGTTCCAGGGTAATGGATAATCGATGAGCCGTAGGGCTATTCACGGGTGAAGGAAAAGGGTTCGATCGAGCGGAACTTCGAGACTTCTGGACTGGACACTTATCCGCTCGATGCGAATATTATATCCGTTCGTTAATTAGAATCGAGACCCGGTCAATTGCATAACTCCTTCTACGTTTTCCCGACGCGCAACATTGAACTTCGCCAATCTGGAAATTCGAATCGGCGAATGCGCAAATTTCCCCCTCGATCGGATCAGAGCGGCTTAGAATTCCGCGGGTAATAAGAAACGGCAAGATGAGAATTCTCGCGGCTTTTATACGAATTATCCTGTCTTCCGTGAGCCTGTTCGTACCGTGAAGTCTCCGAACAAGAAAGCTCGATAATGAAAGTGTAGAAACGGAATTTTTATACTAGTAAATAGTTTTAATTTTAAAAATTAGTGAGTGTGGATGGACAGTGGGCGTTTAGATTGCGTGATTTGGAAGACGGCGAATGGTAGGGCTAGCGTGAATATTTAATCTATGGATGAGGAGAGAATGAGTGAGTGCAATAGAGAATGCATGCTGTGAGAAAGACGAAGAATTCATGCTGCGAGAAAGAGGGTGGATGCGAGCGCAAATTTTGAGAGCGAGTCAGTTGAGTTGAGAATCTAGAGAGTGAAGCACAAGGCGTGAGTGGAGAGAGTTTTTGTGGGACTATAGTTATTTTAGAATTAATTAAGGTTTAATAAGTTTTATCATTTTACAGTTATTCATTTTTAATAAAGTTAGTCACTTCGTTTTATTTACACGCGTTCAGTTAGTTTTTTAGGCTGCGATATTTCTATTTTATTTAAGGGAACCTATTCGGTTTGTCTAAGGCGAGTATTCTGACTCTTTGGGGGGCTCATTCGGGGTTTATAATTTAAGAGAGCCTATTCAGTTTTTCCAAGGCGAGTATCCTTACTTTTTGGAGGCTCGTGCGGTGTTCAATTAGAATACGACCCTGTAAAAATAGTCAGAAACAAGTGAACCAAGAAAACCCGACGCTATATTCTCCATGCAGTTAATAGTCCACGGTGTAGCATTTTTATTCTATCAAGCCGACCATCCCATCGTTCCTTTTCAGTTCCAAGATTAGCACTCGGCTAGGCGTGTCATCGATAAAGCCGTCGATGCGTGGAACTGATAAATCATTCATAAGCTCGCATCTGGCACAAATAACCATCTCGATCGTACTCTCTGCCTCCGTATCTGCAAAACAGATCCGGAAGCGGGATAGCTGAGAAATTACAAGCACCAACGATGACGGGACAGACATTGAGACGAAGTAGGTCGGCGAAAAATCCCTTCTAACTTTTTTTACCATCGCTTTGCTGTGCGGCACGAGAAATCGTTTGAATGCGACTCGAGTCGCTCGGTTCCTGCTGGCCGATGCGTCTGTACGAGAGAGAATACGAAACTAGGAGCATTAACCAGTCGCATTTTGTGCACTCGAGGATGACTCGATGCATCGACAGTGCACGACGATGATAATGACCATGAAAGGTGGCGGGCATCGAGAAGGAGAACGCGAAAAGGGTGTCATCGTGCTCAAACGGAGGAACTCGAGGAGAGGTCGGTGACAAAGGCGAAGGCTTTAAGCCTCGAGAACTCGACGCAGAACGTCAAGAGCGACCCGGTGAGATTCTTTCGAGGGTAAAAGCCACTTTAACTACGGTCTCCCACTTTTTTCTATCGGAGATAAACTCGCTTTTTTTCAACGAGAGGACAAATCTTGCCAAGCATCGTCGGAGTGCAGAAACGGAAACGAGAGGAATTGAGAGGTCTTCTCGAAGAAACGGAGAAGATTGCGAGGAAAAGACAATTGTCTTGCCGGAGATTCTGGGAAAAAAGCGAGATGCTGAAGTATGAGAATTCTTGCACGAGAAAAATGTCCTTGGAAAAGCCATCGAGTATCTCTCCAATTTTCTATTTAACGTCTAATCGATGGAACAGATGAATCTCTTTCCCGGTCTGCCATCATCTCGATAAATTGTCCGTATCATCGTGCAAAATCTGTTACCGATCAACTGCAAACTGTACAAACTTCCCTCGCCGAACGAAACGTTCGCACAAACACAATAACCTCCGACATCGCTCGAATCTCCCACGCGATCAAACATCCCAACACCCAATCTCGATATTCTCAAACAAGTAACCCCAACAAAAAAGGAAGAAAAAAGAATCTCCTTCCCACCGCGGCCCAGTAATTTCTCAACGCTCGTCCTCCTCCTCCCGATCGCGTCCGGAATTGCCAAACGTCCTGCGTCTCCGCGTATCGCCGATCTTTCTCTCGCGCGATCGCTATTGCGCAAGAGATTTGTCTCTCGTCTGACATCATTTCGCGCGGCATCGTTGCGATTTATCGTCGGCTGCGAAGTCGCGAGACAACGCTGCTATTCCCGCCGGCGATTTCTTGCGGCCGGATGGCCTTGCAATGTCGCGCGCTATGCAAAACGTCCGCGGCATTAGAGTCCCTTTCCACCTGCATCGTCGCCGACGACGTTCGCGGTATCCGGCTTTCGCAGCCGACCGTTCGTATCGCAGCGAGAGAGAGAGAGCGAGAGAGAGAGAGAGAGAGAGAGAGAGAGAGAGAGAGAGGGAGAGGTTTCTGCGGAGCAACCATTTTATTTTTCCACGGAAATCGATGCCGTGCCGCGAGTACGCTGATTTTTTCCTGCGGCGCCGTCGACGATGGAAGGAGCGCTGGATCTTACGTAATCCGCGTTAATGTTTCGGAGGTTTGCAGGTGCGCTGCAGGTAGAGATTTTTCAACGTAGAAGGAATTGTTTTCAATGTTTGTAACAGCAGGTCTGCGTTGTTTGGCATAGGGCTATGGAAGAGGGAAAAGAATTAGGTGGAGACGAAAGGGTTCTTGGAAGTGGGTGGGAAATCGAAGGTATCTGATTTCGTGGATGGTGTTCTAGTTCATGGTTTTAATTAGCGAGGTCGCTATTATTGTTTCTGGTACCCGAAATAGCTAAGGACGCTGTGGTTTGATTTTATTGGCAATTGACTTCAGTCAAATAAGTTTTTCTATTAGGGTTTTAGAACAGTATCGTATTATGTTTTGTCTATAGGTGCAGTATTTGCAATTATTGTGAGTTTAATTCTTTGAGGACTGGCGGCGCGTTTATGTGGTCTGAGAAAAGATTTAATTATAGTTTATCGTCGCATGTATACACGGCTGGAGTTGAGAAATTGAAATACAATATGATTACACAAATAGTAATTTATAATTCATGGAAAGGGTCTTTCAAATTGCGCGGACTTTTTTAATCTTTAATAAAACACAGCTGTCGTTGTGAATTCGTCCAGATTTTGTCTCATTTTCGAAGTGACATTTATGCCATTTACAAAAATGGCGTCGTACACAATATAACACGTATTGAAATTGTTGAATTATTCTATGAAAATGGGCGTTCAGTGAAAAATGATGAAATGGTGATGTCAATTGGCCACGAAGGTCATGTGATTTGACACCGATGGATTAGTTTCTTTGGGTTTACGTGAAAAATCATGTCTATAAAAACAATCCACAATCGATTCCTGAACTAAAAGATGAAATTATTCGTGTCATAGGTGAGATAGAATCACAATTATGCTGTTCACAATTTCAACAAAAGAGTGGGCATCTGTGGAAGTGCAAGAGGGGGTCATTTGGCAGATATTGTTCTTTGTATATAAATGGCACAACAGATACTTTAATTGTCAATAAAAAGTGTTTTGAAATCAAAGCAAATTGTGTGCTTTATCAAAGATTTAAAAAAACCGCGCAATTTGAAAGACCCTATACATTCACTTTCTGATAAAAACGTGGTTTTGGATCGCCAAATAAAGGATTATCTCTCAATATTCAAAACCGTCTCCGCCTGCAAAGAGTTTTTACCTTTTAATTTTCTATGATATTTGTTGATGTAAATTTAACAGTCTTTCCCCAAAATTTCTTTGCTGGCATATACAGCGACTAAGAAAAACATCGGTAACGAGTATTTCTGTTGCGCCATTAAACGATTCGAGTAAATTTGAAAGCCGAAGGAAATAAAAGTAGAAGTCGACCGACTGTGCCTATTTTATAAACGAGACGGTAATTTCGCGGCAAGGACGACCATCCGCGAAAATTCGCCGATGCGGAAACTAATAGCGGCATTCGTCGAACGAGCATCCGGCAATCGCCGTCTCGGATTCGTCGGAGGAAAAGCTTCTCGCATAAGCAGATAATTCCTGTTTTCCCTCGCGATCGTTCCCATTGAAAAGTTCGGAGTACGGCCCATTTGCGAGCAGTCGAAACAGGGCCGCGATGAAAACAGTCTCGAATTAGAATTTTAAATGGCATCGCCGTATCGACGATCCGTGAAAACGGAGGGATTAAGATGCACCGGGAGGAAGTTCCGCTCGGTGCTTTCCAAAACTTCCTAATGGCTCTTTTACGAACTTCCTAGATGCCGATAGATCCTCCGCCGAGTTCACACTTAGCCCGACTTTGGAGATTTTTATTCTCCATCCGACAAACTCCGACGGTAATTACCTCGATGGCCTTTCGTCTCGTCTTGGCGTTATTATGCTAAGAATGCTGCGTATCGGTGCATCCGACTTTCGCATCCTCCTCGAGAAACTTTTCAATTATTAAACACGCGACAGATTCTCATATAGCGCTCGTTAAGACGAAACGAAAGTTAGAGTTAGCTCGTGGCTCGAAGAACGGGAAGCTCTTCGCTTGCATTAATTTCGTATTATCGGTGTAACGTTTCAACTTCCACAGTTTCTTTCATGCATGCGTGTAGAATAATTAAAAGTTTCGAACACTTCGATGATCCTTTCGCTCCACTCTCACGCGCGAAATCGGAAAGGAGGATGGTATTTCAGATTGCTCCGCGATATCGATAAATAACATCGCGAGACGCGCATCTCGCGCGAAAAGCAGAGTTCGCGAAAAGAACGGCGGAATTTCATAATTTCGGCTCGCTGCGATTGGAGTGTCTCGACGCGAGACTCGCGATCGTTAATTATACCGGGACGAAACGCGCTGAAATTACAAAGGCATAACGAGCGAGCGTTTCCACCGCGGAGGGATTGGATTTCACCTTTCGAAGCGGAGCTGTTTCGCTCTCCGAAGGACGAAAATGTTCGTGCCGCACAGTGGTCCAGAACGAGCGATTAGCCGCGCTCTTGCCGAAAAGTCGATTTTCTCGAATCGCTTTTTTTTTCTTTACATCGATTCCTAAATGTCCATGGATTTTAGAAATCGCAAAATTAATGAAATCCGACAAAAATTGTAGTTACAACAAACGCTTAAAGTTGGAACTTTTTCTCGAGACCAATTTCTATCGAAGAAACACGTTATCTTCTTCGTAACATTCTGACGAATCTATCTTACATTTTCTAATGTTTCGTAAATTTTTTTACGAAATTACAAAAACAAAATTTGTTTTTGGACATTTTGAGTTCGGATTCGTAATCACCGAATCAAAAAACATAAAAATAACTAATTTTTAGCTATATCGAATGTGTTTTGCGCTTTTGGCGAGGATTTCAAAGAGATCGAAAACTGTGCGAGGTGCCTGAACAGCTAGATCGACGTTCTGGACCACTGTGCGCCGGTTGCGTAATTCTGCTCTTTTTTCTGCGAGGCCGTACCTTGCGTAATATAACCAATTAAAAGCGGGTCGCGAGAAGTTCCGATGCAACTTCGATGCGAGGAAAGGCGACTGTGAAAAGGCCAATCAAAGTTTGCTTCTTTTTGCAGGTAAGATGGAACAAATTGAAATGCAATTGCAACTTGCGCGCATCGTAATTCGCGATAAAATACACGGTGCAATTTTATCTGGGTGTTAGTAGGAGCCTGGACGTTCTAGAATTTAAATATCTCGAAAATTTGTTCGATATTTGACGAAAATGTGTATATCGATGAAATTAAGCCGCGGGGACACATCGGCGAATTTAAAGGTCGCAGAATGGAATTGTTTTATCGGTGATACGCAATTGGAAATTTATTATTCCCAAGAGAATCATACGTCAATGAATGTAATCGTTGCAATAGAGAGAAATGTATTATTCTAGATTTTCACAAATTCGCCATACGGTCAAATAAAAATTCAACAGCCTCCCTCGTCGTCGCTCTAACCTCCGCTATATTTAAAAACCGCGCGCCCAGCTCGCAAAAATGCCCCGCGAAATTATCCTTTGACCGCGGATCGAGTCTCATCGAGAGTCAACGATCCCATTTCGAGGGTCCCAGAAGGCGAGTCTCTTTCCCTCGTACGATCCTGGACGATCAAAAGCAACGATTCATCGCCTTTCTACCTCTCGCACGATAAAAAGCATCGTTAACAGACGCTCGTAACTGATCTCCGATTCTCGAGAGACAGCGGGAACGAAGGTCGAAAACGCGGTGAAAAAAAAAAGACGGCAGAGAGGATCGAGGGTAAAACGCGAGAGAAAGGGCGAATATCGTCATAGCCGTGCCATAATTGAGCCACGAGCGAGATCGTTATCGACGTGCGCGATTATTCGATTTCAGATAACACGGGAGAACCGACGAATACGAGGGTGTCAGGTACCGACGTTGCTGAACACGCGCGGAAATGCCATTTCACCCTCTCTCGCTCCGTTTCACCCTCTCGATGACGTTCAAGCGCGCTCGAACGGTTTCGCATAACCCAAGTCGAAGTGCCTCTACGTCAATCTTCCTCTCGTTCGATCTTAATTCTTTTACGGGAATTCGGGAACAACGGAAGATCGCCGTTCGCCTAGGCGTCGTTTTCCTAGTTTGAGATTAATTTTCCATTTGCTGCATCGGAACCTCCATTCTCCTCGGTCCTGTCGGGGTTTAATCGTCTTTGCAGACAGGAATGAGCGTATCGAATGCGCGAGAAAGCAATCGAATCAGCAGATTTCTGATAGCCAACCATCGTCCGATCTTTTCCATTTCCATTTTTCACGCTCGCTGCAAGATTCGCGATAATTTGGAGCGCGGATCGCGCGATTTTTAACAGTCAACGATCGCCTGATCTTCAATATTTCCGTTTTTCACGCCTACTGTAATATATTTTAATCATTTTAAGCGCGAATCGCGTGATTTTAACGCTAGATCTACGGAAGTCGTCGAATCGACGAATTCCTACTCTCTTAGAAACGATTTCCAAATTTATAGAGACGCGGTGCAGTAGATATTTCACATGTATCTTAGAATATACAAATTACTTAACTGATCATCTTCTTTGACGGTGGATCCCTCTGAATTCAAAGTAGTTATTTAATATATTTAATTATAACCGATTCAACGCTCGTAAATCCAGCGTTGACACGTTGAATGCCACTGGTACTACGTTAGTTTTCTTCATTTCTACCGAAGTGAACCTTTTTCTATTAAAATCACATCTTTACAGAGCAGAAACTTTAAAGACACAAAGAGATATATAGGCAGCAGGACTTTACCTTTTTGAGACTTTCGAGTAAATATTGACCGAATTAACTGATGGCATTTTTCTATTTAATGGTTTTACTTATTTAAAGAAATATTATTTTTAAGCTGGTTTAAATATAAGCGAAAAAATAAGACTAAAATAACGAATGATCTGTTCTCTGCGGCTGTGACTTTGGAACTGAGGACGAAGTTCTACAGTAGAAGAAGCGGCTCAACTTTCCTATAAACAAATCTTAAAGCCGCCGCCATCGCTTCCTCGTACAGCCGTCGAGCATTACATCGTTGCACTTCAACATTAACAAATTCGTAAATATTACAATTTAAAAGTCATACGAAATTTCATTGAATTCAACAGCGCCGGTCACCGGCGACCCCTATGGCATTAAACGTGCTAATAGCAACGATCTTCCAGTCGTTTCTATTTCCATTCTTCAAGTTTGCTGCAAGATTCGCGATAATTCTGAGGGCGAATCGCCAGCCACCGGATGGACAGACGAACGAGCACAAAATCGGGGAACCAGTTTTCGTAAATCACTCGGCAAACTCACCCGCCGGAATACTGCTATGCCAAATAAAGAACACGAGCGGCCGGTTAATATCGCAAGAAAGTGAAAACGTGCCCTCGCTAACCGTCCGCCGATCGGTTTACGGTTACCGATGTCTCGATCTTGCGCAAAGCACGAAAGACACTCCGAGTCGTAAGGAACGATAATTGCAAAAGAGGTAAAAGTTTCGCCAACGACGGACCGGAGAACCGGGGACGTTTAGAAAGTATCGGATACCAGCTGGGAAACTCATTTTAATTGGACGTATTTTTCCGTACGATGTGCTCCGTTTTTAATCGACTTGGAACTTTCTACCGCAGTTATTAAACACAAAGAGGATCGAACTTTTACCCAGGTGTTTTCCATACGTCCTCCGAACATAGAGGATTTCGCGACGCGATTTCATCTAAAACGTTTCTGTTTCGATAACTGACAAGAAATGTATGAAAACAATGCCAATAAAGCATTCGACTTGTCAAAGGAAAGCTCGAACGTAAATTCTCTTGTTTCCAGCGAACCGTTCTCTCGTGATATACGTACAGATGGCAAGATCGGTCAGCTTTTTAATCCTAAAACGATAAAAATCGGGAAGAAAGGAATAGCAGTAACCATAAAAATCGTATCGGCAAAGATGAAGTCTAGATCTCCGAAACGGTGGACCGAACTTACGATCTTCTGCTCGTCGCCTTTGGGAAATTTTCTGCTACGAGATACGTGTCTCGAAGTTTCCATAGCACCTAACTTATCTAAAATTTTGAATCATCGTCGACATAACGCTTTCTTCCAAAGACTAGAATTAAAAAAGCCAATATAAAATCTTACGTTCTGTACAAAAAATCATGGACCAATGCGCCGATTCTCCAAAAACAAAAAACAATTCATGCACCAGAAACGAAGACCCATAGTCTCTAGAATCGACAGGGTCCACCGATCATGAGAACGATCTTGCACAATCGGCATCAAGTTCTCCTTCTTGCCATCGCGTCATATTCGACGCGTAAAAGGGATCGTCTCGGCTGAAAGGGCCTTACGGCGAAAAGGAGATCGCCGATTCCACAGTGCTATCGGATAGCTGCAAACTAAGAGCCGTACGGATCGAGCATTCCGATTTTCTCACGACTATACTTTGACGAGAAACGCGGAGATATCCTGAACGTCAAGGATATTCCACGGCGACGTTGTACCTGCTCTTTCCTCGTGTTGTCGCA
Source organism: Cerceris ruficornis (assembly GCA_963989415.1). NCBI lineage: Eukaryota > Metazoa > Arthropoda > Insecta > Hymenoptera > Crabronidae > Cerceris > Cerceris ruficornis. The sequence goes on along the minus strand of OZ022521.1, from coordinate 17,453,097 downwards.
GAAACAATTGAAAGAAACGTTGTTATGAAATATCGAGGTATACCTCGCAAAAATAGAGAAGTCTCGCGGGGTAAAAGGGAAAGTGTCGCTTGCACCGCCTATCCCCACCATGTCGGCCCTGAAAACCTTAGATCGACGAATGACAACCGAAAACAAAACACTCCTTTCGTCGTTACCATGACGACGCAACGACTGTGCGACTCTTTCGACCAATAACGCGTTAGATTCGAAAATGACGTCAGAACCAAGGACGTCTCTATCCGTCTGACGAATCAGAACAAACCACAGGCCAGAAGACTTCTCTATTTTCGCGACGTATAATAAAGATACATACAGAGAACGACAAAACGAATGAAAACGTTTCTTCGAGATAGAAATATGAAATTCTGGATTCCTAGAGCATCCAGAATGGAGGATTGAAAATTGTGAATCTGGAATGGAGGATCTCAGGATGCAGGAAAAATCGAGAGGCCTAAGAGATACTCCAAGAGAAGGAGAGCCTAAGGGGAACGACTCGAAGCCACGACAAAAAGAGAGGAAATGAGAGAGAAAATACCTTTTCAATTAGTTTTCGAGTCCTCTGCGGATCGATTTTCCTCGAGACCGGCTCGTGGACGCGCGGTAGGACAAAGAGCGCTTCGTTTGCATGATAAAACGCGACGTTTGGCCTTTCCGAGAAGAGTGTGTCCCTATTGGCGTGTATCGTTCGATCGGGCCACCCACGCGTTCCGTCCTGCTTCTCCCTGCTGCTTTTAGAAATTCGACAACGACTTTGCGCCCTCAAAAGCCCCAGTTATGAGGACGATGCATATTAATCGATGACGGAAGTTCGCAAACGAGCGGTCGCTCACGCGGAGAAAATCGAGCGCGCGTTAAGAGATCGGCGACCAGCGTTCACGTAATTATAACTTATGGCGATTCATCGACTTCCATCGATCGTCATAGATACCTCGACGTTTGGTTCTCCCTTTTTTAATTATTCTCGCTCCTGTTTAATTATTTTCACGACTAGGATATTTCTCTCGCAAAATATTAACCTGCCACGGCATATCGGCGGATGTTTCCCTCTCGCGATCGTCACGGATCGTTCGTTTCGACGAAATGGCAAACGAGAAGAACGGAATCGATTTCTACGTGAACATTCCAATCAATGAGAATGACAAACGAACGTCCACCTGTTAGACCGACGATTCGACAATTTTTCCCTCGGTGTTTTTCAGTTTGACTTTTGAAAAGTCACGCTTAAACGCCGATAAATGAGAAACATCGCTGAAATTCCGTTCTCCGTGTTTTTGCGTGAGTAAAATCGGAAGAGAACTACGAAGAAGACCTTTTTCCGTCGTGCAATGTCGAAGAAACGGTGCAAGGTGGAGAAGGTGCACTATGGAAAATTCAACGGAACGCGTTTGCAAGTCGATGCCGGCTTAAAAAACAATTACGTCGGAACGCAGCCAGGCTTCATGAATTTATTTTCGACGACGTCGACGCCGGGAAAGCGGCGCCCACGGTTTCGTAATTGCGGCCGCGAATTACGCGACAAACTACGTCATGAAATCTAGGGGGAGGAAAAAAGAGGTGGAACTTTTTATTAAGGTCGAGTAAGGTTTATTGCCAGTTTCGTAATCGCGTCTGGTTCAACGTGATCTCTATGACGGAGCCTTTAAATATTAGGGGCAGCTGCAACACCGAGCGTAACGCGTCACCGGGAGAAATATTTCCGCGGTAATTTTCTGCGCCGATTGCGTTAAACGCGGCGGATTAAACGAATGCCGAGCCAATTATGGCAGACGCTTTCGAGAGAATGTGAAATTTCAACAGCACAACTGTTCCAATGGGAAATTATCGATCCTTCCGATGATTTGTGCAACGTATTGTCTCGATTCTACTGTTTAGCTCCTCCGGCATTTTAATGCATTTGCGCGGATTTCAAAATCGTAACGTCATGACGTTTTCCGAGTTTGATGTGGCAAACGATATGATCGTTGTTTATATATTGAAATTAAATATTAATAACGATGTTGTAGCTGAATTGCAAATGTAACGATTACGGCTGAATATCGAGGAGACAGGAGGGAAGAAATTGAATGTCGGGAGACACTCGAACAAAGTGTCTCATTTCCGAGATTCTCGGTAACGAAATTTCGCGGACATCTCGATACCTAAAATCTGATTAAGCTAATGCCGAGTGACTCGGTTAATGGCAGACGGGAAATCAGATAACTATGCAAATCTGCTTCTCGATTCTGCCTCTCCGGAGGGAAGGATCTTCGAGAACTTATATCAGAGAGATCTGAAGCTCGAATCTCCGCTAAAATCCAATTCTACAAATTACGAAACATTCGGCCGACGTCGTACGAAGAACCTATCGGCAATGGAGCTCTTTTCGCGACAGTGTATTTCAATGAACCCTTCACCAGCGAAAGAGTTAAAATAACGAGACTGCCAATGGAACGACTGCCTCTTTCACTTCGTAGTCGCTTTCATCGTTTTCGCAGTGGCGAGATTCTTTTGATTCTTCCTACACTTTGAGGGAAAATTTGTATGAGTTCTACTCGGCTACTTGTACAAATTCTGCTAGCACTAAATCTACGAGTATCCTAAAAAGATAGATTCTCCAATTTCATATAAATATTATTCAAAATTGTAACGCTGTACATTCTAATCGAAAAATTTTTCCTACCAATATAAATATCTTGTTTTATACTCTTCGACTTTAATTGCCTTGGTAATTTCACCTAGACCAAGTGTCTTAGATGAGTTCTCAACCATCGAGACTATGATACATTAATTAATAAATTAAGAAAAATTTCCCAGAGATAACGGGGAAGGATTTGAACTCTGACCCACTAATTGCGAATTCGAACCTTTATCTTCTTAACCATCACTTCTATGCTATCAATATTGCGTTAAGTTGCGCCGTATATCGGAAATCACTGATAAATTATTACTCCAATAATTAATTCTGAGCTATTGCGCGTTCGATCACAAAGGGAATTGTACGGCAAAGGGTTAAAGACACCCCAAAACGCGACGTCCAAGTAGCAAAAAGAATGGCGAAGTTCCATGCACCGTGGCAAACGCAGGGTTACTATGCATTTGCACGGTGCATAAAGGTTCGTTAACGGACTCAGCCGCGTACAGTAGCGAGTGCTCGGAGATTTGCGAGTGAATTATGCGATGCTTTCTCGTTTCAGACGAGTTAACCGAAGTATCGCGAAACGCGGAGAACCAAGTTTGCGCGAGTCGAGGAGTCATTTAAAAGCGCACGGTGAGCGAGTTTTTGGGACTGCCGTTAATACGAGCCCCTTGGAAGATGAAATAAACGGGGGTGTGAAGAAACACGGGGAAAAATGTTGCGAATTTCTGAGCGAACGTTAATTTGAAACTGCTTGTTGGGAGAAGGAGAAGAGGCGGGTATGTGAGCGATGAGAATGTTTGTTAAACAGTGATATAGGAATGTCTGAAAGTGAACTTTAAAATTGTTTGGAATTGAGATAATAAGGACGAGGAAACAATATTTTAATCGTTAAGATTTCTCAGGCGGCTTGGATGAATCGACGTAAGATTTTGCGAGAAGGTGACGTCGAGATGTTTGAAGAGAAATTAAATTAATCCTCTGTTACAGGGATTTTTCTTCGCATATGAATTTTAATTAGGCGATAGAGCACTGGGAGATGTTAATAATAGCATATTAAGTAAGAGATGAAGCTCCCTTAGCAGTATTTTATTACATAAAAATGGTTTGTGTCAAGAAGTCAAGAGAACTCGCATTACAACAGAAATATTGCGAATTGGAAAAAACAATCTTTTGATTCCAACAACTCTACGAGCAATTCCACCAATAAATCGTGCAACAATGCGAAAGGAAGCTCAACGAAAGACCCAGACACAGACGTGAACGCTTCGGCAAAGAAAAAAGTTTCATCCCCCATCGCTTTTCGAGTGTTCGCCCGAACGATCGATGAGCTACTTGTAAGAGTTCAATTTTCATTTAGTTCGATGGCTCATAGACGTAGAATTTCTCGCTGAGACAAATTCATTTTGGTTGAAATGGACAAGTCAAAGGCCAACTAACGAGATAAAAAAGAAAATAGAAAAACAACGAAACCAGAGAGACACGGGACGGCTTCGACGAAAAACAAGCCGGACAGCGAGGATCGGCCACGAAGAGAAGTTTCAACCGCGATGAGAACAGCAGAGTTTTGCGAGCCAAGGGCCAGTCACGGTATTTCCGGAGTTCTCATTGTTCTTTCGGCGACTTTCCCGTTGAATTCGCCAACCGGTAATCCGCCAGGTGTTCCTGCCGTGTAAAAACACAGGTTTCGAATGCCCCGCTCTCTTCGACTACCACGAATTCCATCCTGCCATGATATTTCGCAACCGGCAATTTCAAATCTCGATTAAACCGTGTTTCGGACGTTTGCGAAGATTTTAGCCACTTTTTCGTTCACGTACCGGCAATCGCAAATTTGCAACAACCTGGCAATTAAACTACTCGAACGTGCAATTCATAGATTGCCCGTTTCCCGTTGAAATTGAAATTCTCCATTGTAAAGCAAGAGCAATACCATTTTTTGCTCTCGTCGACGTTATTCCGACGGAACCGGAAGATTAAATGGTTCGAGGTTAAAAAAAATATGCATTTTTCTCACCAAGAAGCATATTTCGAGAGCGTCAAAAATATAAAATCCAGCGAATATTCCGCGTTATCCGAGTACCGGAGGGTGTCGAATATTATTTTACGACAGAGAAACGCGGCCGCAACGGTGAGGTGAACCGCGCACGGCGTGAAGCATGGTGCTGCGTTTTGCAATTAAATCGAGGCAATTAAGAGACGACTGGTCGACTCTCGTGAACTCTCGGCTAACGTTTTCGCACGTCGCGGAAGGTCGAGAAGAATCGGAAGCCGTTGCGGCGATCCCCGGGATCCTCTTAATTGCGTTAAGGTTCGTAAGCAGGAGAGCTACTTCGAGACGACCACGAACGGTTTAAGGTTTTCTCGATAACGCTCGTTTTTCCGCGTCTTCGTGTCGGGTTAACCCATTCACTGCCAGGAAAACTAAGCAAATATTACCATTGCTTGCTAAAATTTGAGAAGATGACAGAAAGTTTTTAGAACATTGATTTCATTAATCAAAAATATAATCTCGACATTTGTAATGATACGAAGAACATTTTTGCTCCAAAATTTCTATACACGTTCGGCCATTATTATTATCTTATTAATTCAAACTTATAGTGCAGCTACGAGATATCTCGTAGTTGGCAGTCAATGGGTTAAAAGACGTCCGAGAAATTTCCTTCTACGAGAAAGATATGATTTCGTGAATTTTACAAAGCGGATCGATTCGTACTCTGAAATTTTTGCGGTATTGCGAATGTTGGTTGGCTACGGCGAATACTTGGCACGCAGGAAAATTTTCTGCGGATGGAGATGACGAATTTCCGATCAATAGGTGATGCGTTACCTTTTCGTTTGTTCCATGGGAAAGTTTCCGTGCAGAAGTGCACTCGCGATAAAACGAGCCGGAGATCGGTGCTTGGGCGAATTGGAATATCGAAAGGTATAAAAGCGTTCTACGTGACAACTAATTAACACCGTTGAACGATCGATCGCGAGAATCGAGAAGTTGAAGTTCACCCTTGCCTCGGTTGATTTGCGATAGGCTGTTATTTTATTCGTTACATTTGCTTCGATCGATTTCAGCTTGTATAGGCACAATTTTGAATGGGTTTTCAATCATCTATGAAAAGGTCTCAGTATATGAATACATACATGTACTGCGGGGCAAATTTTCTGAAGTTTATAATGAGGAGAGTTCAAACTCTCGCTAATTGAAATCTGATGCTTTATCTTTCTATGCCCATAGCTCTCAATCCAAGGTAGTTCAATATTTTGTCAAAATTTAACGTAATAACGGCATTAATACTTGATAATAAAATACAAAATGTAATTCGCAAAAAATCGCAATTTACGCTCAAGTTTAAACAGTCTTCCGTTAGCGCCTGAAAATTTAATTCTTCCTAACTTACAATAATTTGTCCCAACTTATCATTAAACCTACCAAGACGGTCAAAATGACCGGTTCCCAATTTTATCTGAAAGTTACCTAAATTGATAGGGGAGACACGAAGTAAATATTCCACTTCTACCTTATAAAACCTAAATTAATTAACTAATCATCTTTTTCACCTCTTCATTTCTCTTTTCCCAAAATACTTGTTCAGTATCTCGAAATTTTAGTAAATATAACGTCGGTAGGTTTAGTGTTAACATCCAACGTAACACACCCTCAGTGGTTTAGAATCCACCTAAAACAATAGCTCATTTCCAAAATCACCGTATCACTCAAAGAAAAAAAAGATCTTATCAAATAATTACGAAAAGCACCAAATCACCTTCGAACTTTTTCACCAAGAATCATCACTCCACCAATCTCTCGGATACGTCGATACGATTTAAATTCAGATTCCTTCCTCAAAATACCAACGTTCCATCCGCATCACCGGCATGGTTTCCACCTTATTTCTCTCGAGCTGTCTCCTCCAAAGAAAACCACCGCCGAGAGAGCTGTCTCGCGCGAAACGTCTGGTTCTCTTGCATCGTGCAGAGCTCGCAAACAAGACGCGAAAACGATACAACGCACGTACGAATCCTCGACAGACGGAAAAGCGTATCTCCAGCTGGGTTCGTTCGAGCTCGTGGAAGGATATCTCCACGTATCTCTCGATACCTTCGGGACGTCTTTCGCGAAGCCTACGGCCGCCGTTAAATCCCATCGTTCCTCGACTAAAATAATAATGCCCGGAGAGGCTCGTATCTTTGGTCGATATTAATCGGGAACCTGGAGAATACGTGCTCGTGGAATCGAGAAGATTAACGGGCAGCTGCGAGTAAGTTTCGAGTATCGATGATCAGTCCTGGCAACCGGTAATACGTGCACTCTCGAAGGACAATGCGGTAGGGTGGATCGATGGTTTGGAAATTTGGTTTATCGTTTTGGAAATTTGGTTTATCGTTATGACAATTTCAAGGCATCGTTGCAATTTTTCGATAGAGCGCATTGAGTTTCCACGTTTTCCTTCCGCTGTGTCTTTCGCGATGGAAAAATCCTTGGAACGTATCGAATTTGCGTTGGGATTTCTTTATCCGCGATGTTTCTGGCATACCGAACGTAAATGCGGAAATTCGACTCGATTCGCGATCGTAAGTACGTTCGTTTAGGATAGATTTCACTTGAATACGAAACACGGGTAGAAAAGATACGACTAAATTGGATCACGCAAATTGAAAGCACAAATGTGTTTAGCATCGAGTAAAGGGAATCTGCAATTACCTTCGGTCTGTACTTAAATATGCTTCATTATCGACTGGTTAATTTTCGATCCGTGAAAGCCGATTAACGAGCCCTCGAGCGTTTTCGCAATGCGAAAAGCCGATTACCGCTTTCGCGGACGTTTGCGCGATACGGTACATCTGCAATTTTCCAATTGCGAATTCACCGAGTCATAAACTTCCAACATACTCTCTCTCCTTTGTTGTTCGCCGCTTCCGAATGAAACTTTAGAGAGCCGAAACACGCGTTTCCGTGGAGCTTTGAAAAATGGGAAGGTATCTCGACGAAGACGATTCGCGAACACCGGAAGATCGTCTCTCGTTTCTCATTACGCATCGTCACTCGAGGTATCGAAATGTTGCGAAGTAAAATGTAGGTCGAGCGAATCGAGCAGTTAACCGCACAAAGGCGCGAAAGAACGTGCAAACGCGCGTAATAGAAGTGCGGGAGTCTCCCTTGCAACCCCCGTCCTTCTCCTTTCTCGTCTCCGTTCGCTTTATCCCCAAACACACTCGCAATCAGCGGTCTGAGGAAAAAGAAGTTAATGGAAAATCGCTCGAACGACGGAAACGTCGAGTTTTTGACGAGCAAGCCGCGTGAAAAGTTCTCCGTTCGAAGGGATGAAACGTGACGCACATAACAGATACTCTTCACGGTTAACGGACTTTTTCGCCACGCATAGTTCTCGATTTCTTTGCGAAACACAAAAATTAGAGGCTTTGTTTCCCCTTTCATCTCGCTGATCAACTAAAAAATCTATGTCAGCCAAAGTAAAAACCCTCGACAAAAATGATAAAAGATTGCGTACAAGGCTTTTTTTATTTCAAATTGTAACTCCCACTTTCACTTCATTAACTCTCAATTACTCGTTCGGAAGGTATGATTCAATGGTTACAAAAAAAAACGACGATTTCAATCATTTATGATAATTCACCAGCGAATTATGGGGTGCCAGGGTGGAAATCAAATTTCCGTAAAATTAGCGATACCGCGTGAGGTCTCGACAAGATTGAAGGGAGAATGATAGGAAAAAAGAAGTCGACGTGGCTGCAAAGACGTCTCTCGAACGTAATATCTTCTTTTCTGCTCGAGTATGCATAATCGATCGCGAATTTCCTGTGCGTCTCTCACCGAGCGAAATAACGGGCGAAAGGGCGGCCCGGAAAATCAGGATGGAATTTATATTTCAAGGCGATCCATCCTTCCGGCTGACGGGACTCGAGTTGCCCTTTCCGCGAGGAGGAAAGGGACTTTTCAGCCAAATAGATCTCTGCCTCGGAAAGAAAGGTTCAGACCGGTCCCGATTAACCCACTAACCATTGCATCGCCTTTTTCCTGCTATCTGCTTTTATCTCTTCTATCTCACTGTCTGCTCTCGTCTCTCGTTTTCAACGGCGTATTACGAAACATAACGGATTACACGGGCGATTCATACTGCCGACCACCGAGAGAGATCGCCTAACAAGTCCGTAAGCAATACGCGATCGGTTTCGGTGGAAGGTCAGGATCAGTCGGCTAACTATAATTAATGACTTTACTCTGGATAAAGAAGACCGAGGAAGCGTATTAATCACTGACGTCGTTAGCGAGACTCGGCTCCTCTCCCGGTGTATTCGCAGATCGGATCGATTCTTATGCAGAAGTTTTCATTTTTGTTTACCAAACATCGTGCAAGATTTTTCCATCGTCGATGAATAATCAGAGACCGGTGGTATTTCAAATTTTATTTTCTGAAAGCAGAATTGGCCTGACCATTGAAAACTTTTGCTTTTACCTGTACACTCTAAGATACGATTATCTTAACCCCGCTGTTCTCCTTGGGTCTACATTACCCGAAATGAAGATTATGTTTCAACAGATACCAAGTTTTTGAGTATTTATTTTTTATATTAAATATATTCAAAGTTTACGTCTGTGTTTTTGCATATTTGACACTTTTTAAAATGTGAACCTTTGTTCATCGGTTGACTATGACCCAGAGGAACACGAGCGTGATGTATAAATGAAGTTACAGTTTCTTTAAAACAATCGATCCAAAATTAATTCCCTCTTTATCCACCTTGTCTATTCTCCCCAATAAATAATCCACAAAGATCCAAGTAAACATTTATCCCTCGGATAAATCCCTCCTCCTTAATGCATTATAATAAATTCCTCGACAATCTCATGAATTTCCAACACGTTAATCGCCCGTTTCTCCCATCAGTCTGACAGCTCCATCGCAACAGCGACGTCTAAAGAAAAGAAAAAAAAAGAATCCATCGAGCGCTTCAGGTTCGCGCTTACGCGAATCCAATAAATCGCGGGGTTTCCCCTTAAACCGTTTTATTGTTACGTGTACCGAGAAACAATTGCACTCGATGCAAGCAGCGTCCCGTTTTTCTTCGGTCCTCTCGGTGCAGCCGGGGCGCGGATGGCTCGACATGGAGGAGAACCGTGCAGAACGGTGCAATTGCATATAGCTCCGGTGCACCACGTGACGTAGGAGCCAGGTGATGGTGCTCGAGCGAGGCTCTGCGCGAAATGTGGGTCAACCTCGACGTGGTGCGTGTGCCTCTCAACCGCAAATCAGAAAAATCTTGCTCGAGATCCCTGGAAATGTTTTTTCCTCCCCATTGCGACCGACCGACGTGGTTAGCGCTTTTGCAGAATAGTTTCTCTATGACCGGGAAATTCTGGGATTTCGAAGTATGGATCGTTTGTTGCCGAGACTTTTTTAGAATTGAAGATACAGTTGATACGAGAATTTTGTGCAATGGAATTCTTAGTTTTGTTCTCTTTATGAGGTGAAATTATAATTATAGAAACGATTACCGGGGGTGAAAGTTTACTGTTTCATAATTTATAATTTCACTTATTCATCTATTTTTCTCCCAATTTCGATCGACCGACGTGGTTAGCGCTTTTGTGGAATTTTTTCTCTACGACCGGGAAATTCTGGGATTTCGAAGTATGGATCGTTTGTTGCCGAGACTTTTTTAGAATTGAAGATACAGTTGATACGAGAATTTTGTGCAATGGAATTCTTAGTTTTGTTCTCTTTATGAGGTGAAATTATTATTATAGAAACGATTACCGGGGGTGAAAGTTTACTGTTTCATAATTTATAATTTCACTTATTCATCTCTTTTTCTCCCAATTCCGATCGACCGACGTGGGTAGCGCTTTTGCAGAATGGTTTCTCTACGACCGGGAAATTCTGGGATTTCAAAGTATGGATCGTTTGTTGCAGAGACTTTTTTAGGATTGAAGATACAATAGATACCAAAATTTGGTGTAGCAGGATTCTTAATTTCAGTCTCTTGACAAGGTGCAATTATTATTTTGGAAACGTTCATCGGCGGATGGAAATTTCGTGAAGTGCAAACACGACTTGCTCTCGTTTAGAAATCTTGGAGAAGTTATTATGAAGAAATTAGAAATCGAAGAGACGTTAAAATTGACCGCGGTAAATGTCTCATCGATAGCATGCTCCTATTTACAAAAGCGAATCGTTTATTATTTACAAATCTGTGGAAATCGTACACACAGTAACAAAGCCAACAGAGATTTGTTGTCCGCGATAAACCGATTTGTCGAGCGTACCGCGAATGCTACATAAATTCCAGCCAAACCCCGGTCTCGTTTAACGCACTATTTTAATTCGCTGGTAATCGAATACACCGCGTAAACACGCCGTAACCCGTTCAACCGAAGAATGCTTCCCCTTCGATAAAGAATTCTCCTCGATGGTCGCGAATATCATCTAACAAAACGAATTCTCGCGTCAATGCGCTCCGATGACTCTCGAATTACTTCGCGTGCCTCGAATTATCCATACCGGTTGCAAAATTGAAAGAATAAGAAAGAAGAGACGCGAGAAATCGAAAAGAAAACTTCGCACAATGAAACGGACTATGGAGAAGTAACGATTCGCGGTTACCTGCGCAATTTTAATACCATTAACGCGCCCGCTGATATCCCTCGGACTCGTTAATGAGATCGACGCGACCCCAGAAACCTGGCAGCCGAGGGATGGCATTAATTTTCTTGAAATACGAAGGAGAAAGGCGGGGAAGCCACGATGACGGGTTGGAGAGATTGAGAGGCACCCAAAGAAGAAATGAACAAGGGAAAAAGGTGGAAGAACGAGATAGAAAATCCGAGGAACACTTGGTTGCCAAGTTTGCGAGACGAAAAAGACACGAGAGGTTGGAGGGGGGGCAAGATTTGCTCGGAAGATCGCTAATTGCAGTTAATTAACTCGTTAGTGTTGATTAAGTATAACGAAGAGGTGAGACTACGCAGTGTATTCTGCATGGAATATTTTCAAGGAATTTTCTATTTAAATTTTGGATTACAGAATTGACTTTGCGCAGGGTGAAAGAAAGTTCAGGGGTGAATAGTATTATGGATTTTTAGTGGGCGATGGACGATAGAAATTTCTTTCGAATATTGCAGAACGTTGCAGATAATGGAACGGTGGGTGGGTGATTGCTTTTGCGATCTGTAACGGCGATGAATCAGGCATAGGTAACTTTCTGGTGGCTGATAAGACTTGGTATCCGTTATAAGGGACTTCTACGTTACTCTCGAAAGTTACTACTTGATATCTATCAGTTACCCTGCCGCTGCAACCTTAGCCGCAGCTGCAATTCTGGATGCAGTCGTAAAGTTACCATCTGCGAGTAATTTCTCACTGCTGGCAAGGAAACTTGTCCATGATACGGCAGAGAACTACTTTATCCTCTTATCGGCAGAAATATACCGACAGTTGTTCGCAAACTCTCCCTCTTTTGTCCTACGGAATCAATATTTTCAGGACGATCAATATCCCAGCAAAATGTATAGCACACTTCCGCTGCTTTTAACAGGCAAACAGCCGGAAATTTCAGCCATATTTTTTCCTAAACGAATGTATCATCCTCCCTTGACCCTTCCACAGCGGAAGACGTATATATACGTCCAAACCCCGGATGTTCTTGGTTCCAGACACCGTGTCTACATCAGTCATGAAAACCGCCAACCCATTTGTGGGTACCATGCGCAAACATCGCGGAACACCATTGATTACATACGTACAGTGCCACAAAATCCATACATTTACATAGAAATCCAGTAGCGAAACGCACAATACCGGTTTATCTCCGTTGGTTTCAAAATCTTTACAAGAACCCACCCAAAAGAGCTCTTTGTCGTCTACCGAGAGGATTAAACCACCCCTGATGAATCCCATCCAGAAAATCGCAATTCTCCAACGATCCTTTCACACAGAAGTAAACAAATACCGTTATAAAGCTACCCAGAGAAGTGAATTCTAGTAAAAACGTCTAAAAAATCACCCCAATTTCCTTCTCCAGAGTCTAGACTCTCCGGCACTTTTAATTTTCCATCCAGACGCAAACATTGCGAAAAAGAGTGGGACGAAAGCGCACAATAAAGGGACTAAGAGGAGGACTCGTTAAACGACGTGGGTGTACCGTCTCGCCCCCGCAGGCGCAAACAACGCTTCTCGTAGGAGAGAAGAAGTCCCTTTGGTCGTCTTCGTGGTCTATCCTCCACCGTTCATCCTCCTCCCTGTTTCTCTTCCTTTTCCCACCCCCAGGGATTCACCTTGCGCGAGAAGACGCGAGTACGCAATCTCCTCGTGCGCTTATTTGCAACAAAGGAGGGAGCGTCGCGTCTTGGCACGTTCGTGGTAATTCTTTCTCTTGTGCGAGACAACGGCGAGGAGGACGGACGAAATAAATTGGGAGGAAGACATTGCGCTCTCTCGAGACGATGGAGCACACGATGGAGCCTCCTCGTCATCGGGCACGTGCTGCTCGACCGGCAAACCGGTTCTTCCGGGCCGACACACTCGGGGATCTTCTCATTCTTCTTTTTTTACCTGGAGATTTTAACGATCGATTTCCAAGAGTATTATCGCGCTCAGAAAACTACCGATTTTCGGGAAGAAATGAAGAATTAACGGACCTCAAAGATCATCCGACCGTGGAGAAATTTGCTGGAGGATGAAGTGGTCTCTTGAAATTTCTAGAGTGGAAGTTAACACCCGAAGACTTTCGGTGACTCGTTAACGAGGGGCAAAAGCGAATCGAGAGATTCGTGTGCTGTAAATCGTGGAAGGATTTAATAACAGTACGACCGGTCGGAGGAAATCGGCGATTCAATCGTTGCCGTTATCGAGAGCCGTTTGTACGTGTGGGCTTAATTATCGGTCGTCTTAAAACGACTCATTGTTACGGTCCAATTAACCTTCCGAAGGTCGAGACTCCATCCTGCATTCGGATGACCCTACAATGAGTCTTTATCCGTGCCGTACGAAAAGTCTATCGGTACCTATCGGTTTCCAATCGGGAGTTTTTAAACTCCGATCTCGCTTAGATGAAGTTTCTCGGTTCGTTAAGTCAAGGAATTATTTTCCTCGCTATTAACGTCAGACTGGACGAATGTATGGACGTTATTAAATTCCAATTTAGTTGGAAAGCGTGTGTACGCGATAAAGGAATTAGAATAATTGCAGTAAAAGCATTCGAAGTAAGCGGATTATAAAAATGTACGGAATTTTTTTTCCGTATATTAGAACACGTTTCAAACGAACTTTATTACGGGCATTCACAGCACTTTCCTAACACTCTGACAAGTGGGTAACTTCCATTAAGGCTACCGCAAATAGTGCGGCTAAAATCAGCCTCGGCATTGAAGTAGTCCACACGAAGGTCATTTTGGGCCTAATAATAGCCCGATCTAACATAATGCGAATACATCGTACTAATGCCTAATGAGAAACCTACAAAAACTTATTTCCAACGCTTTTTTTTCCACGCAACGCTCACTGTGCCGTAACTTGGCCTCTGTATACAGCTAAATTCGTGTTATTCTGTACAGAAGTAGAATAACTTCTCAGTAAATTAAACGTACGAATAAACTTGTGTAATATAATTTGCAGTCTTACTTTTAATACCTTTGCTAAGTGTTACTTTTCTTTTAATTGTTCCGTAACACAGAAAACATCAGGATCGCTGCACTTCAATTCGCTATATATTTCTATTTGAAACGTAAGTAGAATAAATTATCAACAAAATAATCTTCGAGATAAACCTAAGCAATAAAATGCACAAAAATGATTTATATCTTTCGATACTTAGGACAACTCGAGCTAAAAGAACTTCAAAGTTTCCGTTCGAATATATCTCCACTTTGGGCCAAGCAAAGTAAGTAGAATAAGAACAGCTACGTGTCCGTTCACAATTCATACCCCAAACCAAATGAAATCTCTCAATAAATTCCACTTTCAACTCTTTGCAGTCTATGTTCACTTATTCTGTACACAGCTGTCAGTTGTAATTAATATTTTACCTATTAAATTTTGGAAAATTAACATTAACCGTACCTTGCGCGGTCAAATGACCGGCTCAATAAAACGGAAATAGATAATTTCCTGTATTACTAATTAAAGACTGTTTCCTGCGTATATTAAATTCAAAATCTTCTGTATTTCCTTCGCAAAAATATTATTATTTTCTAACCGGCCAAATAAACGACAACAGTATGAATAGATGTAAAAAACGTGCCAATACGTTTAGTATTAACAATTGATCTTGTACCTGCACACAAATATTCCTAGGTGCCTATTAGTTACTAAATAAAAATGACTGATCAACATTAGAATATTCCCCGAAATTATTTTTCCTCGGTTGACGAAAAATTGGAAGAATAATTTGGAGGACAACGGGTCAGATCAGCAGAATAGCTGAACAAACGTCGTGCAATTTCTCGTAAAAGCCTATCCCTCGATTCACCGTGAACTATCGCACGGGCCGACAAAGGGTTAAAAGGGGTAACCTCGAGTTACGGTGCTCCATTTCCTAGTGGAGGGTAATCAGTGCAAGGACAAGCGCACGATTCACGAACCAGGGGATCCTCGTATTCCAATGGAATCGGGGTCATCTCAAGTTAAATCTTTCCCTGGCTCGTTCCGACGACCATGGACGCGCATCTCGGAGGGTTGATTTAAAGTCAGCGTGGGAATCTCCGTGGTATTCTCTCTGCATAGCAATTTACCAATATGTTTACCCTGGGATCGAATTGAATTCCTGCGAGTTTCAAAGAAGTTTGCCAGCTCGAAAAGCCAACGGAAGCCTCGACGAAGTAACGACGTAAAAGCATCCGGAGTCTCTCGATATTGCTTCCCTCTGGAAGAGCAGAAGTTACGATCGTATTTGCAAACTGATTTCCAAGGTGTAACTTTGCAATTTTTTACGTCGAGGGAAGGTATCATCTTGCTTTGACACCTCTCGGTGTCTGTTTCTCGTTGAATCTCGAAGGAAAAACTGTGTGAAGATCGTGATATATAACGAAGCTTGGTTTGATGGAGAAAATGCAGAAAATCTTAACCCCTTACCGTTCCATTTCTTTCGTGACTGAATGCGCAGTAAGTCAAAATTAATTGCTAAAGTAACAATCCATCGCTGATTTCTGATATAGCGTGTAACTTAGCACAATATTAATAACATAGAAATAATTTGGTCCAGTGACCCAGTGATATTTTTAATTTCATAGTTTCTGAAATACTCCAAAATTTCCTATTCCATTTATTGCGTCACGAGTGTCACTCGTTATTGTACGGCAAGGGGTTAACAAACCTTCAGTTTCTAGATAACAAAGTTATTAACGAGTACACAAAATGAAAAGAAAAATCTTCGAACTTTTGCTAAATTCCACCTGAGCAAAAATTCGACATTTTTCATTACCTAATTATTTCCTCGACGGTTTATACAGCCGAGGAACGTAATTCCAGAGAGGAGATACGAAATCATCGAAACTGAAGCCCGTCGACTGTGCATTCACCGTAATTTACGAATCAATTATCAAATTAATCGTGACACCGTGGATGCTGGCAGGGCAACGCGTACAATTAACAGCACGTTTTAGGTATAGCAATTTCCATCGATTCGCGCAGCCTGAAACGCAGTGCTTCATTCACAGAGTATTACACAAAGTGCTATTGATTCGAAACACGCGCGCTCACACATGGAAACGTATCCCATCGATACACACGTACGTGTATTTCCATGTGTGCACGACGACTGACACGCACGCACTTCGGAGCCTCGACCTATCCAATTAGAGCAATTTAGGTGAGTGGAAAAAGGAAGGCACCGCGGTGGACACTCACGATGTAATTTCCGACCGCGAATCACCCCGCGAGATTGATTTTCCACCCTGTTACGCACTTCTCCGCCCCTTTCCCGTAAGATTTCCTATGGTGGATTGTATTCGTTCTTTTGTGCGTGAATTCCTTTGTTACTCTGTACTGGTTTAATTGAAAGTCAATTTCAAAAATTTCCTGGCATTCATTTTTATCCGACGAGGAGCTATTATCAAGTTCCAAAGTGGAAATTGGGTCGAGGGAAAATTACCTGTGGCGAAGAGGTCTTTTAGAGGGGTGGTTAATAAAAAAAAATTGTGATTTTGAAACAATTTTCTTCTTTTTGTGAAGAAAGTTGCGCCGTAAAAAAAATGTATTTAAATGATTTTATTGGAGTTGGAGTAAAAAGAGATTTCTTGGGTGGAGTTTCATTGTTTCCGTTTAGATAATTACTAGGTCTAATTGTGTTTCGAATGAAGTCCTGACGTGCGTCGATAAAGCAGAGAACAGAAGTAGAAGAGTAGTTTGTGCAGTGGGTGTTTCTAATCTCGTTAAATGCATTACCAGCGTACAAAGAAGCTATCAAGAAGTCCATTAAGTTCATGGATATCAAAAGGCAACTTTGCGACTACTTCGCGCCAAAGGAGAAACCCCCCTTTTGCGAATCGCCATCTAGAAAATTACAGTTTAATCTTTCACGTGAAAAAGGAAAATAGGCATTTCAAAAAATCGTGCAAAATTGCGTAATAACGGGAAGGGAATCGACCCAGGGTAAAATAAAAGTCGTCACTTTCCGAAAAACATCCCCGTGAATTAATCTTACGCCGGGGATCCTTTGTACTACAACGGCATGCAATAGAACTTGCAATTAAAATGGTTTAATTTCGCGCATATGTTTCGCCCGTCTTCTTTTTGCGTGGCGGCCACTCGACATTGTTTACTCGGAGAATACAGAGGTCTATTTCTGCCTCTAACGTCACGACATTAAAAAATAATCCCCGACAACGTAATCCCCGCGCTAAGAAACGCTAAAACCCTCGAGGTTGACCGTAGAAATGCAAAAAAACAGGCCTACGAGAAATTTCCAAGAACCGTGTCCCTGCCTCCAAGAACAATATCCTCGGCTGGTACCATTAAAATTCGCGTACACCGACGATGAATATTCATCGCCCTTTTGTCGACCATTCTCGATAAATCCACACCGAAACGAAGGTGACACGAATACTTAAAAAAAAGGCCGCCCCGAAAAATTCGTCGTTGCGCTCAGAGAGATTGACTCGATAAATTCAGGAAAGCTGGAGAAATTTAAACCCCATATATTTTCCCGAAAACTTCATACGCAACGATAAAAGAAAAATCTCCGAACGATATTTCACTGTTTCAGGGAAAAGTATCGTTAAGTGTAAGTAATAAATTTTGAGAAATTACAGTAATTACTTTTCCCGCGCCGCTGGCCGCTGAACGAGTCTAGCGAGTCACGGCAAAAAGTGATGTTAAGCGGTACGAAAAATCGAACGATTCTCGGCGTTGCAGCAACGCCGTGTGTCCGATGATCTCAGGGAAAAAGAGAAGGGAGTTAGGAGGAAAACGAAGGCAGTGGAGGATGGTGAGGCAGGTAGGAATCGATTGAAAATTCCGCAATCGGAGGATCGACGTTAGTCACGCATCGGGGAGCTTTGAGCTTGGTGGACTTTCTCCGCTATCGGGCAGATAGCGGCGCAAGGAAGATGACGAGGAGGGCGCCTGGCAGGGTGCCTGTTAAAGCGGTTCTCTTAATAGGCAAATTTACTACGTGGCTTTTCAATTCGATCCTGGTTAGAGGCTGTTCCTTGGCAAATGCTCCTCGCGATCCTCGGCAAGCGAGATTAACAGGTTGGGCCACTGCGGCAGATCTTCGAGACTTGCCCATTGGGTCAAGATCGAAACCGCTTTATCGCCATACTGAGACGCTATTTTGATTTGTTGCCTTCAGCTTTTTATGGTGGAAGGGTATCTTGCTAATAAAACTATGGGGTTTTTGCAGTTTTTTCTATGTCCTTCGATTCGAGATATCTAAAATTTTGGGGTGTAGATTACTGTGAAATGTTGCATGAGCTCTGTTAGATGGTTATGTTTTTTATCGTCTATTGGAAAGCGAGGAGTTCGATTCTTCAAATTTTTAATTTAGTTAGTGAAAGGAAGATTACTGTAGCTGGCGATTTTAACCCTTTCGCTACGGAGTTCTTTTCCGCGAGTCTGCTAACACAATACGAAGCAGTCCCGGCGCGGACGAATAACTTTTAATGGCTAGTCGCGTAATATAAATAATTACTTCTTAATTGAAGTTGTAATGTATATAATTTATGGAAACTAAAAACTTATGGTATTTAAAAAATATCCAATTACAAAATATGAACTAGTAATTAATTCTTCGTTTGAAATTTCGACGGATGACTATAGTCACCGATAGTACCCAGCCAGTGTCAGGCCAGTAGTGTCGAAAGGGTTAAAGAAATTCAGCCGGCCAAGTTGCATTTCGAAAACCTTAAAAAAGTGTCGAAATCCCAGGTAGAACAGCGGTCGCAATTTTCCCAGCAGGTTTTTCTGCCTGGGTAACTTTCGTCGAAAGAACAAGAAGCCTGGATACGAAACCGGAAACGCAGCCACCCTCGACATGGTTCTTACGGAGCTCGTTCCCTTTGAAACATAAGGGTAAAGAAAATTCGGTAGAATTCCAAGAAGAGTAGCACTGAAAGCAGCATCGTCCAACCCAGCCTCGTTACTCGGCGCATTGAAAACCGGAACAACAGCTCCGAATTCATTTTCACGACCTAAACTTTCGTGCAATACGTTCGTTCATCCGAGAAGAACAAATTTGCACTGTACTCACGACAAACAATGAAAGACAACCATCGAATTAAGCCACCGTTAATCATAATGCTCATAGTTTTCTTTCAATAAAATCCTCGACTCAGTTTCCTCGAGATATATAATTCGTCCAGAGGCTACAGCCAGGAAACACGTCGCGCTTTCCTGAGAGTCATTCCGGCCGAAGAAACGAAATGGTCCGATTAATTTGATCGATTGTTCCGCGTGCGAGACGCACAAAAGCCTGGGAGGAATCGATTAACCTGCACGAAGAACGAGAAAGACGAGGGAAGCAAGAGTAACGGAGATGAGGCGAGGATAAAATAAATGTTAAACATCGCGCCGCGACTTTCTAGCGTCAGAGCGTGGCGCGCAGGATGACGTGGCAGGATATACGGGAACTCTAATGCGGCCGGGCTTCCTTCGTCGTCGTTTTGCAGACGATTACACGGTAGCGAATATGACGCAGAGGGGGAGATACTCTCTCCGATTAAACCGTCGGGGCTCTTCGTTCGTTGCTCCGGACCGATTCGATCTACGGGCGATCCCTCGTGCCCGACTGCGAAACCTTCTCCATGGCTCTGCGACTCTCGATTTGCCAATTTCCGCGAAGCCTGACGAAATTCGAGCGAACCTGCGGAGCCGTGGAACAGGTTGCTCGAAGGTGGAATGGAAGGAGGCCGAATTCTTTGACGGTGTCGCCGGTTATGTCGTACGATCACGAAACTGAGGCGGAACTTATTTATTAGACGGCAAGGAAAAGACCTTTGAGTTATGTAATGGTAGAAGCTTACAGGCGGGAGGAAAGGACAGAATGTTCGGGAATGCAATACCCCTTTCGATATGGTGTTTCGACGGCTAAAGACAATGGTTAACACGTTCGGCACGGTGTGGCACAATGCTGGTGCCTCACTGGCTGTCTTACTTAACACTGGATCTACGGCCACTGTCAAATTGAAGGGTTCCCATTTTTTAAAAATTTTTCTCAGATTGATAGAGAAGCAGTACAGTAAATATTTCATGTGTATCTTATAATACACGAATTACTTAACTGATCGTATTTTTTACCGCTTGATGCATCTATTTTCGAAGTATTCTTTTAATATATTTAAATATACCAGATTTAGCGGCCGTAGATCTAGTGTTAAAGACAGTGAGGTATAAACATGATGCCTGATAATTTAACTATCTAGAAATTGATAAAACTGGATTTAAATGTTTGAAACTATGTAAAATATTTGTTACAGGTTTTTTGCAGGTCGAAACACTACCAAAATAGTTCGCAGTCCTTAGTGAAAAAAGATAGAAGTGAAGATAGAAGTGAAGATAGTAGTAGAAGTGAGACTTTTAATCGCAGGGACAAATAAAAGATAGGCAAAAGACACTTAGGTGTTTGAAATATCAAAATTGAAGCCAGTAGCCGCAAAGTACAAAAAGTCATTTACAAATTGAGGTATTTAAACGATAATGTTTTAAATTCCCAAAGCTCCGATAACAGAACGGAAGATCGAATGCTTCGAAAAAGGATGCCGTCAGGACGCGACAACGGGGAACACGGTTTCCACGTTTGAAAGCAGGGTAATGCACAAAAGAAAACAATTAAGATAAAAGCTGTAGACGGTTATCGAGCTTCTGTACACACGTGACACATTTAACCAGACCATCAGGTTTCCGCGAAGAGACTGACCGGTGAATCAACAATACAGTCTTCCCTGGTAATGGAATTTCGCGGTCGCAAATCGAAACCCGGATGTGTACAATGAGCTTGTTCCGAAGGAACCCGTAAAAGTGTGACATTCAGTTAACGAATGCAGAACCTTCGAACGAAAATGGAAAATATAATATGACGGTATATAGCTTGGCCTCGATTATACGCGTATTTTTATTGTGCCTTTCTTGTCGCATCACTCGAACGTTACGTCGATAATCGGAATGCTGTTAAACCGAGAGTGTTTTCACGCTAAGATGAAAAACTTAGAAAATGGAATTTTCAAAGGCACAATAGAAGAGAATTTTACAAATTTCATTTAGCCACTGAGTAGCTCCGCTTGGAAAATTCATTTATTTTGCTCTTCCTCCTTTTTGATCTTAAAGCCTGCTGTGTCTCTTTCATATCGTAAATGCTATTTATTTAATACGTTGAATGCCATGTGCTGCTAAATTCAATCTAATTTCTACTGACTTTGAAACAATTATATTAGAAACGTTCTACTACATTCGATATTAAGATACTACTTTAAAATAAGTGAAAGAATATTAAATAAATAGCTAGGTTTGCCTTTAAAGTCTCCACTCTACGAAGATGAGATTTTATAAAAAAGTTCGACTTCGATAAACATAGTGACATGATCGAAATACGATCGCATTTAAAGGTTTTAACGTAGATATAAGCGATAAGTGTAATAACCTGTATAGTGAACGTATTTTGTAATAATAATGGCAATAAAAATTGAGAATCGCACTCAGAACAGGCAAAGCGTTTAATGTCTGCCTAAGGACGTACAGTTTCTACTTCTTCGCTCGTTTACCCTTTCGACCGAGCTACCCTGACATCGTGAAACGATCGACCGACTTCCTTGCTAGTTACCACCAAATGCACATTGTTCTCGAGTACTTTGAGAGGTTTCATGAAGTGTATCAATATACAGAGACCTCCGAGAAGGCCCAATAGTGTCTTCGACACCAGAAGGACAATAGAGCATTCTCGAAACACATGGTGAAATTGGAACGAAAGATAGTTAGCAAAAATTAGAATTATATTTTCATACCTGATACTTATACCCTTACTCCACAATGGAGAGCGAAGTTCGTTAAGTAGAAAACGGTATAAAGTAATTTGACATTTTCTGGACCTCAATAAACCGGGAAAATAGGGCAAAAACCGTTTTTTTTTTTTTTTTTTTTTTAATTTTCCCCATAACTACTCTCCTGGTCAAGATACAGAGTTGAAATTTGGTAAAGAACGGTTCCTTTCGATTACCTACCGAATGACACCTTGCCCATTGTAATCGGTTAAAGGACACTTTTGACCCCTTATCCGGCTATAACCTTCGAAGCAATTAATGAAAGACCCGACATCATAATATTACATTTCTGCCGTTAACTATCTTTTTAAAGTACAAGAATGTATCTTTAATTGTAGAAACAACGATTAACAGTCACAGATATTTGTAGAAACACCTGGTAAATTCTGATTTGAACGTTCGCTAATTAGCTATGCCACAAGCAGGCGTAAAAGAGATTGCCAGAGCAGGGGGTTAATGTCTCGAGTACCAGGAATATTTCGATAAATCACCAACGCTGAGGTAACGTCGACACTCGAAAAACTATTCACCGAATGGATACACCAATATTCCAATATTTTAATGCATCGACAAACACGTCGGTCGAACGTATCGGTAAACCGACGACCCAATGTCTCGCACCTGGATGCACCGAAATACCGGTATTCCGATACATCGACGTATCGATTCCCAGGTGTCCCAAAGCCGTGATGTTTCCATCTATTAATCCTTCCGCGTATTAAAACCTCAATTGCTCCGACACCTCGGAAACCTCGATTCGAAATTGACACCTGTATCATAAAATCCGCGACAATTTTTACCAAAAGCAGGGGTTAATCTTGGAGAAAAAAATACAGCAGAACGAGGGCAACACGAATGGTATTGATCGGCCGAGACACTGGCCCAATTTCAACATCTATAAATTCCTTCCGAATGGTACCAACCCGAAAAAAATGCAACTTTGATCAACGACGATTCTTTGTTTAAATCGATTACCCGGGAAATAAAAAGAAGGATGAATATTCAAAGAGAATTCGAGAAACTCCTCGAAAGGTCTCGAGACGTAGCGCGGAAAAGTTGCCGTGCGAAGGGGATCTTTTCTTCTTCGAGAACTCGAGGGATCTGAATATTAATCTTCTTCTCTCGACTTAGCTGGGGATAAATTTTCCTCCTGTATCTAGGAAAGAGTTCGGTAGTTAATCTCATCGGTATTCTGCCGTGAACAGATCGCGAGCACGGAGCTTTTCAGCGAATGGATCTCCGTATTCCTGATATTTCTCGAGCAAAGTGCACTGAAATCATCCACCTTATTACCTTGAGCACCAACGATTCTCATTCCAACCCAGAACTCTCCCCTACTATATTTATAATATTCTCTAGAGTGCCACTTTAAATCTCCGAGGAGATTTCGATGCGTTTTCTGCAGCACGATTCTAACCCGATTTCACTTGCGACGATACCAGCGGAGGCAAATTTCATTAAACGTTCGACAATGATAGAAAATCGGCATTACGAAACGAAGAGGCAAGATCCTCGCAACGATCTTCCTCAACTGCACCTCGAATGTCCTCGTCTGACATTAATGGCGAGCACCAAATGTCATTGAGTCGATGGAGAGAATGGGAACGAGTATGGTATCGTTGGAATTTCGTCGTTTCGTCTCGCAGGGTCTGCGAGTAGGGGAAAAAATGGACCTTCCATTCTATTCGTCTTCTCGTCGATCGTAAATCGCGTACAATACGTCGAGATATTTGTTAATCGAATAATAAATAATATTCCGTAACTGCAATCGCATTATCGGAGGCAGCAAATTTTTCCTATTTAATTACACGGATCACCCGAGCGAAACGTATGTTTCGCAACCAGCGTGCCGGTTAATGCGAAAAGATTTTTGAAATTCCACGAAACGAAGGTAATCGCGTGGTTTCTGTCCGACTTGGGAAGAAAGATTGTTATTAAAGTCACAATTGTGTTTTCTATTGACCTTTTACGCTCCTGCTACCCTCCTATTCCAACAATGCAACGCAACAATTACGATTCATGCTCCGATCACGAGTAAATTAATACCTTCTGAGATCGCTCGTTGTGGGATTAACCGGAAATTAATTCCTTCCAATGGATACAATTTCATTTAAACGTTCAAACTGCCTTTGCCTTGTGTGCGATAATCGTCCAAAGCTTTTACAATTTTGTAATGAGGCTCGTCGCAGTAGACGAAATGGTTTCCACAGTATCAAAGGGCAGAACAATAGTTCTAAAACTAAGACAGTTCAAAACAGAACAATCATGAGCTATGGTGAATACAGAGTTAAAGGCTCCAACTATAATTACACTGGTCGACGAAATTGAACTTTTCTTTTGCTCAAAGAATATTTAATCTGATTCTTACATATTTTGTGGAGCTGAACACGAATGTAAATATCTCCAGCAGACTCTATTTTTGTGAAAATTAGTTTTGAAACAAATTCAAATTTCCACTTTTATATTTTTTACAGCTAAAACGAACAAAATTGTAAAAGTTGAAAATTTACATTATTTTTAAAACTAACTTTTTCAAAAATGGAGTCTGATGGACACAAACAGACTTAATATTCCTGTTCGGCGCCACAAAATCTGTAAAAATGAGCACAGATATCCTTTGGGCAAAGAATCGTGATGACCAGTTTTATTAGATTAAAGTTCAAATCTCCATTCCCTCTGGGAGAGTTGCCCTAGTTTATCATTTACCGTAGAACTGCACTTTAAAAATCCCACCTAAAATTATAAATACTTGCCAAAGTGCTGGTAATAATTGAAACAAAAATTACAAAAAAAGGCAAGAAACGATGGCTGATTTCACTCCGGAAATCTCCCACCGAGTGAAATTTCCACCGTCGATTGATAGCACGAGAGTCGAGTTTTCGAGTGAAACTCAAACGATCGATCCTTTCGGTAGGAGTGCGTCGTTCTTCGACAAACGTTCGTCGACGTAACGAGAATTGTGTAACGAGATCATTTCCGCGTGTTCAAGGACCTCCGTATAAACGCGTTCGGCGAATCCAACCGATGAATTGGCCGTCGTTGAGGTACGTGTTTCCGTTCGTAAAATCGGCGCCTCGATACGAGTGCGAAGCATTGATTAGACGTAATTACAAAGCCCTCGGTAGCGTGGGCGTGGCTCGGCTGTACGACGTACCCTAATTAACTTCGTTAGGCTTCGAAATTGTGTCGAAAATCGTAATGCTCGGAGAACGCGCTCTTCTGCCTGACTTGTTAAATTTAAGGAAGAGACGGAACCGAGCTAAGAAGTTCAAGTGCCGCTTCGTTATAATAATTATTATTCCGTCGCGTTGTTTCACACGCTGTTACCGTCGACGACGTGAGCTGGCTTAATTCTAGTTATTATTAACCGTGTAGATTACGTCAGAGAATCAGACGAGAACGATTACGATAATGGGAAAAATAATTTCTTTACACAGCGATAGAATGCGTATGTTTTCAGCGCGATTATTTGATGCATCACGAAGC
Organism: Cerceris ruficornis; assembly: GCA_963989415.1. Lineage (NCBI taxonomy): Eukaryota > Metazoa > Arthropoda > Insecta > Hymenoptera > Crabronidae > Cerceris > Cerceris ruficornis. The sequence continues at coordinate 17,427,490 of OZ022521.1, read as the reverse complement.
TGCATTTGCTGGCAATTGTGACGGTGGCGTAAGTCATTTATTCTTTGTTTCGAGAGACTGGATAGAATTGGAGTTTCTTTGTATTTAGATAATTATGAACTATGTCAAATGGTTATTATTCTTATTATATTATTATATTATTATTATTTATTCTTTTATAATTTCTAGGAGGTACATTTACCATGTTGCGATGTACAGAGTTGTACGCAAGATCAACTATAAGTTCAATTTTTCAAACTTTCTACCCAAACCACTTTCATAATCACAGGCACATACTTCATAAATTATCTCTTGTAAACGTCGCATAATCGTTAAGGTAAAACCGTTTCGTGAGTATCCATAGAAGCTTCTACTTAACAATGTAAACTCCTCTATGATCCTTAAAAGATTAAAGCTCAATTCTCGAGCAGAGTACTCACACATTATCTATGGACTTGCACCCGAATCAAGGACGTTGGAAAATGGTACTCACCTGAAACAAAAGAAAGGACAAACATCGTTAAAATCAGATTCGTCGGTGATTGAGAACTCGCCTAAAACGATAGATCCTAGGCGACAGAATCACAACGGTTGACCCTTATAACACTACTGGGATATTTTATACCCCAAACACAATCATATATTTTTTTAGTTAATATTGTACAATTTATTTGCATATATTATTTTGTTTATATGACAATATTTACTGCTGGGATCTATGCTATCCCAGCTGAAAATCTGAAAACTCCTGAAATAAAAAAAGATATATTTCATTCCCAGTCGTATTTTTATTCCATTTCCTGTGTCACAAAATATACACTGCTAAAAATTAGTAATTTCCTGAAGAAATAAAATTTAGTGTTGAAAGGGTTAACCCCTTGCCTTACGATTTCTATTTTGACAGCGTGCGTAATATCCCAGAATTAATTCCAGAAATGAAAATTTTTCTCTGATCTTTAACATTTGGCACAACTGACTGCAATATTAATATTATAGAAAAAAAGTTACTGTCTCGTGATCGACTGATATTTTCAATTTAATATTTATTGGAAAACTTAAAAATTTCGTATTCCACTTATCGCTTCACGTCTATCACACGTTATTGTAAGCTAAGGGGTTAAAGGTGAAAAGAATACATAGATCATATGCGTCAAGATACATGGAAGTTTCATTGAGAATACAACAAATCCGAGATCCCTTATAAACGGCCGTGATAGCCGACATTGATCTTGGACCAACGGGGAAACAGGTAACGAAGATCGCTCGATGTCACGCGAATAACGTCACTGTCCACGGTTCTATTAATTAGACTACGAGCGATTGGATTACCACGACGGCCGGGTCGGAGTTGGCGCGATCAATCGGCCGGAATAAAAGACAAAGGACAGAGAGACGTGGCATTAACGATATTCCGTGATGTTCACCAAGCCGCTCTTAGTAAATCGAGGCGTGTGCTTTCAAGGTCGCGATAAGGTCGCCTCTTTAATTAGCCGAGCACGATAGACGATGTTTCAAAATAATTCATGGGATCTTAATCGGATGGTATCTCCTGGTTTTATTTCCTTGTTTGTTTGTTGTTGTTTTTGTTAAGTTTTAACGCCAAGCGAGGAATATAGTAGGAGGGAATAACGATAACAGTGGTGTTAGATTTTATTGTCAATATGGGAATCGCCACTGGCGAGTTTTATCGACAAGACGTCAATGTGACGAGTAATACTTTTGAACAATAGAAGTCGTTATTCATTGTTGGCGTGGACGATGATTTTTAGGATGGTAAAGATACGATGGTATAATTTAATTAATATTTACTTCTGTACAATGTCCTACGAGTGTCAGAAATATTTTTGTACACCACTGACATTCAGCCTTCTATAAAATTATTTCCGTCTGCACTTGGTCTTCAATTCTTATAGTTATTTCACCTAGAGTCTATAAATTCAGAACGCAAAGTCCAGATGAAAATTGTAACGTCGAGACAGAAAGTAATCGAGAAAAGTACTCTTCTCACAGCACAACAGAACTACTTTACAATATTAGTATGTATCAAAAATAACCTACTTTAATCTAATTTCATTTATATGTCAGAATTCTGTCATCCATTCAAAAAATTCGCCGTAAATAAATCATGTAATTTCGGTCGTCCAAAACCCACGCCCTTCACTTTCCTTGATAAAAACGAAGGACAATAAAATCGATCGTTGAAGTCTCGCCCAACAAAACATCCTGTCGTCTGCGAACAACGAGGCGTGGTTTCGTCGTAGTATCAAGGATAATTACGACGATGCAAATGTCCCCTGCGCGAGACAAAAGTTAAATAACGTCCGAGCAATTCGTACCACCTTTTGTGCGCTCGACGTTGCCCGCGGAATCGAATTAAAAATTTAATCGAGCACTCGGTGAATTAACTATGCCCACCTCGGATTAACGGTACAAAAGCATCCAACGGATAAAGGACGCAGATGTCTTTAACTTGCATGGTGAAACGCAACATGGGAAACTTGGGACTATGGTGGATAAAGAGATAAAAGCTCGGAATTGCAATCAAAAAATCTAAATATTAATCCTCGTCAACTCTGAGAAACTTTTCATATGTGATATTAACCCATTCGCTTTTTAGTCCAAACATCGCTGGGCAATCGCAGGCAAACGGACTTTCAAGAAAAGTTTTTCAAAAAATTAACAATTCCGACTACACTGGAGGGAAAACGAGGGTGGAAAGACTCTCTTCACTCCAATTTTAGATTCTCTTCCTTCTGGTTAAAAATCCTTTGTTGTTTTAAAAACTGCAGAAAAGTACAATTAAATGGTATATTTCTCTTATTTTTATCACTAACGGGAACAGTTTCAACCGTAAAAAAGAATCATTTTCTTAGCGTTTCCCGAAATTGTATTGAACAGCGAAAGGGTTAACACGTTGAATGCCATGGGGGTCACCGGTGACCGGCACTGTTTAATTCGATGAAATTTCTTATGATTTTTAAAATGCGATATTCACGGATATGCTAATATATTCAATATTAAAATATTGCTGTTGGAAAAGTAAAGTATTACTGAGTTCATAACTATTCTTACTTTTAACGTTTCTATATTATAAAGATGTGATTTTAATAGAAACAGTTTCGGTTCGCTGGAAATGATGAAATTAGCGAACTACGGCTGGCAATCAACATGTTAACACATTGAAGACGGTATGTGATGAAAAGCATATAGCCTGAATTCCCGCATATTTTGTAATATTTTTTTTTCTTCGTTGTAATGTTTTAATTACTTATAATTGCAGCTTTGTATACGATGTTACTTGAAATTTCAAATAACGTCAATTAACGTCACCCGACTCCAACGATTGAAAAATAAAAAACGTGAATTCACGTCACCCGTCTTCAACGTGTTAATATGATTTTGGACCCACCTAAAACAGTGGGTCCAGGCAAATGACTATAGCAATTAAAGCGGAAAAAATACAAATTAAGAAGCAATATGATGAATAAGAAGGTAAAACCTTCGACTCGCAATCAATAGGCCCAATTTCAAGCCACCCAAATTTTGTCATAATTTATCATTCTCGATATCGTAGCCTCAGTGGTTCGGCCCGCATAAAACAATAAGCTCTAGATGACAAAACCATGGCAGTTAAGACTGAAAAATGCAAAAGGAAGAGAGGCGAAACATTTCGCAATGAAGCCTACGAGATCGTAGGATCGAGATTAGACAAATTTCGCTCGTCAACAGGACTCGACAGACATTAGTCTGTATTTGCACTTTCGAGGAGCTCGCGACGAAAGTGCGCGCGGCTTCCCGCGTTAATTGCACCCGAGAATTTCTCGGGTTTCGAGCACCGCCAAAGAAGCCTAATTGCCATACATGCCCGGACAGGATAGAAATTTCAGATACCTTCCGACTGCAAACGCTCCAAGGATTCCTATACGGGAAAGTAATGCCGCATCGAGTCGAAAAATCGACGGGAATCTTTCTGCAATTAGCCGGCGTGCCGGTGTAAGAACCAACGGTTTAATCGAGTCACTGACGAACGATGGAGAAGAAAGTTGCTCTTCTTTTTCTATCCTTTTTTTCTTCTCGCAGACACGAGTCTCTTTCTGCAAGGAGATTGAAGAACGAATTGTCGTAGAATAGCAGTTGAAAGCACGCTTCTCCATTGCCGAGATTTAATGAGCTTTTTAGAATGGAAACGAGATAATTAATTCTCTGCTAACAAAAATCACGGGATTTATTTGTAAACGACGATGAAGCTTAGGATAATACAGCGTGAGATGAAGGGTCTCGCAGAACTCACCGCAAAATTTGATACGCTGCCTTTCGCTCCGGGGATTAAGAGCGTGCAAGATGAACGGTAATCTACACTTATCATTAAGATTCTTTAACGGTATTTCAGAGACGAAATTCTCCAAAAAAAATACCAACGTTACACCTTCTATTCTACCATCATTCTACTGACTAAGAAAATTCGGTAAAAAAATATTTTACAGACGAAACAGCCAAAAGAAATTAACTATGTTCCATCCTCTACCTGCTGTTTTCTAAAATTGTGCAAATAACGAAATAATAATCAAAGAAAAAATAAAAATTGGTCGATCAAAATCTTTTGTACCATTAAAAAATAACGAAACAATACTCGGTGCACAGCCGTCGCGCAGAAACAGAATTTCATTCCGCGGTGTTAACGCAGAAACGCGATTCTTTGTCAGAAATTAACATCGTACGGAAACGCACGAGCGATCGGGACGTCCAACTGTAACGAGATATAAACGTGCAACGTCCAGAACGAGATTCAACTAATTTGCACCTTTTTCTCCTGCAGGCAAAAGAAACCGAAAGTTCGTCCGCGTTGCACGAGCGAATTCCTTAGCGCGAAGTCGTCGCGGCGATATCGTAAGAGTTATGTTACATTGCAGAAAACGCGGAAAAGTGGTATCTCGTGGTTCTGCTTAAAAGTTCCTCCACGGCTGAGTAATTTCATCGGCGTTACTAAAGCGAAGCTAATAACGGCTCTTTGTTGGCCATTATCGCTTCTCCCGCCTCCTGCACGTAACGTTCGATAGACGTTTCTAACGAAGTTTGGCAGCGCGACGACAATGTAACGTTCTTATTGTAATTCAATTCTCGACTTTTAAGCGTTTACTGCTGCCACGAATTGCTTTAGGGTACATGGAATTAGCGTGTCTCGAACTATGATGGATACGGGGTCAAAGGCTTTGACTTCCAATTAGTAAACTTGAAATTCAATCCTTGTCGTCTTCGCGAGATATTACTTAAATTATCATTGAATATATCGTTATCTCTGTGATTCCGGGAGACTAAGAATTGTAAGTCCTTGACGAAATTATTATAGCAATTAAGATTGAAATACCAAACATAAAATAGAAAGAGGAATATAAGTTAGTTCAGAGTTAGAGGCTTGGATTTCCACTTAGGATGCTTGAGTTCAGGTTTCTACCACCTCTGAGGGATTTTTCCTAAATTATTTACGGTGGCTTCGAACCCGTACGACAGTACAGCTCCTAGAGAAAATGGCCATTTCAATTTAATCTACGGCAAAGAGCAATGTTTATTTAACCGACCAAGTGTGATTCTTCGATGAAACATTGTTCTCTATTAATCGTACATTCGTGAAACTTCGCGTGGAGATACTATTAACCCTTTGAGGACTACTGACGCGTATATGAGGTCTGAGAAAAAATCTGATTATAGCTTATCGAGGCATGTATACAGGATTAGAATTGAAAAAGTGAATGATAACTGTTGAAATATGATTCTGCAAATACTAATGTATAATTCGAATACATTAACACTCGAACTTTCTGATAAAAAAATAGTTTCTGATCGCCAAATAAATGATTATCTCTCAACACTCCAAAAATTTCTCGACACCACGTTGGTGTCACGCTAAAATTTTAAGACAGTTGCCTATTATATCGCAAAGGCGTCCCGGCTACCTCAAAATCACAAATTGTTGCAAAGTATCGCTTATATTCTGTACAGGCTGCAATACGCCAGATATCCTCGAAATTTCGTGAAAATTGCGAGACAGAATTATAACTTATTGTGATTAGTAAAACGCGACGTTTTATGATTTCTCGACAAATTCGAAAAGCGCCGTCGCAAAACCAGAGAATTTTGATTTATCGCGCGGACGACATAGTGTTAAGAGTGGAAAAAGGTCGAAAAATGTACGGTGCAGCTGGTACGTTTAACACTAGAACTACCGGCGTTAAATCTATCATATTTCAAAATACTAAATAAGTACTTTGAAAAAGGAGGAATCAAGAGACGGAAAAGATACTCGATTCGGTGATTTATGTTTTTTAAGATGGACATAGAATATTTATTCTAAGACTCTTCTATAAAGTTGGAGAATTTTTTGAAAGAATTGTGTACCAGTCATTTTGACTGGTTTGGTTGTTCTAGTGTTAAAAGAGAACCAAAAGCTCTGGAAACATTTGCTCTTCTGCTGCAAGGTGAACGATTTATAATTAAAGGTAATCCAGATTTCGCTATGCTCGAAGGCGCAACACTACGAGCCACCGCAGTGGTACGCTTTCAAAAGGCAAATAGCCTCCGTGAAACTCTAAATTTTCAATCACGATCGATCCGAGCAGCAAGCACGCGAATTTACCGAGACTTTATTTCACCTCTGGCAACACAGTGACTAACGAATTTCACGGAAACCGATAAAAACACGGCGCAGTTGCACGCTCGCGTATTTCGTAAGCGCGTTTTACGCAAATTCCAATTCGTTCCGATCGTCTGGATCGCGAAACGTACTTCGTAGCGGCGGCACCTTAGGAAACGAAACGGAAAAAAAAGAAACAATATTCGAAAGTGTTACGGTTACCGGTGCGAACGTACCGGGGCAAGGCTGTACCTCTGTATTCTCATTAGAGGCGCAATAATTACGACTCCCGTGGATGTCGGTGCGACAACCTTTGTCTTCTCCTTGTTCGCTGATGCGAGCCTCTGTCGGATGAGTTGCGAGAGAAGATAATTAGCGAAAATGTCGAACTTTGCCCTCTCTCGGCTAAGAACACGCTACGGTTGATTGCAGCTCGAAGATTTTCTATTTATCCAGAGATATAATTATTTACCTAGCAATATCGCTATTTATCCGGAAACCCTGCTATTTGTCTAGAAATATCTCTAATTATCTAAAAACGTCGCTATTCATCTAAAAATATCGGTGTTTCAATGAACCATATCTAAGCAGATGGCGCAGAATTGAAAAGCAGAGAATCGGATTTAGAGCAAGTTGCGACGAAATGATTTTCGGAGTGGTTTGAAGACCTCTTCGGCCCGATGGAACACTTTGCTCTGTTTTTGCAGAGAGCTGGATATTGATTCTGACGGAAGAGTGACTGGTAGATTTATTAAGATTCACGGAAACTGAGATGTACGGTAATTTATGTTCAAAGTGTCCCTGATATCAATTCGATCGACGTATAAATTGCAGAATTTTTCATAAACTTTTTATCGATGCAAGGTATTAGATAATAAACGCATTAAGTATCGTTGGCGAGTAATCTGTGCAAGTCTTAAAATAATATATATCCTAGTTTGCAATTGATTCGACGCATATCTGAAGCATTTCATCTCGGATATTTCACTTCGAGCAACCTACACCCAAGCTCGGAACGCAAAGTACCGTAGGCGACGTTAACGCAGAATTCTCACCTGTTTCGTTCGATAATAATACCGAAAGTGTGGGGTAAATCGATTTCTTTCCTTCGCACCTAAACTTCACGCATGGTGAAACAGGTTTTAGAGCGATATACCTATCGTACGTGCAAGAAGAAAGAGAGCGCGATCGTGAAAGCGCAAAGAAAGGAGGCGAAACAACGTCGTGATATTTAGTCTGTGATTGAAAACAAAAAAAAAAGTCGAAAGAATGAAGCAAAAATCGTGATCGAAACAAATCACTGTGGTATCCACCGTTATTTTTTACCTCGCATTCTTCCTTCTTTTATCCCTATTAAATGTACTTTATTTCTTTCACGCCGAACGAAAACCATTGACGCGAATGTCCCACAAAAATTGGAAAGGTGTCCCGGCTTGTAATAACTGTTTATTATACAATAGATAATACGATCCTGGAATAGGGACTAGTTAAAAATGACTACGCCTCGTGCCAGAATTAAGGCTGTTAAAAAAAAAGAAAAAAAAAGTGGCACGTAATTCTCCGGGCATGATAAGTAACCTAACCGGTACCACGGAAGGCTCGAGAAGGAACTATTCTCCTCGGGACGGTCTCATAAATCTCGTCAGCTGTCAACGCGATGGCACTATAATTAAAAAAGGAGAGTCAAATATTTTTGAGCCAACGTCCGCGATAATTGTTGCCCTGGCGGGCTACAAAAGGTGATACTGCAAATTAACAGCTGTGCGGCTGGTAATGGGTCGAGTGATAACGATTTTGGAAATGGCCCACATTTTTCTCGTGAGACTTTGATGGATTTTTTTCACTCTTGCCTCTCCGTGCGTAAAGTATTCCACGCATTGGTGTATTTCCTATTTCGAATGCACAAGGACGTCGAGAAATGTCAGGAATTTATTTTCGCCAAGATGAAAGAAAGTCTTCCGTAATTAAGAATTTCTCTTCGGCGGTGAACTGCTAGATTTCTTTATGATTTTAAGTATTATTCAGAAATGTCCTCGATTCTATAATGGCGTTTTTGCTATTGAAATTTCATTCGATCCTTCGAAAATTTACCTTAAATCTTTTCGATATCCTTATTTTAATGGAGAGGAAAGTAAAAGATTATTATTGTAGGACTACAAATAATAAAAACTCGCGGTGATTAGAGTACGATTTTTCCTGCAATTTCGATGAAAACGAGACTTCATTTTCCTGCTAAATATAAATTTAAGAAAGCACGGAATGGGACAAACGCAGAAAGGGAAGCTTCAGACTACACTTCCGTATAAAGACATAACAATGAAATACTTAAGAAACGAGGTTCCAATCGTCGAGTTCAAAGATGCGGATCGGAAAACGTGAACCGATTCTGCAAGATTCTCTCCCTTCGATTACGACTTCCACTTTTATGATCCAATACGCTACGACTTTGCTTTCACGTTTCTCCGTCATCGCGCGGAAAAGACCTTTTCCCTTTTTTAAAACCCACTTTCGAATTTATATCCCTCTCTTCCGTCGCCGCCAGATGGAACTAAAACCTCTGATCGTGCGAACAACAAAGAAAAGTATGGCAGCAACCCTAAAAACGAAAGCCATGGAAACGCAAATATTGCAAAATATCTCCATTTCACCCTCTCGCTCTCTCCACGATGAACAAATTCATCGGTAATTCTACAAATCCTACGCGAAATACGGTGAAACATTTTGTAGCAAAATTCACCAGCTATGCGATACTTTTTCAACAATTTCACGAAGCATGGGAAACATTCCGGTGATTCTTCGCACAAAGTATAAAAAAAAGAAATGAGCACGGAATAACGTAATATACGTTGGTCAATTTTCCGTGATGTACCGTTTGCGAACGGCGAGGCCTAGAAGAAGTCGAGGCCGGCATTATTACGGCGATATTTATTCTTCGCGATGTAGCCTCGAAAGAAAAGCGGCCCTATTCGCGATACATCTTGTTTCGACGTCTCGTATTGCTCTGTACCTCCGGGAAATAATAAAGTATCGAGAAATATTGCATCGACGTAAAACAGACATCCATTTCAACGCGGTACATTGTTCTTTTCATTGTCCGCGGGTGAAATCGACGGAAAAAGTTTACGGAAACTGTGGCTAGCACAGAGTTGAGGACTCAAACTCCCAATTAGCGAATCCCAATTAAAACTCTGGTTGCCTCTGGAGGTTTTTCGCGAATTTTCATTCGATACATTGTAACCTCTGTGGCTTGAAGTATATTTAAAATTGTAAATCGTTGGCGAAATTGCTGCAGTATTTACAGCTGAAATATTGAACAGTGGGAATACATGGTGCAATTAATGAGTTTAACTTTCGAACAGGAATATATGGTGTTAATGGTTCGAACTTCCAATTAGTGAGGGCGATTTCAAATCTCCGTCCTTTCTGGAAGATGTTTCCTAAATTGTTTTTTAACACTAGATTTACCATACCAGTCAAAATGACTGGTACACAATTTTTTCCAAAAATTCTCCAAATTTATATGAGAGTCATAGAATATATATTCTACGTCCATCTTATAAAACATAAATTGCCGAATCGATCAAGTTTTCCATCTCTTAATTCCCCTTTTTTCAAAATACTTATTTAACATTTTTAAATATGATAGATTTAACGCCGGTAGTTCTAGTGTTAACATATTACAGCCTATCCTAAATTCTAATTTAATATATCAGAGCCTCGGTGATTTGGAGTCCCCCTAAAGCTGTGGGTGTTGGAAAAAAGGCTATAATAATGAAAAGGTGAAATAAAGGAAAAGAATTTGCCATCGACGAGAATCTTTCAAAGGTAACACGACAGAGGTCGATTTAGACAGGAAACAATTTGTTAACAACGTAATAACACGTTGATCGATAGGTCAACACCGAAGAGGAGCTTGTTAATTACGAGAGGCTCCCTCTCCTCCTCTGTCTTAGACAAAATGAATTCCTCTTCCGGTCGAGTCCTCGTGCATTCGAACTTAATCACACGAGCAATCCGTTGTCCCAATTAAAACTTTTTCTCTTCCACTCCAATTAGATTCTAAAGGACGCGTGTGCTATCCCGTTAGAGAGGTAAATGGGAAAACTTAAAGATTAAAGAGATTATCGTGCTATACGTAACGCCCAAGTGATATTCCACTTTTACGACCATCTAAATCGGACGTTGAGAAGTATTTACGAGGTCATCGAGACGGACAGTGTCGTGGGATGTTCCCCAAACATCCCACGAGGGAAATCAGCGAAAAATTCCGTTAAGACGAATGGGAAAAAGCTCAGATAACCATGTACAAGTCGTTACATTTACGAAAATCGAAGTTCCACCGATATTTATGGCCTCGCAAAAATCTTAATCTCGTGGAACCTTCCACAAACTTCCAACAACGAAGATCAATGAAACCTTCGTCGAGAAGTACAAAGCTTACGATGGCTACGCCCGCATAAATCGAACTTCCAAGGATATTTACGACCTCCCAGAAACTGTCGATGTATCGTCGAACATTGTTCAAACATTTGATACAGGTGAATGAAACCTGTCGAAGGGGGAGGATCGGAAAGATCTATGACCTTCTTGCGAGGGAACGAATACACAGGCCGAGCGGGAAGGTCGTGGAAGAGAAACAATCAGAGAGAAACATCGGACGTGCTCTGCTTTCGACGAAAAAGTCGTAAATACTTGTAACGATAAATATAGAATAAATATGCGATAAATATGCATGGTAGCATGGAACTGACGTACTCTGCATTCGACGAAAGACCGATGCATAAATTCAGACAGATATCTTACGTACAACGAGTACGTTAAACTTGCTAATTTTATTCGATATACCAGCCACATGCTTTTGACTTTTTTCAAACTAAAACGTATTAGCATACGCGAGCGCAAAGGCTAATATATAGTTTGACAATTTGAATTTATAGATCATTAATTACATACGGTATTACGTAATTACCGTATCGCGTAACGTTCGCCAATCGTGTTTACACGTTCGGTACCACGTAAAGAGTGATATTCAACGGTATCACGACCCAAAAGAAACTACGCGATTAAACGTTTTTCCAGACATTTCAACGGAAGCAGAATACGTCGGTTCAACGAGGAATAAAAAGATCGTGCCTTCGATCGTCCCCGAGTGTGACCTAGTGCAAGCTAGCGACTCACATAGCCAGACGTTGCCACGAGGTGCAGTGTGCAGCAAGTTGAGATGCAGGTTGAAGTCCAGACCGGCGAGGTCCTGTCGCAGGTGGGTGCTGTCCATGATCAATGCCCTTTCTGGCAGCAGGAAGAGGTGGTCACTCCCCTCAGCGGGCCCCAGGGTTCGCGGTACGCCGAGCCCAAGAGGCCCCGAGCGGGCCGTCAACATCCTACCGTTGCGATTATCGAGGATCGCGTTGTCACGCGACGGATCATCTTCGGACCCGATTCCCGACACGCTGAACGAAGGAACAAGCTCCCTTTTAACGCCCAGCGCGTGTCTCTCGCTCTTCTGTATCTACGATTTCTTTCTTTTTTATCACGAAGAGAGAAAAATCGAGACGATTTGACGATTTGGAAGATGGAGGTAAAGCTTCGCGAATCTACGAATCTCCACGGAAACGAGAAACGTGGAACAGAGAGCACTATGAGCAAGAAGAGTATAAGGTTAATCCAGAAGCTCCTCCGTGAGTTTCTCCTCTTTCATCGCGTCCAACGGACGAATTTTTACACTCCACTCGATCCGGATCCAGTTACACGCTTGTCTTATCGTACACCCTCGAGGGATGACACGTTCGATTCGATGATTCTACAACGTCGATACTCGCGTACGGATTTATTCCTTACCACCTCCCTCTTGGTTCTACGTTACGCTTCCCTCCGCGCGGGAGAACGTATTACGCGCGATATCTCCGATCAACGCGAAGAATAGAGCTGGTGATCTTATGAGTCACTCGGTCAGTCAACTCTTTCGAAGCGAGAGCAGACCGGAGACAGGGACGATAGGGAGAAAAACAGAGACGGCCGGTCGTATCGTACGGGCGGAATCGTACAAATTGATCGTGCAGACACGAGTGCTCTCGTGTGCAATTCCTCCGGAGCGACGGTGACTTCCTCGAGCACGTTGCTCGATGGGACGATTGCGAGGGACCGAGAGACTCGGGTCTTTCGTACGGTGCACAAACCACGCGCGATTATCGCGCTGGTCGATCGAAGGAAATGTGTCTTCCAGAGCTTCAATCGGAAGAGAGAAGCCTTCCGTCGTCGTCGACGAAAGATTCGATGTAATGCGTGACCTTCCCGCGTGACGATTCGTCGTGTCAGCTGTGTTTGCTTACAGTCAGCTCGGTCGTCGGCGGTACAAGCTGAGCAACCGCGAGATATTTACGTGGTGATTGTGATCGCTGTTCTTCCTTCCTCTGTATTCAATTCGATGCACACTCACGATAGTTCGAATCACGGCACTTGTTTTGGGACGATTCACGAGCACGCGTCGTCAACGAGAGTAGAATCCGTGTTGGGCACCGATCGATTCTACGAAATTTCGGCGAATTACTACGATCGAAAGCCTATTCTCGCACGATGGAAAAGTACAGGAACGCGACCGGTCCCTCGAGGAGCGATTGAATTTATGTGGGTGTACGAGAAACGCGAGACGCGACTCGCTGTCAATTGGACAGCTGGTCTTGACAGCCGGGACTCGTGGTGACACGCGGGTATCGAGCGTAACGCGATCCTTCGTGCGTGGCGGTCAGCGGTCGACTGAATAGCCGCGATGCAGCGCGCTCGTGAGTACCGCCGAGGGGTGCCGGAAATTCCCGAAGACGCTCGCGAGATACGAACGCCCGGGAGTCGTGATTTTTTGCAACGTTTCGTTGGATTTCAAATTACATATTGAGGATTAAAACAAAATAGATAATCGATATGTTAATTGTTCTCGTTCGATGTAACATTCGAGTTAATTTCAAAGTTGCAGCAACAACCGCGTCTTTAACACTAAATTTACGGACGTGAAATCTGTTAAATTGCAATATATCAGATAAGGACTTTGAAAAAAGAGGAATCAAGCAGCAAAATGGTAATTCGTTAAGTCATTATTGTACTATAAAATACACGTGAAATATTTACTGTGCAGCGTCCCTATAAATTTGGGAAATGCTTATAAGACAAGTACGAACCCGTCAATTTAACGGCTTCCGTAAATCTAGTGTTAATGTTGCTCCTAAAAGCGATGAAATAATTCACGACTTTGGTTTCAGTTCTTTTATCTTCTCGCGTGAAATTTGCAATTTTGGCATTTACATTTATTAAAATTCAACCTGCACAGAGGCCAACGGGCTTTGAAACAAATCTCGACCATTAATTTTCACGCGTACATGTTTTTCCAGACAGCAGAGGCACGGTGAAAAATATACCGCAACGGTTTCACCGATTCACGATAAAACCGCAAGATTAAAAACGCACCTGTCGATGTTCCGTCAATCGCCTCGTCCGCGAACGACACCCACGATTATCTCTTCTCTCGAGATAAAAGGCGAAACTCGCTCGCGGACGATCTCGGGGAATTATAAACGTGGGTGGCAAAAGACCGAACGCGCGAGAAATCTAGCAGGCAGTGGAATATCCTCGCCGTTAAGGAACGAGCAGCTGCGGTTAGCAATTTGCGCGAAGCTCGCGTTTACGGCTAGAGAGAAATGCCTCGCGATGCTATACCTAAAACTATTCCATGGAGCGGCCGATGGCTGGTTAAACGTTTCCGAGAACAATTCGAGTATCTCGCTGGCCAAGATGTGCCGGCAAACGAGGCGAGAGTGCGTGCGAAGAAACGATCTCGTCGGACCGCCGTAGAAAATAATCGTTACGCCCAATGGTTGGCCCGCTATTTCAGTTTCTCGCTGATTTATTAGGTCACTTCTTTCCATCTTTCGCCTAGTAACCCAAAGAGCGACCGTGTCCAACGACGGAGGACGGTAAAACCCGGAGGATCGTAAACCGTGTTCGTAAAGTTGCAATCATTTTCATCATTCCTCCTGGAATTCCGCTTGTTCTTTTTACAAGCCGACGTTTGTCGTCGACGACGACCTACAATTTCATGCTGCTTTCGAGCCTGCGATATCATGGTATGTAATAAAAGAAAGTAAAAAAAAAATCTGTCGACAACGTTGTCACACGGAGGGTCGAAGAAAACGTAAGAAAGACGTACGATCGTATCGTGGAGCGTCCTACGTCTCATCGAGCTCTATCCAGGACGATATACCTGGAAAGATATCAAAGAGGAGATTCAAACTCCCCCTATTTACGAACTCAAGGTTTCCACCGTTGCTCCAGTCACCCTACAAAACCTTGATAAAAGACGGGAAAGGATATAAAAAATTCATTCCATCGGCATTCTCATCCCACCAGCCTCAAGCGTCGTAGTAGATCTTCGTCGTAAACCGAACCATCGATATCCCTTCGTACTCGTCTCATCGGAAAGTTTCACCATAGACGACAGCCAAGGCCTCGAACTCGAAGCCGCCATTCGGGTAGTTCCAACCTCGATTCTCATCCTCGAATTTACTCCGGCAAATTCCACGGTAAACGCGTCAGAAAAGGGAGCGAAACTGACTCGGCGAAGAAACTACGGGACGTACTTTGCGAGGACAGAAGTTTCATGGTCGTGGTATACTGTTACACAGAGGCAGAACTTACTCGGGCGCTTCTTGCGGCCTGATCTTCCGCGTGCGTGCCTCGCGTACGAAGTCAACTCAAATGGCGATCGATGTCCCTTTACGGGGACTAATATGCCAAGTCCACTAGTCGGCACGTCCGATAGAGAAGCGGTGCTGTGCGATCAAATGATCCAACGATCAAACGAACCAACGAGTCACGGCCTACCACCGTCCGATCGAGAACCAAGGGCGGACAGTGATTGACGGGGATATTCTTTATCCTCTCTCACTTGCGGTACTCCGTTCTCCGCCGATTGAGACGACGTTCTCCTTTGAACGGCGATCGACTTTTCTACCGGAAAAGTGCCCCCTTCGAGATGTCTACAATTTCCTATCCAAGTGTTTCACGATTGGTACTCTTAAATCGGGTTGGAAACGGCAGGAAATTTCTTGGACGAACGAGATACGAGACGCGATCGTAATGGAAGTCCTTGCATGGACGAACGACGAGATGAAAGAGAGAACGGGAGGAATGGATACAAGAAAAATGCAGACGTTGCTGTATGGATCACCGAAACGCCGTACGAACCGTTAGTTCATCATCTGGCATAACATTATGTTATTGTAATGCGACGGACATGATCGACCAAGAAGGGACTGTCGGAACGTGACGGTAATATCCGAGACGCCGATCCAAAAGTAGTTTCGAATACCGTTCGTATTAGTTACGATCTTTTTTACGCTAACCGCTCTCCGATGTAAAAATGCGTTTCCCCGGGAAAGAAAAAAGTAATTGGTTTCTTTTTTCCTCGGGCGAGTATCGTTCCGGTGTCACTCGTCGCGAGGTTAAAAACGAGGGAAAAACACCTCGATTGTGTTGGCACTAAGTAAGAAAGAAAAAGTTCCAAAATTACGTCATCCCCGTCGCTTTCTCCGATACGCAAACGTACGTTTAAACGACGACGAATCATCGTCGGGTCGACGTCGCGACGTCTCGTTCGTACGAGGGAGTTTTAATAATGCTCTCGAGAGCGAAACGACTTTTCCTTTCCTGCGAGGATGTGTCATAACCGTTTTCCAGGCACGTCTGCTTTCCACGAATTTCGCAATCCGCATTTCTCGATGCAGAGAATATGTATATATATGTATATATATATATATATATATATATATATATATATGTGTGTGTGTGTATAAGCGACGACGAACACCAAGCTCCAGCGTCCAACTCTTTTCTGCGCAAATATAGCCAAGCGTTATGGCAGAAACGCGCGGATCCGCTCGCAATCGGACAAATCCTCTCTCCCTCTTTCTCTCGCGTGCGATTCCTCTTTTTCACCCTGCATTCCGCACATACCCGTACGCGCGAATATAACGAAAAGCCTGGATATTTTCGCGGCGTGCCATCCCCAACGCGCCTGTATTTGCTTTTATGGATATAAATGCAGCACGAATAATCGCCGGGTCAAGCTCGATTGTTTAAGCGACGACACAAAAGAACTTCTCTCTTGTCCTCTATCATTCTCTCTCGTCATCGAGCCAGTGTTTTTCCCGATACAGCAAAATACCTTCGAGAATCGACGTTCTTTGGTGCGTTTGGCAAAATGTTTTACGCGCATTGCCGTTCGAACGGTCGACGGTGAAAGCAAGGAGAATTCTTTTTCGCAAGGAGACTAACGAAACCCCGCGGTGATATTAGAGGCAATCTACAAAGTGGAGTTACGGAAAACACACGGAAGATAAATGAGATACGCAGAATCCTTTTGCCCGTTCTCGCGTGCCTCTTTGATAAATTACTCCTCATTTTCCGGCGTATGTGTTACACGGAAAAAAACCGCTTTCAACGTCGCTCGTAATAAAGTCCGATGATCGGAGCTGGTCTTATCGCGAAAACTGCCGGCCTATTCCTCCGATTATCGCGATTTCTGTCAACGAAGAACTTCGGTCCCGTGTTTCGAGATTACTCGTCGGACACGTTCGAGGATGTTTCGAGCTTTTTTTCGCCCAAATCAACGTGCAATTTGTAGAACGACAGGGAAATGTATCGCTAGCGAAATCGTGCCTCTCTTATCGGCCTAGTTTAATTAACACAGTTTCTTTTGTCTCTGAGGATTATCAGAGGCATCGACCGAACTGGCACGATCCGATGCTCCAATAACGACTAGCGTGAACGGATAATCGGGATTACTGGGAATTAACTTAAGCGCTACCCGATCCCGTTACAATCGGTCACTTTGAATCGACCGTTTTCCCGCGCGTCAAGCTCTGCTTTCTCGTCGAAAGCACGCGGGGGTGGAGATGAGATCGATAAACTCCTACGCGCTCGGTTCTGATCCTTTTGTGGAAAAATATAATCGGGTGGTACTGCTGCTTTCGGATTGGGTCGAGAGCTCGGGAGACTTTCAGTTTGTCGAATGATTGAGAGAATCGTCCGACTTTTATCCAAGGACCTTTCGAACTGATTATATCTTCTCAAGCTGCATAGATGTATCTTTTATGTAACAAAAATTGGTCGAAGTGTGTCATTCGTAAACATTTCAGAAGTCGAGTTGCGCGCTACTTTTTCTCGACCGGATCGAAAACCGGAGGATGCTAATTTATCGAAAGACTGTGATAAGTCATTTAGTCGTTGAAGGACATTGAAAATGGAGCAACTCTTCGGGCTGCTTAGACTTATCTTTTATGTAATGAAAATTTATTTAAGTATGCTACTTTTTCTGGACCGGATCGAGAACCGGTGGATGTTAATTTACCTCAAGCTGTAATAAGTCATTTAGTTGTTCAAGGACACTGAAAACCGGAGAAACTTTTCAGGCAGCTTAGATGTATCTTTCATATAACGAAAATTTGCCAAAGTGTATCATACGCGAGAGGTGGAAAAGTAATAGCTGGAAGCTCCTTTCAAAGCAGGTCGAGAACCCAAGGTTTATAGTTTACCGAAACTCTTAGAAATACATGAGCTATTCAAGAGCCTCCCAAATGAAATATATGTAGCATTCGACACTTTTCAAATGTCTCTTCCGTCTAACTGAAATTCATTGATATTTATCATCTGCAAACGCTAGAAAAATGTCCGACTCTCAAGGAATTCCTTGAACTAGATGGAATACTTTCATTCCACCAAAAGACTGTGAGAAATACCATGCACCGCCCAAGATCCCCGCGAACAGATAGCATCTCCATACCACTAAAATCCATCGCGTTTCTCCAAGATCGGAAAATCTAGACTGTCCTAATTGGTCGAAACGATCGGAGCATCGACGAAACGAGTCCATCGTGAGAATTGGGTCGACACGGTGGTTTCGTGGAAGGCGCGAGAAACGCGAATAATTTCGTTTCGTTGAATCGCGGGGATTCCAACGGCCAATAATTTCGTTCCGCTATAATAAATATCTCGACTAGAGGACTCGACGAAGGTACCAGCGAAGAAGAAAACGCCGTCCTTTTTCCACGGGCAGGAAAGCTTCCGCGAAGCGATTTCTTGCCTCTCTGCAAATTAAATGACCGACCGGTAGTAGCCGGGGCGAAAGTGGAGCAAACAGGACTAAGAAAAAACGATCTTCCGCGAGGCATGGAGCCATCGAGCACTCGCTCTAAGATCGCGGAGGTGAGATAATAAAGTGGAAGTCGGTGGATGTTCGCGAAACGGCGAGGAATTCGAAGAGAGCCGGAAAATTGCGGAACCTTCGAGGACGAGTAAAATTCCCTACGTTTTCGCTCGCAATTCCAACACGATTTGCTTCACTTCCATATAAATAGGCAAGGTAAGAGTTTTATTTTGCTTCTCAAAATGGTAATCTTCGAAACACCGTGTATTCTCGCCACGTCATCGTTATCGACGCCGGCAGAGAGAATGCTCTGTAATGCATTCGCGGAAAAATCGTTTGGTCAAGGACGGAAGTAACAATAATATCGGTGCCCGCGAGAGACACGAGTTTTATGGACGTTGCTTTCCGTTAAACACGATTATCACCGAAGCGGTGAGTATTCTCGGAAAGATCGTTTCGTTGGAATTCGTAAATTCGCTTTCACGTCGAGGTACGAAGTTCGGAGGAACTCCGTGGCAATTTGGTTGAAAAAGTCGTCTTACGTTTCCAGAAAAACGACGTCGACGGTAACCCGTTTCCTTCTTAAAGTTTCAACGAGGGCGTGGTGATAATGCGCCGGACAATCGCCTCTCTGTCTCTCTAATCTGGAGGAATTAATCCGACGAGTATCGCGTTCGCCTCGTGTCTGTTCTCCATCGCGTGTCTCGTATGACCGACCTCTCGTTTTAAAGTTGAATCAGCGGGATGGGTTTCGAGGAACTTTACGACTCAGCGACGATAATTGCAAAACGACAGATAGATGGGAAATTATTTCCAACGATGGGATTTAAGTGTGTTTTTATCTCTGAAATTTCTTTTCATTCTTCGGCGTCTCCTTTATCCACGAATTTTCTGCAACTTTTGTACAATCATCTTCGCAAATAATATTGTAAGATATAACGATGATAAATCGTTAATCTTCTATGTATTTTTAAAAGCACGTTTTTCCCGCCACAAGATACAAACGAATAGAATAAACCGGCATGGAATTTGAAATTTGTATTAATGGCGCGACAACAACGAAGATCGATTTTCCATGTAGTAATTTATCTTAATTACCGCAACGATCCCTTTGACGCGGCATTGCGTTAAGCGCGCATTCACGAAAGAGGATCCTCGTTAAGTCCCTGCCGAAGAATAATCTTGAACGTCGTGGCGCCTCTTTTTTTTTTCACCGAAGGATTAAAGGTAGCTTGTGCAAGAGTCGGGAGGTTCGTTAGTTCCATCTTCCTGATTAAATTGCCCCGACTCCTGCGGTTTGCTCCCTCGGCACTGTTCACAGATTCCGTACGCTACTCTCGGAGCCGGAAAGTATCCTCTTACTCTCGTATTCCCACCGACACGTTGGAAAAACGTCGAGAGAGTCACGAGGAGAGTGTCCTATTAAAATCGACAAAGACCCGCGAACCGGTCGATAAATACGTTTAAACGATCACGACACGTTTACGCTGCCTTCCGATTTTTCTCGGATTAAAACGTCCGCTGTAATTTTATCGCATATTAGTTTTCCCTTCCTCGTTCGTCGGCTCGTTTATTTCGCTCGCTCGGTTATCTTCGATCGGCAGATGGAACCTGGAGTCGTCGACGCGAGAAGAGGCAAGCCTCGGTGAGCCTGTCGGATATATGCGCAGACGAAGAACCAAATAATTCGCTGTACATCGTAACCGCGAACATTCCATGCGGGATGTAGGCGTAACGGACGGTTCACCTATTCTTTTTCGGCTTTCACCGAATTAGTGGCTGGATTACGCAACCGATTCTCGGCTGTAATTAAAATACGCTGCAGCTGGTATCGACGTGGCATCGTTTGGAGAACCGAAGGTATTTCGTTGAAGCCTCCGGGAGGATGCAAGTAGTCGCGGACGTTGACGGTCAGACTGGTAGCGCGTTGAGATTGAGTAGCAAGATTGATCGATGCGCGTGATAGAAAAATAATAGAATAAAACGAGAAACGTGTCATAGATAATGAAAGTAGCGTTACGTTTAATACCGACATTCCATAGCGCGGTGTCGATGATAAAAATCACATGGTGACATAGGTGTGGCGCTCACCGCTTCAACCCTTTGCGGACGGAGACTCTTTTGACTATTAAAAAATAATCATTTATTTGGGAATGGAAATCCACCTTTTTATCAGAAAGTCAGAGTGTTAATGTATCAATGTTATAATTACTATTTGCGTAATTATATTTCAACAGTTATATTTCAATTTTGCAACTCTAACCGTGTATACATGACTCGATAAACTATACTCAGATTTTTCCTCAGACCGCATATATGCGTCCGTCGTCCTCAAAGGGTTAAGGACGATCGTGGAGAACAGAGAAGGATGTTTGCCGGTGGATGATGAGAAAATGAATTCTCAAGGATTACTTCGCTTCTCAGGCGACTTAATTGAAAATTGCTAGTAGAACGTGGAGACGAAGACTGAACGAAAGGAACTCACGTATTTCTTCAACGAGGAGATATAAACGACGATGTTGAAAATGTTGGTACAAACGGGACGTTTTAGCGCCTAGATTATTTTCAGGTTGCTAATTCCAAGCCAATCGGAAAGCATAAATCACCGTGATTAAACAGTTTTTCGTGCTCGTGATTACTCACGCTCCATATATCCGGTGGCTTCGTTAGAGTAAGTTGTGAACGAGGAGGCACAGGATCTTGGAGTGGCCAAGCAGAGCGGAAGGATAATAAAAGGGATACACGTGGAACGTTAAGGCTGACCCAGATGAAAGGTTCGATCGATCGACGGCATCCTTTGGCTCGCGTTTAATACTTACGGACAACACACCCGAGGGCGAGCAAGGGTGAGAACTAGGAAGGGGCGAAAAGGGAAACAGAAAACGAAGCTTGACACTATGCCTCCGTCTGAGTTTTCCGCGGTGAAAGATCGATATGACTACTATAGGGAGACGCAAATTATGTGCTTCGTCGAGCGGACAACTGCGCCCTTTTTCTTTATCAAAATCGCGAAATGAACCTCCCCGTTGAGCTTTGGAAATTGCACGAAACTGGAGAAAAAACGTGATACTTGTAATACGTTTTAATCAAATTTCTTGTGACCTTTAGACTATAACATTTAAGAATTTTTCTTGATATATTTCATTTTGAAATGTCAGGATAAAATTCGCAATTTGAATATTACGAAGAAGGAAATAGAAAGCGAAAAAGTAATTTACAGCTTATCGCGCTTCGAGTTCCCAGAAGAACGCGAGTCGATCTTCCGATCGAGTTGTCTCGAAGGAGCGCAAACGCCGCGATTCGTTTTGCGTTAAGACAAGTGACAACGCGACGACGACACGCGATTCCCGCGCGCGTTTTTTTTTCTCTCGTTTCTCCACGACGCGAATCGTGTTCGATTACCGGCGCTCCGACTACGTTTAATTAGCACCACGACTTCTCTCCCGGTCTCCTCGTTTCCTCTTGCAGCTCGAGATATCGTTGCATACATTATGGAATCGTTCCTTTTTTAGAAACTCGTCTCACGTGTGCACGGCGAATTAAAAATAGTCCTTTGCGACGTTTCGTAAGCGAGAGTGTAATTTTTCTACGATCGGACTTTGACCTCGTTAAAAGGACGCGGTACGACGAACTCTTTGTATTCGCGTTTTCTAGTAATTTCAATGTGGGACGCAACTGATGTAATTACTCACGCGCCTGACCTTTGACGTGCCTCGTTTCTCGTTAAACTTTTCGCGAATTCGTGTCAAATCAGACAGACGCTTGCACAGTCAATTTTCCGCTTGTATTTTCGTTAAGACTTCGAAAAAAAGCCAGCTTTAGATGGATATTGAATCGCCAGGGCCATGGTATACGCATCGCGTGACGAAAATTCTCCAGAGTGTATAACGAGGTTATTCCAACTCGAAATCGCAATCCAGTGACTCAAGCTTCCATTATTACATTATTAAATATCTCTTTTACGTAAACGAGGCACGATAAATCGTTTACAGTGGCCTAACAAACTTCATAAATTTATTAGTCCATGATTTCAAGAACACCAATTTCACCTATAGAAAGTCCTTTCGAATCATAAAAACGAACGAGCCGGAAATTCTCCTAGGTCTCCTCAGCAAAGTCTACAAAGAAGAATTTTCCAAAATTCGTGAGAAAACAGCCTCGACCTACCTTGAAAGCTGCTAAACGAACATCGCAAGACTACTTCTGATTAGGGTTGACAAGAGAATACGTTCGTAGCTACTCGAGCCGCATTCCAGTGCAACTCTTTACACGTAGGAGGCTTCTCATCGGCCACTTCACGGGGTCAAAGGAAAACGCAGAACATCGTGTTATCTCGTCGAACCTCACCACTCATCCCCCCATCTCCGAACGTGCGTTCGATCGCGTACCTCCTCTTTTCTGCGCTCAATAATTCATAGACCAAGACGAGAGTTTTCGGTTTGAAAGTAGAGAATTACCGTACGATAAATATTTCATCCGCGTCTAATTGATGTGACACTGCTCCACGTACATCCACGATTTAAGTAACGTCCGCAATGTCGCATCGTACGAGTTAAATTTTTCGCGTCGTCTACGAACGATATTTTCCTCGACTTTACGTCGCGCTCTCGAGTCGTAAGGAACACAGGCGAGACGTTACGTCGACTGGATTTTCACAAAAGTACTAGGATCTCGGAATGGAAGAGGAACGCTCCACGGTCGGACAATATGTACGATCGGGCGCAATAAAACGCGCAACGTTAGAGGACACGGATAGCTTTGAGAGAAAGGTGGCGGTATTAAAAATCCAAAGGCACGATCGCGTGTGCGCTTCAACGACGAGAAAAAGCTCGGTCCTCCGGTACTACCTGACGGAGGAACCGTTTAAATATTTTCCAAGGAACCTGCGATCACCGATTCACTCGATTTTACGATGGTACCGATAAGCGAGCGTATCTCCATGTACGGAGAACCGATGATCCTCATCCAATGCAGGATTAGTCCTCGAAGGAGACAACTGAGTATCCGTGACACCGTTTCGTCCTCTCGGTGCGTCGAATCATCGCGAGGATGCTGCGCATACCTCCGATCATTTCGATCGATTACGTTGGAATTTCATTTACGAACTTCCATCTCGCATCGACGCGCCGTCACGCAACATTTTACTTCGGATTCTCCGCCGTACTTTTAATTAAATCTCCGAGGGAGCGAGAAAGTTGCCGGATAATCGACGTCACAGTTAACGAGACGGAACGGTGCAGAGAAGTCACAGGGGAAGGATCGACAAACGATTGAATCGCTTCGTCGATGGGTTAAGTTCGCGAGAACCAGGATTTCGCCTTAGACGATAAGCGCGACAACGCGCTTCCGTTTATCGACTTCCTGCTGCACCTGTGCCGGTACCATTACTGTTCGAAGCAAAGGTAAAGCAAGTGTAACGGGCTCCTTCCCATCCTGAAGACTTTGGGATGGGCCAGCACCTCAAAGACGTCCCATGCAATTAGAAACGTCGCTCTGAATTACATCCGCGATGTCCATTTGGAGAACGGAAACGATGCTCTACTTTGCTCGCGATTGCGTCGATTTGTGACATTGGAAAAATTTGATTCTGAAAGAACTCACAGTCATTGAGCTAGGATTTCCATTGATTCTCTCCATTTTAGGATGATACCTATAGATGTTATCTAAGGGCCAGTCTAAAAGCTAACATAATACCTAAAATTTTACGATCGACATTAACACTAGAACTACCGGCGTTAAATCTGTTATATTTAAATATATTAAATAAGTACTTTGAAAAAAGGAGAATTCAGAAGTGGAATAGATGATCGATTCGGTAATTTATGTTTTATGAGATGGACGTAGAATATCTATTCTATGACTGTCCTATAATCTAGGAGAATTTTTGGAAAAAATTGTGTACCAGTCATTTTAACTGGTTTGGTAGTTCTAGTGTTAAAGGTACCATAGAAAGTATGTCAAAAAGTTTATCAAAACTCACTATTCATAAGTCGAAGCTGTTGCAGTTACAATCGAACGATAAAAATCATAGGACCATCGTGAATTTGGGAGCACCTAGTGCAAGATTTCGTCAGCCGCGTTAAATTGAAATGCTCGCAGATGGAAGCAAGCTGCTAGTCGCGTAAGAGGCAGCGATTTCCTCCGCAGGCTCCGGTACAATATCGTGAATAATATATCGTGTCTGATAGGAGGTTTACCGGTGGCAAAGGGGGTTGCCTCCTGCTTCCCTGCGGCCATGGCGAACGATCGATGCTTCCCGTTAACCCGCACGCCTCTAATAAATAATCGACATAACGATACGTCCGATTACGCGATACCCGGCTGAAAAGCTCGCTGCCGTCTTAATTAGGTGGATCATCCACGGTAACTCGTTCCTCTACCGTAGCAAATTGGAATTGCCTCTGCTTCTTCCGTCTCGTTACACACCGGGGTCGTTTGTTATCGTGCAAATCGAGAAACACGAACGGCCGCACCGTTTTCTCGGCTAGGCCGATCGCGAAATCAGGCACAACGGATGTATCGGTGGTTTGGTGAATCACGCCGTGACCACGGCGTTAGATTATTAATTCAGTGTCCTTCGAGGAGTCACTCGCAACGTTGCACAACGTTGCTCATTCGTCGTGTCGAATTACGCGGTGTTTTTTTTTTTCTTAATGTGGTACAACGCGATGAATCGACGTGGAGTGTTGACCCTTTGACAATCTGAACGATCTCCTGCCATTGCAATCGCACTGATATCATTTTAGATATGTTAGCGTCAACGTGTTATAAGAGGGTAGGATACTCTGTAGAGCAGATGGGGTCGGTCCGCATTGGGACCGTCGCGACTGTCGCCACTGTTTTTAGAGTTTGTCTCAGTTTCGAGGGGAGTTCTTGGAGGGCGAGGGGTGTTAGGCAAAAGTCTAGACATCCTGTCGCATTCCAAGGATCGGATTATTTGAAGTGTCGATGGATCCAAGACTTTAACACTATTCCTGCCGACACTTCATGTGTACCTTTTCCTACCGCAACCGGTGAATTTGTCAAATGATAATTTTTTCCCAGAAAATGAACAGTAAAAAAAGAAGTGAATATTGAAAAATGTATTATAATGTGAATGTATTATACCGATATTTGAGGAAAAGTCGTGAAGTTTAAAGGCGATTCAATTATGTTGTATATAGGAAATTCTAATCGAAATTTTAAAAACGGTCATTTGACCGGTCGTGGTAGGAATAGTGTTAAACTAGACCCGCAATTAAGTTATGGCGTAGCGACCCGACGTCATGGTGCTGCATGGCGTTTTGAAAAGCGATAAGAGTATTTTCGAAAGTTCTGACCACGGAGTGGGCCATAATACATATATGTTTATTCATAATTCATGATGTTATGTTTTTATATATATGCAAGGAAATTCGAAATAAAATTAAATACAGCTTGAGCTCGGACAAGCAACGCTGTATTGGTCTACATCCGTGAGGGACCTTTAACCCCTTGCCGTACAATAACGAGTGCCACTCGTGACGTGATAAATGGAATACGCAATTTTAAAGTTTTCCAAAAATTATTAAGTTAAAAATATCAGTGGGTCACGATACGATCAAATTATTTCTGTGCTATTGAATATTGCGTTAACTTATACCCTATATCCGAAATCAGGGATAGATTGTTATTTCGACAATTAATTCTGAGTTATCGCGTATTCAGTCACAAAAGAATTGGTACGGCAAGGGGTTAAATATTAGTGAGTATCGGTGTTGGGTCTCGCTGCACCCAGTTTCAGGCGTAGTCGGAGTGTTAACCCTTTGCAGTCCTATGTCGAGCTACACTCGACATAGCTTTTCACTCCGCTTCATTTTCTAACGAATTAATATCGACTTTTCAAATTAATCATGATTTTGTAATATCACCTACATACCCGTCAATACCGATAATTATTGCTATCATTAAAAGAGAGTGAATAACCAACGACATAAAATATCGTGCAATTAATTTCATTCATCTCGCTACAAACTTGCCAAAATAATTCGGACCGCAAAGGGTTAAAACAGAGTTCCTGCTGCGACGATTCAACAAGAAAAAGAGAAGAAGAGTAAAAAAAGAAAGTCCAAAGATTCACGAGCAATGTCGTTCATCATTCTCGATTGGCGAACACACGAGGAAAGACGCGAGGCAACGTACCGTCGAGTGGCACCTGTACGAAGGTGTATAGACGGGAAGTTCTTAGGTCGGGTGGTTGCGATAGACGCGGAGGAACTCGCGCAAGCAAGTATCCTCGAGTACGCGATGCTCCTAACGCTAATGAAGAGCCAGCAGCGCCAAGAAAGATTCTCGTCATCCAGTCGCCACGTACGAACAACGCGATATCTCGCTGTTGCCGGTATGCGGGCTTTCCTATGCAAAAGGAAATGGGCGAGGGTTGCCAGGGTGACGCCAGCCGGCGCCCGACAGGGAGGGTCGATACGACGACGTCGACGTCACCGATTCGTTCTCCTCGTATCCAGGAGGACTATCATCGGGAAGGATCCCTTGTTTATTTGCAAATGCCCTCACCAGCGGCGAGGGGGCGCGCGGAGGTACCACGAGATAACTCTTGAATTTATCTTATTTAAATTCCACGACTTCGCGTGGAATTTAGTCCAGATGCTGAACACTGGCGCGGTGTGCTCGCTCGGACTGAATGTAAAATAAACTTCCGCCTGAATCGAATTCGAGGAGAACGAACATCTTCTGCCGGCGAGAACATTCGGGAACTTGTCTCTAAGGGTTACTTGGTAAGCGTGACACTATTGGCTCGCTATTGTTTTCAATGTCCCGACGAATCTCTCGAAGTTTGCGGTTCGAACTTTCGCGGTGGATATTTTTAACGTCTCGATCGAAAGTGCGAGGAATGGGTGATAAATTGCGGCGAATGGCCTGTCAGATTTTATACAGGTGGAGAAAAACAAATACTTTCGTCGCGAGTGTATTGATAGCGAATATTCTTTGCAACTAGCGAAGAGATGTTTTTAACATCGTGAGCGAGGATCGATCAACACCTGGCAGTCTTTCGTGCGATCGGATTAATTAACAAAAACAGGTAAATAGATTTGAGATTCACGAGTCCACAAAGTAGATTATTTCATCCTGCTACTCTTATTTTGCAAATACCGTTTTATCTAATACCCGATCCACGGAACAACGTGGGTCGACCAAGGCTGCGCCAATTAAGATAGAACCCAGTTGCAAGACGAGGTATCTAGACCGTCTAATTCTACCAACGACAGTCGGAATACAGCGTTTTCAGAGATTATATCCCGGTATGGTCGTGCTTCTACCAGACCCTGAGAATCACGAATAAGAAAGAAAGACTTTCGAGGCACGCTGAGTTTGATCCGTCGGAATGTAGTAAAGTATTATTGTCAAAAGCGACGTACTGTCAGCCACTTGAAATTCATTACCTTTTTCCCAAGCAAACGAGCCATGAAGCGAGCAATTTAAACTTAAAGTTTATCTAATCGTCGACGGAAGTCTCGGCGTGTACCATTTTACGACTACCGCACGTTCCAGTAACCTGCAAAATACGCCTAACTACCACGAGGAAGAAAAATGCCGGTCCATCGTCGTATTGTTACGACTACGAGGAAGTATAAAGATAATATCCGACTTTATTGACATCGCCGATCCGTATCTCAGGTGCGCTCCGTGTGTTCTCCATCCATTGTAATATTTACAATACGACAGTTTCTACCAGAATTCATTGTTCTAAAAGAAGGCGGAGAAGAAAAAAATATATGAAAACTGCTAATTTCAGAGTGTACGGCTATAAAACCCGAGGGGACTTTCTCTCGGCACGGTCCTACGAAGTGGGACGCTAACACCGCCGATCTTTATCGACGATCGGATGAGAATAATGCGAAAAGAAGGTAGGGAAGCGAACGCAACGCACCGAAGGTCAGATGAACTGAGGTAATTGCGCGAGCAGTAAATCCAGGGGGCTACGTCGAAATATCGCAGATATATATTCGTCGGAAGCCGTTTACGACGTTCGTTTCGACGGAAAGGGAGAATAATGGCGGGAATGGAATTGCATGGGGATCGGAGCGGGAAATGTAATACTTGTTTTTCGAGAACGATCGCGCGGAAAGTTGAAGTTTCCTTTCACGCTGGAGAAATTGCGAT
This sequence comes from Cerceris ruficornis, assembly GCA_963989415.1. Classification (NCBI taxonomy): domain Eukaryota; kingdom Metazoa; phylum Arthropoda; class Insecta; order Hymenoptera; family Crabronidae; genus Cerceris; species Cerceris ruficornis. Next base: position 17,398,553 of record OZ022521.1, on the reverse strand, counting down.
ACGACGCAGACCTTTGATGACGCTTAAAGCTCCTATCGATTTTCATTTTGTAGCAACCCCTCGTCTGCTATCTTCGACGAGACGATCGGACGATGAGGAACTAGTTTTCAGAGTAAATGCACGTAGCGATTTGTATAGAGGGGGAAAGGTGGAGAAGATTCGATATTTGAACCAACGAAATTTCCGTTTATCTATGAACAAAGTCCGCAGGCTCCTAATCTTGCACTCTGCGCGCATGCAGCTGCATCGTCCTAGTTACAGAGGCGCAAACGATATTTGTTACTGGTACACGTTTCTGCGACCACATTTGGTCCTGCTAATACTGCGTGACTATGATGCACGGCTTCGTATTCCTATTTTTTTAACGATGCTGCAGTTGTGATGTCAAATAGAACGCGAATCAGTGATACAAAATTTTGCGACGGTTCGTGACATCCTAATTCTGCATCCTGCGCTTATGTAACAACAGTGCCCTACTTGCAAGATCTTCGATACTGCGATAGCAAACCTTGAGTAAATTTCTAGAAGTGTAGCGATGCAAAATTATATCCTTGTCCTGGGAGATCAATTTTGGTTTCCCCATCCGCAGAATCTACAGTACCTTTCTAATCCTGTGTCATCCAATTGTGAAATTGAATTTGACCTTACAAATGTTACTAGGAAAATACAAAGATTTTTTTAACGACGTAATCCTGAAAAAATTGAGTCCTTTTAGCCCTAGAGAAATCACATTTTGACTTTTCCTTCCGCAGAATCCACATCCTCCTAATCCTGCACCCTGCACTGGTGCAACCGCCCATGCTGCATCGCCCCAGTTACGGTGCTCGTTGAAAGTGTAACTAATTAGACAGTTTCGAAGGCAGCCACAGTGTAGTAACGCTTCTTATCGGAACGATGTTGTCAGATAAAGATATTTATATTCTATTATTGCTCGCTGCCTAACAACGAGAGAATCCTGTGGAACAGAGCGAAAAATATCCTCCTCTTAATGAATTTCACGAAGGCAATTTCGTCGGATGATGAAGCGCGCCTCGATTTCAGTTATCCCGCGCCTCTACCTGATCGAACGTTGAAAAAAAAATAACGATATTCAATTCGGAACATCGCTCGAGTGCCGCTCGACTAATATGAAATATTATATACACTATTTGCCATGGCAAATACCGGGAATTTTATCGAAACGAGAGTAACAGACGCAAAAGAATTGTCGCGATTCACCGGGTGTCGCGGAGAATCGGAACTGTTGAATATTTAAATATTTTTACAAAATTTTATGGCATCTTGACTAATTGACAAAGAAGAAGAAAAATACTATTGGTGTAAAAATATTATGAAGAATTATCCTGCGAATAGTTTATCAAACTAATTTGTCATTCGGACTGGGAGACAAATACTCAAAATAAAATTTTCATTTCGTATTGTACAAATGAAAAACGTATAATGTGCTTTGCGATATATTTTTAGAAATGTTCTATCGGAACGAGAACGTGCGATTATTTTTGCGTCACCATGTATGTATTTAAAAGCAATGCGCAATGAAACAGGTATGTGCCACGACATCGATAAAACTGTATACCAACACCGCCGATATATTTCACCGGCGAGGAGTGACTCGATCAATTAATCGTATCCGGCGTCGATACAGGATTACCTCCGCGGACAACATTTTATCGTCGAAACATTTTTGCGCGCGAGGCTGCATCGCAAACACGATTTCAGTTCGAATGGAGGACAAAATTTCGTGCAACGCACGACCGACGTTAAAACTAGATTTAGAAATATCGATAAAATAACAGGTTGTTGTTATCTTTTGTAAAAGTCCTCAATTATGTCACGACGCAATTGCTTGGCTTATTTCCCATCTATGTAGCATGGTTTAACCGATTAAACTAATTTATTTACTTCTTCCCCTCCGTTCATTTTCTTCATCGACATGTATCTGCTGTGTTTAAATACACCATATTAATTGCTGATAGTTTTGACGTTAAAATAGATTATAGAAACGACGTTGTTAGTTCATCGGATAATATCGATGATTAGTACTGTAGATTAAGATCCAAACTCTTTGAAAACCAGTACAACTTTTTTTTCAAATGTGAGAAACACATTGCAAAAAGGGGGAAACGAGGAACAATTTTCTTCTTCGTTTTGTATTTTTCAACTTTAAATTACTATGATTCTTTCACAGACGACCTACTGTTTTAGGGCTCCGAACCACCGAAGCTATGAAATAGCAAATATAAATTTAGAAAAAAATTTCCAAATATAATGAAAGAAGATCTGAACTCGGAGCCACTGATTGTGAGTCCTAGCCTTTTAACTCCATACCCACCATGGCCCCCAAGGAACAATTTTCTTTCGCGATACATTTTCACAATTTTCATACACGATCGTTCGATGCTCTCTATGGTAATGGCCGCAATTACCCGCAAAATGGGAAGGTAAAGACGTTATTATTAACAAAGAATGGAATAATCACGCGACGAGTAGAACGAATTCCTGAGCACAGAGGCGTATCGCGTGGGCAGATTCAAAGTGAAACTGGCCATGATTTAGTTGTTCCATTTGAGGCCTCCACGACGATGTACCGAAAGGAGGACCGCACAATTACCACTCGTAGAATCCGTGACCTATCTTAAGTACTTTCAAGGCGCATGTGCAATTAACGGATTGAGAGACACGTAGACGTGAGAGAACGTCGTCTACTATCGATCCTGTACAATTGGATTTCGAAGCGTGGGTAGACCATTGAGAAATAAAATTCCGAGCTCGTGGAAAATTATTGATGTAGCTCTTACTATTTTTATACGATCTGGATGAAGGTTTGTTTGGTTTCTCTAGGCGTCTCGTTGCACATAATAAGTTATCTGATGGAATATTAAACGGGAGAGGGATTCTCCATCGAATGATAAATGTCACATGCACCTTGAACGTTTTGAAGCTCTGATCTAATATCAAATGTTCGATTAAAGCTCAATTAAATTAAATTCAATTAAATTTAAGCCCTTAGATGATTCTTTGTTTCACATGTGATTGCGGAAATAGAAATTTTATGAAGGAAGCATTTGATGTAGTAGAGAAATGTTCCGTTGAATTGTAGCCATCGGTCTGTAGGTTTTAAATCCCAGTGTCAGAATATAGAATTCAAATTTCGGACGATGATAAGTTCAAGAATTAACGGTTTAAAAAGAGAGAATTAGAAAGAGAGAATGTTGGACAAGAATATATGAGATAAGATAGCTATGTACAAAGTAGGAGTATTGTAAACCAACTTCAAAATTTCATGACTGCAAGGCTGAAATAATGATTACTATAAAATGCCAATACATTTTACATACAGTCAGGAAAATGTTGCAAAACATATGTAAAATATCTTCGACGCCAAGTGGACAAAATATTTCCATTGTTACAAAAGTAAATTACTGAAAATTCCAAATCGCTTCGTGAGAACACCGTGCCATCCCCGCGCATTTCAATATTTTTCATAACACATGCAAAATATTGGAAATATATGAAAAATATTCCACACCGCATGAAAAATATTGAAAATATATGAAATATATTCCACGCCACGTGAAAAATGTTGAAATACTCGACGAGTACCTGGCGTCCCGACAAAGAGAATTCGATTTTTTATAACAATTTATTTTTTTCTTTTCTCTATCATCTGCTATGGCATTCGATCTCTATAATCCTCGCATCGTCGAAGTGACCCGATTTTTTCTGACACTCGTCACACGTCGAGTCGAAGAGTTCATTACGACGGTTTACCGAGGAACCGTCGTTATTACCGGCGTTTCGGGTCAACGGAGGTGTCGTCTGTGAAATGTGCGGTCCGAATCGCTGACCGGAAGAGGAAAATCTTGATGAATTTCAGATAACAGTCGGATCTCATTTCCCAAGTCCTCCGTGACAATGACAGGATACTCGAGTGACGGGAAAAATCCGACGAAATTCTGTAGAATTTTCGTCAGATGCGAAAGCGGACATTTTTTGAAAGACAGAGATTTCGTCACTGTCCTCAATGCCGCGTGACGTTAATTGATATCGCGGAAATGAAGGAACGGAAGGATGTCTCAAAGGCTTTCTTATGTAGCTTTAGGAATTTACTAAGTCTGCATACTAAGTTCTTGCTAATGTTAACACATTGAACGCACAGTATTTTGCTAGTTTCATCGTTTCTACTGAAGTTAAAGTTTTTCTATTAAAATCGCAACTTCAAAAAGCAGAAATTTTAAAGGCACAAATAGCTTTTGAACGCCAATATTTAAGTACCTGATGTATTAGAAAACTCATAAATACTACAATTTAAAAGTCATATGAAATTTCATTGAATTCAGTATCGCCGGTCACCGGCGACCCCCATGACATTCAACGTGTTAATAAAACTTTTTCTTTTACATTTTTCTTACTTCAAATGTTATGGTCATTTTGCCTAGATGTTACAGTTTTAACATTTAGCTGGCACTCTGTTGTGAGTACTATATTAATAATTATACGGTTAATACACAGTGTCAGTTAATGATTAAATGAATTTCAAACAACTGAAGGTATGATACATTAAACAACAATTAAGGGAACATCTCCCAAACTGTTACCGCAAATTGAACTGGAATACACCAATTAGGAGTGCAAACATTTAATTTAATTTCACTTCATACCCATCATAGTCCCGTTTTGCTATCATTTAATAATGCTATGATTAAATTGCGATCAAATCAGTTACCGATCAAATCTACTAAAATTACAATGACCAATAAGCATGCGAATAACCATTAAAATGCAAAACCAAAATGCAATCCGCAAACCGCGGAATAATCGACGCAATGAAAACCCAAAATCACCTGCGACGCGGATGTGCGTCATCGAAGTCCAATCGCCCCCATTGGTTTTGGGAAAATCCTCGAGGACTTTTCTCGATCGTTATCACAAAAATGATATACCCGTTAATTGAATGAATTGGCTTATCTAAAATCCTTATCGATGATCGATTACGATCACACGGATGGTAATTTAAGAGCATGAAATTTACGAAACGTGCGCGCAAAGAGAGAAACTTCGCGCGTACGTGGAATTGCTCTATATTTTCTCCTACTAGTGACGGGAGATTCTTAATTTGAAAGTTCTGATATTGGCGAAACTTCTTGCAAACGTGAAAAATGTTAGTGCGAGGAAAAAGTAATTTTTTCTGTTACAGAAAATAAGGTACTCTATTCCCGCGCGAAGTTTTGCTAATATTAAAAGTTTTGAGTTGAGCATGATTACTCATCGCAGCAGGGAGAGGAAAACATACTGGAATGAGACTAAACAAAATAAAGTTTAATAAAAAAAAGTCCAAGTGACTGTAGGAGAATACTTTGTCAATTCAATATTCTTTACAGCTCGCAATGTAAGGCTATATTAACACCTTCAATGTCATGGGGGTCACCAGTGACCGGCACTGTTGAATTCGATGTAATTTCTTGTGACTTTTAAATTGCGATATTCACGGATATGCTGATATTCCATCAGCATGATACTCTCAACTATTCTTACTTTTAGATGTGATTGATTAATTACTGATCAAGATATGATTTTTATAGTAAAAGTTTCGATTCGGTGGAAATGATGAAACTAATGAAATATGGGTGGCATTCAACGCGTAAGATACCTAACTAATAATCTAACAGAGTTTATTATTTGTTATAATCCTTGAAATAATTATTTCACGTTGGAAGCAACATAAAGCACCTTAATCACTCTTAATGCAACCTAATAAATCCGCAGCTTATTCAACGAATAAACAGCGGGATGAAGAATGAACGTTCGATAGTGTCAGGATTCGCTATAGCCATGGAATAATTCCATGAATTGAGAGTGAGTTTAATGGGGAGAGTAACGTTTAATGGCAATTTGCCGGGTACAAAATGGGTAGCTTAACACCTTTCAATTGGGCGGCGTAATTATTCCCACCGAATGCAGCCAACGTTTAACCGGGAATTGCTTTGACAAACAAAACGAACTCGACTCAACGAGCGATGAGCTTTCACTCTGCTGTTCAAATCCCAGAAACAAGCTGGAAATGGTATAGTTATTCTAATAATTAAGAGGAGTTAAAAGGAAATATTTGTTTTCTAAGGTATCTCAACTTTCCTGTAGGAAGAAACACAGCCTGTCAGAGCCTGGAGGAATTTATAATTTGAGATGTAAGATAACCGAATTAATAACTAAGTTAAGCCGCGGATAAAGTTATAGTATTCATTCCAAAGTAATACCTTCATAGCTGAAGCAAAGGAATTTTTACGTGGAATAATGTTAAAAATTACAGCGAGGAACAGCAAATTTAATATGCAAATGAGAGGAAAAAACTTTAAACTGAAATTCAACGTAACAAGCGTAAGAGACTTAAAATCAACATCCGCACAGCGCGGTTTGCAGGTCGTGTTTGCGTGTCGCTTTTTTCCTGAAATTTCCTCACAAAAATGTTAGACGAAATAGAAAAATTTACGCCACAAATATTACCAAGAATTTGCAAAATCATTCGGAAAAATCCGCGTTTCAAACGTTACTTCTCATTCGTGGAGAAAATGGACAAAATAAAACGTTGTTGAAACTGCAATTGCAGCAAAAACTGTCAACAATGTATTTATGTAAACAGTATCGTATCGCGGTAATAAGAGGACTATGTAATTATAAACTAATTGACACGATTTTCCATCGTGCGTTTCCTTCTCGGTCATAGTAATTAATATGGTAAATAACGAGATAATACCGTACCAGTTATTACAGAATTCAGGAACGGAAGGGGGTGAAAAAAGGTCGGAACACTTTTAATTATCGAGTTCCTCGTTAAAGAGAAAGTTACTTTTCCCGGCGTATATAAAATTCGTTCTGCGTCGGAAATATTTTTCGTGTATTTTCTAAAAAGGCGAAAAGGAAAGAGAAAAAAAACGTGCGCACAAAGGCGACTCGCGTAGAACGATGAAAAGAAGCAAAAAGCCGTGGCAAATTTTTCAGATTCGTTTCGAACGAACGTTACCTATAGACTGTCGCTCGTTGAATGGCCTTAATTACAGTCGACTCAATGAGATAATAATAAATGAACTCAACTGGATATTTCTCGGTCTGCTCGTTCGATTATAATTGGATCTTCTCGTCGCCGATATTCCCCGTGTCACGTTCGCCCCTCGTAAGATTAATGAACACTTAATTTCCCCCGATAAATTAATTGTTCAGTTATTTATCGACGGTAACTCAGAATTTTCACGTAGCTCTTATTCAAGAAAAATGCAGCTACTCTTTTCGGCTATCACGAGGTAAGAGAAGTAACGTTTCCTTTCGACGCGTTGAATTAAAATCCATTTTACTGATAATTCCATGAATAATTTAGAAAACTAACCGATAAAAGATTAAAGTCCAAAGGAGGTACGTTTGATAAATAAAATCGGCGAACGGTGAATTTCGTTTCCTCAGACATCTGTAAATTCTGTACAATCTGTAAATTCCGGTGGAAGTAGGAAGCATCGCGACAATCCTGAGAAAACGTCTCGGAGCGTTTTTACCTTAGAATCGGGCCAAGTCTATTTTCGGCATTCGATCGTTACGTCTTCTCGCGGTTAGAGCCAAACGGGATATTTTAGATAAATGAAGAATACAAATCCGCAGTGAGATTCTGAATTCTGAATTCGTCGCGTAAATTCTGCACGTATCTCGAGTGCCAACAATTCAGCGTTCCACGGTACGATTCGAGTTATCGAACACGTAAAACCGTTGCGAATTTATTCAGCGTTAATAAAATTCTTATAAAATGCAAAAAAAATTGATCCAAGATCCCGATCAATATTTTTCGCACCCTGGTGCACGAAAAATGGTAAAACGTCAACAGAATTCGTAAGAAGGGTGTTGAAAGGATACCAGAAAATTTGCAGACGCCTTTCGCAAGGCGTGAATCGCACAAGGTGGCTCTCAGTGACTGGTTAGGGAGGTCAGTTGAAAATGCGTACGTTCTATAACGTTACTTTTCATCGTACGGTGGGCATCGCGGCGTAAGATATTTATTGCGTTACGCTTGCTAAAACGTAGCGTTTAAATGTCAAATAGCCCGACTGCCATTTTCACCGTCGCTCGTATCTTCATTTACAGCCTCGAAGCGTTCGAATGCCGGTGAAAGCGCGATCGCAAAGAGGCTTCTCTTTCTCTTCTTCTTCATCTTTCCTTTCTTTTACACGTTTCTTTCTTTTTTCTCTCTCTCTCTCTTCAACATTTCTACCATATCTCGCGCGAGACCATTTATCACTCGATAACGTCGTTTGCTTAATGTCCAAGGAAGATTAGAAATTGTTGAATCTTTACCTGGTCTTCGATGGGTCATTTTCCGTGCTGCGCCGTAAGTCCGCGGTGAATTACGACGCGGTCATAGCGAAATCGTAAAACTGTTAAGTAAACTGATGACTCACCTGTAACAGAAAGATAAGCGGAAGTTATATTACTGATTTTATTTCGTGGATTTTAGATTCGCCGTTGACGTTTCTTTCTCTTCTCCCCCCTCCACTTTTTATCGTATACAATTTTCATCGGGAGTTCCAGCCGTCGGTTTTCTTTTCCGGTCGACGAAGAAAGCCGACGGTCGTCGTGCAAGAAGCTACGAAACGTTTCTTTCCTCTGGAAGTTTAGCAATCGTAACGGAACTAGTGAAACGAGACGGCAAAGTGTAGGAACGTCCGATGCCGTGTTTGTTGATAATACGCCGGCAAATGCAAAACGAATCGCTCGACTGCACTTCCCCGTCAGGGAAATTTAATTGAATCGTTTGCGGACACGCGTCAATCGCAAACCGACTGGAAAAACCGCTAGGTTAAAAAATTGCAGCCGATCGGACTGCAATTAGTCCTCCTACTCATTCCACGTTTAATGCCCTGCGAATTTATCGCGGGATTCACTTTGCCGCGGCTATGCTTCGCGAACCTAAGCTTCGTTCCGGCTAATTGCAATTACTTCGTTAAATTAAGTATCGAATTGGAAGTAAGATGGTCTTTAGTTAGAGAAATGAGGCTGATCTAGAATTGAGACTATACCGCAACTGAATTATGAATGTTTATTAAGACGAAAATTACCAATGTGGTCAAATTGACCGATTCATAATATTTTATAGAAATTCCTTCAATTTATAGGAGACCTGTAAAGGAAGTATTCCACGTAAGTCTCATAAAACATAAATTAATTAATCATCTTTTTCCTCTCTTGACTCTTCTTTTTCTAAAATACTTATATTTAAACACAATAGATTTACTGGCGGCAGTTTTACTTTTTCAAATTTCAAAATTAAGTAAACTTCAATTGCCTAGCCCTCACCAGGCGCATTCCTGCAATTACAAGTACCAAAACGCAAAACTCCTATTAAAAATTAATTAAAAATTCTTAGTAAAAACAATTATACCCTCGACTTCAAAGTACTAAAATACAATCATCATCGACCATCAAAAATTCTCAAGAACGCAATCGCAGAAATTTCGTCACCTCAGCAAAACAGATTCTGCAATTCCAACGATAACGCCCCTGATAACGAGCGGCGGTAACATCAAACGCTTTTCATCTCCAACGAAACGTTGGTCGATGAAGTAGAGAGCTGCAATACCACCAGTCGTTTCACGAAAACTTTCTCGACGAGGTTTGCAATCTGCTCGGCCGACAGCGCTGTTAAAGAGGCGACAGGAACGCCTCGAATTCCTTGCGGAAAATGCGCGAACGCAGGAATGCGTTCGAAAATCGTGGCGCGAGGAACGCGCCTCGGTTCGAAAGGGAGAAGAAGACGGTTTTAGAGCGTCGGTTGTCGGGTGGAATCAAGAGAATCGAGCCACACGTATATAAAATTAGATATCCAACGTGCTCGACGCGATTCGCGTTCCCTTCGTTTATCCTATTTCTGCGGGCCTCTTTCAAGAGCCTCGCTTCTTTCTGCTTTGTTTACGTCTGCTCCTGCCGAGACGACTCGTGGTCCAAGGGCTTTGCGATGCCCTTGCGAGAGGCAGAAAATTCTGGAAGAAGTGTCGAACGTGCCTTTGCATTTTGAAACGAATTATCGTGGAAGATAAACAGTTACTACGATATAAAATACTGTGAAATTGTGGGTAATAAAATACGCTGGAATTGCAAAGAGATAGTTTAGAGAACTTTTAAAACTGTACCTATCCAGTGTTTCTTTAACTTCTCAAATCTCTATAAATATCGATGATTTCAGATGTAATTATTTTTTGTCACTTTAGTATCTACGTTCGACCAGTTCAATAAACTGGGATTAAAAGAGTCAAGTCCATGCTGGTAATAATAAATTCACGATGAAACTACCCGTCGTCTAGACAGAAAGTCTGGTGTCGACTAGAAACGAAAGTGTCTCAAATCGGCAAGATCCACTGCTCGCAAACTGCGAAGGGAGACTGTGTAATGAGAATGGAATTCCAAAGACGACGCGATGCTCCCATTTACCGTTCTATGATTAAGTCTGTTAGCTTTGGTATTACGTCTGCGATGACCCCGTTGTGAATTTAGTGTCCGAGGTTCTTCTAGGAGCCAACAGAGGCAACCGAGAGAGCAACGAAGTTCCCAGCAGCGTATCGGTTCGATTCGTCAGCGTCTATTAATCCCCGTCCATAGAGGCAACCCATATGCTGCACCATCGTACCGGGTAAAAGTGACACTGCACATACGTCCGTACGTGCTTTCCACGTAGTTATTTGCGAGCATGTTGCACGCTTTCCTATCTCGTCATTTCGAACATCCAAGTTCCATTTAGACTGCCTATTCCAATCCCCTCTTTATTTAGCTATTTGGAAATCAATTGATTCTTGGACTGATTGGAAAACTCTATGACTCTTCTCTCATATTTGATTTTCTATTGCGGAAGTTTCCCTAATCAAAACCACGATGTGCATATTACGTGGAAGGTAATATTTTAGACAGAAGGACAAAGCGATGGAAACTCCAATTTGACAGAGCAAAACTCCATTCCTATTGTAACTACGAACCCTTGATTCTATAGAGGTATTACCCAACTTGGCCAACTCGTGAATAAAGTGTGTTCCAACGACTTTACGATTTAGAGGGTCAATTACGAGAACTGAGAAACGTTGCAGTGTCCCGCGAGTGGTCGTACAATAGATGCAAATGCAAGCCGGGAGAGAAAGACGGACGACGGGAGAAAAGAGAGTGAAAGAGAGGGTGGAATGAGAGAGAGAATGAAACGCGAGTGCAACTGCGGTAATTAACGGTTATAAAAGCCGGCACGGTAAACGGGCACGAGCAGAACCAACGACACGATCTTAACTAGACACGAACTGACCTTTTTCCTGCTTTACTTTCGAAAATATTAATGAGACGAGGATAGCCTTCGCGCATTGTCACGCTTCGAACGATCGTTGTCCGTCGTAGATGGCAGAGCCGAGATAAAACCCGCCGACGACGATCATATTTGTGAAATACCGAACGGTAATCGTACGATCGCTATTTTAATTGCAGAACTTTCCCAAAGGTCGATCGCAAAGACGTGGTATTTTCGGTCCGGTGATAGAGACCGATTGAAATTGAACTTTGCCGGCCGTTAAGTAATAATACACGGTATAAAGGCGTAATCGATTTTAACAAGGAACGAAAACGTGGAATTCCGCTCGTCGACAATCATTAGGGATTCTTCGTTTCTCTTTAGCGCTAAAGAAATACGTACTCTGAGATGCAAGTATACGCGGAACGAGTAACCTCTTGTTTTCGGGATCAGTTAATTAGACACGATACCGTTGGCACTTTATAAGGACGATTATGCAGATCGGACGCCACGGTGAGTGCATTCGCTTATTTCGTATTCGCAATTGCCACATTTGCATAATTTAATTATCGGCTCGCTTCGTCGACGGTGATACGCCGAGCGTTAACCTTTTCATTCTCGCCGAAATTCGCAAAAGTTCTTTTTCCTCGAGTCATGGCTGCAGGCATTTCCGGTTAAACTGGTTAAAAAGCAGCGTGAATATTTGATGAAAAAAAATATTCCTATGCAAATTTTTCCCAAATATCTTATTACCGATATATTGATAATTTGAAAATCGTGCTCAATTCTCTTTGTCAGCGATTCAATAAAGAAAAATATGGTATCCTGGCATTCTCGGGTTAATAATTAATTAACCCTTAGCCGGTACTGTGAATCTCAATACCCTATTAATATTCATATGAGTAATGTACACAGTGCCAGCTTAGAGTTAAATACCGAATCAACATACCAAATGTCCCAATAGAAATTCATACTGAGAAATTTTCCAATGAAAATGCTCAATCGATTCATTGATTCGTCGTGCAATCGAAGGTGTAAATCGCCAAACGGACAATTGGTTTGGAAACCCATTAAATGTCACTTGGTGCAACGTCGTGAACACCGAGAAGTTGTGTCACACAGCCACCGAACCGATAGCTTTACGATGGATTGCGCGAAAGGAAGGAAGCGATCAAAGAGAGCCGGGGTGGCAAACCTTACTTGTTACCTTTCTAATTACAAACCGGTCGAGACTCCTCCGTTAACTACGCAATTACGCGCACGATACGAATTTTCGTCCGACAAGATACGCCTTCTGCGTTCTACGCTTTTATCTGTGGGAAACATGGAAATTGGGATGCGTCGAGAGACCTACTTTTCAGAAACATTGCACTTCCTGTTAACAGAGGATGAAAGGAAGATCCTTAAGGTACGTAAAAGAAAAGTTGAAAGAGGCACACTACCCGTATTATTTTTTAATTTTCACTATGGTATTTTAGCATTTGCTTTTCTCATATTTTTAATTCTTGTTCTTATCTCCATCTTCTTGAAGCTTTGGCACTCGTTTATTCTCACATTCTTTAATAGAAATTTTGGGGACATTTCTGACGTAGTGCTTCGTCATTAAAAATCTACTTTATTCGTATCTTTAACCCTTTGCCCTACAACGAGTGACGCTCGTGATACGGTTGATGGAACAGGAAATTCTGAATCTTCTCAAAAATGATCAAATTGAAAATATCAGTGGAACCCGACACGATAATATGATTCCTACGTTATTAATATTGCGTTGAATTCTAAAATATATCAGGAATCACTAACGTATTTTTATTTTAGCAATTTAATTTTCAACTATTGCGGAGGCAGTCACAGAATTAATCGTAGCGCAAGGGGTTAACTTGCGATATTCTATTACTTTTTTCCTCTCTATGACATATACTTAATTTTTACTAAAGCTCTGAAATTTTTCCAATTCCACTATCCTATCAACCGTCCTTGCAAACTCACAATGTCTCTATCCACCGACAAATTAAAAAAAAAAAACTTTCCCATCTCAGCAACGTCGCCCGCCAAAGGGTTTAAAATCGCGCGCAATAACCTCCCAATTTAATTCTACTCGTAGCTCCATCATTTTCTACCAAGGAGCCATCCCTTTCCCCGACAACAGGGTTTTACTCCAAGACACTTTGATACGCGTTCGAAGAAGACAGCACTGATAAACGATCCTTCATTGGTACCCGGTGTCGATAAGTGGCCGCTGTCCGGTTGCTCGTTAACCACAATAATTACTATCTTCGGGAATCGTCAGCGACGAGATTACGGTACCAGCGACCACCGCAAGATCGACAGCCTGTGTTTTGTGATTTCTCGAGGAGCGTAATGTACCGATTAGCGATCGCCGATGAACACGATCGTATTAAACGATACCGAGGATGATTTCTGTCGGTGAGATCCCCCATAGAGGGGAAAAGGAAGATCGGCGAAGCTTCGCTGCTGATTGCGAGCCCACGGCGATCGCCCGTGAAACGCAAAGAGCTCGAACAACAATTCCGTGTGTCCGATCTTCCTCGAGTGGCCTCGATTTTTGCACGTCAGGACGATCGCGTAATCGTTGCGTTACACGTTCGTCAGCGTGCAAGGCGTCGCCGTAGACAATGCGGCGCGTTCGCCGATCGATTTCAGCAGGCTTCTGTGCTAGATAACGTTTTCCGCGAAATTATACCGCGGTGTGTGCTCCATTTTTAATCCAACGGCTCGTTTAAGGTACGATTAAACGACGTGAAATCGTTTCAGGATGGAACAGCGTTAGACGATGGGAAATCGTTAGATATTTCTGCGGGGTTTGGGATTAATTTTAGGTATGACTTAAAATAACGTCTTACGGTACCCTCTTGGAGTTTTGGAAATAGGAGACGGCTTCCGGTAGAATATCAGTAGAAAGTATGTTAGATATTCCAAGATTATTTCACAATCTAGTCATTCAAGGAGGGAACTTAATTTTATTTTTAATTTGGAATACGATTTTTCAATATTCTCAGTCCTCAACGATCAACAGATCATTTCCGGCCGAATGGCTGGAACAGAAAAAATTGTGGAATACTCGAAGGTTATTCCTGGAGCTATTTGGTTCAACTATCGAATTAATTTTAGCCCGTACTCGTCCGGGAATAACGTTTCGCCTTATGATTCACTGTACGAATGGAAAATCGTTCCTAGTTACAATGCACGATGGAAAAAATCTTGGATAGCCGGAAGTTATCCCGGCGCAACAACGTCCGTCCGTGGAATTAAATTTAATTTGAATTTACCGCGGAATAATGCATCGCTATCTGCCTGGTTCTGTGAAATAAGAAGATCCTTTCCAATTGAACAGCACGACGGAAGAAACATTAGACAAGTTATTCCTGGAGCTATTCCGTTGATACGTTCGATTAATTTAAACCTACCAACACAGCTTACAACGTTTCGCAATATTACGCTCCATTTTCCGCCGATCTAACCCCGGCTTCCATCGAATCGCGCGACAGAAAAAAAAGGGAACCGTGGCTGGAATAATAATTCAAAATCACTCGTGGCGCTAGCCAAGCTAGCTTCGATCTAAACGCGAAATTCGTGCTAACGCCATAGGGCGTGGTAGGTAGAAATCTCCCGAGCTCGTAAACCTGCTGACTCAACTATGGAATGTAAAATGCAACGAGCGTTCCGTGCCGGAAGAACGGAACTGATTGAACTCCGCAATAATATTAGCGACGTACGGTAGAATGAAAAGTTCTGTCGAGGAAACCGCTTCAAAATGCGTGCGATGAAAATAAGTGTCTAGAGAAAACGAAAAAGGCTCCGGATATGGTTGCAGTTAACGGTGAAGTCTAAACGTGCACGTGGCTAGATGGATTTATAACTCTCCGTCGTTCAAAGGCAAAAAAGTTCGCGCGCCGATCTCTCGTCGAAGTTTGCAGAAACGCAGGCGCAGAATCCGAGTCGGTCTGCCGTTTGTAAACAAAACGAAAAACTCCAATTCCACGATGTATAAATAGAAGGATACTTCGTTAGGCGGCACGATAGCTGGAGCAATAGTTGGCGCAAAATCGAGGAAAATAAAGGGGACGATAGGTAGCCTTAGAGACCACTTAATAGCGAAACAAGGGAAATAAATATCGCGGGAAGTTATCGGGCCGAGAGATATCGGAGGTATCGTATCGTAAAACCTTAACAAATCCACTGGCCGAGACACGCAACCGCGAAGAATGAATAGGAGAGAAGACAGTGGGCGGACACGTGAGGATATCTGCATAGAAGCCTAGCCAAAGTCCGCGAGCTCAAAGAGACGTGGACGGAGCACGTGGGCAACCGATATCTGGTACGCGATAAAGATTTCACCATAGATCACGGTAACCGCTACGAGGGGAACTTAGCACGGTAGCATTCGCTGATCACGATTCGTGAATGAAATCCTCGTGGAAGTGCGCGAAACGAGATCGAATAACGCGCCACGTTCCGATTGCGCGAACTGGAGAACGCACGAACTGGAGAACGCACGAATTGGAGAACGCACGAACTGGAGAACGCGAGAACGCCAGTGATAACGTTTGGATCGCTGGAAGACATTCTTAAAAAAACTGTCTAATATGATGGATGTCAGTCGGTGTTGAAATTTATGATAATTTTTCATAGTTACCTAGTAAAATCCATTAAGGAACATTGCAAATTGTACGGCAGACGGCACATATAATGGAGTCGTTGAACAAGAATGGGAAGGATGTAGGAATTTAAAGAAAAAATTCAATAAAGTAATTAACGTGAAGTTCGTGGCTAAAGGGAGTATTCGAGATTGGATAATAAAAGTCTGAAAGCGTTCGATGGAAATAGTTTAAAGTAATTAGCGTAACTTTGCGCGAGATAAAAGGCACTTCGATGAGAAAGTCAAGATGCGTGAATTTTAAGAGCGTCAAGTTACACGGCGAACAAAGCAACTTGGTAAGTGGCGCCATCGTGTACTCGCGTAAAAATAATTCGCCGTTGGGTCTTTAGACGACGGACGTGACGTCATTCCCGTGCCAAATACTTTTGTCGGCGCGTAACGGAAGTCGTTATTTTTACCGCACATTTTTTCCTCGGCGCGAAGTCACGAAGAGGAGACTCGCGACGCGCGACGTTTCCTCGAGCATCCGCGAATCAATGGAAAGATTTTTATTCATGCGTGAAGCTTGCATTTTTATTTCATTAAAAGTACCGTTCCTTCGTGCACATCGTATCCTCGTTAATGAGCTGGCGGACTGCGCAAATTCTGTAAAGTTTCTCTATCGAGTTAGTTCGATGCAAAGTCGTGTTGCGAATTGGATATGCAAAGTGCATATGCCACGCGTAGATTTTTAAAAACGTTTTAATACTACTCTGCAATTGAAATAGTACAAAATACTAGAATATTCATATTTAATTAGTTATTCAATCGGTTATTCTTTATGAACTGTAATTAAGTGTAGAAAGTGAACCGCTAATCGGTAAACCGAATGACGACACACTGATAATTTATTACCCATTAGAGGGCTCTCTGTGAATGTCGACTGCGTTAAAAAATATGTTCATAATAAAAAGCAAGAATCATAAATCCAATTTTAAGCCTTAATTGAATTGAATATAAATGGTAAATGATGAACTCTCTCGTTCCCAATATCAACGTCTACTCGTTACGTTGATAATTGCAAATTATATAATATGATTTGCACTTGTCACTGATGCGTTTTGCGCTCTATCTTAACTTAGCGACGAGGTCCTTGAACGATTACTAAAGCGACTTATTAACCGACCGTTCCACCTCTGCGATACTTTACGTAACAGGTTATATTTCTTTTTCCCGATACCCGTTAATATCTTTCCGCAACTCCAACGAATGATGCGAGAATTATTCCCGTCTGTTCCCTCTTCGAATCGGAAGCGCCTTTCGTCCACAGGAAAATAGACTTTTTGCGACAGTGATCAATATAGTTCCGCCTCGTTGAAAGATTCGCTATGACGCACAGTGAACCGTTTCTGTCTGTAATTGCGGAAATTGAAGAGTCGTCTGTCTCGGAAGAAACTGAGAAACCGAAGGAGCTCGCTTTTAAAGCGTGCTTCTCGAAGCTCTCGCAATTCCGAGATACGTCTTCATCCAATTACGTGCGATGCAACGGAGAAGAGAAGCACGTCTGATGTAATCGACCATTGACGAAGAACGGTACGATGTATGTCGATTTAACGTTTCAATGACACGCGACACATTATTATGATCGCGTAGTTATGTGAGTCACCTCGAATTTGCCGCGCTGATCGATGCGAACGTTGCAATCGGTTCGTGAACGACGTATATTTCAGAAATCACCAAGACAGGACGTTGCTTGAGTATTTGCAAGGACTATTTAGCAATAGTATTGATCAAGGTACTTTAGAAGGAAGAGAAGTAGTGGTCCATGGCACAATTTGTAATTACGATGTCACTGCCGCGATGACACGTGGTATAACGTCAAACGAGTTTGTCAAGGCGATCTCCGTTTTCCAGTGTTCGTCATCTCAAATTTTGCTTGCACTAAATTTTGCAATAGGAAGGCGCTCTTTGCACCCTTGGAACTTTACTGGAGTTTAGTCTACTTTTTAGTATTTCTTTCTGTAAGACCCTTTAAGAGAACTCTGTTTATCTCGTTGTCAAAACGTCGATTGCCGTCGACGTGCGTTTTGTTTTTTGGAGTACTACACCGTGGTAATTGCGGCACGAGGCAGTTTCGACGCAGTAGCGGTAGAATATTGTTACACATATTAAATATATCTTTTATTTGTCTTTTAATAAAATTCCCAGTGTATTTATTATTAATATCCTGACTTTGACCTCGCATTACAATTTGTCGCATTACATTTCTTGATTGCTACTTACGCAATTCCAAAGTGTAATTTAGTATAAGATAGGTAAATTACACTTAGAATATTTGAGCAATTCCATTTCACTTCCACCCTCTACCTCTTTCTTCATCATCCTCCCTTTCTGAGTTCTCAACTCAAACATCATTCTCAAACTCATCCCAGGTTGCGCGAAAAAATCCAACACCTTCTCAAACTTACGTAATATTCTAAATAATTCAATTCTACATAATTTAAGCATTTCCTCTCGCCAACCAGTGATACAAACCATACAAAGAATAACCGATCGTGTTCTTCGTTCAAAGGGAATCGAGTCTTTCCCAAAGACTAGTCGAACGCGGGAGGATCGTGACCAAAGACGGATCCGCTCTCGTGCAACAATCTCAAGTACAGTTCTCGCTAACTGTGAACTTTAATGCGAGATCACCTCGGTTGATCTTTGTCGAGGACTTTGAGCAAGGTCAAAACAGACGACCAGATTCCACGATAATCGTTTCACGTTTATTCTCGGGGAGGTCATTGACCCGCTCTTTCAATGGCTCAACGTGTCATTACTAAATAAATGACTCGTAATGTTGTTCCTAACGCGGATTGAGCGAAACGTCGCGATACTGTTTGCGAAATTCGCGGTATCATTCTCCAAGAGACACTTGCAGAGGAATGCAAATGGCAAACTTCAATTTGGTATTACCGATTCGCACTAAACGTCGAGATGAGCGAGGTGTTGTTTACTTAAGACGAAGAAAAAAGCGAAGGAAACATGAGTCTGGCGATAATGAGAATAAAAGTGAGTCAGCCAGGATCAGAAGCGTTGCTAAGAAACAGGAAAGGCAAATATCAATTTAGTATTACCGATTCGCACTAAACGTCGAGATGAGCAAGATGTTGTTTACTTAAGACGAAGGAAAAAGCGAAGGAAACATGAATCTGGCGATAATGGGAATAAAAGTGAGTCAGCCAGGATCAGAAGCAGTTGCTAAGAAACGGGAAAGGCAAATTTCAATTTGGTATTATTGATTCGCACTAAACGTCGAAATATTCGAGTATCTCGTTTGTAAGTTATTGCTGGTTAGCTAAAACGAGGAAAGAATGAAGGAATCACGAGACTCGCGATAATGGGAATAAAAGTGAATCAGACAGGACGATACGCGATGGTGGCTTTGTTCGTTGCGTCAGAAGTGGTATCAAATCGAATAAGTAATTCGGACGAGCAATGCGATTACTAAACGTTTTCTGTCATTGCCGATACGGCTTCGTCCGCAATGAGATCAAACCAAGTCGCATTATGTTTTAAACTTCCGAGGGACTTGTTTTTACGAACGTTTCTCTATCCTCAGCGCACACGATGTTCCTCGAATCGATAAATTGCGGGTCATTCAAAATTCATTCCCTTCGCTCGCGAATACTCGTTGGAAAATTGACCTAAGAGAAATATTTCTCGATGGTTCCAACAAACGCACGTTTATATCCACTGCTTCTGGATTAATAATTAATATTCATAGAAGCGTGAATTATATATGCGGAGCAACCAGGAGAATTACGCTTGTATTTGTTTCGAATTTGTCGTTAAGAGAAACCACAAAGTATCGACGAGAATCTCCGCATCCCGAGAGGAAGTACCGATGAAAATCTCCTCGGAACAATGGAAGAAAAATGGAGCTCCTTATCCGTGATAAATCCCTTTGAGCACGGTTCCCTCACGCTCGAGAGCCTATCTCAAATATCCTCGGTAGCGGAGGATTTCACGGAATTTCTCGTCTCTTGCCCCATACTTAACAGCTCGGAATCAAAGAGACAACGGTAGCAGCGGATTTAACGGCGTGAAAGCTGAAGCGGCCGTGAAAAGCTCCTCAAACATCGTAATTGCTCGGGAACAACGCTCAGGAAGCGACGTGCAAACAGAAAAATGTTCGCTCTTGGAAGACGGTTCACGAACGATTCACTGTCGCTGTTTTGCACGATATCTCATAGTTGAAGTTTTCAAAAAATAGAAAAAAAAAGAACATTCTCAAATATACATAAAACAAAAGAGCTTACTCCCTAAAATTGTTCTGCCCTCCCACGGAAGAGAGGATGAACCCCGAACAACCCCGAAATTTCGACGAACGTCTACGTCAAGGCGGAAGGAACGACTTTAGCGAGCACTCGATAAACAGCGTGGAAGCTGAAAAGCGTCGGTGTGAAGCTCCTCGAAGAGTCGAGGAAACGTCAAGGAAGCAACGTCGTGCAAAAAGAAAGTATTACCTCGAACAATGGTGGTGACAGGCCAATCTGAAGCATCGAGCCTCTTACAACACCACATGATCGCACAGCCGCAGAAATATCGAGGATAAATTGACCGAGGGAATAAGAACAACTAGAGGAAGCCTATGGGACCTTCGCGAAGGCGATTGCGTTATCTCTTTTTGTCCCTCGAGAATGCAAAGAACGAAGCTCAGAGAGAGAGTGCTGAGGCCACTCGGCTCGTGCGTGGAAACGGAGAGTTAGACTCGCTCGAAAGGGGGAGCACAGTGAACTTGGCGTCGCGACGGACCACGGCGCCGGCAAATGGCGTCTGTGGTCGATAGACGCATCGGTGGGTGGATTTTCTACGTCCTCTTCGATGGCGGATCGGAGTTCGTATGGGAAACCAGAAGATGGTGTTGCCGAGGGGTTGTTGGACGTCCATGCGCCCAGGCCACGAGGACCTTGAGACTCTAGCGGCCTTTTCTTTCTACGGTTTGCCTGAACGTCGTGCATGGCTGTCGCCATCTTTCTGACGTCAACGAGATCTTCGCCGTGGAAGGGCATCGATTTTAGTTTTTAGCACGAGGTAGGAGAGAGTTAATTCTATCGTTGATTCTGGATCGAATTTGCCGCTCGACCTGCACGCGCTTTTTGTTTACCGAACAAAAGCAAGGGCGTAGAGGCTTGAGAGGGTGGAAGTTCTGTAGGTCGTTGTGGCCTTTGAAAATATATTAAGAGCATTATATTAATTCCTATTTAGTGATCTTTCTAGACGAGAAGTAATACCGGAAGAATTTTGCTAATCTCGGAACTCCAAACCTCTGATATATCCTTCACAAGTCTTTGAAGAATATCCATATAATAATTTTTCAAAATCAACTTCAATCAATTTTCCCTGAGAAAGCGATACCCGAAGACTGAGAACCGTTACAGATAATACAAAAATCCCGTTGCACCCAACCACGTAACCCAATAAAGCTGCACCGTCTCCGAAGACGCTTCGTCGAGTGTGCAAAGTCGATATCAATCTGATCGCGAGGATGTACGTTCGCGGCTAATTCGTTCGGACGTGAGGGCTCTCTTTTAAGTACGCCCCTGAGAACTCGGGATACCGAGCCACCACGTCGATCGTTCGATTTATAGATCGACCTCGTGGCTGCTCCGGGATGAATCCTCCTCCGCGAATCAACGGCAACGACCGGCAAGGCCGTCGATTTATGTGAATTTCTTAGCTCGGATTCTTATCCCAGGGGCGTGCGAGATAAAGCAGGCCGTAGGTTCAGACCTTTCGGAAACGCGAGGCATTCTCTCTCTTCCTGCTTAGGAAGGCTACTTAAATCTAGTCCTATCGAAATCTAATCGTGGATTTTCCTTCTAATAAAAGAGAAGAACGCAAAGGAGATTCTGCAAGGGTAAATTGAAGGCAGCGAAGAACAAAGGCGGCTTAACGATATTACTTGGAGGATTAGGATAGAACGTAAGAGCGAGAGAATTCTTCGACCAGTGGTTATTTGGAACAGCGAAGTGTTATCGGATATATTGCACGCGGTAATTCCATTTGGAGATTGAAAGAATATAGTCTGTCGTATAATATGCTTCGGTATTTGATATCGAAAATGAAGATTTGGTATTACAAAATGGTGCAAGTGTTTTAAAACATTCACGGCGAGATGTTACACATTTTGTATTTTGCAAAGTGTAAATTTAACACTAGATTTACGGAAGCCGTCAAATTGACGGGTTCCTACTTGTCTTATAACCATTTCTGAAATTTACAGAGACTCTGTACAGTAGATATTTCACGATTATTTTATAATACAATAATATAATAATGACTTAACGAATTACCATCTGCGCCGCTTCATCCCTCTTTCTTCAAAGTCCTTATTTAATATATTGCAATTTAACTGATTTCACACCCGTAAATCTAGAGTTAAATGTATCGACGAATGTATATTAATTAGATATTAAAATAAACGACTCTCGAAGGTGGGAGAGAAAAGTACGAAAAACCCTCATTTGCCATTTACACTGTAATGCTTCGACCCTCTGATCTTTCTAGGTCGAATGTCTCCTACAAACTTCCATTGTTAGACGAAAACTTTGTCCTACAGAATTTTGATAACGAAGCAACCTTTATAAATGCTCAACTTTGCTAAACCAGATAAAATCGGGTAAAAGTTCCAACGATTCAAAATTTTCAGAGTTTACAGTTTTTCTTAATCAGCTTCGTACATATGAGCCATTCACTTGTCAAATTGATTAATTCCATAATATCTAAAGTGGAGAAACGTGATGAAATAGTATACATTCCTTTTCAAAATTCCCTTTAAAATATAAATACAAATAAGTATTGTAGATTATATAATCGCATGTAGCTTTCCTCTAACGAAGTATAAAATGAATAAGGTGGAATAGCCTTGGAATTAATTAGATCGACTTCTGAATTCATTTATTTATTATTTGGTGGCCAAACAAACTTCGTCACTTAATGGTACTAATGGTTATCATTACAAAATTTAATCTAAACATAAAAAGTTAGGATTCAATCAAGTGCTTTGAGACTTAAATTCAAAAAAATTCAAAAAGTGGAGTTAATCAATTTGTGCTGTGAACGGCTCGTATGCCATATATTTTAAAATACTGTTGTATTCGATAAAACATAGAAAAGAAAATTCTGCGCAGCAATAATAATTTTTAAACATGTTAGTTTAAATTATGCGCATTATACAAGAAAGATTAGAGCACGATTTCCTCCATGACGGTACACATTAATCGCATTATAAGAGTCTGCTATATCTACAAACTTCCAAGTAGACTTCCATAATCCAACATCCTTCAGAAATCGTAGATATTGCCAAGGGCAAACGAAACGATAGGAGGTAAAAATACATGGTAAAAAGTGAAGACGAGTCGAAGCTAGACGTCGCAAGAGGAGGGACGTGGCATAAGGGCACCGAGATGCGAAACGCCATAAAAGCACGTGGACGCGAGGCTGACTGCCCTGGACAGGAATAAGACGAGGTGAACGCACCCGCGTCCTTTCAGAGTCCTTTTATATATCCGATCTACTCCGTTCTACCGTGTACCATTACTCTCCATTCCCTCGGTTATCGATTACTCGGGTTACGAAGGCGACGCGTATTATTTTTACTGTATTCGTACCTCTAGCATGACTTAAACCTGATTGCCTTTACGGAACACAGTCGCGTCGTACCGTAAAACAGTCGCTTTGTATGTTAGTTATCAGTTACACGAGTCTCGGGATAGAAATAGAAAGCTCGTGGAAAGATGGAGTAAAAGAAACATAATGGATCTGGTAATCTCTCTTGGACTCGACGGTGTTTGATTGTCCGGTATCTGAACTTTTTTGCTGATCGATTAGAGAATGAACGATACCTTGGTGAATATTAACGATAGTAGTTCAAGAGGGAAATTTCATTTAGAAGCACTTTATTGTGGGGAAGTTTGAGACTTCTGGGAATGAAGTTGTGGGAGGTTACAAAGTTAAATTGCATGAGAGAATGGAGGTGTAGATGCGGGGTGTGTTAGCTTAGAGACGCAGGGAGTTCCGTGGGGTTAAGTGGAGAACCGAAAATGAAGTTTAATTTTGAAGAATCCAAGTAGAATCCTATTTTATAATACACAATAGTTGGAGTACCATTAACTTTCGAGAACTACCGTGCACATTTTCTCAAATTAATTATCCTTAATAAATTAATGCTCAAAAAATCAACGTTACCGTTCTTCAAACTTTTAAGCAATATCGCTTGAAGTATTTCGATATAACTTTTCCCCCATGACATCTCTCAAAGATTAATCCATTCTTCGATCAATAAGAAGCTACACAATGAATCAACAAACCCACAGCTCCTTTCGAAACATCGCCTTGCGACGCAAGAATTTAATTGTCATTACCTGGACACTTATACGCATATTCATGGTACCCGAGAAGAATCACTTTGAAAATTACATTCAGGTTTACAGAATATCATCCTCTTGAACGATCCAAGAGGACAATACAGGGAATAGCCCTCAAAACGGAGGCAGAATAAGCGTATCGGAGGGCGAAACTGGCTCGAACTCCGGTGGACGTTCAACATGGTATCGCGGCACGGCAGGATTAAACGGGCAAATTACGGGTTTGCAGTGGACCGAGGGGGCCAGATCGAGGGAAAATAAAGAAACAAGAAGTCCAGGCATCCCGGTGAATTCCACGGGTGTACGTGGACGTGGCTCCGGGTTCGCTTAATTTATTGCACCCTTGGGACCCGGGCGTAATTATCCTCGTGCGCCGAAATCCTCGAACGCGTGTCCTTTCTGCATGGAGCAACGTCGACGTATGCACTTTGCGAAAGAGAACGCATGCCTTTTTTCAGGAAAAGTCCTTGGGAAGATTAGAAGGAAGAATCGTCGAGTGATGGGAAGTTCGATTTTTTGTAATTCTTTTAAATTAGTTAGACTGTGATAGTAATAAGCTTTCCCACGGGAGATGACCATTTGCTACTGTAGTTTGGAAAATTTGGAATGCGAATCCTTGGCGAAGCGACTATTGTAATGGAAAATACAGCTTCTAATTAGAAGTTTAACTTTCAATCAGCGTGGAATTCCGCGAAAGAGAAATTCAGCGAGAGTGGTCAATGAGACGATCGGAAAGCGGGAAATAATTCATCCAAATGGAGCACACGCGCACGTTCGGTATGAAAGTCTCGTTTCCCCGAGGAATCCAAGCGTAAGAATTCTAGGAATACTTGTACGAAGAAAATCTCTATCGAGAAACGTATAATTGAATTAAATAATACCAACAAATAGAAATTTCTCCTTTTCTTCCTCTTTCCTTTGCATCTTTTCGGTTTTAACTGCTGTGGTTATTTCGCATAAGGCCTACTGTTTCCGGTGGATCCCGGACATCCAAAGCTATGTTATATTAAATACTAATTTCGGAAAAATTTCCCAGAGATGACTGAGAATTTGACCTCAGAGCAATTGATTCTGATTTCGAGCCTTCGCCATAGCCCCTGAGTGTCTCCACTTCTCATCCAAAGCAGCATACACAAGAATGCCACTGCGGCAGCTCGAACAGCAAAATCTCAATGGCGAACGAGCCGACAGTGCCAAAAATTCCGCAAACTTCGCGCCGAAGGAATGCTGGAAAATCCTGACGTAATCTTATCCTCGCACGGCCGACAGAGATTCACGATTTCGAAAGCTTGCTATCTGACGAAATTCCGGGAGGAACGTTCCCCGTGGCTAAATATACCGAAACGCGTGCATACAACCACATCGTGGAATTTGCCGTTCGTCCGAGTCCCACGGCTACGACAAAGTCGCAGTTGTATCTCCATATGCACATACCTAACCGCGCGATATCTCATGCGTGGAATTAGCCGGACGATATACGTTGAAACACGCGGAAATCGCGAATAAACGGTGAACCGCGCGCATTTGAAACCGACGCCGCTTTGCCGCTGGAATTGCGAATGGTGCACGAAGAATCGCGGTCTTTGGAGAACGTGGAAACGATGGTATCGATTCGACGATTGAGAAGCCAAGGGTACCGTGCAATTCGTTTCGTTCTTCTTCGTTCGTTTGGATAGGGGAAGAAAGAATCTCGTGATTATTCATGCAAATATGCTGGAAATTTTTGAATGTGTAAGTTTGTGTAAATTATATGAAACCTTTGCGAACGTGGGACTTGAGAGATTTAAAGAGACGTCGTACAACTTGACTACCACTTAAGATCGAGATTGGAGAATCCGAGGTACTATCTGTTTTAATAGGGTGAAGAAATAGACTTCTCTATTATCCGTTATTCACTGTAACGCATCATTAAGCAGTCTCACTTACTAATTTGAATTACTAAAGGCAGATAATCTGCTGCAATTCCTGTTCGTCAAAAGTTACGGTAAAACTGAGAAAACATCAGTACAGCGAAAAGCACGTACAGTAGGAAGAAAAAGTCGCATAGAACGGTAGCACTTCGAGCAATCGACTCTCGCGAAAACTCGTTAATCGTTCGCGTACCTGACACGTCTCGCAAACCGATCTTTCGACGCGTATAAACCGTCTCGAATCACCGTTGGCTCGGTAGGAACGTGTTAAATATCGTGATTCCTGTAAGATTGATACGCCTTCGCTAACGAGAACGCCGGTACGTAATCTCGGATAATATCGGCATTCTTTTGCACGTTAATCTCGCGAACGTGAAGCGACCTTTTTGCACCTACCGATGAACGTGGCACGTAATAAGAACCGCGAACAGATCGCAGGTCGGATCTGCGGGAGAGCAGCGTTTGCACTTCGCCGTGCAAGTCGCCCGACCGGGTCGTTATCGTTCGTAAATCGTCATTACTGTTATAGTAGGATACACAAGTTGGCTACCGGTCTCGCAGGCCGTTTTTCCCGATCCTGCCGGCCAGTGTCGCGATAAACTCGTGTCTCGATCACGGTCATTTACTATGATTTATACGACAGTCCAGATATCTCGTCTTATTTCGCGCCGATACCGATCACGATTCGAGCGCAGCTGCGCCTCGATTATTTGTCTAGGTCGAGGTGATCGATCAATGAGCCACGGCATTCGAAAAATTTGATTTTTAGGGTGCACTGTGGCTATGAAATAACTTCAACGTCTGAGTGAAATTTCGAAGAAACGTCAGAAGGAATGATATCGGTTTAACCCTTTCGCTGTTTAGTCGTACGGGTAACGCAGGTGAACCGGCTTACCGGTTAGTCTAAACATCGCAAGGCAATCGCAGGCGAGCGGACTTTCAAAAAAAATTGTTACAAAATTTATAATTCCTACTACAGTGGATGGAAAACGAGTGCGATAAGATACAAGGTACTATTAGAAAGAAAAATAATTGCAAATAATTAAAATACCGGAAACAACATTGTAAATTATTTTGCATATATATTATTTTTTAAGACATTTATGTAACTATTTGTTGTTTAGAAAACGAATAGACTCTCTTCGACGACTAGACTCCCTTCCTTCCGGTTAAAAATCCTTATATTTTTAAAAACAGAAGAAAAATACAGTTAAATCATATATTTCTCTCAGTTTTATCACGAATAGAAACAGTTTCAATCGTTAAAAAAATAGATCATTTTCTTGGCGTTGCCCGAAATTTTATTGGATAACGAAAGGGTTAATTCAATAAATTACGTAAAGGGGATAAAAAAAAGTGACATTCTTAACACTAAACCTACTATGGCGGTCAAATGACCGCTTTCTAAATTTTTCGAAATATTCCCCAAATTGATTGAGCAGCCATTCAGTAAATATTTCAAGTCTATCGTATAAAACAAAAATTACTTAACTGATCATCTTTTTCACCTCTTCAAATCTCTTTTTCCAAAGTACTTATTTCGTATATTTCAATATAACAGATATAAAACCGGTAGGATTAGTGTTAATTCTATTTTTACTGAGAATACTTATACGGATTAGGATATCGAAGGACGGTAGCTTAAAGAATTAAGTATACCTGAGAATTACAAAAAATTTGAACATCTACAAACACCGTCCATTTAATTCACCAAACGAACGTCGTATCGTTACCGTCGTTGAAATTCGACTATGGCAAAGACTCGTAATTCAACGACCTCAAAACTACCGAAGACCAGTGCCAACCGGAAAAGCCAGCTCGCAAAAACATTAATCGACCGCTCTCGATGTTAATCCATTTACTCGATAATCGAGATCTGCTCTAAAATAAGCTTATTATATTATTAGCCTCCCCGAACGATTACTCTGCGCTGCAGCCTGAAAGAAACAGCTGGGTTTCTTGCGGACGCACCTTGAAAGCGCCACGGCACGTTTCAGGGTAACACGCCCCGCACAGAATTACACTCGAGACTCTTCGGTTGCTACCGGACTCGAAGAGAACGCCGACAACGAGGGAGAGAGACGAAGAGAGAGAGAATGAGAGAGAGAGACCCGCTGAAAAGCAACACGACTCACGACGAGTTGGCTATTTTCGCGCTTGGGCTTTCCAGAACCTGACTCGACGGCTGCATTCCTTCCGACGAATGCCTCGCTCTTGCCCCGAAACACCCTTTTTTTCACCTAACACTTCCTGACGATGTAATTTCGATAAAGACACCCTCTTGAGAAAAAGTCCTTACTCGGGGAGATAGCTACTATCTTCTAGGAATTTTGTACGATTTTTCTACACTATATACGATAGTTCTTTAGTGGATACCAGAGAAATAGGGAAACTCTCGTTCGATGCGGATAAGATGGCTCTTACAGAGACTTGGATGCAATTTAAGTAGAAGCACTTTCTGAAAAAAGTCCCAGAGTTTATGCAGAATGATTAGTATCTATCAATCTTCGTGTTCTTCCGGCGATCTACTCGCCCCCAGTACCTTTACGGAATATTTAGTCAAGGACGAAGAATTCTTACCGATAAGAACAGATAAGGGTAGTTTGAACGGAAGACAGAAATTCATGATAACTCCATCGTTCTAATGTACTCATCGAGCGAATTGTGAATTTGCAAAAGCATTCTTCTCGCGCAGCGCGTCGTGGGAACCGGACGTTTCAAGGTTCCGTCGTAAGAAGGGCAAGTTCAAGGTGAGCTACGAAAACGGAAATACATTCTCCTGGAATATTCGCAAGAGAGAGAGAGACGGTCTCTCTGAGCACATAACGTGCACGCGAGAAACGTTATGCGGAGGAATTAAAGCCATGTACGAAGGAGAGATCACTGCAACTGCACTTATCCAACTGCAATTGCAGCCTCACCGATGATCGATAGAGTCGATGAGTATCGTCCGCACGAAATTCCGTGTACTCGCGTGGCTGAAACGGCGATCGGCGAACGCGTTTACCGGGCACTTTAATCCCGGTATCGGTAGAATTGCATTCCATCCTCGGATAAACTGCATTCCGAACTCGAATTCGCGAAATATCTGGGTTTATTCGAGTATGACTACCGGTACTGTTTCCCCTGTGATCAACCGAGTGTCACGCTTCACCGTGATTCATCGGGATAATTATGAAATCCGAGGCACATTTAATCGTTACGCTACGTCTACCATAATTACCGAGCACGTGATGTATTTGCGAAGTCATTAATTAACTTCTTTCGTTGTCGTGGAACGGCTAATCGTTTCTCTCTCTCTTCCAGCCTTACATCTACCTCCATCTCCTATCCGTGTATCTACCTATCTGTCTCTATCTATCTATCCGCGCACAAAGAACAGCACGAGGAAGAAAATGTATGTTTATCGTCCCGAATCGGTTCGATCGTTCGAGATCCAATTTTTCATCGGCACGCGATTCTCGAGGAGCACCGGGTGAAAGTATAAAGATAAACGTCGGCTAAATTGTTCGTAATCTCGAGAATAGCTTTAACGCCTGACAGTGATCTAGTGGCCGGCGTGTACACAACCGGTTTTAATCACGGCCGAGAAAACATTGTTCGGGGATAAAAGTGCACCGGATAAAATCTATGAATGACTCGAACCGACGAGTTCGCAGGTACGATCGTCGAGCAAAACGATACGAGTCCGCGGTGGTAGCTGTATATGATACGTGCTTGCATATGGATTTAAAGGGGCAACCGTGTAAAATATCATTCGTCTCCGTTTTCAATGTAAATTACATTGGAAACTGACGTTTTGACTTATGGAGGAAAAAGTCAACGCTTTCGCCGGGCTTGATATATCGACGCGTATAATCGAACGGTCTTTCGCAATCTTATAACGCGACTTGATAGACGATAACCGTTTATTATTCGTAGAAATAAGAGCTGAAAAGGTCGACTGTGACTCGACGACTTGTTACCCATTCGATAACGATTTTTCGTTACTTCCAAATGTCAGAGGATACCGATTATTGGGATTTTCTTGCTCCTTCGACTTTTACCGGCGATTAACGTTTTAACGAGAGATTTTCGTGCGAAATACAACTTCAAACTGTACGGATATCGATGACTGACGCACGAACCGCAGAGAAAATGGGAATTAAACGTCCTTGGGGTGGAACAACGTTTGCGCAATGCGCGATAATTGTTTCCTAGCAATATATCGATAATTAGAACTTCGAGACAGGCGCAATAAAAATTGTATTCTAATCGGTTCGAAAGTAAGTGAAATATGATTTGCCAAAAGTCAGAGAAGTCGCGTTTTGCTGTCCGCGTTGAGCCGACTTTTGCTAAAGTTTGATTTTCTTTTTCTCCACGTCTATTGGTCGTAGCGAGTTAAATCTTTTTTTGTTCAGCACCCGATTTTCTTATCATCCGGATTTTTTAAGCACAAAGAGGTATAATTCTTGGTTTAAATTAAATTATACCATTTTACAGAAACGCGCATTGTTTCTCCTTATTACGTTGACTTCTTCAAGTCGGGAGTGGAGGATGGTTTGTTCAAGAAAGTTACGGTTTCTTGGTGCGCTCTCGTGATTATTTTCAACTTCCGCTCGTAAAAGACACCGCCTCGGCTACTTTGGGTACCGGGATCCCCTCGGCTTGTAAATGCATCGTCTGTTTCAGTTACTGCAGGCAGTTTCGTCAATTCTTACTTCATTAATTTTTATTGAGCCCAAGGGGAAAGCCAGGTATTTATCGGCTGGTTTTCTTTCTCGTTAAAAATTCTACTGGTAGAAGTGTTAGAAATTCTGTTGTTGTTTTAGTTCTCCGCGCAACGAAATTGCATGCCGAGGAACAGTTTTGTTCGGGTTTGCGTGAAGGATGATTTAAGAAAACTGAAAACGAGGTTACCGTCAATTGTATTCGAAGAATAACACATTGCACGAGGTTTCCAACGTGTCATTTTAGCGAGGAACGTAGAAGTATTTTAGCTGAAATGATGTTTCGAGTATTTCATTCGTGTTTACAGCTATTACTTTCCTTAAACGACACGCGCTATCTTGATCGAGTAATCTACGACACTTGTAAACAAAACGCGAGCAAAAGTTCGTGCAACAGGCGTGTTCAAGATTACGTAAAATTAATTATTAACTTCCTCCACTAATTTCTACGAAGTCACTCAGGGCAACTTCGAAATCCCACGACGAAACGGCAGTTCAAGTTTTAATTACACTTACAACTGTTGTCCAACCTCATTAAGCTGCCATGCACTTTCCTGATCGCACAGTTCGTGAAACGCGTAAACAAAACGCGAGCCAACTCTCGCACGACGCACGCGTTCAATTTCAACTAGAGTCTCTCGTTAACAAAATACAAACTTAAACGACCTTCTCAAACATTTGACTAAACGATTTAAATTTTAATCACCTGCAGAACTGTTACTCGACACCGTTAAAATTTATCGAATTTCCCGACTAATTTCCTAAACTCCAAACAACAGGTGAAAATTGCGCGCTCGCGTAAGAACTTCAAATTTCGCGCACTATTTGCGTACCAATTTCAAATCGCGTGCACTGCTCGCATAAAATTTTTAATTTTATGCACTGCTTCCGCATTTATATTATATTTCGTACACTACTTGCACACAATTTTAAATGTTGTGTGTTGTTCGCGTACAAATTTAAAAATTCCTGCAACGCTCACATGCAAATTTCAAATTTCGCGCGCGCACACTTCAAATCTCCCGCGTTGGCGCAACAGATCGAAACAATCATCGAATCAAGTTGTACGAAAGTTGCGAACACCTGGTACGGTTTCTCGATCAACCTGACTCGATTTGGTATCGGATAAAAACACACTATCGGCTGCTACGGGAAATTCGAGGCCTTTGTGAGAGCCGTTGCGAGCAGCCGCGAAGAAAGAACGCGACTGCGGTGCGGCAGACACGTCAGGTGGTACGCGAGCGGCTCCGGAGATCGAGTAACAGAAACGCAACAAAGAGATTCAACGACGGAGAGAATCGGATAGCTGAAAACGAGAGACAACACGACAAATTCCATTTCGTCGCGTTCGAAGAGCTCCTGTTCTAAATTAATGTCCCATTACTGACTAGAAATTGGAACGGTCCCATTCATCAGTTTCCAATCTCAGATTAATTCCCGTTACATAAAAAAAAGATATCCGTATAAAACGGACGTCATTCTCCTTTATTCCGCGTCTATTGTGCGAAATTCATGGTCCGTTAAAGCACAGCAGTTCATTAAACTCCAATTCTAATAAATCTGATTAATCACAGAAATGCTATCCTACCTATATTTTTCAACATGTAGGAATCATCAAAATTGCTATCAGGTAGGTCGACAAATTCGTACCATTTTTAAAATAAACCAGCTAACAACAATTGGCAAAAACTCATCGGTGTACCTGATATAATAGAATTACAAAATCGATGCTAATCGATCGAACTCGTAATAAAAACCGTCATTAGCAAAATATTAAATTACTGCGTCAAAATTTCTTAACACTAAACCTACCATGGCGGTCAAATGACAGCTTTCTGATTTTTTCTAAAAATTCCCCAAATTGATTGGGCAGCCATTTAGTAAATATTTTAGGTCTGTCATATAAAACAAAAATTACTTAACCGATCATCATTTTCACCTCTTCAAATCTCTTTCTTCAAAGTACTTATTTCGTACATTTCAATATAACAGATATAAAGCCGGTAGGTTTAGTGTTAAAACACCGACATGCCGCGGAAAGTTAAAAATCCCATTTTCACCGGGCGAAAGAAAGGGAAAGAAAAGAGAGCGGAAATAAGCGAGACCGAAAAGCTGCCTCTTCCATCCGGTCCGACGACCTAGACCGAGTTGCGAGAACGACGGGTTACTCGAGACCTTCACCTCGACCTTGAAGAGCACCGACCGTCCTAGCAAAGGTGAACCAGACGGACAGACACGGAGAGAGCCCCTACCTGCCTGCAAGTCCGTTCGACTCGCCACGTAAGTATAATGCAATATTTCCGCGCTTACGTAAGACCGAACATTTTATTGCGAGCACGTCATCTTTCGTGGCGCGGTCCCACGCCATTGTCTTTCCCACCTTTTGTCGTTCGCTGCCGTTGTTCTCCGAGTCCACGGGTTTTGCGTAACCGACTGCGTTCGAGAGAGGTAAGACTGAGACAATCGGATTTAATTGTTTTCTCGTTTTCTTTCAATCGGACGCTGTAAACTTTGCGCTTCTCCGTTGGTGAAATTCGTTTCGAATAAAGTATTCGTAATTTTCTAGTGTTTTTATGTGAAACGTTGGTTTCTTGATGTATTTAAAATTTGTATGTTAACACGTTGACTGCCATGGCGTCACCGGTGACCGGCGGTATTGAATTCAATGAAATTTCATCTAAACTTTAAATTGCAATATTTACGAATTTTGTAATATATTCAATATTTAAATATTGGAGTTAAAAAGATAAAGTTCTGCTGAATATATATCCATCTGTGTCTTTCAAGTTTCTGCTTTATACAGATGTGATTTTAATAGAAAAAGTTGCACTTCGGTAGGAATGATGAAACTAGCGAAATACCGGTAATTACACGTTGCACGCCGGCTAAATATCAGCCGCTGAAAGCCTGAATGCCGGTCTGAAAATTTTTAAGTAAATATTAAATTTAAATGCTTTAACAATGCACAATTTAGACGAAATAATACTGCACTTTTTGTCCACTTTACTGTTTTCCTCCAGACAGAATAATATGGCAGATAATAATCGCTCAAATCTACAATCATATATTTGAAATCCCGTATTATCGCGGGATCGGCTTGCAATGTGTTAAATGGCGCAGTTTATAATTTTGTTGCTTAATTGGATGGTGAAGATACCGAATTTCTTGATGGTGGACATTCATGCTAAGATCTTGCAGCGTTTCTCAGCGATTCGAGATGCGATTATTTTATATTTTTATATGCAAGCTTGCCATGGGATGCACCCTAATCTGTCGTTTCCGTTTAATCGGACGTCGAAAATAGTTCACGGCTTCATGAAGAAAATTAATTTCAATGAAAGAAGCTCACGGCGTTCGCGAGTGGAACAACGAGGGACGATCGACGAGAATTTTTCAATGCCTCTTTGTCACACGACGAAGCCGTTTTACATGCGCGCATCTCTCCGGGAAGTAAAACTAATCGTGATATAAGTCAATCGTTGCGCCGTGCTTCGTACGAGGGTACTTAATTACGGTCATACGCGCCGTTTTTACAGCCGGCCGTATTCGTATCGCGGACAAGCGAGGAAAGATTCCAATTAACCGTAATTTCCTCGTATCTCCTTTACAGCAATTGCCGGCAATTACATGGTAACTTAAAGGGATTAACCGACTAGTTGCCAATGAAGCGTTCCTTCTCATCGCTTTTCTGATTGAATCGTTATAACCGGGTGTCCGCGTTCGTTTCATTCGCTGAGCTTCTTCTTACGACTTTCCGTAATTATCAATTACTTAAAAGGTCCCGATAAACGGCAAGCAGAAAAACGCATTATATGCTATGTCCTCGATTTTTTAAAAAATATTCAAACTGATGACGTATCGGTAAAATAATAAAAAAAAAAGGGAACGCCACTAAGATGCCTCAGTTTGGAGCGAAACGTGCGTCGAACTCGTCAAATAAGTATCGGCTTCTCCCGGCTCTACTCGTCCAGCCGGATTCCATCTTCAGGGTCATCAGGGAGCCTTCTATACGTTTCATTGACTCGTTTCCATCGCGTCCTTCACCTTTTCGATTTTAGCCAGTCACCGAAAAGCTGCTATTTCAGTGGATCTTCCCGCTTCTCCATTCGCTGCTTCCCTTCGTTCTCTTATCTCCCGCGTGCCTTATTTGCTCTTTCCTCGGCTCTCACGAATTCCCAGTGGCATCGGTCGTGTTACGAATCGAACGAAAATAAGCGGCTCAACGGTGATAACTTATCAGCAGCGTCCATATGTCGCTCGAAGCACGAATTACATCGGCAGAAACGATACGACGTTGGTCGTTGTCCGTCGTGAGCATCGGCACGTATGATTCACAATTCGGAAAAGTTATCGATTCGGGCAACGTTAGATCGAATGTTACGTAAGAGACGAACATGAGTCGCGATTCCGATTAAAAAAAAAGACTGGATGAACTTTGATGCACGATTGAGTCGGAGAGACTATTTCGCGAGACGTCGTCTTTTGCTGAGCGCTGCAAAACGACTCGGACAAGAATCTCCGAGACGAAGATGCGTCATGATTTCAAACTGTCTTCTCGGATCGCAACTGTCGACATGATCTCTTTGAAGACTCTCTCATCGAGCAAGAAATGCTGCTTGGTCGTTGGCGATGAAATATCGTAGATTCTGTTGGTTTTGTGCTCCAGATGTTGGGTGTTCCGATCATTTTGTTAACCACTTGCGCTACGATTTAACTTTCGGTAGCCGTGCCGCGCTCCACGAGTTAACTTTCGGTAGCTGTGCCGCGCTCCACGAATAATGAACGGTTGAACTGTTAGCCGACGTGCCACACACGTCGCTTTTGTTTCTGCGCTAAATGCCTATCGACGTGGTATACACGTCGCTTTCGGTTTTGGAACAAAAGCATCTCGACGTGCGTGGCACGTCTTTATAGCGCAAGTGGTTAATATATTGCAATTTGTAATGAATTCTGAAGCATCATGGATGAAAATAGCTCTTAGGAAAATTCTCAAATACGATGGTGATGTAAAAGTCTTAAAGAGATATCAGAAGTTCGAGGACTATGATAGTAATCGTTACTCTTACAATTCTACATTAAATCACGACTATTACTCATTGTCAGCGAAAAACCAACAGTTCCAGCTGAATTCTCGATCAAGATTGATATAAATAAGATGAAGAAACATCCGAAAGAGAAGGACAAGACAATTTCTAATCAGAAACACCACTTGCAACCGAGATTCCATTTAAGTTACCAGCGACGGATTCACGCGTTACCTGTACGCTTCGATAAATAAGAGATTTTGTATCTCTAACTATCCAAGACCACCCATAAACTGGACAAGCAAGTCGAAAGGGAACTCAACTGGATCTAGAGTAATTAACGCCGCAGCCGTTTACCAAGGACTCGGATCGTTTATGTAATCTTTTCTCCCACGAGCAATTTCGCACGGATCTTGACTCTTTGCTCGATGCAACCAGACATACGTGCGGAAAGGAAAACTGTTTGCAAACAGAGGAGATAAGCGAGCCATTACTCGGATTAAGTAATCCATCAAAACAGATGCAACGTTCGCGAGCTAGCGCGATGACTAGCAAGGGGAAAAATATCAGACACGTCATTCCTTATCGTAATTCCTTTGCAAACCTCATCCTTGAGTCACGTTTTAGCCGCGTTTCAGCATTGCAATTTGACGATAAAAATTTGAAACGGTTCTCATTGCTAGAGGAACTATGTTCCAGCATGTGAATTAATTTGAATTTTATACTTTCCGGTGTTATTTGGATTTCTTAACGCGTTGAATGTCATGGGGGTCACAGGTGACCGGCGCTATTAAATTCAATGAAATCTCGTATGACTTTTAAATAGTAATATTTACGAATTTTCTAACGCATGTAACATTTAAATATTGACACTAAAATAGTGAAGTCGTGCTGACTATATAACTATTTGTGTCTTTATGGTATCTGCATTGTAAAGATGTGGTTTTAATAGAAAAAGTTTCATTTCTGTAAAGATGATGGAACTAGCGAAATATGGGGGGCGTTCAACGTGTTAAAGTAGAAATATTGTGAGATATTAATTTCAACTTTATTCTAGATTTCGTATATTCACTTATGGTCGGATAAAAAAGATCTGACAGACTGTCTGGACCAGTCAGACTGAAGTAATGACTTTAATCTCGTGGGTGTAGAGTTAAAGGCTCAGACTTCCAATTAGCGAGCTGGAGTTCAAATATCCGTCACCTCGAGGAGATTTTTGCTGCAGTTTTTGCTTCGTATCTCAACTTGAATTGCTACGGTCATTTTGCCGAAGACATATAGTTGTGGGTGTGCTCCGAACCACCGAGACTGTGACATATTAAACGACAATGTAGGACATCTTCTAAAAAGTTATAGAAATTTCAATTCGAGCCCGCTATCTGATAGTCTAAATCTTTAACTCCAAAATAACTCTAGGACTCCGCCAGGAGAAAGAAATTTTAATATAGCAAAGCCTCGTTAATTTAGAATCGACCAAACCTGTGCATCCGCAGCGAAATAACCGTAACTCTTAACCCGTTGCCCTAAGACTTCTTTTTTCTGATTGTGCAATTTTGTTTCTGCACAATAATACAGACTTAGTTGTTGAAACAAAAATGTATCACTGATTTCTGATATAACGTATAACTAAGCACAATATTAACCCCTTGTCCTACAATGACGAATGACACTCGTGATGAGGTAAATGGGATAGGAAATTTTTAAGTTTTGCAAAACCTATCAAATTGAAAATACTAATGAGACGCGACGCGATAATATTCCTGTGATATTAATATTACGTTAAATTATACGATATATCAAGAATCACTGATCAATTTTTATTTTAGCAATTAAATTCTGTATTATTGCGAAGGCAGTCGCAAAATAAATCGTAGGGCAAGGGGTTAATAGCATAAAATTAATTTGAACGTCTCCTGACCCACTGATATTTTCGATTTAATAGTTTTTGGAAGACTTCAAAAATTTTTATTTCATTCATCGCGTCACCGGTATCCCAGGTTATCGTAGAGCAAGGGGTTAAAGCAAAAATATGAAGAAGAAAATTGGAAAACTGCTTCGAAGTAAAAATTGGCGCATCGCACGAGGGAAATTCACATGACTCGTCAACGTTAGGATTCTCAGAGACGAAAGGATCGT
Source organism: Cerceris ruficornis (assembly GCA_963989415.1). Lineage (NCBI taxonomy): Eukaryota > Metazoa > Arthropoda > Insecta > Hymenoptera > Crabronidae > Cerceris > Cerceris ruficornis. The sequence goes on along the minus strand of OZ022521.1, from coordinate 17,360,470 downwards.
GCCGATAACGATGGCAGTCACACCCAGCTGACTAAAAGGATGTTAAGTAGGCCTTTGCATTTAACATTGCTGGCCTCCACACGTCGGCGTGTTGGTTGGCCGGATAACTCGTTCGTTCCAGGCGTTCTACGGAGGTTTATGTCTGTCAGGTTTATGTAATCGGGTAATGGAACGTGGGCGAGGTCGTCCATCCTGCCTTTCTTCATGTTTAAGGCGAATGGCTAACTGAAAGAATCGACGCAGCGGCATCGTCGATTCACGTTTGCCCGAAACGTTATACCGTGCGCACTGCGAAAATTCACGAAGAATAATAATCGTTCGTTTTAACCACGTGGACGTATGCCACTGACAAAATTAAATAATCATTAAAATCTGAGAAGTAATTTGTGAAAGTTCGTAAATTTTGAAGTGTTCCGTGGAATAACAAGAATAACAAATATTTAAGATGTTAAGTATCAGGCAGATCCTAAGTTGGGCATATCCTAGGAAGAGAGGCTTTAGAATATTTAAGTATGAGATTTTTTAGTATTTCTGAGATCACCTTCACCTTTGGCAGAGACTCAATACAAAGGGTTCAGATTTCTGCATACTTAATAAAATATAATTTAATGTCAAAGTGCAGCGTTGGCCTCCGAAAGAATACGCGATACTCTATGTGTTTAATTGTTAAAGGTAAATCGATTTCAGGGCAAGAAATTTCGATGGGGTTTCATAGCGAGTATGCATAACGTTCATCACTGACTATTGTCATACATAAATAGTCAGAAGGTTGATTAAACGTCCAACGATTCTATGTACACATAATCTCAGTAACGTGCAAAACATAAACATGTTTCCCTCCGCAATCATCGCATTTCTAGCCCAAACAGAAAGTTGCCACTCATTCTTTCCCATTTTTTAACACAACAAACATTCCGTTTATATCTGTACGACTCAACCAGCGTTACTTCCTTCTCTTTAAAACTAGTATTCGCTCCAAGCTTGCGACACGATTAACCGGATACCTGTTATGCATAACCAACCGTCCCAGAAAACATGAATATCGCTCATGTACGACGCGACACATGGAACGTCGTGCCCAACAATCGCCATTAATTTAATTACCATAGACAGAGCTATCGTGAATGTTTGCCACCGGATCGAATCTTATTCTCTTATTGTGGGTGCACTACAATAAGTAAATGGAAAACATCCATTTACTTTTAGCTCGGATAACTCGGGATCGCTACATTCCGTTCTGAGGAACTCAATAGCTCCAGCTTCTCGGGTTTGCTAAGCCCGTAAAAGTCCAGCCACTCTCTGTATCTGGCCCCTGAGGGAATCAATGGAGAAAGAGAGAGAGAAAGGCACGTTTCCATAAAAATAACAGTACGCACATCATTGTCTAAGTAGTTTCAGAATCCATCCAAAACTGTAGGCCGCAAAGCAAATAACCGCAGCTGTTTAACACTAAACCTACCAAGCCGGTCGAAATGACCGGTTCCTAATTTTTTCGAAAAATACCCCAATGTCATAGCGGAGTTATGAAGTAAATATTCCACTTTTATCTCATAAAACCTGAATTAGTTAATTAACCATCTTTTTCACCGCTTGATTTCTCTCTTTCCAAAGTACTTATTCAGTATATCTAAATTTTAGTAGATAGTACGTCGGTAGTTTTAGTGTTAACCCTTTGAGAACTAGCGACGCATACATGCGGCCTGAGAAAAAATTTCATTGTAGTTTATAGCCGCTTGTAAACACAGTTAGAGTTGACAAATTGAAATACAACCGTTGAAATATGATTAAACAAGTTAATTTATAACGTATATGGATTAACAGTATAACTCGCTGATAAAAAGGGGGTTTTGGATCGCAAAATGAATGGCTATCTCTCAATATTGAAAAATGTTAATCCAAAGGGTTAATCCAAAGAATACAATTAAAAAGAAGCAGTTGCAGATTCAATTCGCTTAATCGGAAGTTGCTGCAAAGTGATTTCGATAGGTTTCGCTGAAGGCAACGATAAAGGTGAACGACCTCGATGAATTATTCGTGCTCTCGCAGGAAACGTTCACGGTGGTTTCCTCATTTGTCAGCATTTGATCCGCGGCTGCGACGATTGCACAAGGATGAGGAGAAAGCCTCGAGGCGAGCCTCGGAATACACGTGGGTGGTTTTCGAGACGAAAGACTCGAGCAACGATGAAAAAGGAGCTGTCTCATTGTCCTGAAGAGGAGAGTTGCACCGCGTATCATTACGATTCTTGGAAAATCTTCTGAACGATTTGCAAACCTTACTTTTTGGTACTCCGAAACCCGCCTAAAGCTAATCTAAAAGTGTAGAATCTAAGCGAGCTTTTAGGACTATTATAATTTGTATTTTTAATATTTCCCAAAGTGCTACCCGTTAATTATTCTTCAGACACAAAAGATTCGACCCACAAAGTCATAAAATCTTTCGTAAAAATGGCATTAATTTATTATTATCTAGTTACATCTTTTTCAAATGCCAATTTCAGAATGAAAAGCGCAAAGATTTGATGTTTACTGCACTTTGCACCTATAATTTCACGCAGACTTTGAACAAAAAGATAATACGCCTAAAACATTACGGGCAAACATGCCACTGACGTTGCAAAGACAAAACCCAAACATCCTTCCACTATTTATTAGTACTCTAATTCCATCTCCTTTTAATAAGTCCCATGAAAATTCAGAGATAGAGAAGAAAATGAGAAAATAGAAGAATTGCTCCATGATTCCTTGTAAATTAGTGGCTTCGTACGAGCCTCGAGGGAGAAATTTCCCAAACGAACTCCCATCATTTGTAAGTCAGTCTTCCCTCACCCTCGCCGCCCTAATTCGAATGGTCTCGTAAACTCGGAGACCAGGAAGAAAATTACGAAACCAAATAATTCACCCATTGTAGTTGCTACGTTACCAGCTCCGAAACGTACAATTGTCCCGCAAGGGAGGAATTTCCCAACGAGGGACCCGAAACTCGGACCTTTCAATTTAGGCGTCGAACCGTCGTCCCCGTCGCTATATCGTGACACCGACTAATGAAAAATTGTGGTGAACTCCATCAGGAACAGCCGGGAAGTAAGTTAGCACGGGATGTTGAATAATACGAAACGGGAGAATCAATCACCAATGTGCGATTCAATGTCGCCGTGTGTTTCGTGCGAGATAACAAATGAACCGGTCAAAGGAACTCGACGTCGTCAATGGCGCATCAACGAATCGCTATCGCGTGGAATGATCTCCGATCAATTAGATTCAGCGCGGTGCTCTCTGTCTCGTATCGGAATAACGCGGCGAATTACCGCGAACACATTCCACGGAAGGATTATCAATCACGTTCGAAGACAGTGGGATAATTGTATCGCGATTCCTCGTTCTCATCGTGATTTCTTTGGCACAGCGGTGGCAAAGTAAAAGGAAGGTACGAAGAGAAGAAGGGGGGGAAAAAACGTGTAAGGAAATCGTGGCAACGATTCACGGTAATCTCTGTAAAAGTTGAAATCGCGGTCGGCAGAGGGAAGGGAGGAAAGAGAAAAGCACGAAAAAAAAAAAGCGAGCGACGAAGGAGCTTGGAGGGCAATTAAAACGAATTTAACGAGCGCTCCTTATCGTCGGGCCGACGTGCAATTGAGAAAATTAGTCGGACACGCTCAAGGAAGCTCATCGTTTCCGCGGAAGCTTAATACCTTTTTACCACGGAATCGAAGAATCCCATCGGCCGAGGTTGAAGCTTCCTACATCGAAAGAACCGTTCCTTTAACGCGCAAACCCGAGCTCCCGTGTCTGCACGAACGGTCGCTGGCTGAGCATGTTTCTGCATTATGAAACGCACGAAATGGAAATAATTAGAGCCGTCTAATCCGTGGATGCTAATAAGTGAACGAGACGGTTTGTTGCTCGTCTTAATGCGATTCTATGGATGCGATTGCGCAGCCTGGCCTCGTGTTCTCTAGGAACGCGCCTCGAGTCAACTCGTTTTCCGTGTAATTATCGTGTGCCGTTGAGTCTTTATGTGAAAAATCGTCGATTTAAACGAATAATTTCACGGCACGTGTGGTTTCCAGTTGCTCGAGTGGATTTCAAGTTAATGTTGTTGGGTATATTAATAGAATTATCCGGTAATGGAATGAAATGTAGAGAGAGAAAAAGGAATGATGACTGGGAAGATAGAACGTCGAACGTGAAATTCTCTCATACTTGAGTCAGAAATATTTTGTTCATGAAATATCTATATACTGTAATGGTCCACGGATCATATAAATCGTTTCTCGGATAAAATAGCTGTAACAGTTACCGGTGTTGAATCAATTATATCTAAATATACTAAATAAGTGTTTTCGAAAAAGAGGAATCAAATGGTGGAGTAGATGATTAATTCAGTAATTTATATTTTATAATATCGATGTAGAGTATCTATTACTGCCTTAGTTACTGCCTTGGCAGTTCTAGTGATAAATATATTAGAAAATAAGATGATCAGCCGAGTAATTTTTGTATTATAAGACACGAGAAATATGTACTGCTTCCTTAGAAATTTGAGGAAAATTTATAAAAAAATAAGAAGGAATCCGTCAGTCTGACGGTTTCGGTAGACCTTTAAAGTAAAAGATCTACGGAAAGATCTACGGCATTAAAGTAAAAGATATCAAAATAAAAGTGACCCATGCCCAAGAGGATACAATTTACACGAGTTTCCCCGCTAAGCGGTCGATGCTAAAAATATAATAACGATTCGTCGTACCAGAAAATCTCTACGATCGTAAAATACAGAAATATTCCTAAGACACTCTCTAAGCAGGCATTAAACGTTCCTTTAAATACCTGTTGATCCTACGTGACGCCTCGAGATCCGATATCGAGTAGAAGAAAACAAGCGGGATATCGTTTCATCGAGAGGTATCGTCGCGGCTTTCGATGCTCCTCTCGTTTCCTACGATCTCGCAGTCGTCGAGAATGGGAAGAAAACGAGACACGTAATTTCGCCAAGTTTAAAGCGTTATGATCCGATGGGAAGAAGCAAAATGTATAATGGGGATCGTTAAATATGCTCGGGAGAAATTATTGCGCGAGATAACAGGTTTCGCAGTACCGTTTTCCCGGCATAGATTCTGCGTGGATTCTACGTGGATTCCCGATAGAAACGCACATTTAGTGACCCACCTATCGTGAGAAACTACGGCGTGAAATGAACCTCCTCTTTCGAGCCGCCTTCTTGAGAATTCCATGGTGTTACGGTGTCGCGTAGATTAACGCTAGAACTATCGGCGTTAATACCTATTATGTTTGAATACACTGAATAAGTACTTTGGAAAAAGAAGTATCAAGAGGCGTAAAAGATGATCAACTAAGTAATTTCGGCTTTATGAGATAGAAGTATTATATTTACTGCTTGGCTCTCCTATCGATTCGGGCATTTTTCGAAAAAAGATGAGAACCGGCCATTTTGACCGTCTTGGTAGTTTTAGTGTTGATAATCGTAGCGCTTTATCGCCGGATCGCTCAGGTATATTGAGATTAATTAACTAATCGAAGCGAATATATTCTGACATCCTGGTGTAGGTGCGCGATTATATTAGTGGCGATTGAAATCATCATTTTTTTGCGATTAATATTAGATAAGGTTTATAGAAAAATCTGCGAAGATCGACTTTGATTCGCAGGATTAATAGGCTTCGTTGATTATGTAATATAATGGAAGCTATAAAAGATATGGATTAAAATAACTCACGATTTAGAGATGGGAGTGTAAAGTTCCAGATTTTCGAGGGAAAACCTTGAACTCACTGATAATGTGGATAATGCTGGAAATTCAGCAAGTGGATGATCTTAATCACGATTCTTACCTGAAATCAAAACAAATACATTCGGTTAGTATGCGGATTAAAAATATACATCGAAGTATTGCGGATTTTGCGCAAGTGTTTTACTCGCAGAACAGACCGTGAAATTACGAAGAATGCAACCTTTATTATCAACGAAATATCGAAATTGTGAAATATTCTTATCTCTCACTGAAAAATCTGATTGTACTATTTTGACTTTCTTTTCCACTCGTAGCGATATTAACCCCTTGCCCAACAATAACGAGTGACACTCGTGATGCGATAAATGGGACAGGAAATTTTCAAGTTTTGCAAAACCTATGAAATTGAAAATGTTAATAACACGCAACGCGATAAAATTATTTCTACAATACTACGTTAAATTGTACGATATATCAAGAATTACTGATCAATTTTTATTTTAGCAATTTAAAGCTGAATTATTGTAGATGCAGTTACAAACTAAGTCGTAGAGCAAGGGGTTAAATCTATGTTTAGAAACATCTAAAAACCTCGATACATTTCAACATCTGGCACAACAAAAATCCAAAGCAGAAGCTTATAAAATTTCGCAACGCGATCAGGCAAAAAATTGTGAAGTTCCGGACAAAGCCTCGTTCATTCTAGAAAGCAACCAAGATTCGAGAGAAACGCGTACAACTGAAATTATAATTCAATAACGCGAGATAAGAAACTTTCTATTATATACAGTACACACATGCGTACATATACACATACACATCTATATGTATCAGCGACAGATGTATCGCTAATGATTTAAGTATCGTGCCAAGAAGAAATCGCATAAGGCGCGAATGCGACCGCGATTTCTACGTCAAGTTTTTGCAGCCGATGCATCGCGTCCCGTGATATCGCGGATCCGCGAACCCGCCGTGGGATAGATCTCAGATATCTTCCGTCGGGGGCTTGCACTTTCGGACGTAAATTTATGCGGCGATGCAAAAGCTACCGGAGGAACGACGCGATCGTAACGATTTTTCAGATATTCCCCACCGCCTTTGGCGAAGTTTCTTGCGCGATGCGAGCGTGCAACGTACCAATTCAGCGTGAGACCTTGCATTTCGTTTCACGCTACGCTTCACGATGGATCGCGAATGTGAAGAAAAATATTGTTGCTTCTGTGCAAAATCGTTCTGCAATACGCTCGGCTTCCATCCTCGATATCTTTCACGAGATCGAATGTTTCTTGGTGATATTTGTCGAAGGTTTAAGAAGTGGGCGAATTGGAGAACATATGAGCCGTTCAGTGCACAAATCGATTAACTCCATAAAACCTAATGTGGAGAAACGTGATGAAATAATATACACTCCTTTTCAAAATTCCCTTCAAAATATAAACACAAAGTATTGTAGAATATATAATCGCATTTAGCTTTCCTCTAACGAAGTACAAAATGAATAAGGTGGAATAGCCTTGGAATTAATTAGATTGACTTCTGAATTCAATTATTTATTATTCGATGGCCAAACAAACTTCGTCATTTAATGGTGTTAATCGTTATTATTACGAAAATGTATTCTAAACATAAAAAGTTAGGATTCATTCATGTGCTTTAAGACGTAAATTTAAAAAAATTCAAAAAGTGGAGTTAATCGATTTGTGCATTGAACGGCTCATATGGGGGTTTTGGTACCATGAAATGGTAATGTCCGTGGGGACGGTCTTAAAGGATTTGTAGAATTGTTTAAAGAGAATAATGGGCTCTTTTGCACGGACTGATAATTCGAAGGGTAGTGATTCATCTAAAAGTGAAGATTTACGTAGGAAAAATCTCCCAGGGGTAACGTAAATTTGATCTAGGGACATCTAATTGCAAGTCCGAGCCTTTCACCACCATAAAACTCAGCCAAACTCTTCAATAACAATACAATAATTACCACTAAGTAAAAAATTCCTGGCCAACTTTACCTATACATTTTTAATAAAAGAACGAATAAAGAATACGAGGAGTAACCTTGCTACAATCATCGTTAACCCTCTATGGTTCGAATTCTTTGTGGTATTTGCAGATCAGTTGCACGATGGTGCATTGGAAAATGATAAAGGTACTAAATGATGAATTTAATTTAATTTCTAAACATTGAATTGTAAGAATTTCATGATTTTTAAGAACAAAATTGTAATATTTGGCAATGTTAAAAAGTTCACTTGCATCAATAGAAGCTTAGACGTGTCTTGCGTTACCTCAAAGTCACAACGGCCCGTAGAGGGTTAAGACATCGTTCTCCATCTCGAGCAAACCAAGAGATAAGCGTATCGCGAGATGCAGCATCGAAATGCAGGTGCCAATGCACCTGAACGAGCACCCGAGGCGAATTGGTCGACTGGCAAAACGAGGCGCAGCAATTTGCCGCGCGTTCCACGCAAATAACTATGCGAATAGGTCAGCCACGTAACGCGATCGCCGTCGAGGCACGCGATAGACACGCTCTCGGTTCGCAAAATCGACTTTGCGATCGAAAAGTCCGCGAAGGCCGCCGAACAGCTCTGAGATTTCCCTCTTCTCCATCCTTCTTAGCAGCCGCATGCCGAGAGGAGAAATGTTTCTTACGCAATTGTAATTAAAACGCGGATCGTCGAAGGAATGGCACTTGGTGACATTTCTGCGAAGGTGTCTTGGATGATAAGCGGGGCGCTTCACGGGAAAAATTGCTTTATTCTTCTATAATCTGGAATATGTTTTTAGGAAAGTCCTAGCTCAATTGCGGAGGAGAAATTTTAATTTCGCATCGCACAGTTTTGCGAATCCTAACAATGTTGCCATCTTCGACGTTCACCGCAAGTCACATGCTATACGAGTCTAAATACAATGTTGCAACCTGGACATCGGAGAAAGGCGCGAATTCTCAACGATCCTAAATGTTATTTAACACTAGGAACTACCAAAGCAACCGATTCTTAATTTTTTACAAAAATTTTCCAACCTTACAGTGGAGCCATAGAGTAGTATTCTACGTCCATCTTGTAAAACATAAATTACTAAATCAATCATATTTTCCGCCTTTTAATTTCTGTTTTTCTAAAGTATTTATTTAATATATTTAAATATAGTGGGTTTAACCCCGTTAGTTCTAGCGTTAATTCGATCCGACCCGTGAATATATAGTAGCTAGGGTCACCATGGAAATCCATTCGAGATGCAATACTCACGTACGGAATAATTTCCCAGGCGTCTTAAATCGACTCTACGTGTACCAGCGTAAGTTGCATAATGATAATATAAGTCCTCAGTATGCAGTGTAATAATATAGGTTGCATAATGTAATATCCGACAACTTTTCCCTGGTCAGTGTACCAATGGCAAAAAGTCATCCTAGCCAAGATAGTATGAGAACGTGCATACGATCCAATATTCACACGTTTCTAATATTCGATCGTTACGACGAACGCACCGTAATTACACTTCGGAAGAAGGCTCGTTGGGAGATACGCAGAGGTATCAAATAATAATTAACCTGTCGAGCCGTGGCGTTGAAGCTTGTCCCATTATGTGGACAATAATTTCTGTGTTTGGAATTATTTTCAATTACGCAAGCATAATTAAAGGCCCGGCGGTAACGGTTAAACGACCGGCAGCGAATACCGGGCATGGAATGTTCAATTAACCCAATGACTTTCGGTCGTTAATCGATTCAAAATCGACGATCGATCATGGCCGAGTATCGGGGTTGTGTTGGTGTTTAAGTTTCTCGCGGAGGCATAGGCATAGCGCCAGCTTGGGATTTAAAACAGTCGAGAGCGGAGTTATCTCAGGATTGTTAATTATTATACCGCGAACCGGTGAAGTAGAAAGTAATAGTGATGTAACTACTGCTGCCGCGGTAATCTGACGAGAAAGACTGATATTTAAATCGACCCTTCACCTGGACGGCGTTGCTCGTTCGAAGGCTCCAGCGCGACACGGTGTCTTTGTTGATAAAAGTTATGCCGAATGATCGTTTAAGAGTGAAAGTGACAGAGAGAGAGAGATAAAGGGGAAGGGAGAGAGAGAGAGAGAATAAACAGAAAGGAAGAGAAGAAATATTCCGAGTTCGCAAAGTGCTAAGCGAAACGTTTGAAGCCGGACGAAAAGGACATCGACGTCGAAAAAGGAGCGCGATTTAAATCGAGAGACAAAGACACTCCAAGAAACACGCAAAGTCTTTCAGCTGCGCACGATTCGTAATCGCGCGAAATCTAGACCGGTACGACAGGTCGTGCTAAAGGCAGCTGCACTTTTCTAGCCTACCCTGAAAAGCCCGAAGAACAATGCCTCGTGAATTGTGACGCGACAATGCACGAGCAAATGAGAGACAGCGAGTCCTTCTTTTCGCGGAAATGTCCTGCACTTTCCAACGCTTTCGCCCTGCGACAAATTTGCGTAATTCTGCGACATGGTGATAAAACTGCCATTACCTCGGCACCTCGAAAACTACAATTCTCCAGCTAGACACTTCGCTCGTTCTTTCACTTTGAGCCACCTCGCAGAATTTAAGACTCCGCTGCGTCAAAAGAACCAAGAACTAATCCTACATTTCCTAAACGTTTCAACTTCACTTGATGTCCTCTTATCGTCCGTATTTTTTAAACTCCCCTAAATTAACAAACGCTCGTAAAAAAACTCGCGTAAAATCTGCAAAGAACGTTCAAGTAAAAATTGCAAAGGCAACGCAGAGAAAAAATAAAAGAACTTCTCATAGATCTGAAAGCTTTTAATTTCACCGAGCTGCGAGTAAAAAAAAGCAGCTGTCCTTCTGTGAGAAGTGGCAGGAACAACGAAGGCACACGGCAACAATGCAAATGCACGATGCAAATATACTCCCCTTCCCCTAAGCTCGCACAATCCACGTGCTATAAGGGTGGGAGTGATGCATTACGTTTGCATTCATGCTTCTAATGTGCAATATCGAACGGTTTCTGCTATTGACCTAGGCCATGGTTTACGAACACGCTTTATCCTCGCTTTCGCGTTACTCATCGGCCAAAAGAGGCACGTGCGAATTTCGCCAATCGCCGGGATGAATTAAGAGTTTGATTGGGAGGGAATCGTCAACGCGAATTCACAGGGCGCGCAGCCAGAAACGTGATTCATCGTTGCGTACGTCGAAGGGCCTCGTGTATATCCAGGCGCAAAATTAAATTTATTTCTGCGAGCTTACGAAAATCGAGAGGTATCTGGAAATGACCTATATTCGCGAATATTCCGAGGAGAAACTGCATCGTGACGGAGCATGTTGCAATATGGCAGAATGGAGAGAGTTTGAGTTATATTTTGATACTTGGTGTACAATAGTGAATTCATACGCTTGCCATGTACGCTGGGAAGTTTTCAAAATGGGGCGCACTTCGATGCAGGCTCCGATTAGTGTGATTAATAACAATTCTTTGATGCTAATCTGCCAAGGTGGTGAAGGAGACTTATTTTGAATTTTTGTAAGCTTTCCTAAAAATTCTAACGCTGTTTCTTCGATGGTTCTGAAGCCTTCTACAACGATAGGGCCTAAACGGAGTGACCATAGTTCAGATCGAAGAAATACAGTGAAGAAAGGTTTGTTGTTCAATTTTCTACCTCTATCTTGCAGACTACAAGCGATTAACTAAATCGATCAAGTTTATTGCATCCTTCATTACTTTCCTTCTAACATATTCATTTGGCATTTTGTAAATATATTGAATTAATCGTCGCTAGATCTAGTATTAAAAAAATACACTTTCACCCATTGACTGCCAACTACGAGATATCTCGTAGCTGCACTATAAGTTTGAATTAAAAAGTTAACAATAATGGCCGAGCGTGTATAGAAATATTAGAACAAAAATATTTTTCGTATCATTACAAATGACAAGATTATATTTTTGATCAATGAAACCAATGTTCTAAAAACTTTCTGTCATCTTCTCAAATTTTGCCAAGCAAAGGTAATATTTGCTTAGTTTTCCTGGTAGTGAATGGGTTAAAGTAAAACCACATAATGCAGCATTTAGTGCAAATACTATCGCGCACCGGTGTTCTGCAAAAAAAAAAGTTCTACGTCCGACACTCGAAGAACAGAAAAGGCCGCACTTCCACGGGGAAGTGACACGTGTTTCTTCTTAATGGCACCGGCTATGTATCGAAAACCAACAAAGGAAATCGATCGGACGCCGGCGGAAAAAGTATGCGCGCGATAATATCACCAAGAGACGGCGCACCGAAAGCCACTTGGCCTTTGTCCGCAATAAAACCAGTCCGTAATGCACGATAGGAAATTTTCGCCGTGAAATCGCTTAAAAGGTGAAACGTCGTCCAACTGCGGGCGAGGCGGAGAAACGGCAACGTGTGCCGTGGCAAATAATGTCAATAAGGAAATCAACGCAGAGACACGCGTGTACCGCGATGGAGAACGGTACCACCGCGAAGGAATTAATTTGGACCGGCTATGGGTTGGTATGGTATTAAAGGCTCGGGCACTTTCAATTAAGGGGCTGAAATCAAAGCTCCGTCACCTATGGGGGATTTTCTCTAAATTACCATTTAAAATATCGTAGCACCAGTGGTTTGAAACCTAAAATAGTAGATAAAATGACCATGGCAGTTAACGCATTATTGACCGGGGGATTTTTGCGGAAACTGACGCGTCTGGCCGGCGATTTTTTCTAAACTGAATAAGAACAAATCTGCTTATGATGGAATATAAACAGCTTCTTCGTCACATAACGTATTTTTTACTTTTTTTTATTTATTTTATTTACGGGAAATAAAGAAACTGAGAGTTTCTCAATAATATATTTAACGTTAAAATTCTTCTTAAAAGTGCATGCGCACAACCATTCCGGAAACAATTGAAAATATAATGAAAACAATCGATAAATGAACGATAACCACAATTAAAATGTAAAGCACTCAGTTAATTAGGTTCGGTTATTGAAAAACGTCATATGATGTTTCCGGTCAACAAGGTATGGTTATCAAAAGACGTCATATGACGTCTCCGGTCAATAATGTCTTAAAGTCGAAAATTGTAAGAAGAGAAATCTTAATTTCAGTCGTCCAAAAACTGTAACGTCATTTTTATTGGAAAGAGACAGCAGCGGAGTTCCAAAAGTAAAAAATCTGAGGCGGAGCGTTCTGTACAATTTAACGGAATAATTTGACGAACCGGTAGCTGAGATCGCAAAATTGCAAAATTTACCGTGGCGAATTTCGGTATGCTACCTTTCGCACAGCCCGAGGCAAAATGCCCGAAACTTTCGCACGTATCACGGATACCCTATATGCTATTACTCCGGCATCGGGATCCATGGTTTTTGCACTTTTTTGCAACGCTGATTGCATCTCGACTCAACGGCCGAACGATGGAATTCTCTGAAACGATCGATCCTCGAGATTTCTCGATCGCACTCTCGGCCACCCTTCGCGATGTTCGCGTTACAGTTGGCAATTTTCTGCGAGGGAGAAATAATTTGCACGGTTTTTCGCAGTCCCGGGGGCGGAAGAGAAGAATCGCGGAAAGTGGCGCACGATCGATGCGGTATTTACGAGGAATTTGCTGGAAAGTTTGGAAAATTGAAGTGCGAGAATGGTTTCTAGGGATCGTAGATCTTTCCTTTTTGCACGATTAATTAAACAGCGCTTCAGTTGTTTTAATCGCGAGTATGTTAATTAGAATACGCAAATTTAAGCGTACTATCAACTAGCATACAATCATATTTCCTTGGCGTTCGTCTCATCCATAGTTCAAGCTTTAACTAAAATTCTGGTAACAAATCAAAGAAAACTAAACCAAGACTAATTTGCATTACCCTTGAAAGTATAAATTAAAATTCGCGCATATACGCCAACTGTGCATCGTGCAATCTAATATCAAGTCTCCCTAATTAATCGTCTTTTTCACCTCTTGACTTCTCTGTTTCCAAAGTACTTAAACAGTATCTTTAAATATAAGAGATTTAGCGCTAGGAGTTCTAGTGTCAAATACATATTTGTAAGACTTTTTAGGTAAGTATAACAACAATTATTATTCTCTCTCATTTACCTCCTAACCCCTACACGTTCCACAAACGTCAGACCAGAATTCTAATAACAGATCAACGAGACAATTGGAGCAAGACTAATTTACATCAATCGTGACTATGTTAATTAAAATCCACCCACTGTGCGTTATATGAGCGAACCTAAGTCCAAATACCAACGAGGCCGTTGCACGATCAAGCGTCGGTTTAAAATACATGGAAATCCGTCCGTACTCTCATTATGCAATAATCGTGTAATCCAGAGCGCGCGATAAACAATACCGCGAATACACGTTGCATACTGAACGTACCTAAATCGTGTTGACCGTATTCCGAGAGCATCGCTACGACCATTGTGAACACTCACGAGCAGACCTCGACAAACTGTTTCACACTAAACACAACAAGAGGAAAACCGTATGAAATTGTAAAATCATCGATCCGCGGGAA